>JAGWCC010000247.1:0-629199 GCA_022651775.1 Drusus annulatus | reverse complement strand
TTTAACAGTCAAATTGAAAGATTAGTGAAAAGTTTTATGAAATGTTTAATTTAATTATTGTTAAATAAGCTTCAAGTTGGGAAGTGACCCATTTCCATAAAAGTTTATGTTACATTCTAAAAAACATTTGCTATTCGTATTCCGTGCAGTCATTTTATTGTGGTAAACGCTAGTTTAATTATAATATCAATCGCTTACTGCAAGCGATCTCAGCGTATGTGCCCTCTGAATAAATAATGCCAAAATATGCCGACGAACGTTGGCTAATTAATTGATAAGTCAAACAAACATACATACGTGTATCACCATCACATGTCCTCTCCGCACCCGCTGGAGAGCTTGGGATACCCATGGAGGTCACAAGCTAGTCAATATCTGAAAGACATTTTTTTGGTTATTAGCTAAAATAAGACAAATGAAAGTTCGTTACTTAGGTAAACTGTACGTAGGTATGTTGTAACATTATGCACCATTGGTACGTATTATGTGTTTGGTAGGCGACCTTTCAGTTTTTTTTTCTGAAAAAGAAACTATAAACAATGAGAGTTATAGTACAGAAAATTTCACTTCAGAACTTGTATAAAAAAGTGGGTAAGTCGATTTTCTCCTCTGAGTATCAAATTCGATCTGTCCGATCTGCTAGTAAACCGCTTACACTCTTAACACTATTCTCAGCAGACATGAATAATTTGAACAATTGTTTTCAATTTTGACCCAGAAATATATATTTTTTAATTTCATGTGACATTTTTCATTAAATGCAATATTTTTCTAGTATCACAAATACCTTTCACAAGCTGAAATCGGTAGACATAAGCTATTCCAAAAAGAAAATGTAATAATTAGACTATTCTCAGCAGACATGAATAATTTGAACAATTGTTTTCAATTTTGCTCCGAGGAATATATATTTTTTAATTTCATGTGACATTTTTCATTAAATGCAATATTTTTCTAGTATGACAAATACCTTTCACAAGCTGAAATCGGTAGACATAAGCTATTCCAAAAAGAAAATGTAATAATTAGGCTAGCTGTTTTTTTTAATAAAGTGACGCCTTAATGGATAAGTGGCGATCTGTATCAGCAACTCAAATAAGTTTTATTTAAATAATACCGTTGGATTTATGAACAGGTGCACGATAGGATAATAATAGAATCGGGCAACGATTCAATATTGCAATACGATTTCCATTCGACTTATAACACGGTCGTATAATTCAGTTTATATCTGTAGGCACTTATATTCTCAGTGGAGTTGGATGTTTCATTAATAACAGTATTATTATAGGGTATTGAGAACTTATTCTAGTGATTTTACTTTCTTCACACATATAGACATTGTTAAATTGGAGCAATAGGATATTTTAAAGATAAAATTGTTTTAAGTTAAGAACGTCAAGTTCCTTAAAAACAACAATCAGTACTCGTCTCTAAAGAAACTTTAAAGGATAACTTTCAGAATGAATTTCTGAATGCTTATTAGAAACTCTAAGAAAGTGTTAGTGGAACTACCCAAACATACGAGTATATTCAACATTAACGTTATACCTACTACAATTCAATATTGCTCGCATTGCTCTATTTTGAATAATTTGTATTTTTATCGTGTTTGATTGCATAAGAAAAATACGTTAGAACAGGAATTTAAATGTATTTCTAGAATATTGTTAAAAAATAATATCCTCCTATTGACATCATATTTATATTTTTCTTTTTGCTTTTTTATTGGCTAATTGCTTAAAAATATAGTTTAATTGATTGAGTTTATTTGAAGTCATTATCTTGATCACGGATGGAGGACTTTAAACAAATAAATTCTACGAATCTATTGAAAAACTATTATTGTGTATGTGATAATGAGGTAACATCAAACAATAAGAATTATCATGTGATACAGACACACAAATCTCATGTTACTAAACAAAACTATGAAAAATACGGTTTAGTCTAGCGTAACTAGAATTTATTTATAATTGTATGGAAAGGGAGGCGTATTCTTACGGTGCTAAGTAATTGGGATTCTTGTAGAACTAATAATGTAAGCAGAGCCATGTAATGATCAGTTATTCTAAGATTGGAGGCGTGGATGCTGATATATATCTTTATATTACTTCTAGCAAAAGCTGTTTAATTATAGATACGAGATGAGATTTTCATGTTGAAAATAAGCACTTTTTTCAAAATAAAACTCTTTTCGTAGGTCCTAGCGTCCCAAGACCAATAAATAACAATATTCACCCTCTAGCTACTATATCTTCCAAAACATTTCTATCGATTGAACGAAAAGTTACACCAAATTATTATTATTATTATTCAAATGCTTATGTCATAACATTTTCAGTTTAATATTTTTACAAAAAATATTAAAGTGATTTTAGTTTAATTTGAGAATGTCTATCTTATAACGTTATTTCCGGTTAGATATTTTTTTTATTCATTTTTTTTATTATTATTGTACAACAGATATAAACCCAATAACAGTACAATGGAACAACAAGTAAGCAATTTCAAATTATAACATTTTTAAATTAACAAGTTTTTTGAACTTTTGTAAATTATCTGAAAATATATCAATATATATATAGATGATGTACATGTATAGATGTATAGATGATGTACTCGTAGAAGTATTATGGAAGTCTGCGGAAACGTGAGTTAAAGCAAATAAGAACAGAATATTGGTGCGGAGATTATTTTTGTTGTTGTTGTTATTTTTACATTTCTCAGAGATTTGTGAAATGGTTAAAATTGATTCCATGAATGATTAAATACCATTTATTTTAAAATATACAACAATGGCGAAAATAAACATCGCAAAAAACCCAGACTTCTTTGAAAGAAAGTCACGAGCGTGTTAAAACCATTTAGTGATCGCACACAATATCATCTTAACTCTAAAACAGACATCTTTTTGGTTAGCATCTCGGTCGGTTAGCTCTAGTGTCATAAAATTGACCCAGTTATCTGTCTCAACTTTCTAGGTTAACTTTGAAAAATCCATTTATTTGCCGAAAAGTTCGGTATTCCAAATTGTTTGCTTGGTATTTTTTTAAGCCGTACATCGAGCTAAACAAAATTTAAAATTAAAAAGATTTAACTGACATCAATCTCTTAAAATATTTATGCTGGATTCTTTGGTATTTGTTTTTAATATAAATTTTCAGGGAAAATCATGGTATTGGCAAAATAAAATTATGAATAAGCGTGCAAATTTCTGCTATCAATGTTCTTTGCTTAACCCTTTGCCACTTGCTTATACTTATAGTAAGGTATAGTGCCTCCGCACTGTTTCCCACCCTTCAGTGGACTGAGAGCCACGCCTTGCCGTAAATATTACGTACACATTTCAGTCGAGCTACACGAGGAAAAGCAAAATACGAATTCATTTAATTAATTTAAATTCTTTGAGTAGGATCAAAACGGTGTACTGTTAATGTCGCTGCCTCGGAAGCTAAAAAATATCAAGATATGGAAGGAATTTTTTAACAAAGGGAACTGGAAAAAATAAACGTTTTATTGCGGAACACGAAATGTTAACTGTAAACATTCAGCATCCCTACCTTGTAATAATATATTATGTTTGTACACAAATACAATTGTTGTCGGAATGCTTCATTACGATAAAAGTGTTTATTTTAATTTGAACATTTTCGGTATGTATCGCTTCTAGTTTTTATATTTTGTTTTATTTGGTTAGTAGCCGAGTGAAAAGATTTGTCGGGTTCCCACTCAGACTGCGCGTCGTGGGCTCGATCCCCTACTAGCCAAGTCTCCCGTCGTCATGCAAACAACTTTTTCCATTTATAATGATTGAAGTGGGAGGAATTCATATATTGTCAGGTTATTCGTAACTCGGGTATACTTGTTTTAAAAAAAGTGTTTTATATATTGTATAAATATGTAAACAAAATATATAACAGTATATATATTTAGGTGTTTTGACATTCAATGATAAAATTTTACTATTATTTGATATGATTTAATTATTTTTAAGGTAAATAATTGCTGTTTACAATAATAAAAATTACTTTATAAATAATATTTCCCTTTCGTTTAAAACTTGTGCATTTGCAAAGAAACATATTATTTTAAACGGTGTCTTTTTAAACAAGCTAGAACGAGTGTAAAATATGCATTTTCGATATACCTATGTAACTTTGAATCTTCTATCACATTTCCAAATACACCATACGATAACACGTGCATTCCATTAACACTTTGCGCAAGATACACCCAGATACGTAGAATATATTTTAAAAAAAACATGCGAAGGTGAATAAACCTATCCACTAATTTACAGAATGCAATTTAATAATAATATTGCAAGCAGCCACGTTTGAAATGAGCGCCGAGAAATAGGTGCAAGGCCCTATCAAACGTCACCTTCAAGTCACAAGTAGAGGGGCACTTTCCGTTGCCGCCGACTTACCGCTGTTTCCACTTCAACTTAAACCCTTTCCTTCCATTCATTTTCTACACTTGACTCTCTTTAACTAGAAACATGAGATCGCAGTTTGCTCGTATATTGGTCTATTTTAAAAAAAACTTCTTAGATTATTTTTTATTTATTTATTTTTATTTAGGAAAACAAACAGTTTTATATCCATTTTGATATATTAAGTAATTACATAGTTGGATTAACCAGTGAAGTTTCCGCTATAAACTTTAAAAGCCATAACATTTTTTTTTGTTTAATCAAAGTGGATGAAAAAATGATAACGTTTTAAATAAACAACATTTTTACAGAAAAATTGAAAAATAATATAATAAAATTGAAGTTCTTTTCATTTAGTTTTAAAGACACGTTAAGTAAAACAAATTAAAAGTTTATTTCATAAAAAGTTGAATAAAACTATATAATAAATAAAACATCATAGAATGTAACCCAAGATGATTAATATTTAAAAAAAAGAAGAAAAAAACCAACAAAAAAAACGACAACATACTCGTACTGTTTATAAAATAGAGACAAATAATGAACATATCTTAGATCTGTAACGCACAGCAGTGGTAGGGAGTTAATAATTAACCTTGTTATTTGATTATGTCTCGTATGCATTTATTAAACTGACCTGTGGATAAATGGAAAATATCAGCTTCTGAAAATATGTTGTTGTATTTTAAGCATGTTCTTCTGAAAAATGAATGTTGAGTGTAATTAGTTTTTGAGTGTGGGATGTGGAATAATTGGTTCGAGCGTTTGTTTCGTACTGGATTGTGGATATGGATATTTTCTAGCAGGTAGTGATTGTTAACAGCGTTGTTGATCATTTTGAATAGGATTTTTTGGTCGGATATATTTATTCTATCTTCTAGTGATAATACTTTATGGAATGCTAATGATTCTTTTTGTGGTTCGAATGTTCGGTTAGATATAAAATTTAAGTGTTTCAAAGTCGTGGATTCCAAATCACTGATCCATATTCTAATATTGAGCGAACAAGTGAGACATGTGGTGATCTAAATGGTTTAGTTACTCTTACGATGAATCCTAGAAGTTTGTAGGCCCTAACACAAATGGAATTTATGTGTGAGCGGGAAGTCATTACGGAGTCCATTATTATTTCTAAATCCCCTACTTCACTACATCTTTTCAGCTCTATACCATTGATTTTGTATGGATGTATTAGGTTGTTTTAATGCTTTTGGTAAAAGATAATGTGTTACATTTTTCCAGGTAAAGGAACAGTTGATTTTTTGCACAATAAGTTCAAAGCCTGTTAATATCTTCTTGCAATTCTAGGCTGTCATTAATATTTGTAATTTTAGTGTAAATTTTAGTGTCATCTTAAAAATGAGAAATTTCGAGTATTTAAAACATTTCCTTATATCATTGATGTACAAAAGAAACAATAGAGGTACTAGATGTGATCTTTGTGGGATTCCTGATGGTATATTTAAAAAAAAACGTGAGGAAAAACCTTTAACTCTAACCGCTTCATCTTAGAAGGTCCCCATTAATACGATTATCAACAGTTTCTTCATAAGCAGTTCGATATTAATTTTATCAAAGCCTTTTAAAAGATTCGTGCTGATGGAGTCTTTTTGTTTCTTACTACCCATAGAATTTTTTAAAATATAAAATCTGTGTTTTCGAGCAAGTTTGTCTCGACCGACCGTTTTCTGAAAAAAGCCGTGTTGATTTGTGGAAATAACTGATTATACTGCTGGAAAAAGTTCATCCAGTACTATGTTTTCTATGATCTTGCTGACAATTGGGAGTTTGAAGATGGGTCTGTGGTTGGTGACGTTATTTTTATCCCCGCTTCTGCAAATTTGTGTAATGAGTGCTTGTGTCTAGACGTTGGGGAAGTTGCTCTCCTCGAACGATATTTTGAATAGCAAAGAGAGAGGATAAGCCAACTGGTCCCCGCATTTTACATAAAATATGGATGGAATTAAATCGGATTCCCACTTTTATTTGGATCGAGTTTTTTTAAAGAATTGTGTACACATGATTGATTGAAATTTATATTATGTATATGAAGATCAAAGTTGCCGTAATTATTTTCAGAATCTGGAGGATTTAGGCAAGGATTGGTATGTTCGACAAATACTATTCTAAAGTAATCGCTAAATCGGTCGCATAAGGATTGTCCGTCAGTGCAGGAAAGATCGCCAAGGTACATTTTTTTGGGTAGATCTGAAGAAGATTGATTTGATTTAAAAAATGATCAGAACCGTTTACTGCACTTTTTATTGAATCTTTAGCTGATTGAATGAAGTTTTCGTAGCATTCATGCGAGATTTTTTTGCGATTTCTCAATACTGAGAAGGATTAGGTCAGTTAGGTTTTTGTATTTTTTCCATTTCTTATGATATTTTAGTTTTTCTTTTACAATTTTAATCAGGGGTGAAGTGTACCAGGGGGGAAACCGTTCTTTGTTACCCTTATTTTTTTTCTTTTAGAAATGTATTTGTGTAGAAGTTCATTAATGATGTTGTAAAAATGTAATACGGCTTTTTCAATATCCTTACCTTGGAATTTGAGCTTCCAATTAATTTTTGACAGTTGGTTTATGATTTGGCCGTAGTCACCTTGGTGAAACATTTGAATTGTTCTAGACAAATCGGGAAGAGATGGTACAGTATCAAGAGATAACTCTATGTCTAATGCTCCGTGATGTGAATCTTCAGGCGTCAGAGGGTCGGTACAGTGGTTTATACAACATTCTGAAATATTTGTCATGATTAAGTCGAGGATTCATTTGTTTGTATTTAATACGGAGTTGGATTGGTGTAATTGAGTGAATGAAAGAGAGTCAACCAACGCACAGCTAGCAGTGTCTTCTCGAATGTTTGGTTCTAAATGATTTTACCCTTCTATTATCTTCCAATTTAGTTTGGGTATGTTATAGTCTCCAGCTAATAAAAACAATCCTTCCGGGTGATTAGTGTGCAGAGATTATATTAGATTAAAATTGTGTAAGGTTACTTAATTCTACAACCGAAATTACATTTGGCCAAATCTTCGTATTTGAACTTCGTTCTCACATTCAATAGATGAAAAACGTTAAACATTCCAATGAGTTCATAATACCAGTTTAAATCATGGAGCGGAGTTAAAAATATGAAGTTTTAGCTGCCACAGATTGAGGAAGAAACATTTCGGTATTATCTTAACCATCCGATACACATTACGTGCCAGTTCTTGAATAATTATAAAATTCAATAAATAAACCACCTTCTGATAAAAAAAAATATTTTTTAAATCGTTTAACAGTGGATGTGGGTTCCAATAAAAAATGGTCGGTTGATATATTTTATGTAGATTTATACAGTTTAAGTTGACAATGTAACAAAATTAACCAACTAGCCATTGCGTTATTCATTCCTCCGCAGGTAAGCAGAGATGATAGAACGCCACAATCTCTTCATATACACTTATCTTATAACGACTCTTGATGTGATCCTCCCAAAGTATTTTATTCACTTGTCGTATTTGCAATCGCACATGGAGGAATCCTTTCGGTTCGAGTGGTTTAATCATAAAGCCACGTAAGTGACCAAGACTATTATTGGAGTAATTATAGCTATAGTCCGAGAGAAAATCGACACTAAAAGCATTCGTTTTTTCGCAGAATCCATCTCATTGAGTGTCGTGGACTTGGTAGTGCCCGGCTACAGGGTGCGCGGAGAGCCGGCCCGGCTGGAGTGCCAGTATGAGCTGCAGGGAGACACCCTGTACTCGGTCAAATGGTACAAGGACAACGAAGAGTTCTACAGGTTCATGCCGAAGTTTTCTCCCCCTCAGCACAGCTACACGATAGAGGGGATCAAAGTCGATGTGAGTATTCATGGTCACTTATAAAATAATTAGGTTATGGTTAATTTATTCGTATTTTATGAATTCATGTTAATACTAACGTAAGTAGAAATATCTGTCGTCTTTCGAATTTCAACTCCCTTATCTGAAATATGTTGTTACTTGGTTTTATTTTTCCAACGGTCTAATTAGTTGAAGTAAAGGCTCCATAGCTGCTAGTTGTGTTAACTTATAAATTCACGTCAAAAAATGCCGTGCAACTCTCATGATGCCCGAGCTCATCATTGTAGAGATTTATACGAAACAGACAGACTGATTTTCTATTTAATAGGAAAAATCATCAACTAAAAGAAGCATACACCGATAAGCAATAAAATTAAATTAAAACCGATGAAAAACGAGAAAAATATTTGTTGTCACGCGACAGTAATGCATACTGCTGCAATAACCACCACGCTACTTTATATCGTGGGGGTTTTTTCTGCGTCGATTTTTCCGGCTCCCATAACACTTTCGGGAAGATTCTGTTACCACCGGTTTAAAAGTTACCAACTTTTTTCAAGCTTTTGAAGTTTACCAATTCTTGAGGTAAGTTTTTATTTAGCGTAAAATTGCTTTATAGTAACCAAATCGATAACGTATCTAATGCTAAGTTTGGAAAACGGGTAATGCGTATTTTAAAGGCAATTTGTTAGAATTGGATTTTTCGATTGAATAAAAATAATAATATTATTAAATAAGGTTGTTTTTTGTAAAATAAAAAATCTCGTACTCCATGATTACTATCTTTTGATCTACTAATTTTCTATTATAAGTGACGAATATAAGAAAATGGAAGATGCCACTTTTAGTTTGCATATTTTTCATTTATGAGTCTCATTAAATTCAGTTAATCTGCGACCACATTTTCTGATAAATAGATCGTAGATATTTAAAGCATCTTTTCAGAGAATGCATGTTGGTCAGATTCAAAAACCTTTTTTTACATAGACTGCGTAGCTTTAAAAACCAAAAAATATTGTTTTTAAAAAATCACTATGCCGTAAAACTACTATTAAGTAGTTTGTCAACTGGATTTTTAATACAATGGGAATAAAGATTAACTTATAAATTATAAATATACATATTATTATTATTCACGCATCTTAGGAAATCGACATACTATTACACCATACTGGGTTATAGAAAACAATAGATTTTAAAAAGTTCCTTCAAAGTTCTAACCCATGAATACGAAATATAATCTCCTTTAATAAATCGTGCAACATCAACTACCTACTTGTATTTTGCAACCACTTTTCAAGTAATTAACAACTAAAGGAAACCATTTTTTGCTGAAGATAAAAAAGGAATGAATTAAAATTGAATGAACTATTTTCAATATTATTTTTATTCCTAAGAGGGAATTAAATACGTTAGCAATGATACAAATCAAAGTATGTATTTTTATTAATGACTTACAAACCGCTAAAATATTTCACCGTATTTATAGGTAAATAGGATGGATCACCAATCATCCCCGTCTTCAATTAATTCCTCCTCTTCTGTTATTCTAATTATTGATATGATCATTGACCCGACTCGTTTATATTGATTCATTTGATCGTGCTGTATCTTCCCGGGGCATAGGCGTCCCTGATGTGTTCCTCCTTCCACTCGTTTGTCATTCAAAATACGTTAATAGAAGTATCTGCTGTGCATGAGACTAAAAAGAGGAACTTAGGAACGTTTCTTTGGTAGAGACGCCATCAAATCTCTAAGTAAGTATGTCGATCTTTGTACATGTTTTTTCATCATGTACAAACAACATCAATGTTAATGCATACCTGAAAAAAATGTTAAAATGTATCAAACTGTAAATTATTTGAGTACTCTTATAAAACGTTTAGTTTTTAAAGTGAAAAATTATTCAATTTTTGTACATGAAGTTGCTGTGCCCGTGGGATAGTTTCGGTTTCAGAAGTTTGCACTCCTTGTTTCGAGCTTTTTAAAGTAATAAAGTAAAATATGTTTCAGTCACTAAGCCGACCTGTCTGGCTCCCGGGGAGATGTATGGCCCCATAACCAGGAGCGGTAGGCTTTTTGTGCGTCAACCCTTCACTACCCTAACTTGTGTTTTTAGGGTAAGGTTATAATTGTAATTAAAATTTCACCAAAAAATAAGCAGCTGAGTTGTTCGTGTACATACGAGTATATGGGTGTAATGTTAGTTCACTGTTTTGCAGACTCAAAAAAGACTTTGAAAAATAATACTTTGTCACTTTTCGAGTGGGTTTCAACTGCCAGCAGCCAGCACTTAGCACCCAGCAGCCAGTGTGACTATGCCATCAGCAATTGTGTAGTGTTGTGAGGCCAAAGAAGTGATGAAAAGAAGGAGATATGGAAAAGAGACATCTTAAAATATCTGACTATCCAGATCACGTCACGGCTAAATCCATTTTAAGCAACCGTTCTGAATGCTGGAAATGTACGTAATGTAATTTTAATTACGTAGGCA
Source organism: Drusus annulatus (assembly GCA_022651775.1). NCBI lineage: Eukaryota > Metazoa > Arthropoda > Insecta > Trichoptera > Limnephilidae > Drusus > Drusus annulatus. The sequence goes on along the minus strand of JAGWCC010000247.1, from coordinate 618,433 downwards.
GTGGTAATGTGGAATTTCCTGATACTGAATAAAACGGGAAGGATATAGGGAAGAGGTAGGTTAGGAAGAAACCGACAATTCAGATTGGATCACTTAACATGACTGAATCAATTTTAAGTAACGTTTTAAATTCGAAAGCAGAAAATGCACGTTCGGTTGTTTTGCGTCTTAATTTTGAAAAGCTTTACGTGATGTTCATTTTTCATTAAAATCCTACCCCCGTCAATTAAAAAAAAAGGAAAACGGAATGCGAAAGGCCAAGAGTGAAGTTGACAAAGAAAGTTAGGAGGAATGTAAGATGTCGGAATTTATGGCTAAATTAACAAGGATTTTACCCTTAAATTTTAGGAAAAAATACTTTTTTAACGTTATCTAATTTATCAATATATATATAAACAGTCTATGTAAACAAATTGAAACATGGAATAAAGAAACTTGTCTACCTTTTTTATAAATAGTATCAGTATTATTGTATCCTAACCACTTCAGATACGTTTTTTAAGCTTAAGTATGCCACTAAAAAAAGGAATGATATTAAAACGTACGCTACTTGTTATTAAAAAGTATTTAAATGTTGGTATAGAACGTAAAGAAAGTACTTTTAATCGCCATTTCAAAAACGAAGTGGTTTTAAATTAGGTTCTGTTTACATTAATAAAATAACATAAATGTAGATATTAGACGTAAGAAATTATCTGGCCTGGTTATTAAAAAAAAATCTTTTTTTGTAAAATATCTCTGTTGAACTCATCAAATAAGTAATGGTTCAATATCAATAGTAAAATAATAAATCCGCGTCCTGAACCACCTAAAACTCTTAAAAATTGAGCTCTACATCATCAAACTTGGACATTTTTTTGTCTGATATTTCCAAAACAATTTTTTTAAAAGTACAACGTCATTTACATCGTACAGTTTTTTCACGTTTTTTGAAATGTTTAAAAAAGACAACTAAGTGTCCGAACCATGGAAAAGTTGGGTATTACTATTGGTATTGTGTTTTACATTTGCAGTGTGGTATTGCGTGTTAAGGCTTTCAAAATATCCATATTTACAAAGTGAACAAAATCAATTTCCCCGTTTGTTGTACACGGGGTTAATTGGTTTCAGGCTTTGGTGGCTTACAACAGTGCTTCCTGTACCTTTGATAGAGTACACCTCAAAATATATTCATATTTGTGCGAAAATCATTTTTCTCGCCTACAGAATTTTAAAATACACTTTTTCATTTGATTCAATGAATTCGAATGATAGGGTATTTTATTTAAAAGAAAGAGTTTCATATTAATTTAAAAGAAAGAAATTAACATTATTTTTATTCAATTTTCATGATGCCGAATAATTTTTCTATGACAATTAAATTTATGCGTATTTTAAATTGCTGTCGAAACGATATGTTCGTGCGGAAGACGGGCGTGACGTCACGCCGGCCAGCGTTTCTAGTTTTTGCGAAAATCATCTCGAGGGCGCTGTAAATGGTTGATATCTAAAATGGGCTGTCACTGCGGTTCTGAGGGATTCGGTTGTGGGGGTGGAGGGGGGGAGGGGTTCGAATTAATTCCTCAGATTTTTATTTTACGATTCTCCCGGTTTTTATTGCATTTGTTTAGCTAAAGTTTCAGCGGTTGGTATGGCGGGCCAGGCCAAAATGTACTCGCGGACTGGAGATGTTCCACTCCTGATTTAAAGCGTTATGCTTGTGTAATGAAGAGAGGCGTACATCAATATATTTTTGTGTTGACAATTAATACTACAACTAAATACATAGTTCATGTTTGTATAATACTTTTATTAACAGCATTTTTGTATTGCCAGCAGTAATGAGGTCGGCATGGTAACATGTTCAAGAGAAGGTATTCATTTTGTATATTACACTTTGAACAGTATTACTTTTTTATCTCTTTCTCAAAATACACATCTTCTTTTTGCTATCTGAAATATGAAAGTGCGGTATAATAAAGAAGGTATAATGAAGTTGACATTTGGATATGACTGAGGCTTGTATAGCAGTAGGTAGCAGGGGCGGGCAGGGGCCTTGTTGCCATTGTGTGTCTCGGTAAGCTGAAAGTATTTCAGGTGAATCTGAAGAATGCGCTTCAAACTGCGGCCCCATTGTGAAGGGAAAGGGGTCAGGGAAATATATCATATTTCTGGACTTTTTGCAATACTCGGCTTTAATAAAGTGTCTATTGTGAGTTTATGTGCGCTTTATTGAAAAACACAACTACCAGTATTTTAGACGTTCAGGAGTTGATATTACTTAAAATAACTTATTTAAAACCAGTAATTGGAAATAATTATGCTGTGGTGAGAGATTCAGAATCGAAACGTGGCTTAAGGCAATCAATTACATTAGCAATGAAACAAAACCCTTGTTTTTTTTATTTTTTGTAGTGAATACCGCAAAAGAATCACAACTGCTGAGTGGGACTGTGGCATCTTCAGTCAGAGTGTTGTGAGGGTAGGCAGAGGGGAGAGGAAGGAGATGAGGAAGAAGAAAGGTTGATAGTATCTGATTATTCAGATCTGGCCACCAAACACGGCTAAAGCCATTTCAAGCAACGTTTCAATTTTGAATGGGGGTTTTTCACCAAGGCGATTTTAGAGTATCTACCACTCTGGAAGGTGCCGCAAGTATAGTATTTATAAATTTTCAGGTTTTTTTTAAACATTAATTATTTTTATTTAAAATTTATAAAACGATTTTTATTAAAAAGTTCTACAAATTAAACTTTAAAACAATAAAAAAAATAAAATTAAAAAAAAGTTTTTATTATTTTATATCAATTAAATGTAAAATGACATATATTGATTCAATAAAAAATATTTGCGCATGTCGAGATTTGAATCCGCGATCTCTGGATTCGTAATCTAGCGTCTTAACCACTCGACCACGGAGGCCGTCCCTTCCTCCAAACTTACAATATTCGCCTTAGAAACTCAATAGTTCCATTGAGTCTCGGCAATCTGTCCATCGCCCAGGCAGAAGAGCGCATTTATGTGTTTATTTATGTATCGGTGATATCGGGTCACTGTGAATTCTCGCCAAATTTGCAATGAGCACTGCTTACAAATAACTTTCAAACTGTCCTAAACTCTGCTCACAAGTCTACGTAAGTCTAGCAGGAGGGACATTAATACTCGGGTTCTCTTAATATGTATGGGCATGCGTATGGACAAAACCACGGCAACCCTGGCCGGGTAGGTATGTCCTAAATGCCAGTAGGAACTGACTCCGGAAGTTGAGACTCTCCAACGGTATTCACACAAAACAACGACACCTTTAATTAAAAAAAAACTACAAATTTGTACACTTTACAGATCTCCTCTGACGACGGATGTTGGAGGGTGTCTGAAACGGACGAAGTAGAAGCGCAACATAGCTTAAAATCTCAATGTCTAACAAAATAAAGCTTGTCAGAGAGAAAATTTAATCATTAATCTTCAATACTCATATCGACTCACTAACTTCAAAAGCCTCAAAAACTAGGATTCATTCTTAGAACATGTAAAAAATTCAATAACCTTAAAACAATGAAAATCCTATACTTTGCTTACGTCCGTAGCTTACTAGAATACGCGTCACAAGTATGGAACCCACAATACAAAACATATGTGTACAACTTGGAACGTGTTCAAAATCGTTTCCTTCGATACCTAGATTTTCGTAGTTACCGTCCCCATGTAAATCACCCAGAGTTGGCCACGTTCTTTAATATGCTGTCTTTGTAAGATCGAAGAATCTCTGCTGATGTACTATTTCTGCAGAAAATTGCTAGATTGCCCGGAACTCCTTCAACGGATCCAACTACGAGTTCCTAATTGACTAACCAGATCTGACCAATTTCTTAGTCTCCCTCGATGCAATACTAATTTTAAACAAAACTCCTTCATCTATCGGGCCTCACACACTACTCACAATTTGACATTTTTAACCTCACTCCATAAAATCACACAGACGATCTTTCGAGCCTTTATACTCATCCCACGGTACCACCAATCTTTTAACTTTAACTTTCTTTATATATATATATATATATATATATGTAGATATATACTCGTATATTTTTTTATTTAATTAATTGTACAAAAATAATCATTTTTACTTAATACTAACAGTAGGTTTAATATTCATTTACTTTATATACAATGTCTAGTTTCTAGTTGATGATAATTACCTCCATAATTGAGAAAATTTTCGTGCTTAGGGAGAGAGTACTATCATGGGTTTCTTGAAATTATTTTTTTATGATTAAAAATGAATATCATATGAATATAATACATTTTAGGTCATTTTATTGAAAAGTGAATTTTTAGTTTTTTTTTAATATTTATAAGTTATTTACATTTATTATGTCTTTAGGAAGTTCTTAATTTTGATAATCTTAATTGCTGAGTAGGAATAGTGATGTTGTGCTGTTGTATTGAGTTTCGGGGTAATTATTTGGCCTAACGTTCTTGGTCTGATGCTCACTGAATCCAAATTGCTATTTTCTTTGTAGATTTGAAGTAATGCATTTTTTATTCATAATTTTTTTCTACTCTAAAACATTGAATTCTGTAAATAATTCGTCAGTAGAGTAATCTAATGGATTTTTTAGGATTATTTTTATTAGTCTTCTTTGGACTATTTCGAGTGGGGCTAATTTAGTTTTATACGCACCTCCCCAACCTATTATTCCGTATTGGAGAATTGATTAGGCCAATGCATATTAAGTCTTTTGTAATAAAGGTTTTTGTAAAATGGTTCTTAATTTTAGGAAAATGAAAAATAGTTTACATATTCTTTTTACAGTTTGTGTAATGGCATCAGTCCACATAATATGATGGTCTATTGTAATACCTAAATATTTGATATGTTCCTTTTTTGTCAGTGTAGAGCAATTATAAGATTTGCAATTTTGAAGAAAATATTTACAAGAGTTATGAACAATAATATTGGAATGTACCGTTGGAAGGTTTTTGTCAGATAGTGTAAATGTCATAAAGTAAGTTTTGTCCGAGTTTAAGGATAGGTAATTATCGTCAAGCCATTTCTTAAGGTCGTTTATTTCTACGTTCGCACTTCGGTACGCTTCTTCCCATGTGTTTTCTTCTAGGATTAAGACTGTGTCATCCGCAAAGGAAATATTTTTTCCTACTTTCGGAATTGAAAGCATTTCATTTACATAAATGATAAAGGATTTCAAATTCCGAAAAAGTGGGTTGGCTAAAATGATTGTTAATTTTTACTATTTTTTTTAATTTTTAGTGTTGGTGTCGCTCAAAAAGATAGCTTTTGAACCATTCTTTGACTGTTCTTTGAATACCTATACTTTCTATTTTTTTTATTAGCTTCCTATGACATATACTATCAAATGCCTTTCTTAAGTCTATGAATATACTCAATCATTTATTTCCCGAGTCAAAAGCATTATATATTATCGAGGTTAATTTCGCGATTGCATCCTGAGTGCTTAGTTTTTCTCGGACATAATAATAGTAAATAAAAAAAAATTTGAAATAACACATATCATTATACATATTTACTTCATCTAGATCGATCCTCCCTCATGTCTTTCCTTTTCTTCAACCCTTTGAACATACTGCTATGAAAATTTAAAATGTATGCTTCTTATTTTTATTTATTTTTATTGTTGTATTATATTTCTATTTTTATTTTTTAAATTTGATTTGTATTTATTTTAAATTATATCTTAATTTCTTGTTTATTTTTATAAATTAGATTCACTTACTTACAGTATCAGTTCACCTGCATATACAAATACCCAAGTGGAAACCTATAAATGGTCATATTAATATTACCCATATAATATTCTACCTAGTTTGGATGTAAACTGTTGGTCTCCCAAGTAAAATAAAATAAAACACTCTTAAGTCGCTCATGGTCCGATATCAATTGGACTGAAAATGTATGATGAGATGCCTGAAACTATAAAAAGTAAAGTGTTATGCTTACTGTTTAAATAAAATATTATAAAAATAGAAAAATGACAAAAATTGACAAAGACAAATGTGTGAATAACTCACATATTAAAAATCAGAGGTCAGTGACGAATATAGTCTGTTAAACCCACTAAAATAAATGGGTGATGGACACATTTTTATTTAGTAGTTTTTATTAAACTCTCTCTTGGTGATTTTCCACCAAAATGGCGATTTACAAATATTATTTCTTGCCAAAAAATAAGTTGGCGCAAAAAAAGATTTTGCTTGGCGGAATCATTTCGGATAATTTTTAATAATAAAAATCTTAGAAACCGATTAGATCGTCTACTAAAGAATAAACAGGTTCTTAAAGAATGATCACGGAGCAGAATCGCATACGCATATATTATTGTAAAAAGATAGGAAGAACCTAAAACGTTTAAAGTAGAAAAAACACGTGTGAATGAATAGTTTGAAATCAATATTTTAAACCTGGTTCACTAAAGCTTCGTAGGTTTTGCGTAGCCAACTTGCTGCGGTATGGTTTGCTTACTTAATTATATCCTGTCTACCACTGTGTAAGTTGTTTGATTTCATAAATGTATCCTGTTTGCTGAAGGTTCTATGACAGAGGAAAGCACCTTAAATATATGATGTAAATAATAGAAAGCTTTCATAATATAATACAGAATATAATATGGTATGTTTGGGAACAACAAATAATACTCCATAGTGATAAATATTCAGGTAATTTTCATTAAATAAGCTACAATGATTCACATTATTCTTTACAAATGCGCAACGATGCAATTATTTGTTTCCTATTCGTTGAAATTAAACTAAAAAATCTAAGCTAGCGGAAGGAGCATCTAGTGATGTGTGTACCTGCTCATATATTTTATAACTAAAATAATATTGGGGTGTACTATCCCTGTCTTTCTGGGTGTTCCTGTGTTGAGACGGCGTACTGCTGGCATTAGATAAAGTGAGGGTATCGGGTGAAAATATGTCTTTTTTGACCTCAATCAGTCTTCGCTAAGTAAGACATTTATGTATGCTTACGAAAACAACACACTGGGGGTACTGGGATTTTCAATAGGCCAATTAAATTTATAATATGGATATTTACATATTTATACAAATATTAAATTGCTTGGATAGAATTATTTTTATTTTTACATATAGACTCCTATAATCATGTATCTAAAAAACTAAGTTAATTAACTGCCTCGCAGGAAATTTGGATATTTTTCACACGAGCTATAACAAGTTTAAGCAAGAACTAGCTATTAAGTTCTAACAATATTATGTACTTCTTGAAAACTATTTTTTTTGTTTTTAAACTTCTTTTTACTTTAATCTTTGTGTAATTATGATTACCATGTTTTGTGTTTTTTGCAATGTTTTGGTGTAAAACTGTTTTTGCAAATATAAAAAAAAAAAAAAAAAAACAAATATATAAATGAATCTACATAAAAGCACAGATAAAAAATAGGTAATATCTATTTCAATAACATATAAATGTGACTATCTTCGTTATTGTTTTATTATCAGGCACTAAATGCAATATAGTTTATAACTACTACAAATTCGGTTTTATATTTTAAAATATTTACGATATTTTCGAGCCATTTTTCGTAGAAAAAAAGAGTGTTTTAACGACTAAATAATAAAAAAAAATGTACCGATGTAAATGAGGTAATTATTTCAGTCTTAATAACATCTCAACCATACTGCATGTTTTCTAACTTTAAACAAATTTTGAGTTACATTAAAAATACTGCGTGATAAATATACCTACAATGACGCAGTTAATATCGTGTTTAAAATTTTTGTTTTTATCTCGGTGATAATTATTTTGTGATTAATATGTAGTCATCTTTTAATTTAGGTCGCTTTTACGACTCGTTCTTATGTTCAACAGCTCGGCTATAGAACTATTTGCCGGCCTCTGAGTTTCCTCCCTCCTTCAACATGGGTCTCTTCAAGACCCAAGTTCACTCCTTCCTTTCCTCAAAAATACCCTCCACACAGCATCCTCAAAGATGACATAGGCTCTAAGGTAAATTATTTCCCTCAAGGCCTCCTGTGTGGAGTTATTGTAAAAAAACAGTGAATTTAAGGTCTCAGTTCTAATTACTTGTTGAACTCGATAATCAAAGTATTAGTTCATCGTTTGTTGCTTTAATTCGAAACCAAATATTTACACCATATGAAACGTTTTATAATTTCACATCATTGTTTGCGGAAGAAGCGTAAATTTGCATTTTAATGTCGAATAAATCTGTTGATGACAGTTAGACATCGGATTATATCCATTTGAATATTTGCGCATAGTGCACATTTGAGCTTTTTTGGTCGTTAGAGCATAATTGAGCATTTTCTCGTCATTAATACATATTTTAGCCAGTTCATTCTTAAAATATGAGGAAAACACGGGATTTCATTATTCTGCGGTCAAAACCAGTTATTTTTGGAAACTGTTCCTTTTGTATTTTTTTATCATAATTCTTCGATATACCAGTTTTGTCCAAATTTTAAAAGTAAAGAACTTTCTCCTATTGTTTTTGAAAAGTATAAATTTTTTACTGTTTCTTTTTATTAAAAATTTCACCCCTTCCCCCAATGAAATCAAAAATTTACCTTAAAAAACCGGTTCCGTAAGACATATTTCTGTTTTAATGGTAAAATTAAGGACATTTTTAGTACATATTTTGGCATTTCGATAGCGCATTTAATCCGATGCCTAGTGATAATGAATTAATAATATATTCATGGGAATAATGAATGACTTGCAAACATACTACTTCCCATCGTACATTTCTCCTTCCCATTCCTCTTCTCAATTTTATTGTGCCTTTTCCAACATGCTTAAATAATAAGTAAAAATATTTTATGAAAATAATGTTGTGTTGATCATAATTTTAATCATAACAATAATGCTGTAATCTTCATTCTAACAAATAATGTAGGTACTTTAATGCATGTTTTAATGTTTACTCAATACAAAAGATCCTGAAAAAAGACCTGAAATTCTTCATGGCCCATTTAATTTGTGGAAATGTTGGATGGGGGGTATTTTTAAGGAGAAAACTAATGAATCCTTTCTTCGTGTTGTAGGAGAGAGGAAACACGTACCTGTAGGTCATTTCAGAAAAGGGCTATTCAATAGGCTGTACAAATAACAGTACAATTATTAATAATCTTCCAATTTCTAGCAAAGTCTGCTTATGGACAATAGTTATTGTAATAAATATTTCTGCAAAATTGTCTTCAGACCACTGGATCTTAGAATTTATTTGAAGTTTCGTTTCCAGACGTTCTACGCGGAATATCCCATTGCCGAAAAGCATTTATAAATATGTTGAATTGATCTTAATTCTATGCAAGTAGGTACATATATTCTTAAAGAAGCGTTGTGTTTTCAAGTGTAATATGTTATTATTTTTAATATTGTTAACAGGTCATTCTTACCCTCCTCCCACCTTTCACCCCCATCGTGAAACTTCACTCCTCTTCCTCCTTAATAAGAGCCTTCACGCTGTATCTCTAAATAAATCAAATTCCAGTAATGTAAAACTAATAATGATTGTGAACTTGAATAAACCGTTTTCTATACAGATATTGACTTCCCGGGATGTAGCCTGGAGGGTAAAGATTTGTTTCGTGAAAGTGTAAATTTTCGATAAGAAAGGGCACCAGACAGCAGACAGCAGACACCAGAACAGGTTTCTAATTTCCCGATGTTACAGTGTTATTTTTGTTTGGCAGGATCAACAATCTGACGATAAGCGAGTGACCTTGAAAGCGGTCACCCTCAAGTCTTCGGGGATATATCGCTGTGAAGTGTCGGCCGAGGCGCCCAGCTTCGCCTCTGCGAGCGGGGAGGGCCGCATGGAAGTCGTCTGTGAGAAACAACAACTTTCATCATTATATATAACTAATTATTTTACTAAGATAAGCTTTTCAATCCGCTACAGTCAACACCAATACCACGCAATTTCTCGAACTGCTAACGACATGATTGCGACTTCAGTCAGGAGTATTAGAACTACACTACTTTAGGCTAGAAATATCTGCTATGAGGAAGGGAAGGATATTGAGTTTTAATCAATTGTTAGAGACCGATACTCTGAGCCAATATAGGCTAGGTTAGGTAGGATACACAGGGATCAAAGAAAGGAGCAAGTATTGTGAGAAAATATATTACCTGCAATGTAAAATGTAATCCTTCATATAGAAGTAATCAGACAAGTTTTTTTTAGTTTTTCACCAATTCTTTCTATTTTCGTGTGTTGCTAATCTAGGTATACCTACGTTTCCAATATGTTTTCGTTTTGTTTCGTCTTCAAGTGTTTGGCATTTTTTTATCGAGTGCGATTCCCATGTTTTATTACTTCAATGTTAAACTGCTAACAATGAATGTGGACTCTCCCTTTTTATGGTTGCTTCTGAATTTCTCTAATTTTTCTTGTTGTAAATCTAAAAATCTTAACCATACATTTGTAGATGGGTGATTTTAGGAATCTGGTGGCAGCCCTTCAATTGCGGATTTTTTAATGTAAATCTTATGTATTATTTAATAATATTATAAAGAAGTCCCCAAAAGTCACAAGCCGCCACTGTTGCCGGGTATTTCTCTTGCCTGAATGCCGAAAGTTCGTTGTTTTGTACTCCGGCTAAAAATAATCTGTAATCAAACATTATGAAGCATTCCTAGCCATAGGAATTTAGTTCATTCAGGAGCTGTACATTTATATTTATTTGTAAGTTATCTTGTTTATATAATCCAAAATACTAACGACAGACTTCCTTTTTTGACATTTCAAAACAATAAAAATCAACACCTTTGAATTTAAACAAGACAATAAATATACATTGAATATTGGATACAAAAGATTTTAATTTAAAAAAATGTATGATTTCAAAACGTTAGTAAAAAGTTTTAAGATAGTTTTAAATATACTTTTTCAGATTTGCCAAGAGACGGCCCCCATATCAGTGGTCAGATGGAGTTTTACAATGCAGGAGATCTTCTCAACCTGAACTGCACTTCAGGGAGGTCTTTTCCAGCCTCTATCCTCCATTGGTACATCAATGATGAAAAGGTACACTGATATATTTTGGTTCGTGGTAACTTGATTACACCATTTTAATAATAAAACTATGAATCATATTTGCTGACCCAGCTTAAGTAGAAGGACCAAAATTATATAAAACATAAAAATAAAACACAAAAAAAAGGTTTTTATTGTTTTGGCTATGTTGGACGTTTTGAAATTTGGTTTTTTGATGATTTATTAATATGAAAAGTAGGTACCTAATGATAATGTTTCAACAATCGGAAACATTATGACGATTACTGAAGAAATGCGACCCCGTTGATGGATTATTACGACGGGGAGAGTTCAGCAAAGAAAACATCATGGGTTTATCAGTATTTAAAAGCATTAAGGGTTGAAACTTTGGAGTTCAGAAAGAAGACAGTTTTTTCGTTGTAGATTTTATTAAATTGTTTCTCAAACAAAAAAAAACAAGATAAGAAATTTCAGAATAAACGCATTTAATATCTTCCGAATATTTGGATTATGCCATCGCTCGTAAAATATTGTTATTTATTATTCGACGGCCTGCATGGTCGACTGGTAAGACGCTCGACTACTAATCCAGAGGTTGCGGGTTCGAACCCGGCGGGCGCAAATAACTTTTACATAATTAATATGTGTCGTAACACATTTAATTGATATAAAAAAAAAATAGTATATTTGCGGCACGTTTCAGAGTGGTAGATACTCTATGTATCGCCCTGGTGAAAGACCACGATTCAGAATTAAAACCTTGCTTACAATGGCTTTAGCCGTGTTTGGTGACCAGATCTGAATAGCCAGGTACTTCCCAACCTTCCCCTTCCTCATCTCCTTCCCCTCCCCAGTACCTTTGGCCTCACAACATACCCCTTTCGGGGATGCCAAAGTCTCAGTGGCTCTAGACGGTTGGAAGCAGTTGAGACTCTTGTGCGGTATTCACGTAAAAAAAAATCGTATTATCCATATATATATATATATATATATATATATATATATATATATATATATATATATATATATATATATATATATATTATCACATGTCAAATACTCAAAATGGCGCTGATCGTCGATTCGATGGTCAGCAAATATGATGAAGTTAGAAATACTCCAACCTTACTCCGACAGTCAAAACTATAGTGCGGTTTCATAATGACGAAAAAGAGCCATGTGATTGTGGATGTTATTTGTATCCTCCAGGTCACTAATACCGAGGAGCTCGTTCGCTACACGCTGATGACGCACCGCCACGGGCTGGTGACCAGCACGCTGGGGCTGCGCATGCGGCTGGGGGCGCAGCACCTGCGGGGCGCGGACTTGCGCGCGCGGTGCACCGCCCGGCTCTCGGCGGCGCTGCTGACCGCGGACCGCGAGTCGCTGGCCGAGCGGGTCGCGCCCCTCATCGACAACAAGGAGGCGCTGTTTTTGGGTAGGTCACAACTTCGAAATGGTCTTTGAGAAGTATTCCAAACGTTTCCATCATCATGAAGTCAATCTGTGATTTACACTAATTACATAATATATCGTGTCACTCATAATGTTAGACCACTTTACAGGAGCGACAATAAAGCGATGTGCATCGAGACTGTTTTTGTTGGAAGAGAATCCTATCGCTTTAAAAAAACTCTATTTTTAATTCTACTGATTGCGATGTAATGTGTTTATTGTAGCCGTCGAATTGAATTTTGGGATGACTTCCGCGGCGATGGTTTGCGTTCGACGAGTTTTACTAAATGTCTTTATATTAAGTCAATGTGGCAAGTAAGAAATCAACCAAAATAGAGAACATTAATTTGTAGAGAACAACAAAGAGTTTAGGCTATTTTAATGTTTTAAATAAAAAGTGTTTAAGTTTTATGTGTCTAGAGTAATCGCTAAGTCGTTTCCATCTATGCAGTTAATAAAATCAACGGTTGATGCAGTGCGGTTAATCTGATTTTCCTTATTAATACGAGTAGACATGCTCTTCTAAGTATGTGAGTAAGTTGATGAATGTAATGTTTAATTATGATCTTTGTTGCACCCATCTTGTATAAAAAAGTGTGTAGGGAGAATAGAAAAAGACGTAAATTTAGGGTTTGTTTTCTAGATTTAATTTATCCAAACGTCTCTTGGGTATGAAAAGGCTATTTGAAAAAAAAACTAGAATCTCAATAACTGGAATCCAGAACATCAGCACAGCGAGTAGACTTTCCTGGGACACAAGAGTTTTTATAGAACCAGCCCTTACTACAGTGCCTAAAAAACATAATGTGTAGTTTCCTAGAAAATAATGCATCCACCGGAGAACAGTTGTGAGACGGTCGGACATCATCTTTGAATGATATACTCGTATGCATTCATAAATACTTCGTAACCAAAATTCAGTGTCCCAATTGATCTTCATTTTCAGTAAGTGAATGTAATTAAAGAATAAAACAAAGTTACACTAATAAAATAAAAATATTGAATATATTTAATTTTAGTAGTAATAACGTAACACAAGGGTTTACTTTTGGTAAATTGACAAAGTCGTGGGAATTAATTAGGGTTATTATGTCTTAGTACCTTTAAATTGATATCTATTGGTCAAAAACGTTTGACACAAAATGCAATGCCAGTCTAATGAGAGAAACTGTTAAATAATGCCTTAAATTTGTACGTCAGTAGATGTCTACTTGCAAACATAATCACAAAAATTCGGAAAACATTTTCTTAAGTATGTTTTTATTTGAGAACCTACACAATATCATTAAAAAAAAACGCTACTTTTTCTGGGTTAATAATAGCGTGCAAGTGTAACGAGATAGATAGTAAGGTGGCAAAGAGTGATGTTATTGGATATCTACGGTCAAAAAGTGGTTTCATGTGAAGTTAGCAAACTGGATTACTTTCAAAGCGATATAGGTCGCACTCTTAGCTTTTATCTGTTCTTAGACATCCGCCTGGTTAAGTAGTGAGAGAGTTATCTTTTTATGGGATTTTATAGGCGGTGCTTGATAGTTTAATGCCTCTTTCCGCTCCATGGTGTAACCTTTCTTTTGAAAGGGGCATATTATACCCCTTTCATTCATTGACCAATCTTTTCTCTTCCCGAAAATGATTTTAAAGGGATTATGGTCCGACACTTTGAAAGTTTTTCTGGCATATATAATGGCGTAACCATGTATGAATTTCTAAAAGATAACGATCGTGACTTCATATTGAGATTTTTGTTGTGTTCACATGGAGTCATTATAAGTTCAGTTTTCGAAATTGCTATTTAAAAAAAAATGCAATATATATCCAACTTTCGTTCACGTTGTGAGGGTAAACAGCTGGATGTGTTCATTTTTGTAAATATTCCTTCTACCCTTTAAATTATTTCTTCAAATTATTAATTTCTCATAGGTTATTTGTCTACCTGTGTACTCCGGCCATCGAATAATTAAATTTCGTGGTAATATTTTACATTTTTCGTTGGTGTGCGCAGTTTTATCTTCTTTTCATGTACGATGTACGTATTCATATATTTTGATTGTCGAAAAGAGGTAATTTGTATAATTTTGGAAAAGGCTCTTAGTAAATGTACATGCATTCATACAGAATATAAAAACTGAGCAAACGGCTGTATTTAGCTTAATCTAATGGTCATAAATCAAAGAATCATTGAATGGTTCTAGGAATTACGATTTTAATATTAGTATATTACGTTAATATTTGTTGAAACTTTTGGATCTTAGAACAGAATTATTGTATGATGCGATTATGGCTGGATGAGATTGCGTTGACGCCTCTGTTGGAACGGCCGTGTATTAGCTCGCTTCGGGGTCTTGCGTCTACGAGCAGGTGGCTTATTTGGCATACGGATGTGTCACTTAGTGACTACCGCATTCCCTTGAGCAAACCTTAGCTACGTATTATTTCGAGATGTGCATATATGCTGGTATCGTGTAGATGTTGGCTGTGTTTTTGAAAAGTGGGGGAAATACGTTTCACTATCTTTTCCGATTATCGTTTGAGGTCAGGGATTATTGTTTTATTGCACGATATAAACAAGACTTGAAAGTAGTAGACTTGAAGTAGTGCTGTTTATTTTTTTATAAATCTACTACAAGGAATAAACACTATGGCTTCTTGTCACAGTTCAACGGGTATTTAATTTATTTTTGAGCTGCATATCTAGCGATAAAACTAACATTGCAAAATGTGAAAATCCGTACAAATTTCCTAATTTTTCCAAATTCTGCTGCTTCAATACAAACATAACCAATTTCACGACTGAGTGAAGTAATTCTGATGACCATCGAAAATATTCTATTCTAGAAATTTCGTAATAATACCTTGCTTATAATAAATAATATATATCCCTGTATTATTACTATTTTATTAATGACACTGTCTATTTTCTTTAGTGAAAAGCTCAGCACCCGGCAGACCAGGACCCGAGAACAAGACCCTATGGATAATGACCGTTCACCTGATTTCAACATTCGCCGTTTTCTTACAAAATAATCGATTAGGTTGAAGCAACTTGAGTTCTAAATAATAACATGAAGAACGTATGTACATATTAAAATAATTATTTTGACAGAGCTTGCAGTAATTTTATAAGTGTTAGTCATTAAAAGAATTCCGAAAACGTGTGTAAATTAAATTTTTGAAGGACCCGCTAACTAAGGATATTGAAAAGGTTGTATTGTTTTTTAAGCATGACTGGTCAATTTTTAAATATAAAAAGATTTTGTTCAAAAAATGTATAACGGATAACAAACTGACTTTCAATCAATGCATTAAAAAACAAATAGCTTTGTATGTTCCGTCAGGTATTTTCATTTTTTCGTTTGATAGCCGTTTCGCGGTTTGAAGGCATATTATTATTAGTTTTGGGAGGCGAAATAGTTGAACTTCAAATGTATGGTATTTAATTCAATAATATAATAAACATAATTTGATTTCTATAAATTATTCACACGAATAAAAGCATGAAACAAGGGATTGTTGAATATTGAAACACCTTTTTAAAAAGTAGTGAAGTAATTACACATTTTTTAATCAAACCTTTATTACAAAACCATATTTAAAATGTGTTTTTTTTTTAACGAGAAATTACGGTTAATGAAGCTCTTAAAGGTCGCTAAACCTGTCATTTTTTAAGTTCCATTTTAAAATGACCATTAGGACTAGAATCTGAGTACTGATGGGGGGGTACTTTAGATAGATATCAAACTGAAGACTTATCCGTCGGTAGGATGCTTCTAACTAGATACTGAAAACACTCCCGTTCTAAACGGGGATTTTTGCCCAAACAAGTTTTTTGTGCGATATAAAGCAAGGAAAAAAACACGATCAGGTTTAAGCAATTTATTAATGCGATTCATATTATTTGTTTAACATTTCGAAACATTTTTTTTTTACAATTTTTTTGGATGAATTTAAGAATTTTTATGACATTTGCATTCTTGGGTAAAACACATTAATTTTGTTTCACATTTCACTAAAAAAACATTGTCAAAATATACATATTTCACTCTATATTTTCAAGAAAACAAAAAACATTTTTCCTGTTTTATATATTTTTTTTTTGTAAATGTACTTTTTGTAAATACAGCATAAAGATAATGATAACCATGTTGTAATTAAGATGCGTGTTCATATTATAATAATAATGAATAAATTATTGCATTTCAAATATTTTGTTTTATTTTAACCCAAAACAAAGGTAAGTAAATACTTAGGTTTTTTCCTGAAAATTGAAATAAAAACCTTATTTGAAGTATTAAAAATTTCACTAAAGTATTACAAAACTTTGTTATTCTTCTCGTGCATTTTTTATCAGAAGTTGACTATCGTCATGGATGTCTTAATTGCGCTCATAAGCTGAGTTATTCAACTATACGGAATACTATTACGTAACAATTGGATACTTCAAGACGATAAACTTCGTTAGGTTAGAGTCAAAACTTAAAGTAACTATTAATTTTGTTTGCTTCACTTAAAATCATATTCCGAAATGTAATCAGTATTACCGATATAAATTAATAAGAGTATTCTTATAACTTATCGCGGTTGCCATGTAGAAGATATTGAAAAGTTACTAAATTTAAATAAAATATAAAGGTAAGTAGTCTGAGGATCACACCGTGGCAGAAGAGTAAGTTTCTTGACTCCGGACCAAATGATCGAGAGTTCGAAACTCGGCATGGTCAAATGTGCATATTTTTTTAATAAGTTACTTAGTAAATATTCGTTATTGCTATGATATAATAATAATAACGTGCAGCTCGTTCTAGAGTAACGTTATTGTTAATGGTTTTTACCGTATTCAGAGACGAGATCTAAATAGCTAGGTACTTCCCAACCTACCCCTTTTTCTCCCCGCTTCCGTCATCGTAACGGCGTTCCCAAAAACTGTGGATCTCGCAGTCTGACTGTCTCCTGCCAGTTGCTATTCTTATGCCGTAATTATATTAAAATATATGTAAGAATTTTTAAAACACAAAAACACGCCAGTTCTGTTCCACAAATTTGAAAGCAGGTAGTTTTATATTTACCGTTGTCATAGCAGTTACTATGAATAGTCGTGTTAAATGCAATGGAAAACTTTGCGCTTCCAGTGGGCTGCGTCAATTTCAATAGCTCTTAACCCGTAATTATATTTCATCTCAGACGTTTCTCAAAATAAATAAAAAACTTCTTGGCGATGATGGAAATTACACCCGAGTGCCCGTGAAACTTAAATCATTTCAGTTTTGTTAACAATGCAGTTGAAATTTAATACTGAATGTATACAGATGAAATAAAACTTTTTTCGGAGGAAACAAGAAAAAATAAATATTATGCAAGTATCAGGAACGACATCGCGTCCAGCGCATTTAAATATAAAATGAGCACCGGCTTCTCCTTTGGCTACTTCGATTGGTAGTGTTGAGGTTTTGGAAAAGTAACACTTCACATGTTTCAACTTTCAACTTGGCGAAGAACCGATTTAGTAAAATAAACGTTCTTCTTTTTATTTGATTTAAAGACCGCCCAAGTACACATGTAATAATTATTCTCTTCTTAAATTAAATTACACATACTCGTATGTTCGGCTTGTTACTTTGATATTAATTACATCATTACTTTAAAAAGTGTTAATGATTCGAGAAGAAAGCGGGATAATTTTGGCTCTGGCACGCGTATAGTAATACAAGCTACATGTTTTCAAATAAACTTTTAATATTGGACTTACAATTACGTTGCTTTAAGTAACTCACTTCTTTTTCACCCTCGACCGGTTTGGGATGAACCGTTCCTTAGTCAGGACGAAAATTAAACTTACGCGTGATATTATAATACTACTAAATACAGAGTTCTTTATGTCCCGTACGGCAAGAAAATAGTGAAACTGACTAATTATATTTAAAAAAAATATTTTTATTGAACTACTCCCAATCGTATAGAGCCAGTGGGACTATGGCAGTAGGTTGCGAGGCTGAGGGTAGTGGGGAGGGAAAGGAGACGAGAAGAGTATGGTGGGAAAGTATCTGGCTTTTCTTGTTTATGTCCCAAGAATTGTGCTTTAAAAGGCTGTTCATGTTTTGGTTTGGTTTAGACACCACGTCTTACAACTGTAGGTATATAGCCACTGCTATTTTTTTCGTTTTTAACATTTGCCTAATTTTAATTGACATTTTCGACAATGGTTATTCATTACATGTATAGCAGTGTCACCAGCTTGTAGGTGAATTTTTAGATTTTCTGTGTCTTGTTTTTTATGTGAATACCGCACCAGAATCCCAACTGCTACCAACCGTATGAAGCCAGTGGAACTATGGCATCCCCAAGGGGGTATGTTGCTGCCTGAGGTAATTAGTAATATGTAAGGGATATCAGATTATATACATACCATATTTGTTATATATATAAACTCCACAAAACAACTAAAATATATGTGTAACAGCTATTTATTTAATATTATATTTATGTGATCATTGTTATTTATTCCCAGTATGAACATAGGATATTTGGCATGATTTTACTGAATCATGCAGTATTCCCAATGTAATTATTTACAGCGTAAGTATTTGGCAAATTGGTTTATGACGTAGAGTGCATTAAATACAAAAAAAAAATTAAGCATTTTTCCGCTAAATATTCAAGTTCCTAGATGTTTCACCTAATAAACGAAGGTAAACGAGCCACTCTTTATGAATATAATTGAACACTGAAAGATTTTTCAAACTTTCGAACCATTTGCTAATGACCCATCAATGAAATAATCTATAAATACTGGCAAAAAGTTTTTTGAATTTAATAGGAAGTACCTACAATCTACTTAGTTACGAGTACCTAGTAATTTAATAAGGTGTAAATACAATCTACATAGTCATGAGTATCTATTGATTCAATAAGGTGTTACTGCAATCTACATAGTTACGAGTATTTAGTAATTTAATAAGCTGTACCTACAGTCTACATAGTTACGAGTATTTATTAATTTGATAAGGTATACCTACAATCTACATAGTTACGAGTATCTAGTAATTTAATAAGGTGTATCTACAATCTTCATAGTTATGAGTACCTAGTAATTCTCAGGAGATTCGTTAAAACGTCACAGTGATGCATGCGGGTTGATAAGAAAATTAGCATTTTGTTTGTAATAAAGTTGTTCAAAAATGACACATTATTATTTGACGTATTGCTGCAATAAGGGAAAAAAATTAGACAAATTAGAATCGTAGACTTACAAATAATATAGAAGAAAAGTACGTAATGACGTTAATTGGAAAAAAGGTTGACTCTCCGTTAATATATCCGTTATAGTTAAGGTTTTTTAATAGTAAATATTAATATTCTATGCATTGATGTACGAGTAAACAGGCAATACACATAAAAATACAAAAGTGAAATTCAATCTGGATTTTTTGTGGCAGACGTCTAAGGGGAAATCTACAAAAGATAATACCCTTATGAATACCTATTATTACTATTTTAAGATATTTTACCAAACCCATCAATGTAAATTTACCTTCTATAAAATTCATTAACCAAACAGAGATGGGAAAATCAAAGAGTAAATTCAAAAATAGCCAACCGTTAAAAATAAAGCTGACAACTATAGATATTATATTAAAAATAAAACCAACAAAAGCATCCAATGCATCTTATGTAACCCGTCTTCCAGAAGGTAATAAAACTACCCGAATGTATTTTTGAATATTATTGTAAAGCCGCTTTCTGTCGGCCATAAAACAAAACCTAAAGTCACAGATGTTTACTATGAGATAGACTCAATAAGCGTCCATTCCGGACCTAATGGTATATATGCCATAGACTTACTTAAAATTGTACCAGTCTGAAGATGCTCGTCATAAGGTGAAACCGGTCAGATCTTAAATAGAAAATAGTGGAATAAAGTTTAAAAAATTGGTATTATTAAAATGGAGTTCCACCACGAATTAACACTTTCAAAATTAGAAATAATAAAACAGAATTCAATAAAAAAATAATATTGAATGCGAGAACGCTAGATTGGCCATATAAAGTTTCCGTTTAAACTTTTTATATTTTATGATAGATTTATACAAAATAAGCACGAAAAAAATAATGTTTTAAATTAAAGAACCTTTAAAGTTAACTATGCATAGATTTAGAATATTTATTAACATTGTTGAAATATTTTAATATATTTATATATGCAGAGATCTTACTTCTATTAATTTATGAAATCCTTGGAAGGTGCCACGTGAAGTTTATTCTAATAACCTGATATAACGTAGCATTACATTTTTCATACATTATCATAATTACTTATCGTTTACGGTACTGAGTAGCAGGTTTACAACATTATTCTCTTTGGTTTACTTTTAATTTGCTTTTAAAATTTGATAAATACATATGTATTTTATGTTGTAATTTACGAATGGTACGCAATTCTTCATTGTATGCTATTTTATAGTAAATACTCGGTAACACGTTGTAAAGATGAAAAAACTGAGGAGGGAAGGGAGATGGGGATAGTTGAAAGATACCAGGTTATTCAATCCGGTCACTAAAACGCCTTGGGTCATTCGAGCAATCTTTCGATTCTAGATGGTGATCTGTCAGTGAGTCGATACTGAAATTATCTACTGAGGCTATCAACGTGAAAACATATACTAACTATGATTTGATAAAACAAATTTATAACTTTATTCCACTTTTTTATTTTTTACTGGACCGGTTTCAGCTTATAACGGCCATCTTCAGACTAGTGATAGGCGTTATGGGCTGAAACCGGTCCAGTCAAAAAATAAAAAAGGGAATAAAGTTATAAATTTGTTTTATTAAATTATTAAAATGGAATTCCACCATGAATTAACAGTTACAAAATTAGAAATAATATACCAACTATATTGAAAAAAATATTTGTAGAATACACCAAATAAGTTTGATTACCCACGCCGGGTATCAAACCCGCCACCGCTGTTTGTAGCTAAGAAGCTTATCGCTTTGCCATGTAGGTCGTAACATGGTCATTCGCGGTATATTGAATCTAATTTGATCAGTTTTAAGCTATTCTTATTGAGGAGTGTTGTATAAAGTAGCATACAATATGCCTACAATAATTTCACGTAGAATGCTGAAATGGCCCTAAAAAACCATATCCTCATCGGAAATGCAAAAGGGCTAAAGCGCCATTTCGGGAGGCTTACACCAGACCACTTAAAAGTTTTTTGTTTTGTTTTTCAGTACGTAGTTGGATTTAAAAATAAAGTTAACTCATGTAACTCAATGCTCTCACTGAGTAACCTGAGTTAACTTTATTTGAGACAAAAAGCTAAAAAATCCTAAACTTGTGTCGCTTGATTCAAGCCTTCTCCTAAATGGTGAATAAATTTTAAAAGGTTGAAGGACCACAAAAGTCTTCAGAATCAAACAGAGTTAGAGCATTCGATGAGGATTTAAAAAAAAACAAAACTGCACATCTAACTCATTTTTTACCAGTGTCGCTTAAACCCCTTTGCCTTTCCAGCGACAATATATTATTTTATCTAGACTTTTTATCTCTTTCTCATTTATTTTAACCAACATTTCGTAGAAATCAACTGACAATAAATGACTCACATACGAGACGGCTATGAGGACTGTATTTACACAAACACCCACTTAATCCTTACGAACCTTTAAGTACAAATATGTTCCATAAGTCGATAAGACTGTCCCTTCACTGGAGCTAACAATCAAATTTATTAATTTTATGTTGATCTTCATATCCCGGTATCGTCTTTATAAACTTATCAAACAACGAAGCAGGGAAGGTGGGTGTGACTATTTTTTCCCATTATGTACACTGAAATAATTAGATAAAATTAGTTGATTTGTAAAAAATACACGTTTCCAAATCTAGTACTGAGCTAGTATACTTAGGCAGATTTGTATGGGCCAAGGGCAGGTATTGGTTTTCAAAACACACAAAATAACGTCAAAGCCTGCAACACAAAGGCCATTCGATTATAATTGAATAAACCGAGAAAATCAGAAGGTACCCACATAAAAATACAAACCTTTCTTTCTCTGATAGAAAAAATCGAATCATATTTTAAATGTTGTATACTCTATTTAAAAAAAAGCAAATACACACAATCCACCATCAACCCTTACATAATGAAGCAAAAAATTAACATTTTTTGGAGGGTCTTGATCGCTTTTGAAAAACACCCCCATTTCGGCTTGTTTAATGCTGTCTCCCTACAGTTCCCGTAAGTAAGAGGAATTTAATACCAAATAGCTATCCTACGTTGAGACTTCTAAACACTTCATCTTCTGAAGGTTTATTATAGTAGTAATATATTCTCTATCCTTGCTACATACCCTGTCCAGCGAAGACTAACTCTGAAAATTAAAACATTTTTCACTTCATTTCAAAAGTTACAACGAAGTGAAAAATGCTGAAAGCGGTCCTCCGAATCTAATAGTCCATGAATTAAAAGTTATATTTAAATATTAATATGTAGGTACCTACGTATTATTAAATGTATTTTAAAGCCTCCTAAATTTTTTGTTGATAATAATCCTATGATATTTCAGTTGCAGTGGAAAAGGAAAACATAAATTAAATCCAGAGCTCTGAATGAAATTTAGACCTAAGTCAGGCAAGCTTATATAAACTAATGATGTGTGAGGTAGATATAGCGGTATGAAAGGCCAGTACACTCAAAGGCTATTGGAATAATAATTGCGGTAGATTGCTCAAGAAGATTGGTCATGATTCCATACCTCTAAAGCAGAATATCCTCTCGCCCGAAGACCCTTCAAGCCTTTTGTTCGCCCTGGAGGTGGCAGTTCATTGCTTTTTGTGCTTTTACTAGTGTTTTTTTCTTACCGAAGGCTTTCACGGAACGAGGACTCGAGGACGTACAAAGCACAGAGTAAAGAATACTAAGAATAATAAAATATGTACTTTTTTTTAAATGTTACTCTTATAAGTGCCGTTTATTTATATGTAATTTATAATACATGTAATTTAAAAAACAGCGAATTACGGCGTTGTTTTGTCGATTTTTTTCTGCAAAATATCATATACTTAGCCATTTAATATGGGTTTCTTCTTTAGTTAAACTAATTTTATGAACACAAGATTTTTACATTAAGTATTTTTCTCCGTAAGTATTCTTATTCCAATGCAGAATACATAATTTTGTTTTACAGTTATTTTTTGTTAATGACTAATTGTTACGAGATACATAATAATGATATAACCAATTCTGTAAAATGCACCTAAACAAAAAAAAAACATTTCCACTGTGTTAAAGTGACATTTTATTTTATTATTTAGAATTTTTATCTTATTCAGGGGCCTAATAAAATCACATAACTTTTGTGATGTCATAACTTCAAATTGTGAAATTTTATGAAAATTACGTTTTTTATACAGCCCTTAAGAAATTATTTCCGCGAAAAATCTTTAAAAAATTCGAACTAAAGTCCTTGAAGTAATGAAGCAATATAAGATAATTTTTTTTAGTTTACGTATTTTATATGTTTTTTTTTACACTTTGTCTACCCTTGACAAATAAAAATCTAATTGGAATCTATTTATTGTACTATATTTAAATTCTCTTTGAAAATCTAGCCTAGGTTCACAGTGTTCTACGTCTAGAAGGAGAGAAGCACCCACCCAGTCAAATTCATCAGTAATGTTATCCAACCACTTCCGATTCTACGTTTTTCTTCATTCATCAACATTTGAGGGAGACGGTTTTCTTATTTTCTGGAGATGTGGCCATGCTTGTTAAAATGATTTTATACTTGTTATTATCCGTTTTTAAAACTGGGGCGATTTGAATTGGACTAATTTGTAGGTATATTTATACAATAAAAAATTCTGAACGATTTCGGAGGAGTAAAAGATTACATGTCACACGTATGTGGAAGTGTAATGATCGCAATGTAGATGATCCAAAAAACATATATTGGGTGGATATAAGTACCTGTATATGGCGTGTCATACTATTTTCCTACACCTATGGTAAAACTGTCTTTGAATAGTAGGTACGTTAGAATGAAAATCAGTTCAATTCAAATCATATGAAATACAATCCAATAATTTATATCAGGATTCCAAACATTTTAAACATTTTTTCATTTAAGTATTTTATTAGTTTTGATGAGTAACGTTAAAAAAATCACGGAGCATTCATAATACACGTTTAATTTCCCAAAGTATAATTTCAGCGCTGAAATGATAAAATCGCACTCGTTAAAAAATGAAAAACTGAAAAGTTTTTAGGTCGCATAAGAAAATAATTGCACGGGAAATTAAAGAATAATAAGATCTTCACCGTCGCGCGTTTAGTGAAGCGAGCGGAAAAATTAAATTGAGGCATTTAATGTAGATTTAAGTTCCTTGCCAGTACGTTTTACCGAAATGGAAAGCCTTCGGAATATTTCCTCCTTGGTGACTTAAAAACAATTAGTCTGCGTGGAATGTTGTAATAGAATATTACATTCTAAATAAAAAAAAAACAATTAGTCTGCATGGTATGTCGTAATACAATATTACATTTTAAATAATAAAAAAAAATTAGAATAATACATTCTAAACAAAGACAATTAATCTGCATGGTATGTCGTAATAGAATATTACATTAAAAAATATTTTTAAATCTTTTATACCTAAATAATTTATTAATTATTCTATTATACATTATTTATGAGTCACTGTTGATAGGCGTAATAAAACAAGTGATACTTACAACATTAATATAATCAAATCAGGCTCTAAATTAATATCAATATATTTATTCATGTCGCACTTCTTTGAGCTTTCTATGAGCTGTTTTCAAAGTTAAGTGGGAAAATAATAATTTACTATAATAATACGTGTTTAGCAATGGATAGCAAATTAATTATTTTTTAGCGTTTTAATTCATCAATTATACACAAATAAATAATTCAAAAAGGTCAGAAAGTAATGTTAAGTGGCTAAATACATTAAAATTTGTAAATATACATTTTCTCAGTTACTAAAGATGTTAAGCTGCCAAACTGTGCAGTGTTTGGAAACACATTGATCGAGTCTATTGTTG
Organism: Drusus annulatus; assembly: GCA_022651775.1. Taxonomy (NCBI): domain Eukaryota; kingdom Metazoa; phylum Arthropoda; class Insecta; order Trichoptera; family Limnephilidae; genus Drusus; species Drusus annulatus. The sequence continues at coordinate 592,902 of JAGWCC010000247.1, read as the reverse complement.
AGTTGTCATGTTTATAAACCCAAAATATAACAGCAAATTGATAAATAGCAGAAAAAACATTTTTTTAAATTTCGGTCACATTTTCAATAATTAATTACAACATTCCTTTCAATAATCGCTTTTGTGTACTATTCAGCATGAACACCAAAAATGAATAATCGTATGTCCAATATATCTAGATGTGCATAATATGTCAGTTATTCAGTGAGTGCTTGCGTATAGGGTATAGAAACTAGCATCATCATTGCTTCAATGTGATTTGCCATTCATCCCATTCAATATTCAATGTGCGTCCATCACTCGTCAGATCTCATTTACATCAATATTTCAATTAGCAACAAAATACATGCATCCCTTAAAGGTAGAAGGCGGATAGAAATTAATCATTGAAGTATCTGAATTACAAGTAATAGGTATATTAGGGTGTAGATGAAATACGATAATTCAAATTAGATAAATAAAAAATATTATAACTTCGATACCTATCTTTAAAATGATATAAATTCTTGCAAAGCCAAGATAAAAAATAATGATGAATACAAAAGACTAAACAATAATCTCTTGTTTGATGTTAAACTCAAAACACATGTTAAAAAACGAAATAGTATGTTAAAACTTTGAAGTCAAAATCATAAAAAATCTTCCTCAGACAATAGAAAAAAACCTGTAATATTGTCAATATTAAATAGTATACGGAAGTACTAAATGAAAGCACGAGTAGGCCACTACGGATCTGAAAAACAAAAACTTCATTCTATCTAATAGCTCATAAAACCCACTTCAAAGCTTGTAAATTTCTGATTATAAATGACAAAAAAGAAAAGGGACAAAAGGAGATTGTATCCGCGTTCAATCAAATTTATTTATTTGTAAAAAATGTATAATTTATCATTCATTTTAAGATATGTCAAACAGTTATTCTCTTGGAGAAACAATGTATGGATAGAGAGCTAATTGTTTTTACCCAACCGATACAAACTTGCGATAAATCACTTTCTCCGGGTTTTTACGTCGTACGCCATGAGAGATAGAGACAGCAAATATAATACTCCGCTTCTACGTACTGTCACAATGATCTTGGGCTCCTGGGTCACCGCGGGACTCCGCCCACATTTTTTACTATGCCACTAAACTTGACACAGCTAAACGGTTTTTTAGGTTACGAGTATATGCTATATTTTTGTTGATAAAAATACTGGGAAAAAGTGGCCATACGAATAAACAAAAACATTATGTCGATATGTGATATGAATGGATGTATAAATACCCTAGCCTTGGTCTTGGCCACGCCCAGGTCCGCCGAGTCAGGTAAAAATCATCAAAAACTGACTACACTGCCTTGGATTGATACCACTCTATATACTCTAAGGTTATTCTGTTCCTTTGTGTTTTTTCTTATCTTTAAATGCGTGTTTATAAGTCACCGGGATTGTAATGAAGCGAGTTAAAAAATAATATCGACTTTAAGAAGTAAAGTTTTAAAATATAGTAGTGATCTACTCAGCACAATTGTTTGGTTTGATAACCCAAAATGATTTTATGGTTTTTATATTTCGTTATAAAAATTAAAATAAAATATATTAGTCATAAAAATAAAAATAAAATCTGTGGTCTTATAAAAAGTTATTATTTCATTTTCATTATGGTTTTTTATTTAATTTAGATGTATCAAAAAGTAATACACCAAAATAATTGTGGTCAGTCTCCACTCTATCACAGAATTTAAAAATAAACTTATTTCTGGAAAATTTAGCCAGTCAACAAATATAATGAAATAACGACTAATTGCTTTCGAAGAAGTTCATAATAGCTCTGTTCCTATAAAGTTTAAGTCAACAACAGATTTATAAAAAAAAAAAACTAAAACAAACACATCGAATATTTTATGGATTACAGAAAAGGTAAACTGAAATCACCAGAATGAATTCAATCCACACAATATACATGTAGTTATGTACTGAGATTTATCCAAATGATTTATTCAAGGCATGTTTTTTTCTCATTTATTATTTATGTGATGTATTACTTTGAACCTGAATAGTTTATTAAATAATCATTCAAACAGGTCGTTGGCATTAAAAAAATCAGATTTCCTTATTAATTTATATGAACAACGAATAAGAATTACAACTGTCGGGAGCTAGTGTGACTAAGGCATCCCCTATTGGGGTAAGTATATTGTAAAGCTGAAGGGAGTGGAAAAGACAAAAAGTTTCATGATACCTTGCTATTCAGATCTAATCATTAAACACGGCTAAAGCCATTTCAAGCAACGCAACGTTTCGATTCTGAATGGTTATCTTTCACCGGTGCCCAACTAAAAGTATCTTACACTGTGGAACGTGTTACATATGTAGGAAATATCATTTTACAATTATCGATGATTTAATCATAGGCTAGTCACCGTAATGTCACATCGCTACCTGCGCGGACCTCCATACACTCCAATAGATTTGGAGAGAGTGACGAAACTGTTGCCATGACGAAAGTCACCCGTGCGCGCCTGGCCTACACATAAAATAAATTATATTTATTTGCGCACGCCGGGTTTCTGACCCGTAAGCTATAAATCTAAAGTCAATCCTAGGTATCTTAATCGCTCGGTCACAGTGGTCATCAAAATTGGAAAAAATGGAAAACTGCTAACCTGTTATAGTGCTCAATAATACTAACTGTTACCCAAGTACGTAACACCGTTGATTTTGGGGGCACCTCTTGGCTAGATCCTTCTAAAACACTCGATAAACTTGGTTGATACCGTGTAAAGGAGGACGGTTCGTCTGATTAAAAATCTGTTGTCAACAGACAGATTGCCATCTCTAATATACAGACGCAACGTAGGTATGCTGAGTAATTTCTACAGGTATTTAGATGAAACCTGCTTAAAGGAGCTAGTAGCATTGATCCTCCGCGCCGGTGCACGTGCGTGAAACTCGACGTACACGAGGGAAATACCCGTTCAGAGTTGATATTGGCTTCATGAGAACGGGTCGTTTTGTGTAAGTCGGTTCGTAAGTGAAACGAGCTACCGGCTTCTATGTTTTCTCCATCAATTCAGTCGGGCCTCTTTAAGTCTGATAATAACAAATCTCTTCATACATCCCTTCCTTGACCGCCTCACAACGTTGCTCAGCTGGATGGCGATACAGTTCCATTGTCTGTACGCTGTACATACAGGGGTGCTCTTGTGAGGTGTAACATTTATATATTTTTTAATGTGTATTGTAACTTGAATGCACGTATAAAAAAATATTAATATATGATTCCACCTGAATCGTATTTTAATGTACCTACAAGGGTTGAGTTTTTATTTATCACAAGTTGTTACCCGTGAATTGCGTCAATCCACCCATTTCAAATATATAATAATGTCTGTTAAAATACATCATAGGTAGGTGAGGATTTAAAATGGTTATTTAAAAAAAAAATGATAATTTCAATTATCATCAGTTCTAAAATAGAAATTTTTATACTTGTAATTACATACGTACGTAAAAAACGTACTCGCAAAATGTGATATTCAGTAGTTTGTGCTGACTTAATTTTAATCATTATAATTAAGTCAGCACAACCTTCTGAATATTATATATATGTGTGCATTTCTATTAAGATTTTATATTGGCTAATCTCATTCTATCGAGCGATGCTCAAATCATCATTTCTTTGAAGCTGGATATTCCAAAATAATAAAATAATATTAAGCATTTAACCCAAACATTCGAGTATTGAAATGGCGTAAAACCAATATTTCATCATCAATAATGGAAAGCTTTGATATTTTTCTTCTTTATTGAAAAAAGCCCAGGGTATTTTGGCAAATTGCGTAGAAAACTACAACAAAGGAATTTACGGCATTGTAAAAGCTATCTATTCAATAATGTCGTAAAATAAATTGGCCGATATAAATGTACCAACACCACTTTTAAGCTTACGTGCTCGCATTTATTGGGCATATTATTTGTATGGAAACAGTCGTTCTTTTTATATTTTGTCAAGTCAGGAGTACCTACTTACGTATTGGTTTCCACACAATTAATTGAATTTCTTGCTTCCTAAGCTCAAATCTTTTGTGAAAAGAAAAATAGATTTATTTTTCTTTCAGTACCATTTACTCGAATCTGTTTCAGGGAATTAATGTAAAATGAGAATACTCTAGTTAAAAAAAATATACTAAATATATGTATACATAATAACTTCTAGTTGTACCATGTTTCATGTTTTTAAAATCATTTGCATGAAGGAAGAAAACATACTACTGTTCCTACTTATGTGTCTGACGGTCTTTATCTCTGATCGACGAATTTAATAGGTTTCCCGTAATGTGTCGTCAGTCGTATCCCCCAACGCTTCTGGCCAGTCCCATTCGAGTTACCTACTATGCATAGGTGTCGCCGTCATTTGGATCGTTATGTAAGGTACAGAATTTCTGTGATAAAGGGGTTTAGATAGTTTGTCGCAAAAACTAGTTAGTTTACAAAAAAATTAAAAAAAGTGATTAGGAAAAAGAAAATGTTGTTGAAATGACTCTGAGTCTAATATGAGATTTAATTGATTCGGAAAAAAATGTCTTATTATTCAGTGTTTGCAAATTGGAATAATTGACTTAAGTTCCTTTAGCATCTTACCACACATTTATTTGTGAAATTGACATCGCGCAACTCATTTGTCTATTCCTTACTAGGGGCCTTGAAGCCCCGGCTATCAGGAAAATGTATCGGCAGGGGAAGTTAAATTTGCACCTACCTACATATTATACATAGATATCAAGATATTTTCCAATCGAAGACCGAATTATAAAGAACCCATATTCAATTAGTTTAGAAAAATATCATATTATTGTGTCTTTGGGTTTCTTTGAGAAAATGCGAGGTTTTTTAGATCCCGATACTCTCTTCTTTAGGCGTTGTGCTATCGTAAACAGAAACTATCATTATGAGATAAAATGTTACATCGTTTACAAGGGTAGTAGATATTTTTTTATCGGAAAATTAGGTAACATTTTTAGTCACATGATTGAGTTTGTTTCATGACTGGATTTTGTTAAATGTTTGAATTGTTACGTCATCACATTTTTTTATGATTGAGTTTTGTTTCATGGTTGAATTTTGTTACATGATTAAATTTTGCTACGTGATTGGATTTTAAAACATCGTTTATTAAACATGCAGGAAAAGCTTAAAACTTACCCATAGAAGAGAAAAAAGAATTAATTTTATTTTTTACAAAAAAAAAAATTATTATTAAAAATTCACTTGAATATTATTAAAAGCCTTTGCTATTTCAAAAGAGGATATTTGCTGTGGGTACTTTTATTTTCCGATTGGCAGAATGCCATTTTTATGGATATTTTTGTTAAACACTACACCTTCTTCAATAATTGTAAAATTATTTTGTGGTACCGTTTGTATATAATTTAATAAATTAACACATTTCTTTTTAGTTAAAACAAAGATTTATTTATAGAAACATTGTAACTTTGTATACATCACATCCTTTGTAAGAACATGTCAAGCGGTCTAGCGAACCAATAAATTTGTAATTATTATTACTATTACGACCGATTTAGTTCAAAAGGATCAACCCTACTCACGAGTTAAATTGCTCCAAGAAAATTGATTGACGATAAGTCTGATAAATAAACGACTAGATTTCCATAACATCTCTGTACGTATCCTAATCATACCAAACCGATTTTCGAATATTAAGAAAAATAATAAAAATAAGCTTCAGCGAATTTCAGTATGTAGTTTTTTATTCATTTTTACTTGATGATGACTTGCAACCAGTGGCGGCTCGTGTCTCTTTGGTGTGCTTTGCAGTACAGCGGAAGTCTAAGCAGGAAACTCGCTCCTCAAAGAATTTCATTAACTTACTTACCGTCGTTACATGACAAAGACTTAACACAATATTTAAGGTAAAATTCAAAACTTTTATTGAATTGTATGGGTCTCAATTAACATTTTCAGCAAATAACATTTGTTCTGTTCGTGATTTATCGTTATTTCACAGGCTTTGAATAAAATGTGTTTACGGATATTGAAAGACTTTTATGAATATTTTATGTCAACTAAGAATTTCGAATAAATTATAAATCACGATTGTGTGTACATTGTGAGCCATTGAAAAACAAATTCTTCAAGTTTTTGTAAAATATATTATTATTAACATTTTTTCATGCAAATATACGCAGATCAGTGTTATAATAATGGAAAAAGAGATGGAGATAATCGATTTCGATTCAGAAATATTGAAATGATTGATTCACCTATATATTGGGGAGTATATTACTGGGAAAATATAATTTTATAATTTATTTTAATTACGAAATCAAAACCTTTGATTGTAGTCGGTTAAAGTTAATCAACATTTTACTTTCAAGGCTGGAAGAACCCGAATAAAACAATTTCATTTCAAAATTAATAAATGCTTTGTGATGAGAATCAAGTCCGCAAAACCCGACTCAAAGTTAATTGCTTATACCATTACGCTACGGAGTTTGTTACACCATGGGTAATGAAATAATTTACAACCTTGGTGAAATATGGTAAGACTATCTCCTTTGAGAACTCGTTCTTGAAATTTCGCGGTCGATTTGATAGGAACATCAATTGAATCCCTACAATCGCTAGGTAAGAACTGTCTCATGTTTTCAAAGGTGAAGGAACTTTAGCGACAATTGATCTTAATGGTCAGTACCCAAAAATAAACACTTTTTGGCTTTCTAATACAAGAAATACTACAAATTATTTATCTGTTCTATACGGGTAATTAAGAAATGTCTAAGGTTTCCAGTGAATGAATATTTTCTAACTAACTAACCATCAAGCCGTTTCCCTGCAGCGGTAAGCATAGAGGACGGACCCCTATATAGCTCTGTCCTTGCACACACTCCTTGCTTCATTTACATTCATACATCGTCTCATATATACTCTTCTGTTATTCTGACCATTCACATGACCCGATTCAAGTATTTTTCAACATTTCCAACTGTAATATTTTAAATTCTACGAAAATCATACTAAAATACCAGTAAAAGGTGCAGTTTGAAAACCGGCGAAGGCATTTTTAATAATTTGTTGTATTACTTCTATTAGAAAATTAGCGACGTTTAGCGCTAATTTTGAGTACTGAGGCTTAATAAATATTTTTTTCGCTCGAATATCTCTAAATGGAAACGGTAGAACAAATACGCATTTCTGGATAGACGAGGACGCGTATGTTTTGTTTTTTTTGCCCCAAAGGCACAATCGTTGAAGAGAACCAAAATGGTTCTTCAAAAATATTTTCTCACAAATGATTATTGTAATTGTTTTTACGGTTAAGCGCTGAAAAAACTACGAGTCTCTTTAAATAAAAAGGGTAGAAAAAATTAAGAATAGCACGCCATTTTAATATACAAATTGATTGAAGCTAGGTGCACCAAACAGTGTTTTCTAAAATAATGATAAGCTTATTTGTGTCCATTATTTCTTCTTAAGTAATTGTTGTTTTTCTTTATTTGTAATCTCTTAAACATTTCAGACTATTTGCAATTCTTACAAGCAATGCCATGTTCTTCCAATATTTCAATGGTTCTGGTTTCTATTAGTTGTTTAAATTCGTTATTAGCTTCTTGGTATAATTAAATACAATTCATTATATTAAATAAAAGAATACTTTGTTTTAAAACCACAGAATTTATAATGATGAAGGCCAACCGGTTTCGCTTGGATCAAGCTTCGTCAGGGCACATATAATAACTAAAGAAAAAATACAGAGTTAACAGGTATATATAGGGACAACAGTTAATGATAGAGTGAGACTGTATATAATACAAAGATGGAAGAGAGAGAGAATATATTAGAGGGAGGGAACAATTGAAAGTGCTTAATATATATTACGAAGAATTGGTAAATAAACAAGTGTACATAATATAAAGATAATGATGTAGTGTTAGGGGCAGACAAATATCCCATATTGAATTTATATATGAAAACGACATTTTACATTGTTACTGGAAAAGAAACTATTTGGATACATAAAGTGAAAAGAAACTATTTGGATCTTAAGTGTTAAGAACCTCCCTGCAGATATAAAACCCGCTTACTACACAAATAATAATCTCGGTAAATTTTTAATCAATACAAAGGATAAAGATGATAATTTAAGCCATTCTGGCATTTACAAACTGAACTGTAATGATTGTCCTGCGTTTTATGTGGGAAAAACAGCACGAAATGTTAACACTAGAGTTAAAGAACATTTACGTTGCTTAAATGGTACCGGGTTCTCTGAATAGGCAAACCATCTAATCTCATCAAACCATACTTTCGAAAAAACTACAGGAATTAGTCTTTTACATAAAAACGGGATAGGCATTAGATTAGACAATTTAGAAGCACTCGAAATTAGGAAATCTTTAAAATCAAATTTATCACTTAACCTACTTAATAATCAAAAAAATGTATCCTTTAGCCCTATTTTAAATATTTTTCCTGTAAATCAACCTTTATCCCATCAATTGTCAACTTCACCCTCATTTGATGCTACGAATCACTCTGTTTTATTCCATAACTCACCCATTTAATTATTATTATGTATCCAAATAGTTTCTTTTCCAGTAACAATGTAAAATGTCGTTTTCATATATAAATTCAATATGGGATCTTTGTCTGCCCCTAACATTACATCATTATCTTTCTATTATGTACACTTGTTTATTTACCAATTATTCGTAATATATATTAAGCACTTTCAATTGTTCCCTCCCTCTAATATATGCTTTCCCTCTTCCTTCTTTGTATTATATACTGTCTCACTCTATCATTGACTGTTGTACCTATATATACTTGTTAACTCTGTATTTTTTCTTTAGTTATTATATGTGCCCTGACGAAGCTTGATCCAAGCGAAACCGGTTGGCCTTCATCATAATAAATTCTGTGGTTTTAAAACAAAGTATTCTTCTATTTAATATAATTTCCAACCACCATGTGATTGCTTCTTACGAAAAAATAAATACGATTCATTAATTTAAATATTAATTCCTGTCATCATAAATTTGATTCTCTTATTTTAAGTAATCTATATTATTTGCAAACAAAATGTTATCGGGTGACACAGAAAGGCCAAAAAATAAAATAAAACTAACATTATAGCACATTGCACACTCGATGCAAAATATTAGAGTGATAAACTACATTGTATAAATTCAATGAAAATCTAATTGTATTTGACAAGTTCTTTGTAGTGTAATGTAATGTAAGCGAAATTTTAATTGTATTAGTTTAAAATAAATTGATATAGTGGTTAAACCATTGGTACCAAATGAAATTTTGTTGTTTTAACTGTAAATTCAATCTGGGAAAGAGATTGTTTGTCGATTTTTAGGAGTGAATAATGGCAAACACATTATTTTGACATTGACATTAGAAAGGCCACAATTTCATATTTCTTGAGGGGCTAACATAGGCAATTATAGCATTAAATTACACACTTTAGTATACTTTCTGATAAACACACCAAATTACCAAAATCTGACATAAGAACTTCTAATATTATCCCCCAGAAATAAATTTTAATGAAATTTTAAATAAAATTAACTTTGTTTTGACACCACTTTATTAGATACATATACCCACCGGTTTCGGCTCTACCTGAACCTTCTTCAGGGCTGAACCAATACATATTTGTTCAGCCCTGAAGAAGGTTCCGGTAGAGCCGAAACCGGTTGGTATATGTATCTAATAAAGTGGTGTCAAAACAAAGTTACTTTTATTTAAAATTCAATAATGTCTTTCCACAAAGTGAGTGCTTCATGTCAAAGTTTAAATTTTAAAGAAATAAATACAAGGACACAATAGATTTGTTTGGGTCTTCAATAGTGACCATACGATAAGAAGAAAAAACCAATTCTACGCTCAATACTATTTTATTATTCACAAGGCAATCTTAATATTTATAATTTTACAACGAATAGAAATATAACATGCCTGATTATATATTAGTTAAAAGCACTTAATGGTGATTAAAAATTCCATAGAAATGGATTAAATTAAGTATTCATCTTCTGTGAAACTTCGATTCGGTTCAAACGAAAAATATAAGCATGGGTACCTGAATTTACTAATTTACTGATCGTTTCATTCCCACTCAACTGTTGAATATTCAGCAGCAGCTCTAGTGTTTAACTTTGGCGGGACTAATACCTTTAAGACATTATTGGCGGAGCGCGCAAGCCTCCGGCGTTTCCCGTAACTTCTGTGAACCTGCTAGTCTTATCACCATCACGTACGTCTTAAAATATTCGCATTAGTTGATAATCTGAAGATTCTCAGAACATAATTTCACATGTACGTTCCATAACTTGTTTAGGACCTCCTCAAACACCTCTTATCAAGTTTTCATGCATCAACATGACTTTATACGTCTACGTCTGTTATGTACCTCTTAATATTAGGTTAATGTGGAACAAATTAATAATGCATGTGTGAATTTTTAACTCTGTCAAGTTCATTTGCAACTAAATTTTCAACGCGTAGGTGAAAAAACATCAATAGAAGTAGGCCCTCGTATAGGCGGGCGTTTTAATTAAAACATATTTATTTTTACACATTTATTGAAAACTGTTTCGCCTCGAACAAATATTTCTGTGGCATTTGATGTATGCGTTTGATGGTGGACTAATGAAGCTGATTAATTATTTGTGAAAATCAACTACTTACCATCACATCCAGAATAAATTTGCAAAATTTTAATTTCCCATCAAAATTTTCTGAGAAGTGACGAGTCAAAATTCTAATCTGTAATAAACGAAATTATTCATAAGTATCTTGAGAATCGACACGTCAAACGATAAATAAATAAATAATCCAATCTCCAAATCCACGCTATGTCAAAATTTATAGAAACGTTTTAAATTATGATCAAAATCGATCTGTCACTCTCTAAATAATGTAAGCGATCTCCACAGTTGTTTTACAGGCGTGTTAAAAGTTAGAGAAAATAATAAAATAATTTGTAAGAATCCTCTTAAATATCACGAAATTCTAAACATCACATCAATTGTTTCAGATACGTAAAATATCCAACCTTGTGGCAAAAGTTAAAATCGCAAACTCAAGCCCCAATTCGCTTTACGACAATCATCAAGTCACTAATATGTTAAGATCTATCACTCTTCTTCAATTGTGGGCATATCTACAGCTCGTGGTCGATGGATTTCGAATCTTATGAGTAAAAGAAACGTGAAGTTTTAATCTAAGTCTTAACTCGAAAACTCTTCTTCGTATTATGTTGCCAAACTGTACAGTATATTTTAGACGTATTTAATATATGTATTTTCTATCTGCATTTACTTTATTGCATAAGTTTTACAAATAAAAGGACTTTTAATCGTATCGTTTAAACCCGTAATACAAATAACATTATCATATTTTTACGCTCGTTTTCCTTTTGCATGCGCAGCGTCACAGCCTCAATGGACTGCACGCCACAAACTCTTGGGTACCTTGCTGGTTGGTTAACTTGCTCAACATCTATACAGCGTTTTCACAATAATTGAGTTAACTGTTAAATGTGTATGATAAAATATTACATTTGAATAAAAATACAATTATTCCAGCTTCATATAGGTAACTCAACCAGAGTTGAAACAAACAATACATGCTTAGCGTTGGGTGTATTGTGTATCGGTATTTACGATACGTCATAAAGAAAAAACTCTTTATCTTGTTTACGCCTGCTTATTGTCACTAGTGGAAAAGGGAGAGCAAGTGTTTACGATGATTCTTCTAGTATATTAAAAGTGCACTTACACCGTGTCTTATTCATGCACTTTGACCAGAAAATAATATTATAATCTTTTTTGAAGAACCTGTAATTATTAGCATCCATACTAGTGCTTAAGAATGTCCCAAATCGAGGAATATTACGAATTACTGGATACCTTGCATAATCTTTTATTGAGAAATTAATTTTAAGAACGTTCAGTATTTTAATAAAAAATAAATAAAACAACACGCATATTAAAAAACTTTTATATAATAAACTTAACACGCGTTGGCTTTGATCTCGAAAGAGTGAAATAATCAGTTTTTGATTAAAAAAATTAAGGCTTTAAACGGAACACGCTGTACGTAAGCTTTGTATCTGTGTGAGTACTGTCCCGGCCTCAACTCTGATTGAGAGATCTATACCTACTTAACTTACGTATTTACGTTTATAATAATGACCTTTATTTTTTTACGCCCAATTTGAACATTACATTTATAAAGCGCAGTTTTGTGATATTTCACCTCAAGTGCGTTCTACTAAAATATATTTAAAAAAAATGGGACTCCGTTCAGGGGGCTATGTTCTTAAAATTACTCCCACAGTGCTTCTTATACAGAAAATATTAAACGCAGTCCAATCATGCAACGTAAATGCAAAATTTTGCTAAGATATTGCTAAAATACGACACATGAACATGTAACAGATAACAGATACGCTTATAAACATCATAATTTAAAACCATGAATGAAGCAATAATGGTATAAAATAATATGAACCTGGAAGAGATGAAAAGTATTTGAAATGGCGGTTCTACTGATAAATATACAAAGCAATGAGAACAAAACATGATCAATAGAATATAACAAAATAAAATAAATTATACAAGAGTCAGTTTAGGTTCAGCAATAAACATAAAAATATTTTGAGTAGGCAATACACAAAAACAGACAAGGAGGCAACCAAAACCAAATATTTACCGGAGATTTATAAATAAGTCGTCTCCATGTGGCCTAACCACTTGATAATGGCCTTAATCGCCAAAACAACTGTCACTAGAAAAAAAAACTAAAACTAGCAGAACTAAATAATAATAATATTAATTTTAATCCAATTAAATTAATTAAAAAAATACCTGTGACTTGAGAAAATAGCTCATTATAATAAATTCAAAAAAAGTAATAGTGAGAGTAGGATTTTTTAAATAATTTTGTTTTTAAAGTTCGTTTAATTTCAGCTAAATTCTGAAGAGCCGAGGGAAGTTTATTTCACATGAGAGGGCCAGTTACACGAAAATCGTGATTGTAGTAAACAGCTCGATTTGACCATTTAAAAAACCGAATGTAGATTAGTAGGTACTGGTTAACTTGAAAGGGTACACGTGGCTTCTTCCTTAGTCATTCGTTCCTCGCTGATGATCGCGATCTCCACTCAAATTGCCTTGATGAAGCTGGCTTCATTACCCGCCCACTGCTCAGAGAGTCGCAGACGCTGACGTTCAGGAAGCCTGTAATACTCAACCAGTCAAACCCATCAGTAGTTTTCCTCTGCTTCTTTTGCCTTCCGCTTTGCCAGTAACCATGAGCTTCTCCAGGTTCCAGTTTTCACGAGGCTTACTTCACCGATCTTACATAATATTTTAAATATTCTCTCCCACTGTCAGAGCACGGAAAGGACTTGGGAATTTGAAAGCATTTTATCACTGAATAATTTGCAATATACAAAGTTCATTGAAAATTTATAATAGTTTTCCTAGGTTACTGAGTTTTTCTGACCAGATCCTAATAATTCACAACTTGAATTATTAGGATCGGCTCTGGCTCGACGTAGGTGATATTTATCGTTAAAATTAAGCTGTATATTATTACCTCCGCACGGGAGAGTGAAAACGAATTACTTGCGTAATTAGTGCAGCAGAATTTATTATTAGTTCTTTAAACCACTTCGTAGTTTCAAGATGATGAATCTTCAAGCACCATAATGAAGTTTTACAATTAGTGGTATTCGAAGTCCCTCAACTTGTTATTGGCTTAAGAAAACTTGTGCACAGAACATTCTGGTACAGTTTATTTCAAATCGGGATCTTGTATACTAGCGTATGTTCCGCGTATACCTGTAAAGAAAAGCTTTCAGGTGTCGTATTAAGCTTTAATAATTTATTTTGTACAAATTTATCAATCACTCTAAAATATATTGGATAAAATCGATTTTTTTGAGACCGGTGAAGTCCAAGATTTATTTGTTGATAACTTTTTGTTCGGCACATCAAAATTGTTTTTTCAAGAGTCAATCACGTTAAAAATATATTATACGTTCACACATTATTCTCCCGTGTAATGAAATAAAAATCATTCTATGAAAACTAATTTGAAGGCTTAGCGGAATCTTTGAGCAAAGCAAGGAACGTTATCAGAAACAAAAACACATTTTTGTAAAAAATACATATAAGTCGTATTATGAAACCGAATTAGTAAGTTTTTTGAAATGACTATTCCTTGTGTGCACTCCCCCTCTATTTCGTCACTCACCTACGATGTAGAAAACTCTTATTAGTTTGTATTACGAGTATATGTACTTGATGGCGAGAAACGTTATTCGTCATTATACAATTTCTTCCACCGTTGCGTAGTAAATGCTATGACACCGGACTGACTACGAAAGTTTCGCAACGAACAAACAAGAGATCAATTTATTATATTTCTAGCTGCGGTGAATGTAGAAAGGGTATCGTTTGATTTATGTAGGCTTATTCCGGAAATCTTTAAATGGGTTAGTGTCAACGTTAAAGCCTGACGACCATTCACGTTAATGGCAACCCGTCAATTTTCGTTCGATTTTACAAGAAGTGTTTAGGTGCTTAGATACTAGTGCTTGGTATTTTAGATACTTATTAGTTAGGTACTTTAGGCGAAACTACTGCGTAATTTACAGACATTGTTATAACAGCATAATTGAGCAAATCACATAAAGGAAGCCAAATTGTGTATTTTTTGCATGATTAAGGTAGGGAAATAAAATGCCACACTAATTAAAACATCAAAAAAATATTACATTGACCAACACACATTTTGGTCTCTCAAAATGTTGATCTGTTCCCGCTTATATTTGAGTTGTTGATTTGAAAACAATGGCATCAGATTGTTCATCTCTCAGCTATATATTTAAAGATATCAGTCAAATTTTTATTTTTTCTAACACTGTGTTAAAAGAAATGAAGTAACCAAACTCGCATCAATAAAATCGATATCGTTGAAGTTCTCCTTTCACTTGACACCTTTGGACTTGTAACGTTCATACCCTTCTGAATTTAGTGTGAAGTCAGGGCACTGGCTTTAAAAAAATAAGAGTAAATTGATAAAACAGATTTATAGAAAAGGCTTAATTATACAAAAAGCAATGTAATTAATGTTTACTGTGATTGAATCATTAAACGACTTTACATAAATTTAATTAATTATATATACATCTGAGTGGTCCGAATTGTCACTTTGTATTCTCTATTTGAAGCTACCATAGGACAGGATAGTGAATATTTTAGTGACGACTCGTGGTGTTGGTACTTACCAATGAAATGTCAATGGCTATATATTTTATATTGACTTCATAACAATTTTACCAATGTGCAGTGCGTTAGCTAGTTCAAAATGTGCAGATTTTACAATATATAAATACCTTATTTTTATTTCCTTTTTACGTGAGGTTATCACACTTTTGCACGATAAAAATCTCCCAAAGTGAAAAATGATGATTTTGATTGAATAAAAAAAAATACAAATTTTGTGTCGATAAAATATATTGACGCAATTGATCTGTTCAGGTGGAAAAATGGCTAAAATTGAAGTATTTGACTTCACATTGATATGAAAACTGTGAACTGAGCAAATCGTTCTTGTTTGTTGAAACATTTCTGACATTCTAAGCGAAAAATCAGCACACATCATCGACCCCAAATTGAATGCACGTCGCAGTTTAAAATAAAATGGAACAAATATAGTTTCAGAAAAAAATTCAACAAGGGATTGATATAAAACACAAAAGGTGTCAGAAATGTCGCTGCACTAAAAATGTGTGTATCCATTTACATATATCTACTTTCATACACTTAAACTTCCGTTACATATAACGTTGTGAAAAATCAATATTTTTTTTAACATCACAGTATGATAGTAAATCTGTGACATCAAATAATGTGATGGACATTCACACACCTACGGTTTTTCTTACTGATAATACGAGTAGATATTTAATAATAACTTGATGATAGAAAGGAGAAAATAAAATCGTGTAGCGGTAGTCATATAAGATAAACAAACCACTGGTAGACTGTTCAATGTCTATTAAGTATTTTTATTTCTACTTTCCATAGCGAACAATCTCCAGTGAATTAAGTCTGCGGTGCAAATGCACTGTCAAGCCAACTGTCGGATGTAATGCCACCTGCCCGCCGCGAGACTACTGAAGCTTTGAAGCTTTTACCACTCAAATAATGCATAAACAAATAAAATATTTGCTGAATTAATCACACAAAAATTCTTCAAATAAACACATCGGTAGGTACTCGATTGAATTATTCGGCTTAGGTTGGTTTCATAGTTGATGTGGCAAAATATTAACGTTCATACAGATTTAGGTGTAAAACGGTTAAATTAATGGTATTATATTTGTTTCTGGTGTTGAGTTACTAAGAAGATCCTGGTACAATTTCTAATAAAACCCTCATAACATTAATATTATCCAAGATTTACACAAAGTAAAAGAAACTCTCTTCCTAAAATGCAATAAAAGAAAGCAATAAAAGTGTAGAATAACATACCTCAAAACATTAGACACACTAACGATCCCACGGAAATTAAAGTCCATCATTAAGAACATTATTACTAGTACAAAGTTAGAATCTTACGTTTAAAGTTAAAACGAATACTCACCTAACCACAAAAACAAGAGGCTTTGTAAATATATATCAGTAGTTATTTATAAATATAAATAAACTATAAAGATAATAAAATAAACCGCTGAAATATGTAAAACAGTTATTATTATTAAATTAATGTATTTCGTATGTACAGCAGGTTCACACATACATGTTTCTATTCATATTAATCGTTCGCAAATTGAATTAACAGCGTGTCAATCAAATATCATAATACCTAATGGGTAGGTACCAAAGTATTTAAATTTTGTAACGAGTGTATGTAAGTACAACGTAAGGGGTCAAACAAGAAATACGTCAGACCGAACATCAATAATAATTAACATGTTTCAAATTGATCAATTTAGCCAGTCTGAGTTTCAATGAAGCGATGGGGAATATGAAATCCCCTTTAGGGTGAAGGACTGAAGGGCTGAAGGCACGGGAGCCTTCTAAAGCCGGGCGTAGCAACTAGCAACCTCATCTGAATACGTGACAGTTGACAGGGCAATGAATACTGCCGGTTTACTTTGGAACAGTACACAGTAGTGTACTTACACATTACTTTGGTGTAAATATGTATAGTGTTCTTTATTGATAATTCACCTTTATGCTGCATAATTTAACGTGTTATCAAAGAGATATTATAAAGAGGAAGGATATTAAGATTTAAGAAAGACGTCAATAAAAAAACAGTAATACTTAATTAAAGGACCCTATAAATTGTATTTTAAGATATGATTTAGGATTCTTACGCCATGCGGTTCTACGTTGGTTGACTTTCGGGGTTTTATTAAGGGATATCACTGATATAAAATATAAATAAACCGGTTAGCTGCTGTCAGATTCCCAACCGGATGTCGTGGGTTCAATTCCACTGCTAGATAAGTTTTCTATCATTGCTAAAATAATATCTTCCGCTTATTATGATAGCAGTGGGAGTTTAAACAATTGTTCACTCAGAATGGTCCTGTCGATCAGAAATATAGGCTTAAAAAGAAAAATAAGAGACAAACATTTCCAACACAACATCTTTTTCCGTTTAACTGACGTGATTATGAAATATTTGTTACATTTCCATAATTACTTTTTTATCATATTTATGATTTGAATTTACAACTTCAGAGAAATAAATTAAAAATAGCCCCCTTAAATGATTTACTCAAACTTTAAAGAATAGTGGTAAATGTTTCTAATAATATAAATATTATATTATATGGCAACATTTTCATGTATACACATTAGCATGAATTCCAGATAGACCGACAATTCCATCCCATTATTTGACATAAGTATATACTTTTATTTAAGCTTTTATATAATGTTGTAGTCGACCGGTTAGTAGCTAGTTGACACATGCATCGGGTTACCACCCAGACGTCGCGGTTGTGGGTTCAATTCCTACGCTAGCTAAGTCCTCCATCATTGCACAAGCAACATTTTCCACTGATTATGATGGTAGAAATTTTTAAAATATTATCAGGTTATATGTAACTCGGGAATGTGTCTTTCTTTAAAACAAAATATGAAGATATAAAAATAATCTTTCCGTAAATTACTTCAATACTTAAGAGTTATATTGGATCCAAAACTAACCTTTAGCAAACATGCTGAGTACACACAGAAGAAAATTGGGAAGAAGATTTCTTTTTTGGGAAGAATTCGGCAAAAAATTTCCAGAAAAACAGCAATTACCATATACAACTCCATTATTGCTCCACATTTTTATTTCTGTTCAACGATTCTTTTCTTGTGTAACGACAAAGAACAAAACAGGTTTCAAATTCTCCAAAATAGAGCAATGAGAATTATACTTGGGCGAAATAGATACTCAAAAGTAGCTAAAATGTCAGAGGAACTAAATTGGCTGACAGTTAAACAGATGCTGACATTGAACACATTGATGTTTATACATAGAATGAAGAGCAACTTGTTACCAGAGTATTTTTCTGACAAAATTATCTACTATGTTGATATTCACAAGTATAATACAAGGGCATGCAAAGAAATTAGACTACCAGAAAAGAATAAAGCCAACACCCAAAACAGCTTACTATATAAAGGAATGAAATCGTATAATGCGCTGCCGGAAACCATCAAAATTATGCCTATCAATAAATTTAAAAAAGCCTGTAAAAATTATTTAAAATGTAAATCAAAATAATAAGTAGTGTTTAAGTTAAAATATTATTAGTCAAAAAGAAAATGAAATAATTTGATACTTGTAAACTTAAATGTACAAAGTAACTAATATAAAAAAAATAAAAATAAAATAAAAAATAAAAATATTCACATTTTTCTAGGACACTAGTTAGTAATCGTAAAACAATGGAAAAACAATTACATAATATAACTAAAAAAACAAAAAAAATATTGAAGTTTTATTTTAATTTTAAAGATATATTCGAACCGATTTTTGATTTTTCATTAATATATAGCTTCGTTCAAAGTTTTCTATATTCTTGCAGAACGTTTTTCAGAAACACAAGATTTGTTCCGGAATAGCATCTTCCTTTTTAATCTAGTTTTTTTTCGTATGCTCCGAAATAAAATGATGTAATGGGATCATCGGGTTACGTATTATAAGGGTATTACTGTACTATTTAAGTCAAACGTTTGTTTTTCTATTTTAAGAAAAGGTTCAATTTGTTTTGTTAACAGTCTCATTAAGTAAGTAGTTATTCCCAACATATTTACACCAGACCTTTCTTGAAAAATGGCAGTATTCAGTTACCTATTTGCACTCGAATGATATAACTTGCTGATTAAAATTTTAAGCATTATTTGATAGATAGCCCATTCTAATAACACTACATTGAAAATTGTCTTCTCGGCGATTAGTGTTGCATACTAAAATAAACGCGTTAGTAAGCAAATTATAGGAAGACACTTTTAAACTCCATAGGAAGATAGGAAGATAAACATGTGTAGGTATACCGCACAAGAATCCCAACTGACTGAAGCCAGTGGGATTATGGCATCCCCAATTGAAGTATGTTGTGAGGCTGAAGGGAGTGGAGAGGGGAAAGAGATGCTTAAGATAATGGGTTAAGAAGACTCGGACTATTCAGATTTAGTCGCCAAACACGGCAATAGCCATTTCAAACAACGTTTCGATTCTGAATGGTGATACTAGATAGTATCTGGCATCCCATATAATTACAATATTATGAAAACTGTTCTTCGATGGGTAAGATAGCGTTTTGGATAAAAGCCAAGTACCAAGATGGAATATTGAAAAATTGAGCTGATGCACAAAAATCTGATTACTTTCATCAGAGGGTTGACACAGAAAAACAGAGGTCACCAACGAAAAGGATGAGTCGATAACCTAAGAGGGGCCAACTTTCGATGCGTCAGGCAGTGATACCCAAACCAAACGCTATAAAGATTATGAAATATAAAATTGTCTTAAAGCTTACATATTATGTTTTAGTAGGTATAATTCTTTTAAAAAAATGACCTCGAAATTTTTATAGGCACTTATTATTGATGTTTGTTGTAAAGCTTTTGTTTGCAATGTTGGCTATTTTGTTTCCAATGTTGACCAGTTTGATTATATTTTTATGAAACGTGGACGTTTAAAGAGTACCTTATCAAGAA
This sequence comes from Drusus annulatus, assembly GCA_022651775.1. Lineage (NCBI taxonomy): Eukaryota > Metazoa > Arthropoda > Insecta > Trichoptera > Limnephilidae > Drusus > Drusus annulatus. The sequence continues at coordinate 572,639 of JAGWCC010000247.1, read as the reverse complement.
TAATAATTTTATTGGATTCACATTATTTTTAATTATTAAACCAGACCAATATTTGCTAGCGAATAAGTTTTTATTTATTGTACTTAGTGTACTGATACGTATCCAGAGTAATTGTAATCGGTATTATTTGGCATTAAGGCAATGTCTATAAATCGGTGCGGCAACTTTTTTTAAATAATGGCATAATTAGCCTTACCACCATTATTTAAAAGAGATTATGCGATTATGTCGATTCTCTAAAGGGATGTTCTTTATGAACAACTATTGTTTCATATAATACAACTTAATTAAGTAATCCTCCCGATAGGGAAGTCGATGAGATTCAACGAACATAAAAAAACGATATTTATTATTAGCTTTAACCACAGTTCCTGCAGATTGTGATGAAACTATCAAAACAGAATTGCGATAAAGCAAAACAATTATATTGGTTATTTTATTCGGTTTCCATTTGTGTATGACACGTTTATCAAAAATTCCGCCGAAACCGTAAAGGGCTTTTAATAATATAGTTTTAAATAAATTCAAATTATAAGTGTTTTATTGATTCATCTTTTCATGGTCTCTTCGTAAGTTTAGTAGATTATATTTTAATTCAACACTTTTTGCAATGTTCAAAATTGAAATGGGAATTATTTCGTATAGCGGCTTACTAGCGGAGGGCTAATGACGTGCATTTTAAACCATAATGCAGTACAGGGATGCACTACATGAGCGCGTGCGATCGTTTAGACGGATTTCAAATTAGTTTGTGCTTGTTTCAGATGAGTGCAGTTGAAATTTAATTAACCGCTTCATTCGAGACTCCAAGAGAAATACTCCTCCCTTTCAAAAAGACACACTCTCGATTGGCATAGAGACAATGCTGACAAAAGTGCACCCTTTTTTTCAATATAAAGCAGTTAAAACAGCGGGTAGGTTGTTCATTTAGCAGTCGGAAGAATCGATGTTGGGTCTGAAGCTGCGATGAGATGAATTACACAAAATAGTGGACTGTAAACGATAAGACTTGAATATTATAGTGGTTGATGGAAATGGCTGATTATCAACTGTGGAAATAATTCGGAGTAAGGAAAACCAAATCATTCACCAATAAATGTCGACCGAACCAACGAAAGATGCACAAAACACCTCCTTGTACTTCCGAACGAAGAGCTAGTCTGGTCCAATCTGGTCACTGTCTCGAATTTTTGATTGTTTTTCGATTATGGTGACATAGTGTCATAGTTAGGAAGGTAGGGATTTTGAATAATGAAGATGCAGATAGGAAATCAACATAATATGGTTTTAAAATAAAAAAAATCGAGGTCTAACTTCACAGTATACAATACCGACTTTCTCCGTTTTTGGAATATGCCGTGACAATCGAATATCGTCTGAACTACAAATTTTATTGTTCATTAAATTTTGAAACAAATACCTTAAATTTTCGTATTCTTTCGAAGAAATTATTCAAAATCAAGTCGGACCCGATCATGAACAAAATGTAGCTGGTTTGGAAATGGTTGATTAATATTATAAATAAATCTTGCTGTCAACTGTTTTGTATTGCACCAATATGTAAAAGCCAATTGCTAAAACAGAAATCATAAATACTTATCCATATTGAGTGATGCACAAATCATCACATCCGACGGTTGATACATTTGGTCTTTGCAAATTTTTCAACTGTTCCCGATGATATGAACCCCAGTTTAGATCAAACATTTGATAATGATTCAGCCATCGTTAATAGATGATACCTTTCCTTATCTTTACTTGATTTAATGTTTTATATTCTCTCCCTCGAAATACAGCGTTCGGATCGTTGAAAGTTGTATACCCGAGGATATTTGCCAACTTTCTTTGTTAAATAAGATAAATTATGTCGGCTATTTTCGAATCAATGACCATGCTGGTCATCGTTGGGCTCTGTACCTACATCGTGTAAAAAATTAGAGTTTAAGACTCCAGCTTCAGAAAAACATTCCGAAATAATATACGAATCACATATTTGGTCATTTCGAAGATTTCTGTCACGACAAAGAATTTTTTTGTGGCGATGTCAAACAGTAATGTGGAGTAATTCTAGCACGGTCGTATTGTTCAATATGCATGTGATTTCATGTGTCAATTTAATTTGTCGTATTGTATTTTTGTTGCGAGATAATTATGTACAAAACAGAAGATTTTTATTTTGGAAAATTAACAGTAAATCAGCAATTAACATTATGCATAATAATACAAATAAAAATAATAAGTCATTCCAATTATAATTTTTCCACTGCTGATGATAAATGCCATAAGTCAGGTGTGAGAATATAAAGGTTTGTTTCAGTTATCTTTACTAACTAATTTTCCACTGCTCATGATAAATGCTATAAGTAAGGTGTGAGAATATAAAGGTTTGTTTCATCTTAATTAACTAATTTTCAATTATCACAGTAAGCAAACACTTTGTGGATTGGCACGATTAATTAAATAAAAACACACGTTGTTTTAATTCATTTTTATTTTGGTATACGTCAACTAGTTTTGATTCAGCAGAATCTTCATCGGGACTTAAAAATAGACTAATGAAATAAGAGGAATGTGCACATATAAATATAATGGTGAAAATAGGGAAAAGAGAGATATAATATTAGGAGGGAGACAACAATATAACAATAGGACAAAAGGAACGTATCATATAATGTATTTAGTTAAGTGGGCGAGGGGGAAACCATGGAAGATAGAGAGAGTAGCAGAACGTCAAGTTTGAGGGGAGGGAGAGGTGGAGGAGAAGGGAAAAATGTTTAAGATAGGACTATAAGTTAATTTTTTTTGGTTATTTAGAAGATGGTTATCATTAATTTTTACTGATTTATTTATTTCCAGGGCTTCTAAGTTATTTAGCCGTAGGCTTATTCCATTTTTATGTAAAATATTAATTCCCGTATTTTGGTCGAAGAAAGATTATTACTTATTAGATGTTCCGCAAATTCAGAAAAACTTACACTATTCAGACATCGCATATGTTCTTTGACTCTAACACTAAAATTACGGGCGGTTGTTCTACCTATATAAAATGGAGGGCAATTATTACATATAAGTTTATAAATGCCAGAAAAATATTATTATTATTTTAGTTTGTTTTTCAGCTCAACAATAACAAAATCTTAAGCATTTTAGTTTTAAGCAGTGATTATTGTGAGTTTAGTAAAAGCTCGAAGCTCGTGAGTTAGCACGACTTATAACCTTGCGTCATAGATCCTAGCGTGTACTACTTGCGATACTTGGCATATAATGTATGCAGTGTGCATGTCCAGAAGTAGCTGTTTTGTAAAATCGCCTGTTCAAATACTGCACGGACTTAGTACTGCATATTGTTCTGTAGACGTTTTCATGTATAATTTGATGTCCACACTTACAGTAATTGTATGTGAATATTGGTAGTCTAGTTGTTTGATACTTCAAAAAAAGTTTATTGTTTTATCATCTGATAAGATTTTTTTTTAAGCTTTAAATTACAGAATGTTACGAATATAAATGAAATGTAGTATATATAGGTGAGAAATATCAATTACGTACGGCTAAAAATAAAAACAGTTTGTCAGTAATGTGTAAAAATTTAAAAATGTATATTTTATAATACCCATACCTACTTAATTTACTACTATATGGATAAGTTTTCAAGAACTGTTTTTGTTAAAGACGGATAAAGTTTTGCAATACTTTTTAGAGAAAAATAAAATGTAGTTATGGTTTTGATCGCCAAATGATGGCATCATATACAAATTTCCAAAACAAATACATATTTAAATTAAACTTTTTCTAATCTCTGTAAAATTAGAAAGAAAGCGTATAGGTAACTATTCAATAAAATTCTCTAAATTAAATAATGTTCAAGAATTAAACTATCCAATAAAATTCTCTAAAATTAAATAATTTACAAGAAACTCCGAGAATATATTTGAACAATTGCTCTTCACTGTACAGGCTGGCCATGAGTCCCTTGAGCCGCTTCTCGCGCTCGTGTCTTATCATTTAACTTTTATTGCGGAATCATCGCGTGAAAGGCAATCGAGATTATTGCACGAAAACAAATGTTTTCTATCTTCGTGCTCTCTTATCGGAGGAATATAGCTTGCTTATTCTCACTAAATCTCTGCTGATTTAGTAAAATAATAAATTATGATAAAAAGGTAATTTTAAGATAATCGTATTTGTGTCTTAGTAGGTTAGGTGAGGTTAGGTTAGTAAAACCACAAAAAATTATGCTAACGCACTAAAATTTATCATTTGGTAGCAAACGTTTACCATTGTATCGACGTCCATAGTAAAAATCTGTGTTATTAGTTCGAGTAACTTCCTTGTAGGGTGCTTTATATTAAATTTCGTGATATTCCACGAAATCTCTTGTTGTAGCACGTACATGGTTTTTAAGAGATGAGCAGCAGAATGAACCCCAGTGCACGTTAAATTATTAAAACGGTCACTTAATAGTGAAACGGTGTGAGATCTTTAGAAAAAGGCGGTTGTTCACCCTATCTCTAATAAGGGGAGCTGGCCCACCTACCCGCAACCTTCTGCTATTAATATTATTATTAACGAACGGCTTTTATAAAGATTGTCATTTTTTCCAATTTCAGTCTCTGAATCTTACGCATGTGTCATTTTTTATGGCAAAACCCAATTTAAAAAAAAAAACTAAATGTTTCTTTTTTTACAGTCTATTGTCTATTAATAACATAACATTATTAGGTACAAAGTACTACAAAGTGAGGAAAAATAAAAATGGTAGAAAGTAGATAGTAAATACACATGAATAAAGCAATAACTAATAGGACAAAAATGTAAAAATGTTGATAAAGTCCATGATTTAAGTCATATTAGTTGAAAAAATTCTAGACCTTGACTTGAATTGACAAGTCGTGACATTCTATAAAACAGAGAATGGTATCCATAATTATCTACGGGAAGGGATCTCAAACTGGAGTTGCAACAAAGGAGGCGAGTCAAAAATATAATTAATAAATTTGAAAATGCAAATGAAATCAAAATCTTTACTCCGTGTTTCTATACAAGACATTTTTAGTGTTCAATTTCATCATATTATGAATAGGTAATGTAGGCATGTAGATTTATTTCAAATATGAGAGAGGGCAAATATTAAAAAAAATATATACTCGTACATATGCATGTATGTAATATGTACCCTAAAATAGGAGTGAGATAATAAACTAACGTGAAAACAGCGTGGAATAACAGGAAAATGATAAAAAGGGGTAATAAAATATTCTTAACAAATAAGAAAAAATATGGCGGAGAAACGCTCCAAAAGGGCTTGATGGGAGACCTCCCCCACATTACCGCCGCTGCCGTCATCATTCGGAGGGCCTGGAGGCCTAAGAGATACATTTCGCATTTCTTTCTCTTATTATCTCATTTTTATTGCATTACTCTCTTTGGTATTGAAGGGGAAAATTCAATTGATCTGGGAGCCAATTTAAGATAAACGTATTTGTTCTAACAGTATTTTCACAATTTTATTCTGAAACTATATAAATGGCATCGGGAGATATATATTTATATATTTATAAATTAAAAACATGTTATGTTGGTGGTACTCGTTATTTTTCATGTTGCAAAGTAAAAACCACGTCACAAGTTTATGATAAAACTACCTTTACTATCCGGTTTCGCTTGAGGTAAATTTCTTATTGAATTCCCCAAACTCATCCGGCATCTGGGTTTTAAAAAAGGAAACAAGTATGTAACATGGTATCTGCAAGCTAAAAAAAGGTTCGTTGACCCACAAAACAAAAATTAAAAAAAGTGTGTTCAAATTTCATTTTATCCGAATTTAACGTTCGTAAGGTTTTGCTGTATTAACAAAAAATCTGGTTTATAATTAACACAAAACACACCTTTTTCAACCGAAACGTTTTTTGGAAATACCATACGCCGTTCGTAATGGAAATGTTCTTGTTTACACACATTGGTATTGCAGTTAAATGATTCACCGTGATCTTACAAGGAAGAAAAGTTACAACTTTCGATGTGTAGATTTATTGGTAAGATTTGTTTTTTTCAAAACCAAAACATATTCGCTGAAGCGAACTATGCACAATGATTCCGCAAAGACTGAACAGATTCGCTTGCAAAATGTTTAGAACCGCTATTCTAGTCTCTCTTTACGTCATTTGTAGCAATTTCTTATTCTAGTGTACGTCCAAATCTTTCTCTTTGTAGCGGGCCACATATTATTATTATCGCCACTCAGGATTATTTCTTTAAGACGCAGCGAGAAGGGACGCCGGCCGTGGCTCAATTATTTACCTTTACACTATTCTGGCGATAGCGGTAACGTTATTTTTCCCGGCGCTGTACAATGGCCCATAAAATAATTTCCAATGACCATCGGATATATTATTAATGAAGGCACATGCAAGTATTTATTTTACGAGGCGGAACACTGGTATAAACTAAAGAGGTTTACCCTTGCAGCACCGAAATCGACCTTAATTTAAATGAATACAAGGTAGTTAACTGTTTCAGGCGCGGGAGAAAATAAATGGGATGTGGAAGAAGAAGAGGGAGAGGAAAGTTTGGTAGAACCTAGATATTTAGAACCAAAAAAAGCTAAAAACCGATTTGGATTAATTTTTTGATTCTTAATGGTGGTCTCTAACCAGGGTGATACCAAGAGTATTATTGAAAAATATGAAAAGCAGAAGGAGAACGTGAATAAAAAAGTTTGGAAGTATCTGGTTGTATATATCTGGTAACCAAACACAGTTTAAGCTATTTTAATCATCTTTAGAATTCTAAATTATGGTCTCTCACCAGGGCGATACTAGAAGAATATTTCAATCTTGAACGAGGTGAAAACATAAAATATTTTCGTTTGTTTCAACTCGTATGTAAAAAAATAATTGTGTATTTGTCCACACTATTACGTGTTTTATCAAAACTGCTGTTTTTTATAAGCCTTGGTGTGTTAATAGTACCTAAATATTTATAAATTCCTACATAGACAAGAAAAAAGATACTTTTTTTATTACGTAAAGTGTAGATGTTTTTACAATGGAAGCGATCATAAGGTCCTTTCATTGTTTACTTACCTAGTGTGTTCCGTTTCAATGTGAAAAACCCTTTGTAATATGTACTTTAAGGGTTTTAAAAATGTTACCTGCCGCTTTGATGGGCAATCGATTAATGAAGGTTGAATGTGGGCATAAAAATATGGAAATTTATAATGTCGTAAGTCTTTCTTAATGTTCTTTTTAGCATAGGAATATGTTCACTGGAGGGCACATTTTCTATACCTGCGCGTGCTATGCGTGGAAACCGGTCGTAGCAAGGCATAGAATCGATAGTTCCCAAAACTTGGTAATAATCATTTTTAATACAGAAGGTCGACATTTTCAACATGATGTTTTCTCTTCCCAAACATACCTAATGCTCATGATCTTAAAAGTATTCCCTGACATTTCACAGTTTTGTACTAAATCAATTCTAGAAATGGAAATATTTTATATCATTCTTTCTAAAATCACCCCAAAAATAGGCCCGTTGAGGTGGGATTTAAAATAGGACCTGACCGGGATAATCTATGCCTAAAAATTATTACAATTCTTTTGATTGAATCTTAAATGCCTTAATCAGAGATAATGCTGATAGATTTATATTTTGGGTCATATTAATCCTAGATTACGAACCTTCGTTAAATCGGCGCAACTATTGTGGCTTTTTTTAATGCGTTGACAGATTTAAAAAAAAACCTTTTTGTAAGCTTATTCGGAATGTAGTACTAAAGATCGGTGGATCTTTTTCGTACATCGGTTTAAGAGTTAGCAGCGTGTTCAAGTATCGATGAAGGTTTGTTATGGCTTCACCTTTCACACAATTTTTTCGAGTGCAATGTCGCAATACCTAATTTGAAATGAATATCTTACAATTTGATTTTTGTAGTTAGATTTTTATGCTATTTATATTATTAGGTTTTAATGAACGCATTATTTTATAAAGATACAATTCTTTGGTAATAACTAGTCCACTGTATGTATTTATTTCTCATTATTTTTTAAAAGCGTAGTCGAATCGACGACGGTTTACTGTAATACGTGCATAAAATTATGTTTAAATATTTTTCAGCGCCCATGGTCATTTCCATTGGGACCTATAGAGCTCGGAATATTAATTAATCTGTACAAAATTAAGATTTTTTTTTAAGCCTGAACAAAGTCAATTAATAAGCCTTGTAACATATAATAACGTGCATTAAAACATATTAAAAATGGGTGTCATTTTTAATAGTAAAATGATTTTTGTAAAAAATATGTCCACTCTTACTCATTCGAGTATTCGTCCAGCATCCCAAATAATACAATCTTGTGTGAACTTTTTTTACCTCAATGAACCAAAATGTTTGCAGAGATGGTTTTATTTTTCTTCCGTTGTTCTAATTTTTATTTTTAACGGGGTTGCACGTTTTTGTAAAGCGTGCGCGTAAATTTAATAAAAAGCCTTGTCGATTAGTGATTGCCTCCGGGAAAAAATACCCTCCAAGTTCACCTGGAAATATTTTAGATCTGCGTATAACAAATGTGAATCTAGAATTTCTTTTGAAATAAAACAACAATTTTGTTTTTAACAAATAATTTTATGTTTGACATTATCAACTACCGGTTTCGTTTTAGTCAAGCTTCATCAGTTACTCAGTTACATCAGTTTTTAATCTGAATTGTAGTTTATCACCAAAGCAATACTTAGAACCAATCTGGAACGTGCCCTACATATGGTATACATAATATTTTAATATTTAATATTTATATTTATATATATATTTATATGTTTATATTTTTTTTTATATATATACATATATATATATATATTTTTTAATATAAATAATTTATAAAATAACACAAACAAATTAAATTTAATTACCCTGGTCTCGTTCCGCTTAAATCGGCTCGATATTATTTTATCGGAACTCGATATCCGTAATACGTCATACGTGTTATGTAATTTCACCACACGTACGCCCCAAGGATCTCAGTTATACTACGCTTAGTCTATCATCTTTATTCCGCCATTCCACACTTTCATACGTCAGGGTTGGTATCAGAACTCCATTTAGATTTAAAAGACTCGCTTCTTTTGACATGCATGATTATTTATTTGTCTTTTTTTTGTTATCCAAATAAACAGTTTTTTACGCAATATAAAACGATAATTTTCTAAAAAAGTTATAAGGAGATTCATTTTATAACCGTAAACAGGAGACTTTCTTGTCAAGAATATTTGTATTTTCTCTGAGAATTGTTTAGCTTGTACAAAGCAATATAAAACGCAGAAACATCATCTCATAAAGAGGCGGAGCGAGGGTCTGTAAAATCTGTCGAGTAGCGGCGAGAATATTGTTAAATTTGAAAAGACAGTAAGAAATGTAATATCTTCCGCACAAAAAAAACGTATTACGGGAAATTGAAATCGTTTCAAGGATATTGCTTGGGAAGACGGTTAGATTTGAATACCACTGAAGGAACAGGTGAAGGTGTATTGTATTGAAACAGGAGATTATTTCATTTTTAACGTTTAAATATGGCTCTTGCCTTTTGGTGGTGACGGCTAATGTAATATGCATGTATTGCTAAAATCTGCGTAACAGCCGTAAATGAAATGAGAGTAAATTGTTTCACAAAGTATCTACTGACAAAAGGTTATAGTAATTTTTTTGGAGGTACCTGAAAGAGTGATTTTTATTAGTTTTACATGGCACTGCAGAAAATTTGGTAAAGACAATTTCTTTTTTTAACGATCAACATTCAACATCGATTACATAACATTAACATTTTTTTAATACGACTCGTGACAATCGAAAATCTAACTTATTGCATACCATGAGTCGTTAATGAACAAGCGGCGATATTTCAAAGGTCTATTGACTATTGTGGGAATGACGTTGCGAGCTGAAAATAAATGAATGAAACTAAGAATTCTGAACAAAAACAAGTTGTACGACTTTCATGACACCAAAGTACACAATTTCTGCTTTGTAGTTAAGAATATGAACACAAATATATCGATAACAAGACAATTTATAAATACAAAATTCTCTATGGTGAAGATTTTAAGTTTGTCCTTTTCTCGTATAGTATTTGCACACCAAATCCTTGAAAACTGCAGATGAAGTTCCCTACCTACCGGACTCTCGAACACTGCGGTATGTTTTAATTTAGCTTAAGCAAATTGTTTTCTCATAAATCCATATAAACACAATGTTTTTTTATCCCGCGATGAATATTATAATCATTTTCCGAATTCCGCATGCTTATAAAAACGGTCTCAAAGTAACATAAATGTCCTTCAATCACTTTTATACGAAAATAATATTTTTATGGCGCAAATATAAAAAATCTCGTAAGAATTTTATAGATGTTTAAGGCTTTCACTCATAACATTATTACGCCATTTTGTGGACCTTTTCCCTCATTGTTGTCGGTTGCGATTATTTTTTTATTACCGGCCTTTCTTTATGAAAAACTCTGAGCGGGAATAACGAAAAGATAAAGAAAGGGACGCTTTGATGAACGCACAAGCAGAACCTTAACCTAATAAGAGTTGATAAATAATCAGGGTTAAGGTAGCAAATTAAAAAAAATATATTCTCGGTGCAAAATGCGATATCTACCATACGATGGTTACATAAAAAAGCACCTGAAATAATTACATCATAAATAAATACAGATTTAAAATAGAGTTGACATCGATTAATCTGATCGTATTGAGCAGATGCAGAGGTGACGTCTATATGTGAAAATCCAAATATGCACTAGTAGGTACAGAAACGTTATTCACTCACAAATTTTAGGAAAAGGTAATTTTTTAAATGATAGGTGTGTAAAACCGATTGGTTGGGATATAGTTTTTAAAATACACAATCCAAAGAGAACTGGAGGTTTTTAATGGGTGAGAGTCACCAAGGAGTATCAGATCTGGAAAACAATGGAGGAGGCCTATATTCAAAGCTGGACGCCAGAAAGCTCATTAAGAAGAAGAAAAAACTTTAAATTTCAGCGTGAAACTAATGCAAATCCAATCCAACAACCAAGTTATACAGGAAAATAGTTACTAATTTGATGAGCTGGGACTAAGCAAATAAATTTTTGGCATGGTAAGTGAAAAGTGAAAAAAAAGAGTTTCCGTTGCTTATATTTGTTACAAGTTAAGCAATCATTGTTTTCAACATGTTGTGTTGATCGCAGGGTGTCATTACGTCACTTCCGTCACATCCGTCACTCTTCCTCCACTTTCCCCCCCCGATGTCTGATCTCTCGTCTGGTGTCGACTCTCCACAATATGCTTATTTATTGGAAGTGCTCAAACATTTTCTATATAGCAAAACGTAAGTGCTCTCATAGAAGGAAGGTGACTTTATAAACGTTAACCGAAAAATAAACATGTTTATGAATTTTTGAATTTCTAACTATTTACCGTGGGGGCACAGATGTACGTACACTTTAAACCAGGAGAAGATAGACTTTAAACCAGGCCTAGGTAATATTTTTATTTTCTGCTTTCGATTCAGAATGGTGGTCTCTCGTCAAGGCAATAATGAGAGTATCATCAAAAACGAATCTGCATACGCTAACTAGTAAATACACAACGTCAATAAATTTATATCAACGATTTCCATAAATTCATATGTAAAAAAAACCATCACTTTCATTGTAATAAATTGTTGATAAACTCTATACCTACAGAGTAATGCACAACACTGATATGACTTATAATCTTAAAACCTACTTGAATAATTGTTACATGGACGATAACACGAAATTAATACAAATAACTAGTTAGTATTTATAAAACGGACTTAGTTTACTGAAATTTTATATAAATTCGTTTGAAGTGAGGAATAAATTGCTGAAAATTTGTAACTACGGCTACATAAAACTGACAGGCCGTATCTATTTTCCGAAATTGGATTTTTAAACTATTTATATTCCTAACGCGAAAAAATATATTAAACATTCATTTAAAATCCTCATGCGAATTGTGATTGATTGGTAGGCATTGAAAAATGTTCAATTCACTGCAAAATTTTTCAACCGAGTTTCAAAATTCGCCACCATAGTCACATGCATTTTTCGGCTAAGCGTTAAAAGTCTCTTGCACAATCCAAACCAAACTTAATTGATGTCAAAAGGATGCTAGTCAAAGACAACGGAAGACTGAGCTGGTCTACAAAAAGCTTTTTCCATATTATTTTTACATGCTATTCCAGGTAGAATGGTACACACACCCACATTGATTTGACTCGCTACCCGTTTCTGTAAGCACCAGCTGCTACTGATTGCGCCTTTTCTCTTGTCACTTCATCCCAATTCTAAGAAAATTCAGTAGTGTCAATATATATGGGAATTCATTTATCGCGCATAAAGCAACGTGCGACATGTTAAATCGTGACTTTTGGCAAAACATCTATAGTTTTGTGATTCGTTTAGTGGAAGAAATTTAAGCAGATTGTGCGGTTGACTATATAAACCAGTGAGCACGTTAAACGGTAGGTCCGGTATTCACGACTTGCCTAACTTTACCAATACAATTACGATAATGTTTCAATATACATACTTTATAAAAATATGGATTGAGTTCAAAAAGGGTTCTATGTTCCATCCACTATAAGTTTGATATTTCATCGAAAACATTAATTTCGTTAGTTTGATTAATCAGTTTAATTTAATTGCACTGTCTGATGAGTATTGTTTCTGAAAAGATCTTCTTAGATTATAGTGTAATCAACAACGTTCTCGACAGACTTGCCACTATTGTCACTATAATTAAGCGATAGTGTTATTTTGTTTCCACCAGGTTTTTTTTTTCTTCTTTTTCTTTTATTAACCTTTAATTTCAATTAATGTACTTCATACTTTCATGCAATGCAAAAAGCGTATATAAAAAAATGAACAATGTTTCAAATATTTGTTGGAACAACATCTGATCATGTGTTGAAATGTTTTCTATAGTAGCTCATCCGGGGAGCAAATATTCTATTTCATTGCTGAGATTTAAAACTGTCGGAAAACACTGCATCTCACTAAAAACGAGGTACCGCCACTACGGAATTTATATGATATTTTTAATTTAAAAAATGCTTCTAAAACCCCACCAGCGCGATAATTTTTCGGAGCATCTACGGGGAGAAGATAATATACGGGCAGAATAAATTAATTTCCTCCGTTATCCTTGACAGATATTTAAATTTAGAAACGCCAACAAAGTTATCCCCGCTACAACATTAAACTGCTCCTAATTGTTTCCATGTAAGACTCACTTTTGCCTCATCCTGCTGCGGGAACTTTCATTCGGTATCTCTCCTCGCTCGTTAGTTCATTTCCGATCACTTTTATTTCGTTCGACGATGTTCATTTCCAATTTAAGCGCCAATAATCATTAACTTCATTTTCAACTTGTTGGAAGATTTAGTTTCTTTATAATGTCGGAACTTTTGTTTTACTTAATATATATATTTTTTATATAATGTAATTTCTACTGATAATGCTTTTTATTGCGTGCATTCGATATTTTTTAGAACAGTTGAATTGTTATTGTGAATTTATTAAAATCAGTCAAAAACTACTGAAACGATTGTGACATATTTACAAGATTTAGTTAGTTTTAGTAAGAAACCAAATCGGTTAATTTTTTGCAGCCTAAGTTACCCTTACAGTTTTTTTTTTACTTGATTTACTTCCATTTTAGCACAAGTTCCCCTCGGGACAAGGTTTTTATTTTAAATATTAAAACAAAAGCATTTTGAATCCGCAGTATGGAGTTTTATTTTTTCAAAGCATAATGTTTGTTTTTAAAAGTAATCGTATTCATTTTCCAGTAGAAATAAACTAACATAATTTGTCCAGCAGAAAGAATCCAGTGAAAATTATCTAGCGGACAGTATCTGATAATAAAGTGTACTCAGAGCAGCTACTCGAAAGTCAGTTTGATTCTGTACGGCTGTCTCCTGCCCGGGCTACGAGTATATTGAGAGCATGTTCAACCTTTGATCCTAAAATAACGTTTTAAAGGAATTGTTTTTAGTTTTCATTAATTAATGTTTAAACTGCCCATTCATTCACGAAATTTGAAATTCTAGTAAATTAACTTAATTAAAGAAATGTTATGTCATCTTCTTGGTGTTATAAGAGGTCTCTAACATGACGTAAAAAAGGTTTCAGCGCAGAATTTCGCCCACGATTTCAGTTTACATACCACGGTGGTCCTTGCAAATCTAATGGGATTGCTTGCAGCGTTTTTACACAGAGATTCACTACGGGTTAGAACGAGATGCTGACGGCAGATGAAGCGAGACACTACCAGGGGCCAACTTCAGAACAATTTAGGCCTGCGAATTTACCCTTCTAACGAAGTAAACATGCTCCAGGGCAATTTACAAAAAAACTGTCTTAGTCGAAGTACCAAATCTATTTACTCCACGTCACAGTAAAAACAACCCGAATTTGTTTAAATAATCGATTGTAGTGCAAACGTGTTTTAATCTAGTTGTGCCAATGGTTCAGCCCTTTCGAGAGAGGAACATAAGACCCCCAAGTACTCGTATTGAGACTATTTAATCTGACACTGTCAACTTGCAATTGAAATTAGCTAGGAAGAGATTATTAGATTTGATTAGCTAATTTTTCAAAAATAAATAATGACGTAATATACCGCTTTAAGTATGGGTATTCTAATAAAGGTATCCCTATGTGTAATTAAATCTAAATAAATTGTTGACCTCATTAAACATGTTTTATGATTTTTTTATGTATTTCCAAACAACAATTCCATCCGTCCCAAACCAGTGGAATGGCTTCTCATTTTTTTAAGAAATATCGTGGAACTGAAGGAGGTCGGCGAGAGAAAAAAAAAATGGAAGGAGAAATTTGAGAGCATATGGCTAGTCAGATCTAGTCGCTAAACATAACAAAAATCATATTACGCAACGTTCCGATCCAAACATTGAACCGTGTAAACTTTTTGAAAATCACCTCGGTAGTTTCTTCCTAGGGCGATACTGAAACTATCTTTCTCCACGGAACTAGTCAAATGAACACGAAGCCATTGGAGAAATCCCAACAGCCCGCCAGGCCAGTGCGGCCCTGCCAAGAAGACCAGAATGGCGACATTCTCCAGCATAAATAGTGGGAAACGGGATTGTATCTGGTCAGATTACGTTCGTTTCATTTGGAAATGTAAACCAAAACCTACGGATGGATAACTTTGAGGAATCTTTTTAGTCTCCAGGTTGCCAAGCACCATTTTAAGGATCCAAACCTGTGTTTAGTTTTCAGATTTCGTGGAATCTAACTAAACTATTTATAAAACTCTTCATTTCATTTTATAACTTCCGGACTTCGGTAAACATAACATCATTACATACTTGATGATTGTCATTTCGTAGTTTACAATTATTTGAATATCAGTTTTTTTATTGCATGTTATTTCAATCAATGATTTATAGTATAGATTATATATAGATTACTACGCAATTCAGAAAAGTAAACATTTGGTGCCTTAATAACAAGACACACCTACTTAATAATGTGACTCTATTTAGATGTGTTTTGTTCAACATTTGGTTACTCTCTAAAATGCTTTAGATATGGGTTTAATACCCTAGTTTACTCTATTTTCCGCTGTAACTGTTATTTCAAGCTGGTGACAATTGATTACGTTTGCTTCTGAAAACATATGTATTCGCAACACAACAATGGCCAAATCTCGAACCCCATACGACGTTTTAAGTATAAACTGACAACAAGTAGGAACCTCGGACAGGGGACAAGGGTCCAACAGCGAAATAATGTGTCACTTGCCAAATGCGGACTCGTTGACTGGAGATTTCTGATTTCTGATTTCTTCTCACATGTATTTTTCCTTGTAGAAAAAAATATTTTATAACAAAAATACATTTCTTTACAGGGAGTTCCTCTAGTTGTGACATATTTTATTTTTGATAGATGATCTTTCTGGCATATCAGTGAGGGAGAAATTACCCCAAAAACATCTTACTTCCAATACTTATTATTTGCGTATTACTGTTGAATTATAACATACTGTGATTGCCAGTGAACCTATAATAATGATCGAGCAATCAAAGTTCTGAAAGAGAGTGCCAAAAGAGAAAAACAAATTCTTTTACGTACATTTACCAGAAAGCGATAAATATTTTTCATCCCTTGCACTAAAATATCATTCTAATATTTCCAATTCTTTCGTGGTATATTCTTAAAAATGTAAATTTGTCACAAAAACCAATCTGATCTTTTCTCCGTTTAATTAGCTAAGATAAATAAGAATTATTTGAACTCTCGTTCGGATGGTTTCTACAAAACTCCCCCCGGGAAAATAAACACACTGAGAAAAAATTACATATCAAATGAATAATTGATGAATAAGTCATTAAATAGCGTTTTATGTAATCACGTGTTTCTTCTGTATTATTTTCCCACTGTGGATGTTCATTAAAATAATACTTAAGTAAGTATGAGGAAATTACTAATATGGGTTTACTGTGAAAATACAATGTGTGTAGAGTGGGTGGAAAGCGTAGCGTATCATTCGCAGAATAATAATATCATAATCAGTTAAAATCATTTCAATTCAATACATCTTACAATCTTGTTTTTCCACTTCTTTTATATTTCTGAATCAAAGAGTGATATTGTAATTATGTTTTATTTTAACATTTAGTTCAAATAAACTTAAAACACGTAAATATTTTTACAACGTCTTTATTGTGTATTGATGTTATGATTTTATTTTACATCAGAAAGAAACAATAGCTTTTTTTTACATATTACATGTAGAAAATAAACATTTGAATAGCAAGACAAAAAAGTTTTTAAATATAAGTGTAAATATCATCATAAAAAAAACAAAATAATGAGCAAAAAAAGAACCGAAGAGGGAAGTGAAGATGGGTAGGTGGATGCTCTCGATAAAAGCTCGTATCACTCCCAATACTACCAGTGGGAATATGGCATCGTCAATTGGGGTATGTTGTGAGGCTGAAGGTAGTGGGGAGGGGATGAGAAAGAGGAGGATTGGGAGGTACCTGGTTATTCTGATTTAATCACCGAACATGGCTAAAGCCATTTTAAGTAACGTTTCGATTCTGAATAGTGATCTTTCACCAGTGCGATACTTAGAGTATCAACCACTCTGGGACGTGTCGCAAATAATCTATATATTATTTTATATTAATTTAATGTGGAAAATAAATTATTTACGCCGAGATTTAAACCCGCAACCTTTGGAATTCTCAGCGTCTCAACTACTTGACTACGAAGGCAGTCACTACACTAGTAAATCAATTAGTTTTTCATATTTTTCATGAAACAATGTTTTCTAATTTTCTGTACTACTGTAATATATTTAATGCATTCTTATTATATTAGAACCATTTAATTCGTGGACCGCCGAAACTTAAAAATAAAACCATTTTTTATTAGTGCGAAACTATACGCTTGCACACCGAAAACAAAACATTAGACAACAATAAGCTGACAGTTTGCGAGTCAAGTTTTGAATGCTTTCGTGATTTAAATCTCTTAAATATTATAATTAACATATCTACACGATTGCAAATAATAACGGAACTGTGTTCAATCAGCCTGTGTGCTGTGATAAAGAATATTGTATCTCATATTCTGAGTTTCGAAAGTAAGCGTCTGTGTTGTGATGCTCTTTGATTAAAATCGTAGACTGACAATAACTTACAATTTGACGGGTTCATTAAAATAAATACAGTGAATTATTAAAAATAGTCAGAGTAAACAGTATACAGTGAATTATTCAAAATAGTCCGTGTAAACAGTGTTATAAGCGATATAAAAATAAAAAAAAACAAACTAAAATACATTGATAGATTAAAAGTGGATATCACTAATATACGATTTAAACTACCTCCCATACAGGATTTGACCTAGAGATTAGCGTCACTCACTCACATTAGCCAGTTCCTAAGAAGAAAGGTTCAATCCTTGGACTAACCAAAATAAAACTTTGCTTACTTTTATTATTTTTAATTTATCTAAATATATAACGCCATCTCTGGTCAAACAACCAAATAAACTTCATATAAACCTATTTACAAATTAATCATAAATATTCGATATGGAAGATAACGCGGTTGACTACATGATCAAGGCGAAGGATTTAGTGACCGCACTAATTCAAATAATTAATGACCCTGCTAACACATTTAATAAGGAGCAGATGGCTAAAATAACTCCTAAGGCTTCGGAAATTCTAGAAACAATTGGAGTGGTGGCAGTAAAAATGGGAATTTTGGAAGGCGAATTAAAAGCTGCAAAAACTCAATCCCAAAACATACCAATACCTACAAGCACAGAAAATACAAATTCCAATAATGTGTTCGACATGATCTCCGAAATAGAAGAAAGGAAAATACGTGCAAAAAACCTAATCATTTTCAATGTACCTGAGAGCACCTCGGAGTTAACCTCGGTTAACATCGCCGATGACGTCACCAAGGTGTCCACGGCCATGAAACTAATAGTTAATTATTTTAAACCCTTTTAAATAATTATCAAAATGTCAAATAACCACAGTGTTTTTTTAATAAGTTAATATTACTGTTGCCAAATATTTCAAGTCAATAAAATAGGTGTATACTATACATATTTGTTTTTGGCTAACATGAGGCAACAAATTGCATAGTTTGTTTAAAAACATATTGAGATGAACAAATTCATCCTGCTTTCGATAGATGTGGAATAATAAGAAATAAAAGGGCAATTTTATTTAAATAAACTTTTGACGGGTTACTTTAGATGTGTTTTCACCATACCCAACCGGCACTACAAAACTGCAGAAAGGCCGTTCTAGGCCAAAACTCGGGAATAGTGCCTAGTTCACACGGGACTGTCACGGAAAAAAACCGCATTTGGTTTGACATTTACTCATCAACTGGTGTATACATTTTGAATGAGAGCTTTCACACGGCAGCCGTGAGCCGTGAGCCGTGAGCCGTGAGCCGTAAGTAGCGAATGACATATGCTGTGACGTGTGTTGTGTTGCAACCGTGTGACGGTCAAACCGAGTGCGGTTTTGGACCGTCACGACCCGTATGAACTAGGAGTAGGCCAAAAATAAAAAAATACATCACGACTCGAAAAGGTTTTACTTACCAACCTGTATATAGCCCCACCAATGGTGTTAAATACATTTTATTTTTATTTATTGATATTTGTTCAGTAAAAAATACATATTTGACAATGTTCTAATAAATGGGTTGACTGTTTAACTAGCAAGGCATTTCCCTGTCTATATAGTACATAATAATTTTAATATGACTGGGACAACCATATTAAAATGATTATAATAAATGTTGATGGCAACGTATGTTTCATTGATGTGATGAAATCAATATTTAGAATTATGGTATAAAATAAAAATAAAATGTAGTTAAAAGTGTGGATACAAAAAAAACATAATACAGAACAGAAATTAGCCCAGAAAGCAAAATAGAAAAAAATGAAAATCGTCATAAAAGTGACAGTTAGGTGATCATTGATCATTAATAATAATAATTTTATTCCAGAAGGTATGCAGGTATAGTGCGATGCAATACATTCCATAATTAAAAATAATACAACCAAAAATAACAATACATAAAACAAACGTAAGAGTTGTAATACATTTTATGCAATAAATAAACAAGCTGTTTAGAATCAAAGTGAAGTAAAGAAAATAAATATAACACATAAGTGGGTATTTACATTTTAATATTAAATACAATAATATGTAGTTCATTTATCTGTGTAAGAAGTTTTATTAGTTTGTAAAAGTAATAGTTATTTTTTAAAAATTATTTATTACTTCGCTCTCGTCTGTCCCTAAATCGTGAAGCTAATCCCTAACCTGGATTTTTCATTTTCCAAGTATCGGATATATAACTCTCTTTGTGCGAGGGATGTTTTGGTTGTAAGTGGTGCAATTGGATTACTGCGTGAGAGTCGGGTTTCGTGAGAGTGGCCAATAGATGGGTAGAGGTGACGTTGTTTGTGAGAATTTGATAGTCTTTTTCTGCTATATAATTGTCTAACATCCAGAACTCGTAACTATTCAAATAGTGAATCACTGGGGTACCTAAATGGTTTTTTGAGGATGATCCTTAGTCATAATTTCTGTGTTTTTGATAAGGGTTAAAAATAGTTCTCGCGCACCCACTCCAGCTTATAAATGCATTTGCACATTCATGAAGTGTCTCATACATAGCGAAAAAACTCAACGAAATTACACAAAAATTCAATCTTTAGAACCGTACTGGATACATTCATAGAATTAGTTCGCATAATCCACATTTCTTTATAAACTTTCATTTGACATTTTTTTACAATTGGGTATGAAATATTAATTATTTCATAATGTAGCATCATTAAGTGAACAACCATTATATTAAAGCAACTATATGAAATATTTTTCATATCTTTAAGAAAACAGCATTTCTCAAGGGATTATGAGAAATAAATTTTACCGATAGTGTATACAATCGAATATTTACATTTAATTTAATACAAAGTTACGGTCACTGGGCACACGAGGTTTTGCTAAGGGGCCTCAACTCAATCGTAGCAAGACCTCAATAAGTTTGCGTTGAGCAAACAAATGTTATGTACCCCCACTGGGCTTATTCTTCATGCATGGCTAGATCCGTCCACATTGAAACGATGGAAAATATATGGCACGCGTACCACAGATACAATTCAATTTATTTTAAATCACTTTTTTTATCTTACAAAATTCACATTTCACGGCATTTTCAAAGAATTTACAACGATTAAATAATTCACAATATACAACAGTGTACATAATGTGTAATTCTAAAGAAACATTAAAAAAAACCCACGGGTATTATAGAAGCAGAAAAATAAATTTTCTGTTTAAACGTAGTATCATTGTCTGTGTATCCTTAAACTGGGGTTTTTTGTGAGGTTAAAAGAAAAGAGGAGATTGGAGGTGATTGGAAAGAGAAAGGTTAAGAAGCCTTGGAAATAATCCATTAATCTTGTGACCACAGGCGGCTCGTGACTTTTAAAATTTCCTAGAGTGCTAAGATTAAAAAAAACAACAATATTGGTTATGTTGTAGCCGAAAGCGATTATTGTATTTACCGAAATATCATTTTTTCGTATGAAAAAATTTCAGCAAATTGGTGCAGTGCACCATCGAAACTAAAAAAAATCCTGAAAATATTCATACACTAAAATAAACTTTTGATCGTTTTCAGCTATAACAACACCAATAACGTTATTTAAAATTAACTCTCTAATAAACTAAAAAGTCACAAGCTATCACTGTTTGTGACATTGTAACTAAGCATGGCTGATACTATTATTTCAAGCATGTTCTCAATGGGAGAATTTTCTGATAAGATACTAGAACTGATGTAGATTTTTTAAAATGACTCATTTTATATTAGAAATTTGCTGACATTTCAATTGTTATTCCAATAATCAGAATATTTTATTAAAATTATTATAATATTTTCGTAGATCCCTACACCAAAGAATTAGAATAAGTTAAAGTTGTCTGACTGGCATAAAAATTAATTATCACGATTTGTAAACATCACTATCCGTGAGATATTAGATTTTTTCCGATTTAAAGACTAAATATTTGAAACCGTTTTTTGATGAAATGTTTTGAAATCAGCTTTTTTCACATTTACATCATCGGCAAGCGTCATTCGAATTTCTGTATTCAAAGCTTCAGGATTCTTTACATAGGTTTTCTTGAATCCTAAGTTGAAACACCGGAAAAAAAATGAAATGCGCTACTAACATTTAAATAATATGAGATATATTTATATGTATAACAAACTTCACTAACAGTGTCTGTAAAATAATTCCAGAAAACTCTATATAAATATATTTTCAAAGTAATAAAGTTAGTCACGTGGTGAGTACGTTTTTTTACGTTAGTCATACAAAGATAATGAAATTTTCTTAAGGTCGTCGTTCATTTATTAGAAATTCATCAAGCACTTTTAAATATAACTTTTAATCACACGAAGCACAAAATATGATTGAATAAGTGATATGTTTCAATAATAATAAGCGGTTTTACTGCATTGTTAAAAAAATAATGTTTGATTTGAAAGTTAGTAGGACCCAACTTTTATAGGTCGGGACTATGTAGTTGTGAACCGTGAAAAACCTTTGATGAAATCATATTTACCATCCCTGGTTTACAGATAACTAACAATGTCTAGTGCATTTACTCCCCAATCGAATTATTCTATTTCATAACTCCTATGTAGTGACCCCTATTTCGTTTTTTTTACGTTTTTCTTTCGTTTGACACATCGGATGCGTTTATCCAATGACGCTGGCATATACACATAATGTAGACATTTAACATACTTATATGGTTTCTCTAGTAGTGTCCATAGGTATTTGTGTAAACCAGAAACCTGTCAGTATTTGTACTTTGCGTAAATTGAATGCAATAATAATCAGTTTGATTCAAGATACTTGGATTAAATACCTTAAGTTCGTTGCTGATTTTCGATTAGATGATGCAAATCAGTTAAGTAAATATAAAAAAAAACAAACACTCACTCGTGAATTTTAATGTTCGTCATCAAATTCTAACTTTGACCAATCCATTTATATGTTTTAGGTTAAAATGATATTTTTGAAATGAGTATTTAAATACGTTTTCTTCGCCCTCTTAAAAACTCCCCTTTCACAAGTAAATGTTGGAGCTCGTTCTTTAGCTATTACACAAGAGAGATATGAAAAAGGGGGTTACCTATGTATTTTTCGTTTGATTAAAATATTAATAATTTATCTTTTATTAAA
Organism: Drusus annulatus; assembly: GCA_022651775.1. Taxonomy (NCBI): domain Eukaryota; kingdom Metazoa; phylum Arthropoda; class Insecta; order Trichoptera; family Limnephilidae; genus Drusus; species Drusus annulatus. The sequence goes on along the minus strand of JAGWCC010000247.1, from coordinate 549,780 downwards.
GTAAACAGTCCCCTTAATCGGAGTACATACTTCAATGCCGGTGATATACATTGAAAACAGCCCTTGGAGGTTGTTTTCAATGTATACTAGCGGTTGTATGTCGGCTCTGATTTGTGTTCGCATTACCCAGGCCGCCAGGATGCGCACATCGGTGGGATATTAGGACAGGCGAGTGGTGAATACTCCGCATTTCTAACTGTCTGTCTGCGGTTTACTCATGCATTATTCTTTCCGTCGATTGGACGCTCACACGCCACCAGACTTTCCTACCCTCGACTGTTCCCGATCGGCAGGGTATCAACTACCCTCGGGTAATTGAAGGCACAATGGGACGCGGACCCTTCGTGTGTTTTCATCAGCAGAATTTTAGAACGTAAAAAGGCACATCCGTCTTTCATGTCAGTGGCGACTATCGAAGCAATCAGCCTTGCTAAAATCCTAAGTACTTTAAGTAACAATTTTTGGTTTTGTTGTGTTTTTAAATCCCACATCCTATTCACTACGCGCTTAATGTGTAAGCATATTTACAATTACCCCAAAATAACCAGTTTGTGAGGTATTTTTTCCTCTGTAGGATACATTTTTGTAGATAATTAAAAAAAATTTTTTATAGCTATTTAAATTTGGGATTTTCTGGATTTCCAAGAAAGATTTATTTTATAGATCAATATATTCTATAAAAGGGGACTAGGCAGATATGAAATCTCGTATTCATTCATCCCTATTGAATGCAGTATTAGGAAGGCCAAGCATTTTGTATTAATCTGAATACCCCACAAGAGTTCAACTTCACGCTGAAGGGAGTAAGAGGTGTAGAAGATAGGGACGAAGGGTGGTTGAGAAGTAGATATCTGGCTATTCGGATATGGTCACTAAAAATGGCTAAAGCCATTTCAAACAATGTTTCCATTCTGAATATTGATCGTGCACAAGAGCAATAATGCGAGTATCAACCAATCTGGAACGTGTCGCAGATATACTATATATTAATTTTATGTAAAATTACACATAAAAAAAAAAAAAATTTACTTATGGGTGTCGGCATCCGACTCGCGAACTCTGGATCAAGAGTCAGGAATCTTAACCACTTGGCCTCGGAGATCACGAGTGCACTAGTTAAATTCGAACAAGATATGTTATAAGTAATCAGTTTTACCATGTTATGTCGTACGTTAACAATTAATCTCTAATGGCTAAAGAGAAGCAAAAGGTTACACGGTATACTTGTCACCATTGCTATCAAACGTGAAGCAAAATCCATCTGTGTGTATTCCACAAAAATATCTAATAACAATAGAAAAATGCCAAAAAGTAAGTCCAAAAGAAAACTTTTATTTACTCAGTGGAGAATAGAAATTTGCCTTGTTCTCTTAACTCAGAATAACTTTAGACGTGGTTTTAATAAATAAGGCGATTTCTTTGAATTTAAGTTGGACATGGCAAGAGCATTGAAATGCAATACCCAAGGTTGTTTTACAAGAACAGCTATTTTACAAATATTTTGATATATTTGGAATATACCAATCTTGGAATTATTATTTGAATTTCTGTAACTTCGTGTAAACAGTATTTTAGTGTATACGGTATTTTCATAACTCTGCTTTCGTTAGAACAAATACAAACTGACAAAAATCTTTTTGTAAAGAAGTGTATTATTTTGAGTCAAAAACTTAACCGACAAAGACACGGTTGTGTCGAAACCAATTGGCATTTTGTCATTAATTAAATAGGTGTACACAAAGTTGTAATGTTTTATTTATAAATGGTGAAAGGATAAATGCAAAAAAAAAAAACAAAAACGTTGCAATAAAATTTGTTTGATTTTCGCCTTTGTTGAGTAACGACTACTAAGTATGTACGAGATTTGGCACGGGTACCAAATTTTTTGTTAAAAGTTTTATGTATATTTGATAGCCATTGAATGAATGACCCTAAGAAGCGAAACTAATAATTATATTTTAAAAATATTTTTTGTGGGTAGTAAAAATTCTCATGTGAACGTGAGAGATGTTTTGTTTTCTTGGTCGTCTGTAATTAAAGCTCATCTACGGTATTCTTTCCCAGCGGATTGCTTGTAGGCAGCAACACACTGTTATAAAACATGGTCTTAAGGTAAAAGTACGCACAGGCACGCAACACTAACTTCTGAGAGACACGCACGCCTCCCCTTGCGATTAATAAACTTATATCTTACAGATTATTTCGTTTTCTGTCATATGGCCAAGGCGAAAATATAATTATTTTTATGAAACTGTCTGGAAAAGGATATGAAGAATACAAATTATATGTTGCTTTTAAGATTAAAAATTGAAAGCATTTTACACTTGAAATTATGTTAGTTAATATACAATTACATTTTTAATTATAACACCTACGAAATATTATTTAACATATATCTAAGTCACATTGCTGAGGACCTCTCCAAAATCTGTATTGAAACTGTAATCTACTGTAAGTTTAGTTATGTTTACTTGGGTTTTCAATATGAACTTATTCCCTACATTTTAAATATGTGTATTTGAACATTTCCTTGTTCATGAAAACAATTTCTCAAATGAGGTTAAACTAATTGACACTCATAATGGTAGTTACTTTCCATGAAATCTTCTGTAACTCCTTCTTCTTCTTCTAACACTAGTTTTGAAATCTCAAATAAATACAAAAAATATGTTTTCCGTCCGATAAAACTGATAAGTATATAAAAATTAAGTAATATTTTACCGAACACTTTTTTTACGTGTCGGTATGTTGATCATGCATCTTTAATTGAGGATTGGGCTGAGAAGAAATGATTTCGTAGGTCATGACATTTAACCTTCTTGTGAAAAATAAGATATATATATATACCACACTCATTTAGAACTCTTTTATCAGGAAAAGACAACACGATGTTTAACAAATATAATTTAAGAATAGTAATTCAACAAATACTATAAAACACAATATTATGAGTTGATTTCTTAGTCCACCACCCACATTAATCTTATTTTGTAATGGTCAATATAACTTTTGAGAGAGGAAACTATTTAAGACAATTATTTTCAAACTATTACAATGTATAAATTTATTGCAATTAGAAAGAAATAATTATTTTAAAAAGCATCGACAAAGTAAAACAAAATGCATAAAAGTAAGACTAATGAAAAATCAAACCACGCTTGTACCGGGTCATATACTCGTAACTTTAGATTGATATTCCAATATTATAAACAGAAATATCAAAATGTGCATGCAATTAACATTCATTTATTAGATGGACTTCTTTTTTTAGATATGAATAAACAAAATTAAGCCTAAAATCTCTAGAGAAAAATAACACAGTGGAGCCATTTTTTCAACTTATACTTCGAAGGTTCTAGTTTACATCCCTGTTAAAGATTCTCGTTTTTCAAATTCAAAATATAATATATATGAAAAATGACCAAACAATTTTATGAAACTAGGCACATGTCCGTATTATAATAATTGGTTTAATTTATGACCGGTTAGTAGCTGAGCGAACAAACGCGTCAGATTCCCACCCGAGCTTTACGAGTTCAATTCCTCTGCTGGCTAAGTCCTCCATCATTGCACGAGCAACATCTTCCTCTTATTATGATGACAGTAGGAGTTTTTCAAATATTTCAAATTTTATTAAAAAAAAAAAACTAAAAAATTATATATTCATCACGAAGTGCTTCGTTATAAAAATAATTGCTCAATCACTGACACTTTCCGGACGTAGGAATTTATTTTGAATGTGTTTATGATCTATACTTGTAAAGAATCATATATTATGTATTCCACTGAATGCATTAGTAAAATGCTATTAACCCATCGCCTGTAATCCGGTCGGCCCAGTCGTGTGCAATAATAGTTTTTGAATTATGGACTGACATGAAGATAGTGTCGAAATGTAATTTCCCAACGGATATAGTTTGGTTCATCCCATCACACGTCACTCCCCATGAGGTATTCATCAGTTCGGGAGCTTGCCATCCATTTAGTCGTTCAATACACATCGCAAGCTTTTGCGATGCAGGAGCAAAAGAGGTGAAACAAACTGGAAACCGAATGACAAAATGATAAATACGGCTTGCGTAATTTTATATTTTTATTTTTTTCGTTAGTTTCAAATTTAAAGCGAAAGTGATAATAAATCTTCATTAATTGGACTGGTGGCTGCATAAACCTGTCGATTAATAGTGTGAATTACTGTATAACTCTCAATGAAACACAATTTGGCAATTTGATTCGTAAATACAAATAAAAATATCCAGATGGTCGAAAATATCACTGCTGCTCCAGAAGCGCAATGGGCTGTTCACGTGACAGAATTCAATGAAACATTCAACTTGCAATCTATTATATACATTAAGTCCATAATAATATTTTCAACTTCATATTATGAAGTAGAAAATTGTTTTACTTTGGAGTTTACTTAGAACAGAAAGCGTTACATTAAACTTTTTTTTACAGTCCCACTGAGAAGATTTTCCTGTTTTTGACAGTCAAATGGTTAGTTCAAATTACAACATGCAAATCAAGAAACCTACCTTTTTTAGTATGAACATATTATAGTTTCCGCCGCAACATAATACATAATTTAACGTTTGAGTATTTGGCATTGCAATAATATTTTATAAATTCTGATTTCACAAATATCTCTCGTGGAGTTACGATTGCGTTAACAGACAAACCAAACAAAAATATCAATAAACGTTTTTCTCGTAAACTTTCAATGTTAAATTGATTGATATTTAAAGGCTATTTAACTCGTAAACATAATAGTTTGATCTTCCGTAAAATACATAATCAAATCCACAATACATACGTGCACCGATGTGCGTTATCAACTCATCGTAAAAACCACGAATACTGCCGGAAATACATCGCAAATGAATACAAATTGCGACTGTCCGATGATGTCATATTTATACGATTTCAAAAAATTACATTGTTGACAAATTCAGATAATCTTTCATATAATACATAATTACATGTCGAAAAATAGATTGATGTCGTTTGGCACTAGAAAAGGAAAGCTTTCATAAAAATACCGTAAATTTATATGGTTTTATTTTTATTTCAAGTGATAATTTGTTAATTATTAATAAGATTGGAATAAATATAAATTTCTGTGTCGCGATCGAGTTCTGTGATTGATCAAAACGTTATTAGAAGATTAGCCATAAAACCAAATGAATGTCAGTAATCATTTATATTTCAATAATGCCCATTTATAAGCCGCTGGTGCTGCGGAACGGAATTAAGTGACGTTAACGTCATAATTCCGCTGCAGAGTAAGTTATTACGTTGACTTTTGGAACATCGGCCTTCCGCCGCCTGCGCTGGCCTCTGTGAATAGATAATCAAACTATGAATACAGATGTTTAGTTAGGGAGGGACGTTTTAACGAGAGCTTTAAAATTTATGGGCCCAGAAACAGCTCGGCGTTATTTATCACCCGGCAACTATCAACCCCTGATTCGAGGTGCGATAGGGTGCTTCCTCTTGCCTGGACTCGACTGAGGCAGCGAGTAGCGAGCATCGAGCACTGAGCAACCAAGGTGGGAAGTGAACAGATAAGGGATTGCAATTCAGGATCTCAAAGCCTGCCCGGGATAAAGGTAAACCATTGATAAATTGCTCAATTATACCTGTGTGTGAATATGTGTTTTTTATGAGATTTTAATTCTATTTGTACGTCATGAACTCGATCGAAAAACGAATAAGAATTAAGTGCTATAAAATGTCAAGTAAGTAATAGTGTTATATACAGAAATCAGTGCAGGTATTTTTTTTTAAATTAATTAATTTATTTCTTTTTGTACAAAATGTTTTTTTTTTACTTAATACTAACAGAAGGTATAATATGAATTGAATAAATGTACAATGTTTAGTTTCTAGTTAATGATAATTACCTCCCTAATTGAGAAAGTTCTCGTGCTTAGGGAGGGAGTACTATCATGGATTTCTTGAAATTATTTTTGTATTATTAAAAATGCATACTATATGAAAATAATAAATTCTAGATTATTTTGGTGAAGGGAAGTTTTTTTTTTTAATATTTCATAATTGTTTTCATCTATTATTATCTATTAAGTTTGTTGAACATCTTAATTGCTGAGTAGGAATAGTGATGTTGTGCTGTTGTTGTATTGAGGTTTGGGGTAACTATTTGGCCTAACGTTCTTGGTCTGGTGCTCACTGACTTCAATTTGCTTTTTCCTTTGTAGATTTGAGGTAAAGCATTTTTGATGTACATTTTTTTCAAATCTAAAACTTTGAATTCTTTAAATAATTCACCAGTTGAGTAATCTACTGGCATTTTTAAGATTATTTTTATTAGTCTTCTTTGGACTATTTCGAGTGGAGCTAAATTATTTTTATACGCACCCCCTCAGCCTTTTATTCCGTATTGCAGAAGTCTTTAGTAATAAAGGTTTTTGTAAGATGTTTCTTATTTTTAGGAAAATGTAATATTGTTTACGTATTCTTTTTACAGTTTGTATAATGTGCTCAGTCCACTTAATATGATGGTCTATTGTAATACCTAAATATTTTATGTGATCCTTTTTTTTGTCAGCGTTGAGCAATTATAAGATTTACAATTATCAGAATTTTTTTTACAAGATTTATGAATTATAATGTTGGAATGTACCGTCAAAAGATTTTTTTTCAGAGAGTGTTAATGTCAAAAAGTGAGTTTTGTCCGAGTTTAAGGATAAATAATTGTCGTCAAGCCATTTCTTAAGGTTGTATATAATTTTTCCCATTTTCGAAAAAGAAAGCATTTCATTTACATAAATGATAAATAAAATAGGACTTAATACTGTTCCTTGAGGAATTTCGAATTCTGAAAAGGTGGGTTGGCTTAATTGATTGTTAATTTTTACGTGTTGGTGTCGTTCGAAAATATAACTTTTGAACCATTCTTCAACTGCTCCTTGTATAGCTTTTTTTTTTTTATATTTCCTATGACATATGCTATCAAATGCTTTTCTTAAGTCTATGAATATGTTGAAACATTTATTTCCCGAGTCAAGAGAATTTAAATTAGCAAGGTTAATTTCGCGATTGCATCCCTGAGTGCTTAGTTTTTCTGGATAATCAAATTGATTTTCATTTATTATTTTATTTGATGAGATGTACTTAGTTGCGACTTTTTCAAATATTTTTACTATGATACAATAGAAATAGGGTGGTAGTTTAAAAATATCAGTTGCAATTCCTGATTTGAATATTGGGTTTATTATTGTATTTTTTTGGGAAAATTCCTTGTTGAATGTTGTTATAAATGATGTGTAAAATTGGCTTTGATAATAAATGTTTCATTTGTTTTAATAAGTTAACCGTAATATGGTTGAAACCAGGGCTTGCAGACCCTCGTTAGCTCATTATTATTTTTTCTATTTCTATATCGGTGCATTTTTCAAAGTTTTTGTAAATATTTGGGTTTGTTTTTGCTGATATTTTTATTTTATTTTTAGCTAAGTTGGAAGTAATTATCGTGGAAGGTATGAATGCATTTTATCTTGTCAACGTAATACACTTTATTTGTGAAAATATATTTGTAAGCAACGCCTGGAGGCGCCTTGTCGAAGCGACGAGTCCACGACTAGCTTAGAAAAGAGAATTAGTTTAGATAATTGTGATGGTATGTTTAAATCATATAATATTAGCAAATCTGTATTTGAAAAACATATTTTAGAAAGAAATAAGAATTAACATGTCATTAATATTAACAAATCTGTGATTTTAAAAAGGTTCTATCATTCATTATTTTATTTGAACCTCACAATACTACCACTCTTTTGAATTATTTCCACGCTTGAGGAAACACCATTCATCTTGTTTTATGAGGTCGACTTTGCGCGAGATATTATTTCCTTAAGCCTCGGAGCGAGAAAAAATCTCCAAAGTTTTATTTGTTCTTCCGACATTCCTTTTGAGCTTGTGAAAAATGCTGAAAGTAAATAAAGTTATGAGTAATAAAGCTATTGCGGAATAAATTACAAAAGGTCACCAATGTTATCCGCCCTTGTTTCTGAGGAAATTGTCTAAAACAGCACTTGGGCTTCGTAATAACCGCATTTCACATGATTCTCAAGTAGCAATTATTTTAATCAAAATTTAATACACGCGAGCGCTTTAGGAGCAAAAGCCCGGCGATAGCATCGCGCGGCTCGTGCCGTGTCGGCCCCCAAAACACAATCCATCGCACAACATTCAAATTCATGCTAATATTGCCACTTTAATGCGAGATTATTTAGTATGTAATAATGAGGAATTTAAAATCCTACTTTTTGTCAACATCATTTAAAAAAACATTTATTTAACAAAAATCAATAACCACTGTAATCATTTTGACAGTGACGGAGTGGATACGGTGCCGCCTTGTCAGCATTTGATGGCGTTGGTGAGCGCAATTCGAACATTGACTTAAGAATGTTACTGCTTAAAAAAAAGAGTAAATATATGCATTATTTTATACAATGTGTTTCAGTTATTTCTACGAGTACCCACTACTTTTCTAACACTTTTTTTCGTTTGGATTTTGATTGCTCAAATGATTTTCCTTTTATTAAACCCCATTTACTAGTATTTGGGCACCATAGAATTGGAAATCGGATGGATCAGAGGATTTACGAAAATACAAATACTGTTTTCTGTTAACTGGCACCTAAAAACTTATTAAAAAACTTTACAAAAATTTTCTCCTGAAACCCTGATTTTTTCCATGGGTGGATACCGATACAATTAGGTTTTACCACCAATTGCCGTGATTCTTTTATTCGAATCGCCCAAAAGCTCTCAAAGACGGCTTAACGACGCAGGTCCAAAATCTCAAAGCCCAAAGCGGCCAATCATCCCTCTCCCCGCCCCCCGGCCCAGCTCCCGACCCCCCAGCAGGATGTAGATAATACGGCGGATAAGGTAACGCACGGCCAAACGCCCTAAAGTGCCCCAAAACACTGGCGACTCTATCAAACGATAAAAGTCAACAATTATTTTGGGTGAAAGCTCACCGCAAAAAGCTCCACAAAAAGCTCCACAAAAAGCTCCACAATTTCCGCGCTGGGCAGCGCGCGCACCCGCACCGGTGCGGGCAGGGGCGAATCAAACGTGTTTTAATACTATAAATTCTAATTCCAGCAATTCATTGAAACACTAAAACAGTTTGCTGTGATAGTGTCAGGCTACAACGGATGTGTTTTGAACCTATTTCCTGAGATGCGCATGTATTTAAAAAATATATTAACTCCAGACTCATCCTGGCTATGAGGAAAATCAATGTTCATGTTTTATATCTTTTGAACTAGTAATTGTGTTAATTTAAACATTGCGTATAAACTAATAATTAATGACAACATATTTAATAAAGGTGTGGTTTAAGAGATACCTATGTGCAAACACTTCGTCCGCTATTGCAGAAAACTATTTGATGTTTTTTTTCTTCATTTTCTGAACTTCTTCTAACCATCTAAGCGTTATTTTCTTAATCTTGTTTATTACACTGGGATCGCTTTGGTCTTTTTCGGATTTTGTTGATCGTTATAACGATAACAACTACTCCGTCATGGTACCAGAGTTCCATTGTGGTGAAAAAACACTGTTGCCGCATCAGAATTACATCAGAATTCGGTTGTGGTATCAACAAATCATCGCGGTATCGAAAATCAGTTTGGTGTGAACACTATTGTTTTATCAAATATCAATCGGGGTATCGAAACTTCATGTTGGTATCAAGACCTCAGATATCAATTTATCAGAGCTCCCTCATGGTACCAGCACGTATCAGAAATAACATCAAATTAAGAATCGGATTGAGTTCAATTTACGTAAATGTTTAATTTTGTCATTCACTAGGGCGTGTCATACTTGGTACTACTACAGGTATACGACTGACGACCGAAGTCAAAACATGTCTCTACTTGGAATCATGTTTAAAAGTAGTCTGAAATTTCATGCTCCCATTAAGACGGCTTGTAGCACTTCATTGAGAATGCTGGGTTCTGTTCTACGCTCTGCAAGAAATTTCAGAGACACCCGGGTTCTCAAAATTTGATTCAATTCCTTAGCAAGGAGTAGACTTGATAGCGGGTCCATCATTTGGAGTCTACACGAGTTCAAGTACTCCCCTGTGTTGGAGAGGGTTCAGAAATAAATTATGATTATAGTGTAATACACCCTTACTCATCTTATTTAAAAACATCTTGAAATATTATTTTTTGTAATGTTTTTAACATAATCGACATCAGAGTATGGTTGTGGCACTAGAACTCCATCGTAGTTTTGGAACTACCTTGTAGCATAATACATTATCAATAACCTTCAGGATAAATCAAAAGTAGTTATTTACTTGCAATAATTACGAAAGCTTCTTACCTTGGCTGGGCATAATTCTCCTCGTGGCGGGCCCCGGGTCCGCCCCTTGCGCCCACCTGCCCACCTGCCCCCCTGACTGTAGGATGCATAAATCACGACGGCTAAAAGCCCGGCACTCACTTTGCGTACGAATTTTTGATACGACTTTTCTGGGTAATAACTTTTATTTTCCATAAGACCGGAGGACGGGGAAGAAAGTTGTAAATACATTAACCTTGGGGCGATGAGGGTGACCCACCGATAAAAGGGTGAGAAATAATGACACGTGAAATAATTGTGTTATTTATAGGCCCTTCTCTGACTTACTCATGCTTTAGGTATTCATTTTGTACGGCAACAATAGGAAGAAGCTCATATTTCAAAATAGTATCTTATCGAATAACAACAACCATTGTGATAAAACGATATCCAAAAATAATTATGGAATCATATTTTACGTATTTAAATCCTGCTATATTGCAATTCTAGCGAGTTATATGAACTAATTTTGGGTAAAGATAAATTTACATTACAAAAAAGTAGCAAAATAAAGTCAAATTTGTTTTGTTTCTCATTAAAGATTATTTCGGTATTTTTTCTAGAATATAACTTACAAAGATGTTGTATAAAACAAATTTCATATATTACCTGCGGTTTAATAAGTAAGGCTTCGAGGGATTTAAAAGAAATTGCTTTTTGATGTTTCTTCAGGTATATTGGTTTTCAGTACAGAATGAAATATTTGTATTTTTTAATTGTTTCCACGAGGAAAAGCATTTTGTTGAATGGTATTAATTTAGAGAGAAAATAAGAGTTTAAATATATTTTTTTTTACATTTAATTGTAAAGAATATTTAATGGTTAAGATGTTATTTACTACTTAATATAGAACTTATTTTATTATTCCTGGAATTTAAATATTGAAGTTTTAGAGGCGGGGTTTGCTTGACCCGTTTATCTTCTTTTTTTTTCATTACGTATCCATCGGTTGACTTTCGTAGTATTAAGTTACCAATCTTGGGATAGTTTCATGGGTTCTTTTGTTCGGTTGTTATAATATGACTGAAATTATCTCCCTTGGGAATTTCCCTTATGGAAGCCTGGGAACAGCAGAGAAGGAAATTATACTTACTTCGCAGAAGCAATAGCACGTTTTATCTTCGTCCATTGATAAAATTTCTCCACTAAACTGAATCTACCCCTTGGGTCATTGAGACCTATAGCAAATAATCGCCACCATGAATTATTAAAGATTACACAAAGACAGTACCTATTTTGTGTAATTATAAGCATTATCTCGAATATGTTATCTCTTTGAAAGTTTTATTACTGCTTTTGAATATATACACCGGTGAATTGATGATTTTAGTGACAAAACAGTAAGCTCCACGGCTCTGGAACCAGATTTATCGAGTTAAAACCCGGTGTGGAGAAGAATGTGATATTAAATTTAAAAATATATACTATCAGCATCGTCCTGGTAAAAGATTACATTTTATATTCAAAACATTGAGGTACTTGAAATGAATTTCGCTGTGTTCGAGGATGAAATCTGAATAGTCAAGTGATTCCCGACCGTCCTCTTTTACTTTTACATCCCCTCCCCACAACCTTCAGTCTCACAAAATTCCCAAAACAGGTATCACATATACTACTGCCTCCGGGAAGTTGAGACCTAGGAGTAAAAATACATGATATAACCTTAAAATGAAATAATATGGATTACACTAAGTAGAACTTTAAGTCAAAATTAAACTTTTTCGGGGTTTTATTTCTCCATTGATGGATTTATTAACTGCCTTTGGAGACACGCACCGGTAATATGATGATAAATTGAAGTAGTCATTATGAAAGATATGGCCCCCACGCGTTTGCGAATGATCATAAATATTTAACCTTTGATTCAGCCTCCGCGGGAGGGTGACTGACTGGGCTAGGTGTGTGTGGCATTCAAGCCGGCTATTCATTAACATAAGAGCTCTGTGATATATATGTGTTGTTGAGCTCCGTGACTTACTGCTGGCGAGGGTACGAATATGTACCGTAACGTAAGAGAGGGTGCGTTACTTTACCCCAGAGGGAAGACTTTAGCCATTTCAATAAATAAGTAAGGCTTTTCTTATATATCTTTTGATGAATTCAGTAATTTCTTATAAACATAAAAGAGGGTGGCTAAATTGCCTGATTTAAATGGTGTTTCTCTTATGCAGCCATCGGATTCAAATATACATTTGAAAGTTATAAGTTATTTAAAAAGTTTAGTGTTCATTTCTGTGATTACTTTATTCCGGTTTAAAACGTACCATAAAAATAAAATATTTTTCGTGATTGGGGTAAATTTCCCATCTCGTAAAGATAACCTTCTTTGACTAGTCCAACGAGTTTCCATAGAGTAAAATAAAAATTAATACTCGACAATCTCTACCATATAGTTTCCAATCAAAGCTTTTTTTTTAAACGTGACTAATGACGTTTAAAACAAATAAACCCGATATGGCACTCTTACGGTATTTGCTTAGTTATTCTTGCACATGTCTACCATCACTGGAGTGCGGCAAGACGGCTCGGCGCGGGGAATTCCCCTCACAGGTCGTGAGTACAGCTCGTATAACACCCAGCGTTATGGTCCCGCAAGGATCCGGGATCGCTTCGTGGAAAAATAAATTAGTACCCCGCTCGTACATCAGCCCGTGAGCAAACGGAAAACGTTAAATCATTATGTATTAATAATATGGTGCCTTTTATTTGCACGCTTTCATTGTTAAAAAACCAATGCCTTCTTCGAAATACAACTTCAAACTTCTCCAGAAAGTCTTTCTTAGGCCGTTGTGGGTATTTGCAACTAAATAATGTATCAAACAGCTGGAGCATAGATACGAAAAAATGTGAAATCAGATTTATTTACTTAACCTCACTTCAAAATAGTTGACAAATGTGTCGGGTTTTCAGCCATTTATATTTTCCGGCTACCTTGAAGAAAAATGTAATTATTTAAGGGTAGCTGAGTGTATTTTCGATCTTTTTACGATTTATAGAATATGTATTTAATTGAATTATATAATATATTACACATTTACAAGAATTTGATTCCTGATTGTTTAATGCAAAATACTATTCTAACCCTCAATATGTATACTAAGAAAGTTGTTAAACATCAAACTATCTGTTTGTGAAGTAACTATAAGTGTATAATCTTTTATAACTTGTATAGCATGAACAATAGCAGAGAGGCAACAAGCAGCAATTAGTTGGAGAAGAATTACTAGGAAAGGCCTGAATTCCTGTGAATCTTGGAGGCTCTTATTTTGTTAGGAATGAATAAAATATAACTATTAATTAATTTCTAGCTTTCAAAATACAGTTATTACATAACAGGAACTCGTAAGACAGCAATAAAGACTAAAATACACTGAAAATCATTGAATTGCCACACTGTACACTTATCCACTGATTTTTTTAATCTAGAGATCACGGGTTCAAATCCTAGCGTGCGCGAGGAAATTTTATTTAATTAATATGAGTTATTTCACATTTAATTCATATAAAATATGAACTGATCTAAATAGCCAGGTACTTTCCAACCTTCCTCTTTCTCATCTCCTTCCCATCCCCACCACCTTCACCCTCACAACATACCCCGATTAGGGATGCCATAGTACCACTGGCTCAGACGAATGGGAACAGTTGAGACTCTTGAGCGGTATCCACTCTACAGAAATGTTTAAAAAAAATTATACTGCGAAGCTTTCATCCAAGTGATGTCTTTCTCCAGCAGATAGTTGCCAACAACCTTTGTAACGAAATTATAATGTTGATTTTAAATTTTTAATAAACTTGTTATTAATGAAATGTCCATTTCGGCTGTGGTTTTGGAGAAAGTAGCAAAGCGCTCTTGAGCTGAAATTCTTTCGCGTTATAAAAATCAAACAAATTTCGTTATAATACTGAACGAGTAATTAAAATTATAATATCGTCGCTGGAAAGGCAAAAGGAGTGAAGCGCCACTCTGGGAAGTTTACGCCAGAGCACTTTAAAGTCTTCAGTACCTGCTTTACTTTGAAGAAAAAAGTTAAATCAGGTAATTCAATGCTATCACTGAGTTACCTGAAGTGACAAAAGGTAAAAAATCCAAACTTGTGTTGTTTGAGTCAAGCGTCCTCCCAAAGACGGCTGAAGGGCCATAAAAGTTTTGAAAATCAAACGCGAGTCAAAGCGTACGACGAAGAAAAAAAAACTTGGCCAAAACTGCAAGTTTAACTCATTTTTACCAATGTGTCGCTTAAACCCTTTTTACCTATCCAGCGACTATATTGAGAAAATAAGCATGATCTTAAAATTGTAATAATAAAATATTTCTTCCCTGAAAATTCCCGGAATCTTTTTTCATTTGAAGAGCTTGTGTGTAGCTTATTGTCACATTTCAACGTTACACTGAAAGTGTATAAAATTGTATCATTTTTCCACAAGCGTAATCATAAATTAAAATATTCCTGAGAATTTTATGCTTCATGAATTAAGGTTAATTATGCAAAAAATAGTGATATGAGCACGATATATTAGTATACTGTAACGTAATCATGTTATATTAACATCCCTCGCACGCACATTTCATGTTAATTAGTTGCTCACATCCGTTGATGTCATGTGTACAGTTGATAAATTCAAATATAAGCCTTCCTCTTATTACCGTCAAATGAAACTAGGGACACCATATTTTATTTGAAAAAAATAACTAAATGTTACCATAAGACATAAATTAATTGAAACCATTTTATCGTATTTATTTTTGGTCTTACGGTGGGTATTGTACATGCATAGGTATTTACTTGTCATGACTTACATGTATTATACGACACACAAGACACACAAGACAAGCATGACTCGCATGACACGCACGATACACATCACACACACATGACACACATGACGCACACATGACACGCATGACACTTATGACACACATGATACATTTTCTGTGAGTGATGTTTGTGGAGATATTTAGAAAATTAACAATTTACGTTAATTAACTCGTCAGCTTCTACACGCGCAGTGCTTGACTAATGTTTGAAATGTCAATAACAGTTTGCTGTGTTAGTGTTTTTTATACATCTACGGATCTACGTAGTAATGCATTAAACGTCCAAAGTAAATTATCACGAAACACACACGCAAATAAATTTACCCGCTGAAGCGTGGCTAGCTTTAGGTGATTTAGCGAGCTTTTTCATTCAGGTCTAAGCTTTTAATCCCAACACAAACCTCAATATCCGCTAGATATGGGAAACAAAACCGTGACCGCTTACAGGTGTATGCTCGGAGGCTCTAAACCCAGCTGTACAGGAGCGTGCCGTGATAGCGCTTTTATCCAATCTTCTTAAATGAAAAAAATATTTCGTAACTTTAAATTTTTGGATTTGTTCTATGTATGGGACCATATAATAAGGGTTTCAGTCACAAATAATAAGGATTGAGTTTAAAGCCTGATTCACACCAACGTCCGGTTTCGCTCAGTGCCGATATTGTTCCGCAATAAAACTTATTGATATGGTATCAATCAAGGAATATGTGCCAAGACAAATTTGTGTGGCAGAATTTCCTTCTGCTCACCCTTGTGATATTTTACTACTTATTTAGTTAAATAATTATTTTGAAGTGTAAAAATACTTACATCGCAGATTTTTTTTTATCAAAAAACCATTTTTTTAAATAATGGTATTTGATAAAAAAAAATCTGCGATGTTAGTATTTTTACACTTCGAAATAATTATTTAACTAAATTAGTAGTTAAATATCACAAGGGTGGGCAGAAGGATATACTGCCACACAAATTTGTCTTGGCACATACTCCTTGATTGATATTCATACCATATCAATAAGTTTTCTTGCGGAACAATATCGGCACTGAGCGGAACCGGACGTTGGTGTGAATCAGGCTTAAAAGAGCCAGCCAGCTGGACCAGCTCAAAGCTATTCGTTCACGTGGAGTTTACCGCCACCTTCTGCACCACATCCCACTGGAATATAAATTTGTACAATCCATCTAGCCAGGGTGGATTTTTTGCGGCCCCACGGCTTCAGGCAGCACTGGAACCTGAGGGTGAGCGCCCAACGGGTTATTTGTCACAAGTTGCGGGGGATCCAGCGGGAGGGACCATCGCGAATTCTTCCGAATTAAATCCACTTCAGAACCACCATTCGAGACCAGAACATCAGCTTCTAAAATCTCCGCCATCACTACCATGGTATCGAAACTTTCAACCTTTTGCAGCCCTAATAGTAAAATGAGTTTAAGTTATATTTTATGAATCGAAACGTTGCTTGAAATGGCTTTAGCAGTGTTTAGTGAGCAGATCTGAATAGTCTTATGTTGTACTTTCCAACCTTCCTGTTCCCCATATCCTTTCCCTCTTCACTATTTCCAGCCTTACAGCCCCAATTGGGGATGCCATAATCTCACTGGCTCTAGACGGTTGGGAGCAGTTTTCACAAGAACAAAAAAAAAACAGTTTGTGTTTTGATTAACCACTCTAGTTCATCAGTGTTTATGATTTATGTGACAGGTCTATGCCTTGTGATAAACTCTTGCTATGAAATCGTTAACGTCAAACATTTTCTAACGACATCATAAAATAATATTCAATTGAAAAATCAATTACACCTCGCATCTTAATTACTAGGTCGCTATAATTTTTTTCCCAACCGACATTTTTATAAGCCTTAAATCCGTAGGGTAAATCGTAACGAATTTTAGCTATTTATTTCTAAATTCTACATTATTATGTTAAGTATCAAAGGGTAATTTGTATGCAACTGTTAATTTGATAATCAATCAGGCCTACCCTCTTATTGAAAATAAAATGTGCCATTAATTTTTGTGGGAATTGAAAAAAAAATGACTTTTTTTTTAAAGAAAGACAAACATTCCCGGGTTACGAATAACCTGACAATATTTGAAAAACTCCTACTGCCATCATAAGAAGCGGAAGATGTTGCTTGTGTAATGATGGAGGACTTAGCCAGCAGAGGAATTGAACGCACGACGCCCGGGTGGGAATCCGACGCGTTTGTCCACGCAGCTACCGACCGGTCGAAAATCAAACCTCCAAAAATAAAACCTCCGGACAGCTTTTTTTCCCTACAAAAAGTTGTAATGGCACGGGACGCTACTGTCGTACACTCAGAAAAAATATGAATATAAGAAATACAGCAAAAATTGGCATCCTCCATACATTTTTTTTTTGAGCAGACAATTATGACATTCTTAATCCAATGATGAAAAAAATGATCTCATGCTTATTACATCTTTACATGTAGTTATATACTATCGATTTTTGTAAATGAAATATTGTGGAATTTTACTTTTTTTAGAGACTTTTTACTTTTTTGTTGTTGATAATACCGCACCAAAGTCCCAACTGTCCTGAGCAAGTGGGACCATGGCTTATAAGATACTGAAGAAGAATTACATATTTTTAAACCTCTATAATTATGGCTTCCGCATTTTTTGGGGAATGTTGTAAAATTTACGAAGTGATGGAGAGAAAGACGATAAGAAAGTTTGGAGGGTCCTGGGTATTTCCTATACAGATACCTGATATTTACCTAACATAGATAGAGCCATTTCTTAGGAATACTATCTTTTAACTTATTTGTATGAAATAAAACAAACGAACTTAACAATATCGTTTTCCTACCCCGGGATTTAAACCGGAACATGGCCGTTTAGTAGCTGAGTGGACAAAACCGTCGGATTGCCACTCGGGTGATGTGTGTTCAATTCCCCAGCTAGCTAAGTCCCTCATCATTGGATAAGCAACATTTTGCGCTTATTATGATAATAGTAGGAGTTTTTCAAATGTTGTCAGGATATTCGTAACGCGTAAATGTTTATCTTTTTTTTTTAAATATGTACATTTTTTTAATAAGAACTTGCAACCAGTCTAGAACCAAGGAGCTCGGGTTTCGGAGGTCGTATTTTTATAAAACTTTTTGAATAAATTATTTCTCTTGGACACGTTATTTTGAGTTTTCGCAGTGCCAATGCGGTCACAGGTGAGTTTTAAAAAGTGTCTGCTGCCACATGTTATTTACGAACTCCTAGAAACTGAAATAGTGTTGTTGCAGATGACCTTACTATTTTCACAGACGAAGTCATGACGTCAATGAATCAATCCAAAATTAACAAAGAAAGATCGATTTTAAAACAGGAAAACCAAAGTGTTTGATAATATATTTGCAGTATTTAAAGTAGTTGATTTAACACAGGGATAGTTTCGATAACCCCAATAAACCATTATAAAACTTTTTTATTTATTTAATTCAGTTGAATTTAAATTTAATATTATTATTATTATTTAGTTCTGCTATTTTTAGTTTTGTGTTTTTGGTGACAGCTGTTTCGGCGTTTAAGGCCATTGTCAATACTTTTGTATGTTGTATTCAATTTGTAGAACTCATTTTTTTTCACATAATTCAGTTGAATTAAATTTAAATTATTTTATTGAGTTCTGTTATTTTTAGTTTTTGTTTTTATTTTTGGTGACAGATGTTTCGGAGCTTTAAGGCCATGTTTTTTAAGGCCAGGGACAGTTTGAAAATGGCCTTTAACGCCGAAACAGCTGTAACACAAAACTAAAAATAGCAGAACTAAATAATAATAATATTAATTTTAAATCAACAGAATTTTATAAAACTTAAAATGGAGTTCTACAAATTGAACACAAAAACTGTAAATAAATTATTTAACTTGACATGTTTCCTCTACATTTTTAACAAAATGAAATACGGTTTTACCACGCATACGCCTCAGAAATATCATGTCTACAACATTCAGTCTACTTTCATCCTTCCTTTGCAAGTACCATATTTAAAAAAAAAACTTTAAAATATTATTTGTTCCATTTGTTTAAATTATTGAACAGAAAAAGTTTTCTGAAGAAGATTGTTGAAACTCACTACTAGTGATATTAATATAATAAATATTAAATGTCTTATCCACATAATA
Organism: Drusus annulatus; assembly: GCA_022651775.1. Taxonomy (NCBI): domain Eukaryota; kingdom Metazoa; phylum Arthropoda; class Insecta; order Trichoptera; family Limnephilidae; genus Drusus; species Drusus annulatus. The sequence continues at coordinate 530,426 of JAGWCC010000247.1, read as the reverse complement.
GACCTAATCATTTAGTACGCACCAGAAACGATTTTTAATACAGTTTTTGTTAATTAGTATCTTCTTGTAGAAATGGGTCTCCGTAGGAAGGCACTGAGATTATAAAGAGCTTCAACCCATTATCGAATTGTTTTCTCCTGCCGAAGGTGTCGCACATTTATCCATGATCCGGAGCCTAAATCAATTTATAAGCGGATTTGATCTCGCTGATATGTTTGTCGTGGGGTTTTAAGCTTAAACCCAGGCCGCGCGGACATTTAGTGTGAACGGAGAGGGTTGTTTAGTCCACATTGCGGGTTATTGTTATATTGGGATACGCCTATACATCCGCGTTAAGTTCGGGGTGTTTCATACAACAGTCGTATTTTTAAACTCATCAGCTTATCACAATTTGCAAGAATTTGTATTATATAAAAATAAGTCAAATAAAGAAACCAAAAGCAATAAAATAAATTATTAACAACAATAAATACAATATATATTAAGCAAACAAACATAATAATAACAGTGAAGAGAATTTGAATAAAAACCGTTTAGAAAATTGTAAAAATCGTATTTCATATTGCTTTGAAATTTCTAATTCTAGAAATGTTATCCTTTCATTCAATAAGGCCGCTTGTTTTTCGGTTGATCATAAAAGTGTATAATGTTTCAATGTACCATTTGGGATTAAATGGATTAACTAAACGTTTCAGATAACGCTTAAATGCTCCATTTTAAATATGACCGCAGAATATTAGTCCCGCATGTTTCCAAAAACAATTTCCCCAATAGATATAAAGCACATTAGAGCGGTTAATGGTTAATGCTGGCCGTGTTCTCTATCTCTGACATTTAATGACCTGAGAATATCGTCTGGCCACCGCCGCAGCCCGCCTGGTCAGGTGAGACATAAATTATGGGCTACAGGTGACCTGGGTGTATGGATAAAAGGTTACATGTGACCTAAGCGTACAGATAAAAGGTTACATGTGACCTTAGATCTCGGATCGAAACGAAGCACTTATTTAACAATGGGACAATACTTTGGCTTTGTTGATGGAGCATCTTTTCAATCGTTTAACCAGCTTTTACATCAGTCAAAATGGCAATAATAATGCTCTATATATTTTAAGTAAGATAACATAGCTAATATGTATGAGTGAAATTGTAGAAATAATATAAAATATTTGATTTTATTATCTAACACAGTTTTCTTTAAAATGGGAATTAAACAATTTGAATAACATTCTCGATTTATGCTTTGCTTGTCCAACTTTTTGTTTTTCAAGTTTATAGTCGTAATAAAGTTGAATACACATAGTTTGCACGGCATCAAACTCTGTTTAAAATAATATTATTAGAGAAAATTTCAAACAGTCTGTTTTAGTGATGTAAAGAGAATTCCTGAAAGTTTAAATACACGAAAATATAAATGGTAATACCGAAAGGTACTTTTTGAAGCCAATTTGTTAAATTTTAAACGTAAAAATATTACTAATTTTGATCGATAAAGTTTGGGTTGTAAGAAACCAAAGTTTACTTCATTTTTATGAATTTATTCATAAATTTCTTTGTCTACAGTCGTTTTTTTTAAATTCGATATATTTAAATGCTTTTAATTTCAATCGTTTTCGTCTCAAAATAGATTTTTCGATTATAAGACAATATTTTTCCAAAACATACTTTTGGTAAATATTGATAAAATAAATTAATAGGTAAACAAAGGGTTCCAAATAAACATTTACAAGAATAACACCTTTCTGGAGTAAGCAATAATCTCCCATAATTGTGAGGAAAAAAACAATGTGTCAAAAAAAAAATGGGATAAAAAAATGCCAGTATTTTGACCCTATATACCGGCAGTACCGTATATCCATTGTTACCAATACTGTTGTTGTTTCCAATATGGCATCCTACTTGTTTAGTCGTAAGTTTACATCTAAACTAAACTGTCCATTGAAAAAGAACTAAAGCGGCTCTGAGCCGTATGGCTGTTTTTTACCAGTACGGCGATGGAATATTTTCCAGAAGCGTAAAAAAAAACGCAGGACTATACAAGTTTTGTTCAGGAAGCACAGTTTTCCGGTCCTCTGTATGCAGTACGTTACGTGCTTAGAAATTAAAGCCTTCGTGAAATTGTTTCTCCGCACGGTTTTATCGCTGGAAAAGCTCCAATTATCAGGATAGCGCTACACTGCTAAAAACATATGCCCTCATCGCGGCGGACCTAATGGCTCTACTTAAAATGTTTCTACGCGTGTACTTATGCTACACAATTAGCCGTTTGATTTCATTTTTGTTGCGGAAAATGATAACATAAAATACGAAAATAAATTTTAGTCAAGATTTAATGTAATGATTTCGCGTTAAGAACGTCAATAAAAAATATGTTTTTTGGCGCATTGTAGTGAAATTTCACTTATTTCTTTTATCATAACGTTATTATACATTTTTTCAGGACAAGACTTTGTATTGCATAGCGGAACACGGTGATATTTAATACTGAAAACATATTCCTATTACAATATAATGGAACTACATACTTACTATATATTGGTAGTTCATGTCTGATTTCTGCGGTCGCTCAGTTGTTTGCAGCGTTTGTCCGGTTATTCAAGGATAAGCATTTTTTCCTGTTTTTTTTCGATAAATAATGCTTTTATATAAGATATTCTGTCAAAAATAACGGTAATTGAATATTCCATATTTCCATTGAGGCTCTTGATAGAATTCACAGTGCGAGATGAAAAACATGCGTCGGCCTTTCAGAATCAGCTTCGCATATTTCACTATTCCAGAGCTGAGCGTTTTCGGTGAGACATATTTTATATTGTTCAAATTGAATAAATTCGTTATTTAAATATAAAGTGTGATATTTTTTACAAGCCCATTGGGTTATAATTAGCGTTGTGACCGCTTCGTGTGAACTATTTAATTTTGCGGCAGTTCAAACTTCATTCATTTTTTATTGAACAAATACTTCAATTGAAGTTAGACTACAAAGCTACAAAAAACTACTTTATTTTGCGGCAGTTCAGTTTCGAAGTTGAACTTTAAAGCCTACACCGAAGTACTTCATTTTAAGTACTTAAAGTGGAGTTCGACTTCAAAGAACTAATCAATGTTGCGGTACCGTACACTTCAATTGAAGGTCGACTATAAAGATTTGGCGAAGAACCGGTTCTTCCCCAGTTTCGTCTCATTTTTGAAGAAAAATCATTTTGGCGAAAAGAACCGGTTCTAGTTCCAATTCTTCTCGTTCTCAGAATTTCGCTAGCAACCTCCGTACTTTTCGAAAAAATCTCCTTCGTGGAACTTTTTTGGCACCAGGAACCGGTTCCAAAAATAACTTGATAAATAACCGGTTCATCTCTTGTTGGCGAGTTCGACTTCAATTGAAGTGTTCACTGCGAAGGGTTCATTTTAAAGAACTAGCAGTTTGTGAAGCATTCACAAAACATTGAAGTTTTTTCCCAACGCTAGTTATAATCAAAGTTTTTTAGGTTAAAGATTCCCACAAGGGTATCGTTAATGTGTTACTATATTGAAAACTATAATGATTTTTTTTAAACCTTCATACAGACGGCCTCCATGGTTGAGTGGTAAGACGCTCAACAACGAATCCAAAGGTCGCGGGTTCAAACCCGGCGTGCGCCAATAACTTTTATTTAATTAATATGTGCGTAACACATTTTAATTCATATAAAACAATATAAAGTATATTTGCGGCACCTTCCAGAGTAGTAAATACTTTAAGTATCGCCCTGGTGAAAGACCACCATTCTGAATCGAAACGTTGCTTGAAATGGCTTTGGCCGTGTTTGGTGACCAGATCTGAATAGCCAGGTACATCCCAACCTTCCTACTCCCAATCTCCTTTCCACACTACCTTCCCCACTACCTTCAGCCTCACAACATACCCTATTTGGGGATGCCATAGTCTCACTGGCTCTAGACGATTGGGAGCATTTGAGACTCTTGTGCGGTATTCATATTACAAAAAAAAATACTAAGCTATAAAATTTGAGTACCTAAAAATACAAACAGCTATGGTGGCAACTATAGCTGTTTATCAATGCAGGTCCGAGTGGCAGATTGACTATTATCGTCTGGCTTCCCGCTGAATTAATTGACACGGAGATGGTTGGGTTGATTTGATATTCGCCGCAGTATCTTTCCACAGCAGATTCCGGCTTATCTGCCGACGCCCGACTCTATCTGGACAGTATTCAATTCGGTACAAATAGACACTGCGGCATTGTGGATGAAATTCAACGGCAATTATCAAAAGAAAAACAAATATGCCGCCAAATCGCTGTTATGGGATAATTTTTAGTCACTCTAAATTCTAAATGATAACTGATACATGGTTCATTGTGAGCGTTTTAGAATGATAACGTTTCGATTGGGAACAACATCCGTTGCATAGCTGTAAGATATTTGACTCTAGACTAGAAGTCAAGCGTTGTAAATCCTGCCTGCCAAATAGGATTCATTTTATGATTTGATTGAAATGAAGTAAATTTGGTCGTTCTTGACTGAAAGATACTTTCATAGTAGCCCTGGTATGATGTAATCATTTGAATGCTATAGAAATGTTTATTGACTAAACCTTAATATTCAGATACTTCCCAGGATTCACCTTTTATTTTGCTTTTATGGAGCCATTGTTCTACAAAATAATATTAAAAATTAAAAAAAAAAACATTTTCTCATTTTTTTAATTAAAAATTAAAAACAATGTTTTAGTGGGTTCAAGTGAATCTTGTTCGACTTTTCAAGATAAATGTTTTTTTCTGCTTTGCATTGAATATTAACGATTTAAAAGCGACTTGCAAATCATTCGTTTTATACGCATTTAATGTAGGTTAGTAGTAACATTGTATGTACGCGTATATTAGGATAATTCTCAATTGACACTGTTTATAAATTTCAATGGGACACCTTCTTAATATTTGCTATATTATGTAATAAGACTATATGAGAATAAATAACTTTTTTTCGTTGTTAGGCGTCACCACTGGATATTGAAACTAAAAAAAAGAATTTTTTTTTTTAACATTTATTTTTTCACACTTTGAAACAAAAAATAGTGTATTGATGATTCTGGAATAATATTATTTTATTAAAATAGACAGAACACAAATTTATAAGGATAAAATAGTTGATTCTATATATTATGGGGATTTTTTTTTCAAAAACATCAATTACGAGTATGTATCTGCTTTTCGTTTTTTTTTTGCATAATTTGTTAACTTCACTTACAAGTGCAATAAAATGCTAGTAATTTTGTTGTGTGTACTATATAAAAAGCACTGTGGGAGTAATTTTAAGACCATAGTCCCTAAAAAGGATTTCACATTCATTATATTAAAGCGCAATTGAGGTGAACTGACACAAGACTGCAGTATAGAAATGCAATGTTACTCTTATAACAGCAGCCAGTTAACTAAAAAGGCTAGTTGGCTACAAAAAACTTTTTAACTACTTTTCTTTTGCCGTCGAGAATAAAATGTTAGAGGTCGTTTTAAGTCGTTCAGCGCGGACTCCGAAATAATAATGGTGTATCCCATAATTTGACAGGCCTCACAGCCGGAGAATTCCCCAATCCGCCACTGCGCCAGGACCTGTCCCAGGTGGCGTCTCGTTAGTCCTGCCCCGACAATGCAGCCTCTGCAGCTGACAGGAAGATGGTGCCAGCAGTCCTATCCACTCATAATTAGTGAAAAGGTTTGATCTGAAAAATAGCGTGCGGTGACAGCGGGACATTCTTTTGAAATCTGAGTTTATGAAAGGGTTTTATTGTAAGTTTTTTTTCTTGGAAAAATCTGAAGGATAGTGTAAAATGATAAATTTGCCTCTCAGGATTTTACAACGTTTTAAGGTAGTTTGTTAGTTCTGCTTCTTTGTGTTTGTTTTTAAATATTTGATTACCCATTATACTCCACACAGGAGGCCTTAAGGTTTTCCTTGGGGCAACCTGTGTCTTGAAGTGACTCAAGTCAGAATAGTGACATATAAAGCAAGCAAATCATTCCACAAGCAAGTTATTTCGCACAAGATTCGTAAAAAGCAAGTGAAAAATACTAACCGGGTATAATTTTGGGCAAGCCTGACAAATATGCAGCAATGCCTAAGGGATTAATAACGATAGATTTTTGGAACACCTTCCTTGCTGTTTTTTATTATTATAAACGTTATTCACTCACTGAAGTAGGTGTTACATTAAAGAAATAAGAAAATAAGTTTTTTTTAATATAAACTTTAAAACGCACACACAATCAGAAAGCAAGGGTTCATAAAAAATGTACTCTTTCGAATATTTATCCAACTTCTGCACGCTTCGAGGTTAATAATTTTAGAAACAATAAAATTATCCAAGTCTCCCCAATACCGCTGGCTAAAATCCGCAACTAGGTAAGTTATCGTAAAGACAGACATTTTGCGAGTTAGTGAAACGAATGAAACCCCGCGAGCGGAAATAGAACGATTTCCAATGAACCATCTAAAGGCTTTACAACTGACAAAGTTCGACCCTCATCATGAAAATTGGGAACAATAAATTTCAGTTTAAAATTACTGAAAGATAACTCCCAGCTTGATAATCAAATGAATTTAAACCTTCGTGCGCTATTTTTATAATAATAATATAATCATTTTCTTCCGTGTTAATATAATATACGCTGTGTGTCAGAAAAATGTTTTTGGTAAAAAAAATACTTCGTAAAGTACACTTAGTGCCTGACGCTTTATATTAGTGCGGCTAATTTATGATTTTGACTAACGTGTATTCAATAGGTCATTGATAACATTATGCATGCAATTGGTTTTCATTACAACTAATTTATGAGATATTAAAAGTCTATTACTACTATGCCATATTCATATTTTTTAGAATTACACCGGGGTTATCAATCATTAATTATAAACATTAATCTTAAATTAAAAACCCACACACATCCTTTTTTGAAATATTTTGAACTGAAATTATATTTATGAATAATCAAAATTAGAAAATCATATTGTGTATAACACTTTTAAACTAGCGAAGATTGTGGAGGATGATGCTTCGTTACCCTGAAGGTACTCGTTCCTTTGTGGTCGAGTGGTTAAGATTCTCGACCCCGAAACCAGAGGTCACCGGTAAATACCGGCGTGCAAAAATAAACTGATTTTAACTAAAAAGTGTCCTTTCACATATAATTAATAAAAAGATGATGTATTGTATATTTGCAGCACATTCCTCAACGATACTCTCAATATCGCCCTGGTGAATGACCACCATTCAGAATACAAACGTTGCTTAAAATGGGTTTATCCGTGTTTGGTGACCAAATCTGAACAGCCAGGTACTTTTCAACCTTCTCCTTCCCCATTTCCCTCCCTTCTCCACTGCTTTCTTCCCTAAAACACAAGCCGATTGGGGATTCCAAAGTCCCACTGGCTCCGGACAGACGGGAGCAGAGGAACTCATATAAAAAAATAAAAGCCTCGCTAGTTTTGAAGGAGCAGGCCCTGTGGGCGGTTTTATTAGGCTTCCCCCATATGATGGGACCGCCAAGCGGCAGGTCGAGGTATCCGATATTTTTTTTCAATTCCCGCGGAGTAAGAGGCAATGAGCGTGAAAAGTAGATTATGGATGTTTTTTTTTTCGAAGAGAGCTATTTATAAATGTTTCTTCGAACGACATTCTTTTTGTTCATGAAAAATATTTTTGGGAGCAAGAGGTTTTTTGGAAAAAAACTTACGCTTTTCTTGATCTTGGGAGTCGAAAAATAAACTTTTGTCTTCAATTATTTAATTATTATTATCATTAATTGTAAAAAAAGTAAGACAAATAAATAGTTACGAATAAACTGACAATATTTTAAAAACTCAATCATAAAAAGCGGAAGATGTTGCTTGTGCAATGATGAAGGACTTAGCTAGAAGAGGAATTGAACGCACGACGCCCGGGTGGGAATCCGACGCGTTCTCCACTCAGCTACCGACCGGTCGAACGTAGTTATTACTATAAAATAATTCGTCAGAACTCATTGTTTTACCTTCACTTTAAAATATTCTTACTTTCTCTCAAGATATTGATTTCACTTAAAGTTTCCGAGCAATCTTAAACTAATCCACTAATTGAACAAATAAATCTTCAACCTTTGCTTGTCCTAAGGTCAAACTATAAGCGAAACATCTCCAGTGAAAAGAAAGGGTTAGTGTCCAATATATTCGGTTCAGTAAATAACCCTCGATTCCCTTCTCGGTCGAATCGATTGTTCTTCCAAGTATTGTTTGACGTCGAATTGATTAATAGTATAATGTGATTAATAGTTCCTCGTTGGAACTCCAGCCCCCAAATGTATACAGAGGTCAGGTCAATCAAGTATCAAGCTGGATCCTTCATTGCACAAACCACAAAGCATTTGTTACTTTGAAATGGGCGAATATACCGAGGCTTGTTTGATTATTGGGGCGGAAATTTTTCTTTTTTGGCGAGATTTGGGTACCTTCTGATTTTTTGTACTTTTGTAAGTTAATATCGGATACAAACAGCTGCAGAGTCTCGGAGAAACATTATTTTTTTCACTAAATTAAGAGAGATGTTTTCCATAAATTGCTTTCATAAAAGGTAAATGTTAAAAACAAAACGCGATAGTCTAAATATCTCAGAATGACTCGACAGTCGACAGTTAGTGAACAGGTTCTTGCCGTGGGGTCTTCATTTATCAATAAATATATAAGTAGGTACCTATGTTAACTGTATTTGCGATCAGGATTTTGGTCTGATGAAAAAAAAAAACAAAATAAGTTATTTTTTATTACCTAAAAAATCGAATACCTGTAGTTTTTTTATCATTTTCAAAATACAGAATGACTTATTCCGATTTTAAATCATCTGTCGAATTATAAAACCGAATTACCAACCGTTAAAAATCAAGCATCGGTGAAAAGGTAAAATGGATGAAGTTTTATTGGATTAGATTACAAAACATCTTCTGCTCTACAAATAGAATTTGAAAGAAGAGAAACCGTTCCCGGCGGTAAATTTAGAAAATAGGCAGGTCATTTCAGAACCACAATCGCTCAAAGAACTGTATCAGCTAAATACAGGTTTTTATAAAGATGAACATAATTTTAGTCATTAAAATCCAAGATTACGATATAATATTTAACATAATCAAAGTAATTTAAAAGGATTAACAAAATTCTCAAAAACTTCTGATCTATTTTTCTCAAAACTACTCAAAAGGCGTTTAAGTCTCTCTGATTCTCAGTGCCTCATTTATGGATTATGTAGATAAAACTGCATAGTATTGACGGCCTCCATGGTCGAGTTGTAAGACGCTCGACTACGAATCTAAAGGTCGCGGTTTTAAACCCAACGTGCGCAAATAACTTTTATTTAATTAATATGTGTCATAACACATTTAATTCATATTAAAATAATAAAAAGTATATTTGCGGCACGTTTCAGAGAGTCATATACTCTAAATATCGCCCTGGTGAAAGACCCTCATTCAGAATCGAAACGTTGCTAGATTGAAATGGCTTTAACCGTTTGTGACCAGATCTGAATGGCCAGGTACTTCCCAACTTTATTCTTCCCCATCTCCTTTCCCTTGTCACTAGCTTCAGCCTCACAACATACCCCAATTGGGGATGCCATAGTTCTACTGGCTCTAGACGGTTGGGAGCAGTTGGAACTCTTATGCGGTATTCACTATAAAAAAAATTAAAAAGTCACTTTCCCCTATTTTCTTATATTTTAAACACCATTTCAAATCGAAACAATAGAACAAACAACACGACGACTTGTCTTATATGACAACCGAATGATTATTTCACGGCTCCATTGCTTATGCTGAAATGAATAGCACAAAATAAAATAATTATATTGACCTAGAAAGTTTAGATAGAAAAGCAATGCAATTTTATGACATCCGAATTCGTCATTCGCTATACGTTCATAGACATACAATCTAGTATCTGCTTCATAGTTAAAATACAAAACTAGCTGCACTTTTCAATCAATATTATATCCGCAATAAAAAAAACTATAAACATTAAAATGGGTCGATTATTGACTCCTCACGGAAAGAAAAATTAAATAACTTCTTTTAAGAAAAGTTTTTTAGTATTATATTTGTGTTGACAAGAGTTTGAGCTTTTGTCACATTTGACATAGTCACAATGCAATGATTAGTGCTATTTTACTTTTTACACTCGAATGGTCCCCGTTAAACGTCGTTTCTACGCTCGTTTCAGCTTTTCAACAGAATGTCATCAGCTGACAAGCATAACAACATGACCATAATGCTTTTCAGGTGATCACGATTATTATTTTTTTTTTTTTCAAAATCTCTAGTAGAGCGTTAATCAGCGTTCAAAAGGAACCATTCAAATGTTTAAAAAAATGGCGCTAATCATTGAATTTTGACGATGTCTTATGTGCCAAAAGTTGGAAACAATTCTACCTTAGAGGTGATTTTTCACAAAAACGGCGCCATACAAATTATCCGAATATTATTAGTAGTTCGTTTCATTAATGTATATTCAGATGGAAGATTAGCTAGTGGGACGACGAGGAACATTGAGTAGTGATGTTATGAAAGAGCCTGTTAATTTAAGCCACTAAACCAACGCTTGTTCAACAGACCCCGGTAATTGATTTTCAGTTTATAAAACAAGCAAGTTGGCTTCTCACCTTACAATTTCCAATGGCAGTAATGATATTTCTAAAATCAGTATAATCGCAGCTCTAATTATTGAAATAAATTTGTTTTGACAAGGACTTGACCGACACCTGTAATATGATTATATTTCTTAAGCCTCAACACTCAAATGATTTATTTGTTAATGGCGTTAAACATCACTTTTTGGTTTTCTAATACAAACAATATTACAAATGATTTATTTGTTAATTCTATACAAGTAGTTAGGAAAATGTCTAAGATATCCAATGAATAATTTTTTTCAACTGTAATCTTTCAAATTCCATGAAAAATATACTAAAATGTGTAGTTTGAAAACACGCGACGGCATTTTTAAATGTTTTTCCAAAAATTGCACTATGCATTTCATAAATAATTTAAAAGTTTACTGTTTATGATTTGTATTCACTGGAAACCTCAGACATTTTCCGAACTACCCATATAGAATTAACAGATAAATCATTCGTAGTATTGCTTGTATTAGAAAGCCAAAAAGGATATATTTTTAGGTGCTGATCCTTAACTACATCTTAGAATATTAATTGTTATCAGATTTGAGTGGTGAACTTGCTTGTCCGCAAAGAACTCTATCCTCTGGCTATCGTCTGTTAGTGCACACCATTGAGCTTTATGTGCGGGTTCTCCGAGCGTCCACGCTAAGCAGAGGTTAGTCGCGAGACAAATTTTCAATCATAAATAAATTGGAAAATGCTCCCGGAGGGAAATGTGTTACACAACGTCACGCAAAGCAACAGTTCAAAGGCGGGCCACCAACAGCGAAACGAAAGAAAGGAGATGGTGGTGTGCGATACAAAAAAAGTCGTATACTGTTTAATTATCGCGTTGATTAAACTGCATTGTCCGAACGAGATATTGATTCCCCACCTCTTATTTTACAGGGTCAAGAAAGGAAACTCATCATCACAATATTAGGCATTTAATGCTGCCTAATTCAGTCATTCATAAGGCTTTCACCAACTGTGGGTAAAAACTTTGAATATTGGCTACTAAAATTAACATAATAAAATAATTCGTGTCGCAAGAAGAATATAAGAACATGGCATTCAAACAGCTGAAAGCTGATAGCTTATCTAGTGTATTCAAATCCGTTGCATTTTTATTCCTTGTACACAAGTAAATGGACACCTTGTGATTGTTCTTTTATTCTCGACGAGATTCAATCATTTTTTTTTATATTGAAAAAAACAACAGAACGTGTCATCATTAAATTTAAATAATAAAATGGCATCAATGGTTGGAGTAATATTTCATAAACGACATTAAACCTACAATTAAATTTGTTTGTCATTTGCACCTAGCATTGGTGTGAATAATTTTTACAGTGTTTCCAATTATCAAATAATATAAGAACATTTTACCTATATATTTGTATTACGTATTAGTGTAATACGTTCCCAACTTCATTGGTATACGCAGTATATAAAGTTGATAGTTTCAACTCCACCTTAAAACAATTAACAATACAATTTAAAAATTTAAAACTGAAAAAAAATGAAATTTACTATTATTTTTTGTTTTTTCGGATCTATCTCATTCGTTTACTGTTTTTTACTTGTTCTTTTCAATATGATACGTATTTCTTCTTCTTTGTGTTTGAAATTGAAAATATAAGCTCCTCTCGTAATGTTCTAGTAGGAGCTTTATGAGGATGCAAATTATTCACATCGCCGTCTATAGATGCAGCTTGTCATTAATACAACGGAAGCGTGTACAGAGATGTGCCGAGCTGAAGTAGTCTTCCAGCTCCGGAAGCAGGTACGCTTGCTTATTTGTTTCCGGCGAGTCAGGTAGCGACTGCCCGTGTGCCCGTCCCCTAGTCATTAGCATCTGAATATGCCTTATTGGGTACTTCCGAAGTTAAATACTCAGGCGGCGGGTGGAAGTCACACGAGCGTGGGAACTGTTTATTCCGGTTCCTTCATTGGCTTCACCTGACGCCAGTAATTGTATTTAGGTGGAAGGATATTAATTGAAAGCTTGTACGTTCATTTTTAACAGAGAATGAATGAGATTTTTAATGTTTTGTGGTTGTTGGGAATTCAACCGAGTTGTTCCGGGAAACAGCCTACTAGTACCTTCCTTGTGTATTATATGTTACTGAAATTAAATGGATTTTTTCTGAAAAAACCCTAACTAAAAACAAATAAGCAAAACATCATGTTTATTCAGATGGTACAGCATTATTACTTTATACGAAAATTTATTAAGGGCTAATATTTTACTGCAAAAATACTCAGTTGCTCTCCAAAAGTGGTATTTTGATATAGGAATAATATTCGATAGTATTATACTTTTGGACAAAGCTGTATGTAAACAAAAACACGATGTACCTGAATCATTGATATATGATTTTGTAAATGTATTATCTGTTCATTTAATATTATAATTTAAGCTAAAATCGTGTGTCAGCATACTTCACAATCTGGATATAACCAAATAGTAGTATATGCTCATTACACAAGACTAACAATGATCTTGCAGTTCCCAGGTATTTAAATGAACATGGTCTAACAACCTTAAAATAAAATGTTCCGAAAAAGTATAACATGTTACCGGTTTTAATAAAAAATAGTGTAATTATTTTAAGAAGGGATGCATGCTGACAAAATGTTTGTTGTGATTTTTCTTTATTAGTGTACAAGCTAAATGTTTTTATATCTTTGTGCTTATTTTTTGTTGTTTTTCTTATAATTATTTTTATTTTTTAAAGAAAGACAAACATTCCCGGGTTACGCATAACCTGACAATGTTTGAAAAACTTCTACTGCCATCATAAGAAGCGGAATATGTTGCTTGGAGTACTTAGCCAGCAAAGAAATTGAACGTAAGTGGGCAAGAATACGAAAATGTGTCGTTTATTCACAGGACGTTTTTATGTGAACGTTTTGATGTGGCAAGGTAGGATTTAAAAATATATTTTTTTTAGTCCCATATATAAAGTTTTTTATGCCTTATATATTAATAAAATTAAATAATAATAGTTAGATAACTAATCATCATCATCATAATCATCTTCATTATTACTAACATCATCAGAATCAGCAACATCACTACCTATCCCGAGTACTTGGATAATTTCGACTTGTCGGCTGTAATAATGGAGCTACGAGTTCGACCGCTTCGTCGGGGAGTGTCATCAGCTTTTTGGGCAGTTTCGTTTTACTCGTTATGAGAAGATCTGATAACAGCAATAACAAATTGAAAACATCAACATTGGAATTTTCACGGCTACATTTTCTAAAATAATTCTCACTGATTTTTTTTAAAATCCTTGTTCCGTGCTTCTTGGGTCTCTTCTGTCAATCGACCTATTGCCAAATATTCACTTTATATTATTTCTGGCTCGTGAATAAATAACTTACGCAGCGTAGGTGGCATAGCGTACCATGAGTACTTTGGCAGAAAATATTTGGCTAAGTCTATCAGTGCATACTTTCGAAATTAACTGCCAACAAAATCCCGTTTCTAAGGCAAACACTTTGTTTTTAATTCTTCAAAATCGAGTGTACGTAATACATCACCTTGAGCGAAGATCAAACTCTCAATGGTAAGATTAAGCTATTGCAAATATAAACCGAAGTATCATTGCTTTTTTGCGGCCTTTACGATTTTATAAGACACGTATATTTTTGTAGCTTTTGATCTTACTATATTGTATTGGTGTCGAGATAAACCTTCTTCCACTATAAATGCTACAACATCCTCTTCGACATGGTAACTGTTTCAAGTGAATTTCTATAGGCTTTTGAATGTTTTCTGAGACTTGATGAATCAATTAAAATACATTTGATAAATTTAGGCGCCTCTGCCTGTCCTGCAGCTCTCAACTATACGTGTGTGGTGTAAGCTAATTTGGGTAGAGCCGTAGACTTTTTGAAATCTAGAGTCTTTAGTCGCTTCATCCAGTTTGTACTCTGCTCAAAGGATATTTTCGGGCGATCGGGACAGCTACATTTTAGCGTAAGATTGAGAAAGGAAATTGACGAATCTAGCGATTTTTTATTATTTTTTAGAAGTATTTCTTCAATCCAGTGTGCCGTTTTACATCGTTACTTGTTTAGATTTAAAACAATTTATCATTTTCGAAATATCTTTCCTAAAGTCACCGCCACATTCTGCTCTCGTTTCCATTTTCTTTTGCAGTGAATCTATCTGATCTTGATTTTTTTATGTTCAGAGCTCTTTATTATCATGTACAACTGTCGTTTTGTCATAAATAAGGTATCGATATTCGCACCTGTGTGAAAAAAACGAAATGTAATCAAATTTTAAAAATATGTTCATATTAAGTATAACTACAGATAACGATTAAATAATTGATTATTTTAAATCGGGCAATAACTCTATCGTTAAGTACAATAGCTGGTGGTTCTAAAAATGTCCATACATATGCTTGATCAGTCTTGATACATTACTAAATATCTAAATGATTCGAAAATTTAAAAAAGTCATAATTGATGTACAATTTTACTCATTAAAACAACTGCTAATTTCAAAAATAAAATCCGGAAGAACAAGAAAAACACTTGAACTTACTAGTTCTATAATCGCTCCCGAGGTTTATATCACGTATATTCCACAATAAATACGTGAACTTATGTGTTGCGCTGGCGCATATAACGAGCAAATCGTCTCCATGAGCGACCGGCCTCACCTGAGGTGAGTTGTGGGTAGTGGGTTGCGTCTATCGCGTCTACCTGCTAACACCAGCGTACTACAACTAAAGGAGTAATTTGCGGTAAACAAAACGGCTATAAATTGAAAAAAATATAAAAACCCGGTGATGGGACTTTATTGTATACATCACTTTGTATAAAATATTTTATTTTTTTAATACCCGTTTTTCCGTCGACTGATGTAAAATAATTGAATAAAACACTTTGAACTTTTTCAACTTGAATAAAGAAACTTAACTCGGAGTATCTGCAAATGAATATACATAAAAATCTCTAATAATATATTTTTTTAACTCTGTTTCAAATTTTGCTTAAGGATATGACAGTTTATTGCTCAATAGTGTCTACTTTGAAGTGGCACTAAGCCGATAGGGATAGACATTAGTTAGAGTAATTAACACAATTTCAGACGGAGAAATTATTCAGGATCATAACTTATACCTTTTGGGGTTACGACCAGGAATTTCTAGAATAAAACCATAGTTCGACTCCACAATTTGGGAGATTTGAGCTATTTTTTTCTAAGCAACCAAACCATTGATAAAAATAGTTCCCAAACCTGTGAGTGGAATTTATCGGCAGTAATTGGGTTTGGAGTGAAAAATTTAACATTATCACCCGGAGCACATAAGCAAGTGGGCTAAAATCATCAATCAACCTCCGTACGAGGGGTGAATTAGGACTAACACAAAGGAAGCGCGCTCGGACGTGGTCGAGAATGACTATAGATGGACTATAGGCAATAATAATGGTGTAATATTGAAGAACATGCATTGTTTCTAGGAGGCAAGGCTGGGCGCATTTGGACGTTGGGTTGAATGTAGGCGAAATGTCCATAAGTGCAATGATAGGAGTTGCCAGACAGTTATTGCCAATTCGTTACTATTTCTAATAAGCATCTATTATTTTCAGTTCAATTACCATTTTCATAATCATGCGACTGTCGACAGTAAAATGGATATTTCAAGCTCTATAGCTCACGAAGTTAATGTAATTGTGCGCTTGCTTAAAATTGAATTGAAAATGTCATAAGCCTCGCCGTTGGAAAATTTTTTTTGCCACTAATTGAGACAAACATATTTTGAGTTGTTTGGCTTTGGTAATAACTAGGAGCCGCAGACGCGATGGCCGAAACAGGGCGGTAATCAGTACTTGGAAAACGCATGTTAAAAAAAAAACAAATGTAAGAAACATTTATTTTTAGATCGTTTTCCGATTTTAACAGGCGAGTCGAGTATGTTGTTGAAAAAAATAGTTTTTTGAATTATTGTAAATTATCGTTTCCTGCAAAGTTTTCAAAGTTCAAAGCAGCCTATATTGGGGATATCCATCACATTCAAGCTATCTTCTCGTAATAATACTATCAATATTTATTCTTTATACTAATAAGGTGATAAATAAGGCTTTCCTATTGTGAATTTGAATAACATGTACACGATGCAGGATTAATTTGTTTTGACATCAACATTACTTTTATAATACACTATGAGAATCCGTTCTAAACCAAACCTCTTTTCAAAAATCCACTTTTGTAAATAAAATTATCGTTCAACATCGACATATTTCAACGGAGAAAATTTATATAGCTATGTGAAATCGTTGAAAATATTTAAATTTTCACTAATACACCGTAATCCATCACAGCCAAGATTTTGGTGTAATCTTTTTTCTGCCCACTCTTCATTCCTCTATGATAAATCGAACGATTCAATGATAGAAAGGTCCTAATTCTAATCTTCTATTTATTTTATTACATTTGGAATTGTTCCGAAATATTCTGTTATAAAAATAAGTTTACCCTTAATACTCGTATCTTCAAATAAAAATTACGCTTCCGCTTTTTGCTAAGGCGTCCTTGTCATTTATAATAGAAACATCATTTTTGATTATTCTAATATCGTTAATTTTCCTGCAAAACACTTTATTTAAAAACAAATATTTTTTTTAAATTGTTAAGTTTTGTATAAATATATATTTTCTTACTGTGAATACCGCACAAGAGTCCCAACTGTCTGGAGCCAGTGGATTATGGCATCCCCATCGGGGTATGTTGTGATATTGAAGGTAGTGGAGAGGGGAAGGAGTTGAGGCAAATGAAAGTTGGGAAGTACATGGCAATTTAGATCTGGTCACCAAACACGGCTAAAGACATTTCAAGCAACGTTTTCATTCTGAATGGTGCTCTTATTACAGCAAACTAAAAACATGGCTAAATCAAAATAGAAATCGTTTTTGTTGCAAAATTTTTTTAATAGTAAATACCGCACAAGAGTCCCAACTGTCTAGAGCCAGTGAGACTATGGCAGCCCCGATTGGGGTATCCTGTGAGGCTGAAGGTAGTGCAGAAGAGAAGGAGATGGAGTGGATGAAGGTTGGGAGTACCTGGCTATTCAGATCTGGTCACCAAACACGAGTAAACCATTTCAAGTAACGTTGCGATTCTGAATGGTGGTCTTTAACCAGGGCGATGCTTAGACTATCTACCACTCTGGAACGTGCCGCAAATATATATTAGTAAACACGAATTAAATATGTAATGACATTTATTTATTAAACAAAAAATATTTGCGCACGCCGAGTTTGAACCCGCGAACTCTGGGTTCATAGTCGAGCGTCTTACCACTCGACCACGGAGGTCGTCAAAAATCTTTTCCATTTGTCTTATTTACTAAATGATTTGTGCTAGAAACGTGCTTTAGGAATGTATATTATTTAAATTGTGTTAAAGAAATATCTTTCAATAATTGGGAATACTTAATAGACGAAAAATTCTTAATAGCCTTGTAGTTTAAAATAAATTGTTTCAAGCTTGTTTACAAACAAGACGTCCGGATATCGTGTCTCTTTATTCCTCCGTATATGTTCATTTGATAGAGAAGGACAAATATATCATAATTGATGCCCCTACATAAAACAGCCACAAAGAAGTAAACAAACACATTCCGATGTCGACTTCAACTCACAAACTGCTACTAGCAAAACGAGCAAGTGATTTTAGCACAAAAAGTTAAAAAGAAGAGAATACGAAATATGATTATTTTAGTAAGATTGATTCAAGCCTTTCCATTCAAACTCAAAGTTTGTATGTCATAGTTTATATTATAGTAGCGACCATCGGGCACTGTAACACTTCCGCGGAAAGATGTGTAATGTCTCTACTATTTTCAATTTTGAATAATTCCTCGATACCTGATATATTAAATTGTAATTCGGAGGCCTCCGTTGTCTAGGGGTAAACTATTTGGCTCCAGGCGCAGTACTCCGTAGAAGCAATATATTTTTATGCAAAAAACAGATTTATTAGGTGTCCTCTGTAATGAAAACTAATTTCATTAAAAAATAATACAAAATTGTGAATTCGTTCAGACCAGGCCTCTCGTGGTTTACATAATGCACTACCAGGCGGTTGAAACGAATTAAACCCATCAAATAACGATATTTCAACTGATTTCCCTTTAATAATGAGCGGCTCTGGAATCCTTCAACATGCCACCGCGTTCACGGCTTCTAGTAATAACCTGACGAGTGTTTTGTATATTTTTTCTTTTTGAAAAGAAAGACAAGTATTCCCGAGTTACGCACAGCCTAGCAATATTGTAATAGACACAGGTAGATGGGGGGCACATCAAGCACACGTCGCTAAGCTTCCCGCCGTCTTGCAGCTACATGCGTTCCCGCCTCCGAGACCGGGCTCAACTGCCGGTCGCCAGAAAATCCAGAAGCAATCCCGGCGCGCTCCAGGTCACGCCATTCCGTCGATCCATCACTTGTGTCCGTATTTTTGGCACACGTGTTCAAACTTGCCTGGCGATCCGGCCAACGGTATTCCATTTTTAAACATCACGAACTGTCAATAATTTCGTTACTAGGGCGAACCCCGTATTTGAAATAAGGGTGGATCTCGTTTATCACACACTTTTTGTTTACAGATAACAGCTTACCAGTTTCAATACTATCCGTGTCTTTATCAGGGCAAATATGAAGATTGATCATTTTAAAATCTAAATTAAACTTAAAAAATAACAGCCTTATAAAGAATAAATATTTGAAGTCTATGTGTATTAATATTTATTGATATTAACATAAAATTTTCAAAGAGAATTCGAAGACGAAGAGATTGAAACAATACCATATATAAACTAGGTGCTTTTTACCCTTCGGCCACCCATCAGGATTTTCTACCTCTCAACATAGGGTTTATCAATGTGAATTGTCTGCAAACCCCCTGGATGTAGAACCTTTATTAGTTGCGGTCAAGACTGGTGCAGCGCTGCACGCAAAATGACATGCCGCCCTCTGCCCGTTTGGCGGCAGGGCAGGTGGGGGCAGGGAACCGAGGGCGAGTTATCATTTACGATGGAATTTGCAAATAATGGGGCTGCATTTCCACATTTCCAGCCATTATCCATTTTATGACAGAATTTACTATGTATTATGGCGGATGGAAATTAGAATTGATGGGACTGATTGCGTGCCAAGCAATGCGAACAAAATTTATTTTATAGATAGGACAAAATCAAACGACACAATAAAATAATATCGTATTCACGTTCAAAGACATGTGTTGAATTTGTAGTAAAATGTATTATTTTTTCACATGAATTAACGATTCCTTGTTTTTGTAATCTTTTAGTGGTTGTAATACATTTCCCATTTTTTATGTTAACTTTGATAGGTAAGAAGGATAATATATTAAAATGATCTGCACTCGTTGATCAAAGATATGCGAGTGTATTTGCACTGAAATAAAATCGAAGTAAAAACCTTTTCAGTAATTACTTAAAAAACCTTGAAAATCCTTGAACAGAGTAATACACAAATTGACCAAAAAATCGCCCATTTACTTATGTTTATTAAAATATTGATGTTATTACGACTGATACAAAGCCTACCTCATGTTAAATGAGTCTATAAGGTGTTGGTTATCGCTGATTATTATTTGGAATATCAAAACAACAACAAAAATTTTTGAAATCATCATTTTTATTTGAGCTTCCTAATGAAACGGTAATTGACCAAATAAATTATTGCGTTACTTAATAAAATTAAAGTGTTTTCGAGTGAGTGTAGAAGACGTTTTCTTTTTAAAGTTTGTTTCAAGTATTAGATAAGTATAATAATATTTGGAAGCATTTTTCAGGTAAACAAAAAAAAAATCGCATTACATAATTATTGTTTATTCTGTCATATCTCGGAAAGCACATCCACAGAAGAAAAAAATTCTTACAACAAAATTATATGTGACACCTCATAGAGCGGTATGACGTTCTAACTTTATTCAATATTGTTATGTAGGTACGTATATATTACAATAATCGTATTGTTGTAGGCTGAATTACCTTTATATTAATGGTCCAAACAAAAGTTGATTGGCTTTGAAATTATTGACTAAATAATCCTGTGTATTATGTACAAAGTGTTGCATCGGTAATTAGCTCATTATTAAACGTCGTGAAGGTATATTTACGGACTATGATAAATTGCGTCCCATTTTATCAGATTACATATATATTCATTATTAATACTGACATATTGGCGTCTAATTCACAGAAATTCTACAATTATTTTAGATTGCAGAATTCAAAGACTTATAAGCAGATATAATTGTTAGCACGAGTCGCTCAGAAACAACAAGCGAGTCTTCGCAGACATATTAGCTAGCATGGATATGGTACTTTGCCACCGCTATTATCCACAGAGATCCTGGTATTAGTTTCCAGTATAAGAAAATTATCCCTACGATCTCAAGAACAACTGTAGGGTGGGCCTATATTACATATGGGCCCTGAAAACAAAAGTTGTGCAATCGAATATCAGAACCAAAAAATATTTTTAAGTATTGGTATTTGAAAAAAAATTAAAGATCATTTTTCTTCAATTGGAAACATACTGTGTACACTCTCTTATCACATTTTACAGTGTAATAAATTGTAAACATTTAACGATTATTTATAAGGCATTTATATAAACTTCTTTAATATTCGTTATATAAATATAGGTCTAAGCAATATACGTTTTAAAACAAATATTATTTTTAACCATTAGTAATAAAGCGTATAGAAGTAGGTAGATACGTCTCAAGAATTGTAATATCAATATATGTGAAATAGGATTTATTTAAATTTCAATTATTGTTAGCTAATTTATTTTATTTGAAAATGTTGTATTGAAAAAAATATGTCTAAATAAATAAAATGTTTCAATTAAATTAACCCTTTTTTATTAAATTTTTATTAATTGTTGTACTGTAAAATAACAAAAAAGTATTTTTCTGATTCGGCAAGCCACTACTAGTATTTCAATTCCGCCATTTTTTTTATATAACAGTAGAAATAAAACCGAAATTGTACCTTAATAAATATTTTTCAAATATATATGGTTGAACATTATCATTCAAAACAATTGCGTTTCAATATAAGAGTGATAAATTGCGCCACTAACTGATTATCAATCTTTTGGTAGCATTAAAGCTGTTTTACAAAAAAAAAAAAAATTAATTCATTAATAAATAATAATTAAAATAATAATCATATGTCACGTGTCTATCTGATGGGACCTGCCAGTGAATACCGAACAAGAGTCTCAACTGCGTCCAACTTTCTAGAGCCAGTGGGACTATGGCATCCCCAATTAAGTTTCAGCTCAGCAATGAAGTTTCTACGAACACCACTTGCGGGGTTCGAGGCCAAGCCCCCAGTGGAGTGTGCGTCTCCGCCCTCACCTGGCTGTCCTCCGGCGGCTCCTTCATCGGCCTCTGCAGCCTCAAGGATCTCCTGGTCTGGGTGTCCTCGTCGCCTCCCCGGCTCCAAGCCCAGGGCGACAGGGGCAATGGGTACGAGGAAGAAGAGCGTGGGACAGGGTTTGAAGTAGTCGAGAAGAAAAATGGCGGATTGGTGAACTCCGCACCAGCGCAGCATACTCTGACTCTGGAGTACTCCGATGACAGTTTTTCAGCAACAAACATGCCCGGGCAGCTGCGCAAGTTTTTCCGCAAGAAGAAGAGAAGGACCACCACGACCAGCGCCGTAGCGCCGACGACCACGATTACGACGACGCCCGTGCCGCCCAAGCCGACGCCGCCCACCACCAAGCCGCCTTCCGACACCGGCGACGAATTCGGCTACCTTTGGTCACCGCTGGACTCGGCTCCTGACTCTGACTACTGACCATTAAACTAAGAATTAATATTAAGTAGAAATTAAGATTTGTACAGCGCCCTTGAGGTGATTTTCCACAAAAACGGCGCTATAAAAATCATCCAAAAATAAATAAAATAAATAAATAAAATGTATGTAATACACTTTATATAAATGAGACAGGGGTAATGAAGAGTTAGTTATATTTACAAAAAGGCTAACGGTTGGAAAAAATAACTCTGTTAAAAAAAAAACCTTTCCACAAATATATGAAAAGTGTTATTAAATGAAATACTAACTTACCCAACCAATTCACGTGTTACAATCTATTAACTGTCGACTTTTGATTTTAGTATAATACTTGATTTACTCGTTGCATAGAATATTAAACAAATGTCCTATATCAGTATCATAAAGTATTTTTTATGCTAATACAATAATATCAACAAGAAGGCACGTTTTTATAAAATTTCAATGTGTCGCATAAGTTGAACTCGTAAGTTTACACCTAAATATAACTAACTAACTAACTAACCATCACGCCGTTTCCCCGCAAGGGTAGGCAGAGAGGACGGACCGCCATACAACTCTGTCTTGGCACACACTTCTTGCTTCATTTACATTCATACATCGTCTCATACATACTCTTCTGTTATTCTGACTCTTCACACGACCCGATTCAAGTATTTGATTCACTTGATCGTGCCATGTCTTTCTCGGGCGTCCTCGACTTCTTCTTCCATTCACTTTCGCATCATATATTCTTTTCACACTCCTTTCTTCGTTCATTCGCTCTACATGCCCAAACCATCTAAGCGTCCCTTTCTTAATCCTATCCATTACGCTCACATCAGCCTTGCATTCTTTCCGGATATCCACATTTGTAATACGGTCATACATGGTTTTACCGCACATCCGTCTCAAAGATCTCATTTCCACAGCATTCAGTCTACTTTCATCCTTCCTCTGCCAGTTCCATGCCTCACTGCCATACATCAGGGTTGGTATAAGCACTCCATTGTGGACTGCTAGCTTCGCTTCTTTGGACAATTTCTTATTTGCCCCAACAGCGTTCAGTCCTCCATTAATGGAGTTTCCTGCATTCACCCTTCTTTCAATATCCTTATCAGCCTTTCCGTCTCTTGTAAACATACTTCCTAAATACACGAACTCATCCACTTGCTCCAAGTATTCATCATTCACAACTATATTGCACGCTGTTCTCGTACTCTCTCTTTCAAACACCATCACTTTGGACTTACTTACATTCATCATCAACTCATTTTGCATACATACTTGGTTCATCCTAGACACGAGAAACTGTAGATCTTCCATATTGTCAGCAATCAGCACCGCATCATCCGCATACAATAGGCAACATACTTTCACACTGTTCATTTTCGCGCCCAAGCCCACACCTTTCAATTCTTGCATACAATTATCCATGTACAAATTGAACAACCACGGTGACATTACACAGCCTTGTTTTACACCTTTTGTGATGTTAAACCACTTCGTAAAATCACCGTTCACTCTAACACATGCAACGCTTCCCTCGTACAAGGACGCGATTGCCTGTATAAGATTTGTGTTAACTCCATACATGGATAATACCTTCCACAATTTGTCCCTATCAACTCGATCATACGCCTTTTGCAAATCGACAAAAGCACAGAAAAGTTTCTGGTTTTTTGCCAAAAACTTCTCTGTAAGCATCCGCAATGAGAAAATTTGATCCATGCACCCCCTTCCACTCATGAAAGCACCTTGAATGTCCCAAATTTTGTCTTTTGTTTTCATTCTTACCCTTTCAATCAATATTCTACCATACAGCTTGCCAACTGAACTTAGTAAGTACCTAAATATTAAATCATTATTTATAAACTTCGTTTCAAAAATCACGAATTAATGAAATTTTTTAGTTTAAAAAAAACAGAACAGAACACGCTTGACGTCATCTAAAATGCCCCCTGCCTCACTTAAAATATCAATACAGCAGCTAGGTATATAAATTATTTTCAATATTTCAAACAGTGCAATATTATAGTAAAATAAAATATTTCTTGATCCGAGCACTTGTTACTAAAAACGTTAATTACATTTGTTATATTACACTTGTTTTGCTATACTATGTACTCTTACTGTAAAAGGCCAATGGGCGTTTATCAAATAAATAAATAAATTACAAAGACATCACCATTGACCGGTCGGTAGCTGAGTGGACAAACGCGTCGGATTCCCACCCGGGGGTCGTGCGTTCAATTCCTCTGCTGGCTAAGTCCTCCATCATTGCACAAGCAACATTTTCCGCTTTTTATGATGGTAGTAGGAGTTTTTCAAATATTGTCAGGTTATTCGTAACCCAGGAATGTTTTTTTTTCTTTTTAAAATATAAATAAATCATATGATGCGAAAGAGAATGGTAGAACAAGTCAGAGGCGCTCGAGGAAGACACGATACAATCAAGTGAATCAAATTCGTGAGTTGGTTCATTTAAAGAGTCAGAATAACAGCCGAGTATGTATGAGACAAAATATGAATGTGAATAAAGCAAGAGTTTGTAGCAAGATAGAATTTTGTGATGGTCCATTCACTCTACCCACCTTTCTGGGGAAACAGCGTGATGGTAAGTTAGTAAATCAAATAGTGCTGTGCTCAAAACATTTTATCATCCTGTCTTAAACAATATGAGATTTTGTTGTAGAACTGTTAGTTAGAATTAATTAAACAGCTAAAGCATAAGTTACTAAATTGAATTTATCCTAACTATTTTATCGTAATCTTTTTTCTCGCCCTACACTTTTCGCAATTAAATCTTATCGTTAAATATGACGAGGAACCCTTAGAGCGCGGCCCACGCCTGGTAGTCAATTCTTGACCATCATTATCCCCGCAATTAATTCTGACGGGGGAGGCTTTGCCGGATAACTGTCAGTCAGGATAGCCACCATCAACCGCACACATTTCAACCGCAGCCATCGAACGTCCACCGGGACGTTCCGGTCGGACTAGATATAAAGCCTGCGATATAAAGCACGACTCGAGGGGTATAAAAATATCACCATCAATATTTAACGCGCCGGTACAGAAATGCGACGTGAGCTTTTTGAAGGAAAAGCTCGGCAGTAATGTGGATTAAATAATAATTTTAAAAGGATAACTTATAAAGCGCTGTTTTTTTAAACGCGCTCTAGAGCGCTTACATAAAAAACCTTTGCCGTATGGAAAGAGAAAAACAGTGGAATTTAAAATTGCTTGCCTACTAGACCAGAACACTCGTTCACGTAGGTAAATAAAATTTGCAGGATTCAGGTTGTATATTCATATTTTATTTCACGTGGTTAATATTTTATGCTCATTTCTTGCTAAAAATCTATTATTTTGTAAGCCAAAGTTAAGGATTCAAATACAATTTAAAACCAAAATTTACTTCCAAAATAACAGTTTAGTTTTGTGTGAGTTTAAATTACCCTTTTCAATGTTTGTAATTTTAACAGTTTTAATAAGCATATCTCCCTTTGATTCCCATTTGAATTTACTGAGTAGGACGTGAAAAGAAATCAGAGAGTGGGGAATATTAACTTTACTAGAATATTACTTTAACGAGGTAATGAAAATACTCTCACAAGATCTTTGTCACAAATTGGAAGCATTTTAATGTTTTTTTCATCAAACACCAGAAAGTAAAATCCAGCTCCGCGGAGTTTTTCTGCTAAGCCCTGCATGCGATTTTTCGTTAAATTTTGCCCATTGTGGAAGGGGTGTTTGTGGAAAGGTTTTTTCCTTTTTTTACGTAGAAAAAAACATTGCCCTGGAAAGGTGTGTAAAATCAAAAGGAAAAGTGAATTATCACGTACTTTTTTTGTTGTTGATTAAAACAAAACCATTCAATTTGAACATACGTTTTATACAACTCCGTTCATTTGAAATCCAAGAGACCCATGAAACCTCATTTTGATTAACGAACTCCCATTTACTTAGAAATGTAATTCCACTTTTTTTCAAAAATAGAATTTTACTTTGAATGGTAGCTACATAGTTTAAAAAAAGTTAAAATGGCCTGGTTCGATTCAGATTTTTAAAAAACATAGAAAATGCCAACAAAATATCACAGTAAATAATTATCTTAATGATTAATGGTCAGTGAAATTCTGATTTCACGCTTAGTTGTTTTTTTTTAATTTTCGTCGCCGAAATTATTAGTTTTGACTTTTGATTGGAGTACAGATCTTCCCCAAACACTATTTTACCGATTTTGAAACAAAATCGGTACGGGAAAATAATAATTTTTAAATATCTACAAAATTGATAATTTCCTAACTCCAGTGCACACGTCAGGTTTTTGTCAGCTGCAACACCGCAATTATAGCGCGGGATACTATACGTTAGATGTGGCCCTGCACACACATCTACGACGGTGAAAGCTTTTTAATCACTTTTTATTATTAGGTATTAATATATTGAATGTATCTATTTTATATGTTAGTAAATTTTGTTGTTGTTTTTAATCTTGTTATTGAGCAGAAAGTATTATGTTTGATTTGATATTTTATACAGAATGCAGACCATCATGATACGGGCATACGCCAAGTTTGGGAGGTAGTAATATATTTTTTAAGTTTGTATAATTTTAAATTTAAAAAAAATTGAATGTTATAAACTCAACATATCATGGCTGCTAAAAGTAATGTAAATAACAATAATTAGCAACGATTTCTTATTTAAATCTACGTCTGCTTTTTTGATTTGAGTTAATTTTAATTTAGGCATGATAAGCGCCCTTGAAGTGACATTTCCCAAAAATGGCGCTTTGTAAATTATCCGCATTGAAAATATAAGTATGATAATATATACTGTTGTTTAATTTCCTTAGATTCACGGCTATCATTTCTAACAATGGTATAGAGTATAGTATCTTACATGCATCTTAAGACTTCATTTTATCTGTTATTTTTACGGCAATTTCATTAAACGGTCGATCACAAAAAACGGAGGAACTTAAAAAAATTATCCAGATTTTTCTCGAATCCGCAAATGATGTCTTAAATCCATCTCTGGTAAGTTTTGAACCTGTAACTAAAGTGATTTATCTAATATCTTTCTCAATCTCTGCAGGCTAAAGAATTCA
This sequence comes from Drusus annulatus, assembly GCA_022651775.1. NCBI lineage: Eukaryota > Metazoa > Arthropoda > Insecta > Trichoptera > Limnephilidae > Drusus > Drusus annulatus. Next base: position 502,780 of record JAGWCC010000247.1, on the reverse strand, counting down.
TATATCCGCATGACGTGCGCATTTGCGTCAGTCAGCACTGTCGCAGCTGAATTCGATGCGTTTACGGACGTTATCTTCCCACTCGGCGGTTACGAGAACCGTATTGTATTTCACTTAGCAAGCGAATAATTTAGTAATGCCACATACGTCAAAAAGGATATAGCAAATGTATCGTGAAGTAGCGTAATTGGAATTGGATATACTTAAATTAAAATCGGAATATGTTTTTTTTGCGTATGGGCAATAATTACCGTTTGGTATATTTCACTTCCAACGGGTATGCAGAAGAAGCCGCGTATGATTTGACACAAAAATAATCATTTGATATTTAAACTGGAACTTAAATGTTCGGATAGCGTAAGGCACGATGATATCAAAATTTAATACTGATAGTCTTTGCGATTATTTTTTTAGTTTTATTTATTTTATATTAGTTACTTTGTACATTCAAGTTTACAAGTAGCTAGTTATATCATTTTCTTTTTGACTTTATAATATTTTAACTTATATACTACTTATTATTTTGATTTATATGCATTTCAAATATTTTTTACAGGCTATTTTGAATTTATTGATAGGCATAATTTTGATAGTTTCCGGCAGCGCATTATAAGACTTCATCCCTCTATATGGTAAGCTATTTTGTGTGTTGGATTTATTCTTTTCTGGTAGTCTAATTCCTTTGCATGCCCTTGCATTATATTTGTGAATATCAACATTGTAGATAATTTTGTCAAAAAAATATTTTGGTAACAAGTTTTTCTTCATTTTATGTATAAACATCAATGTGTTTAATGTAAGCATCTGTTTTACTGTTAGCCAATTTAGTTCCTCTGACATTTTAGTTACTTTTGAGTATCTATTTCGCCTAGGTATAATTAATAATGTAGTAATTTATGACCGGAAGGTTATTTAAAGAAACCCATTTTACACTGTAAGGCGTTGATACTTAATGATGGGTTAAAGTTTTTTATTCAACCTTGTGAACTTGCTGAACTAAGGTTATTTCAGAACTTTTCCGTAATCAAGACTCAAATCTAATACAATTTTCAAAATTGGTTTATAGCGAGTCAACAACGTCATAATTTACCACGGAGTGCAGAATATCGTCTTTCCAAAATTTCCGCGAAAATTCATATTTCAATTCAACCAACGTCCTTCCCTAGTGCAATAATTTATTTTATCTCCTTCCTCCGTTTCCTTGGGGAATGCATATAATCGATTTTCTTAGGACGCTCTTAGCGAATTGTATTCTGACATTAGTTTTCAGCGTGAAACTAGCAATAGTAAAAAAACTTACATAGCTGAAAGCGCTTCTCAAAGCAATTTTATGAAAAACCAAGCTGTCACCACCATCGAAGTTGCAAGTTGCAAATAGTTGGGTCAACCTAGACCTTTAGACAAAAATAACTATGTGAAAGTCATGGCAAAGCTCACCGGCTTAATGCAAAAACACACAAAAATATTTTTTCTGCCTTTTATTTACGATCCTATTAGAATTTTGTTTTAGCATGCAGCTACAATATTTAAAAAAAAATCGAACCCGAGGCTGTATTAAAACGTAGAGTTACTATAAAATTACAACTTTCCAACATAAATTGTCATCTCCCAAATATGAAGACGTTTATTTTCACGAAGTTAACATTTTCAAATTGTAAATTAATTCCAAGGAGTCAAAGCCCACCCGTCTCTGCTATCTGTCGGATGTTCCGAAACAATATGGTATGCAGATCTTATGCAAAGGTTAATTGTTTGTTGTTAATTGGCTCTGCCCTAAGGAGCATTCATCCCTCGGCCGGATGGAATTAAACGGAGCCCTAGGAACGGATCTTACTCAAAATACTAGTCAAACCTACAGCGGCTCTATTCAGCTTATTCGGGACTATGGAATTATACGGCTATTGTAAGAAATTCAGTTGCGGCGTCGCTGGATCTGGGAAGGATTCTGTTCTGGATTAGCTTTCTTGAGCTGCGTGTTAGAAATTTTAGCTTTCTTGTGACGAGGTGGTTACTACGTATTACGCCAGAAAAAACTTCATTATTGCCGAAAATCATTAAATTATTTGCATTATAAAAAAACACATAAGTGAAATTACTGAAATTTGAGTACCTACTGGAATCTTTTGCCATCCGGGCGACTACTTTAACCACTGAGCTGTCATGGCAATCTTCAAACCCGTCCCGTTCCTCCGATATCTGTGATGTTTTTCTAATGCATTAAATATTGTTACGATATTTAATATCATTATGGATTATTAAAATTTTGAATAATGCATGCACCTCAATATTTATAAATGGAATGTCACCAAAACGTTAGTTTTATTATTGAACGTCGTCCGCAATAACACAAAGGCATCTCTAGCGGGGCGGGCAATAAATACATACGCCAAAAAATGTGGAACAATCTTAATTTCATTTGGTAAAAAAAAAACTTCCAATCATTTTAATGTTTTTATTGACCTCCATAAACTATTACCCACATAATCGTGTGTTAAAAAAATATTAATTTCAAACCTAAGAACATTTTTCTTTCAAATTTTAACTATGGGATGGAATTTTTAAAAATCGGGCATGCGAATTCTTACTTATATAATAAAGATGAACTTATCTTAAGGCGGTTGTGATTTTATTGTTCTTCGAAAAATCGTCATCCCGTTAAACTGCAATAAAGTAGTTTGTCAATGTTCAATGGAGTAAATTCTGTGTCCTGAACATATTAAAACAATATTTTAAATTTCGCTATCACTGCAATGAAAACAAAAGGTTTTCAGAATAGATTTGAATACCTTACCAAAGCTAACAAAAGAGCGTGCAATTTTGAATCGACTGTGATTTTATTTGAACTTTGTCATACTTGGCCGTTTAGTTCACAAGTCTAAACCTTTCACAACATGCAATATCTGTGAATTTCTAAACATCCGTATAAGTTAATTTTATTAAGCATTATTTAAGATAAGTTTATAATTAATGAGGCGTTCTTATTTATTTTCTGGCCGATAATTGACTATTTCAAAGTTCTGTTGAATAGTTACGTTAGCCTAGAAATTCCTCAGAGAAAAAAGAATTTATAAACTTTCGTTACTTATTCGTGAGTTTTTACTGAGACTCGCCAACATTAGTAAGCAAGTACTGAAAAGGGTGAAGAGACATTGATTAACTGGTCTATTTGTAATTAGTTATGACTTTTAAGTGACTAAATGCGCTATTAAATTTCAAGTATCTACCCTTTTTTTGCTGTATAACAGCTAAAAAAAAATTGTGTGGCTCGGATTAATTATCGTTTTCTTCGAAGTGGAAAGTTAACCGATAAAAATAATACATATTATTTGTAAAGCATTTAACTACCAACTCGAATATTTACAAAAAAATATCATTGATTTCTTTCACAAAATGTTTGCGAGAGATCGTTATAATCTTTTCCTGTGGACGTTAAAATTAAATTAAAAGTTCTCCCTAAGTCGTATTTTTAAATCCAATTCAGTTACCATCGATATGGCTGGGTATGAAGACGGGAATAAAACCAAAAAGTTCCCATTTAATTATTTCCCTCGACTGAGTGAAACTGTAACCGCCGCTATTAGCAGAAAAAATGTCCGTTTTTTCGGATTCCAATTTGGTCTTTGATAAGCGAGTCAGCAGTTAAAGCGATTTAAACTCACTTCGTATCTCGTATCTCGTCTCTCGTATCTCGTCTCTCGTCCCGCGCTAAATCGTGTTATGCTATTTAAATAATTTCTTTTCCGGCTTGATTCAATTACCGCTCCCCGCACCTATACAAAGTAATGTGGAAATGTGACTGAGAAACTGCGACGGTAGAAATATTGTGAATGTGTACACATGTGAATTTATAAGTAGTTCATTGACTGTAATGAGGCCTTAAAATAGAATGTCCTGATTCTATTAGTTTAGACTGGCAACGATTCGCCTGATCTAAGCATATATAAATTCTACTTTAGATTATGTTCATAATTATATGCATTTCAAGTTTTAAAAGAATTATTTAAAAAAAACCTCACACTCTTTATGTATTTTATTATAAATATATATGATTAAATAATATAATAAATATATAAATTATAATATAATATAATTTAATTATTAATATATAAAATATTTTTCATAAGATCTGCTAATTTTACTACTTTACTGCTTTTTTATAGTTCATGAGAACTTATTCATATGTATGAATGTTCTATGATAAGTTAGACACTTTGTACATTAGGGTGGAGTGAAGTGACCAAACTATTTTTAACTCCTATTTGCCTTTCAACAATACCATTATTAAGTATCATGTGTGTTGACCTTTGAGGTGCTGACTGCTGAGCCATGTTACGTTTTTCCTATATATTGAGTTTACGATTACAGATGATTTTTTTAACACCATAATTATAAGTCTATTTAAAAAAAGAAATTTTTGGTGTTCTTACCACAAAACTGCGCTATGTAAGTTCACTGTTATTATTATTAAGAGGTATTAATAATAGTTTGAAAAATTAGTATTATGATTTGTAGAAAATATATTTTCTCGTACCTTTTATTCGAACTAAACTTTAAAGTTTTCTCGGAATATAATACCTAAGAAACATAATCACCAGTAATCTGATAGATGATAACGACATTGGTAGGCAAAGACGAGCTCTCAGCGTAAAAGCGAATATGCTCAGCAAGAGATTTCGCCTTTGCAGTACTGCTGTGAAAAGAACGCTCTTTCTTGCCTTCGCTGTATACGTGTGAACTTTCGGCAAACTACAAAAAGAGCAGTATAGAAAGACTTGTATATACTAACACCTTCCGCAACATGTTTGGCCTCCCCAGATACTGCAGCGCTTCCAGTATGTTCATGGAGGGGCTAGTTTCCGGTTTCCAACCTGAATGTCATAGCTCTCTAAAGGCCTATTATTATTATTAGGTATTATTTATTTATTTATTTCTTCAATCTTTTATATTTTAATAATATTTGTTACTTTTGTTTGTATTGCATTTATTTGTCTATTACTTATTGTATATGGAATGTGTGGGAATGCACTAACTTCCCAATATACCGTTATAAATACATATGATTATTATTATTGTATGTCTGCTCTCCATTTCTGCGCGATCTGAGGCAACAGAGTCCGGCTGATACCTCTTCACTTTCGTTTCGGGCAGTTATTGCTTAGATTTTTGTCAGTTGTACAACGATTGTCCATTACCAGTATTCCCTGGACACCAGTATCCACTCTACAGTGATAGTTCACCTTTCGCCATTATTAATTTATTTTTGAAAAAAATATATAGGATCGTTTAGTAATTAACCTTTATGTACCTGAAAGTAAAAATCAAACGTAAGTGCCGAAGGGGGGTGACGTAGTTAACCCATTTGATCTTGCGTATGAAAGCGTTTTCATGACATAATTCAGAATTTATTTTTGGTAATACTTAGAGAGAAATTAAAAATTCAGCTATTTTATTCTAAAATATCGCACAAAGCTCTCGTTCAGGGTGACATTAGAACCACCCTTGGGAATGGGAGTGTCAACATAACCCGAAGGGCGCTTACATTTTTTGGACACTAATTTTGTCGTTCGTTAAAGAAAATGTTGTTTTTCCTCACTGACTGATCTGAGTTGCAACAATAAGTTAACACTTTTTTTTAAATTATGATTATTGCAGCTGAGCACACATACGAATTTGACTCATTACGTGACCGATTGGCGAGACATTGAGACGTTGAGACGCTAGGAACAACGATACAAGGCGACCGCTTCTCCTACATTCGAACATCTAACGCTAGGTTCCTCTCGGGCAGACTCAAGCGCGAATTACTGTCGTGTGAGAATGGCCATATCGTCTGCATTCGCGATATTATTTAATCATATAGCATTCAAGTGATGTCTTAAACTTTCCGCGTTGAGGTTTTTGTCCAAGTCGTTCACACCTACAAATATTGAATATAATTCGCGATAAGCTTCTTTTTTTTTCCTCGTTGCCTGATTCCAAAATCCATGTTCACTGGATTGGACATTTCATTTTTCCAGATTTCTTTGTTCGCATGGTGATGATGCCAGACTGCCAGAAAGTTGATAATTAAGGCGTAAAGACTTGACAGTTTGATCAATCATTTCATGTTTACCTATGTTGAAAGCAGCATACGAGTTGTACCAAGTTACCAAGTGTGAGCATAATCATTTAGGTCAATCTCTTTCTATTGCTATATCGCTAGTTAATACAAACTGTGAAAATGGAATGCTAAAAATGGTTTTTAAAAAACCTGTGTACGAGTACATGCGAGGAGGTTGTTTCATTGTTAGCTTTCCCCACCATAGAAATATGAATAATTTCTAGCAATAAGGAGGACTGAAAACTGCAAAACTTCAAGAGAGTTTTTCTGCTATAGCATTGAAAAAAATATTAATATTTGCAATGGGTACCTATATTAATATCAAACACATTTTTAGATCGATGTATAAGTTTTTTATAATTATAAGCGAAACGTTTTTAATAAATGTTTCCTTTATGATTTTTTTAAATAGACCTAATTTTAATTATCTCCAACGTTTTTGCAGTTATTCGATTACGTTCCTGAATAAAATTGATTGTATGAAAATGTGGAAATTGTCAAACCTATTTTAGGGCGTAAAACATAAACGTCTGATGGAACGAGATCAGGTGAATACTATTGTAGCAATTCTGCTTCAATCTCACAATTCAACTCGCCTATGCGACGAATGTTGCATCTGGGAAACATATACTCCGATGTCGCTGATATATTTAACACGTCAATATCAAACTATAATTTTAATTTAGTACAGTCGTCGTCATCTGGTAGATCTAAACTTATAGTTGGACCTGTTACTTAATATAATTTTTTTCTTTTCTTTTACAATATTTTTGAACATGTTATTTGTTAAATATTATTTGTTATTTTTGTATCTGCTATTCAATACTCTTTTTTATTTTTTCTATTTTACACAATTTTTTGGACTAATGAGGTTACTGTTTAAAATAAAAAATGTTAACACGTATGTAAAAGCCTATAACTGGCGTAAATAAATAAATACGGCTGACTTGAATTTGTCAAACTGCTAACTTAGGTCTTGCACGCTTAACAGCCGCTTCTTTAATGGGTAGCAGTTCGATAGCGCTTTCCCCGTGAACTGCCCTCAACTATGAATACTGAATTAGTTATTGAAAGGTATGTCAAAAATGTTCATTTCTGGTACTTGAGCGCATTAAAAAAAAAAAAAACTCACAAATAATATGGCAATAAAAAAATCACTACCTTGTTAAAAGCCGCTAAAAACCATAAACGCTTCCAAATTACGCACCAATTCGTTCATTATGATAGCAATTCAAATCACAAAACCTACAAATAATTTAAAAGAAAAACTTCATCAAAATATTTATTTTGACAGTCAGTAAGACTAGACGTAAGCTGATATTATTTGTGTAACAAAGCATCACATTAAAATATGTTTAGTGTGAATGAGCCAAATTTTAATAAAGTAAGTTAAATTCCCTGGGAGTACCCAGCGTCTCGGCATTATTAAATCTTCGTAATAAGAAACGTATGAAAATTTAATCAAACTCGTTAGGCAAGTAATTAGTAACACTGGTGAAAACTCGCTGCAAACTGAGTTGAAAGGTACACACTCTCACCGTGTCCCTTATTGTATAATAATATTACACTCTCATTCTAAGGTAATGGAGGATGTAGTTAAAGACTGGGGAAAACAACATCGTATTGTATTGGAGTCATTGAATGAGGTAGAAAGTACTCTGCAATGTCATCGCTGGAAAGGCAAAAGGGTTTAAGTGACACTTTGGTCAAAAAATATTTAAATATGCAGTTTTGATCATTTTTTTTCTCTGCATCGAATACTCTGACTCTCGTTTGATTCTGAAGAATTTTGTGGCCCTTCAGCCATCTAAAATATATTTACCATTTGGGAGAAGGTTTGACTCAAGCGACACAAGTTTGGGACTTTTTTTTGCTTTTTATCGTTTCAGGTAAGTCAGTGAGAGCATTGAGTTACCTGATTTTTTAATTTTTTTTCTAATCCAACCATATACTGAAGTTTTATGATTTTAATTGTAAAACAAACTAAAAAGTTAGCTTTGGTGTAAACATAAAAAAATGGCGCTTAAGCCCTTTTATCTTTCCGGCGAGGATTTGTACATACGATTGTCTAAATTTCTGTTACGTGCTGCAATGGTTTTGTCATGTTTGTGGTCTATACATTACCATATATGTACTTGAATTAGAATCATTCGATTGGATCACTGAACTGATATTGGAAGGAATTGTGATTGATCTCGCTTTGAAAGAAAACGTATATCGCTTACAGAAGACCTTTCACCCTTATTTGGTTCCAGACAGATCAATTAAATTGATTATCTATTTGATATTTCAAAAGGTTTGATTACTTTTACCAGAAGTTAGTAAAAATTTAGCTTACTTCGAGCACACGAGTGCGCCCATAACACGTTTCTATCGGTGTACAAAATCGTCGGCTGTTCATTTACGCATTGCTTTGGTATCGCATGTGGAAGCAAGAAAAGTACAGGATTTCCCTTCTCCTTTCGTGTTCCGTAGGGCCCTCGGAATTTCTACTACAAATTACAGGCGAACTCAGAACTTCTAACTAGTGACTTCAAGTGACTTGAATGATTGGCGCGCAGCGGATCCAGTGTAGTCAGACCAGCTGCGGGCTTAGTGACAGACTAGTGAAGTAGTGAATTCTACTGACTGCTGAATACAATGAATAAATTGAATACAGGCGGCTAATACGCATTGTTGACTAGTGCTTAAGGCGGAATCAGACGGCTCACTCGGGAGAATGTTCACTTAAGTGAACGTTCATTTTTATTTCATTTCGTGTTCACACGGCACAGACAGAATGATATAGAAATGAACGTTCATTCGTTATTTTCCTCGACGATGTCGTCGAACGAAATCGTGCGCCTTGGAATCGGTTTGATTTGTGATCATTTGATTGAAGAATTGACAAAAAAACGGTGCGACCATGGATTTTAAATGTAAATCTTGAATTGGTGATTTTACAGAATTTACACATAGCGATATGTCTTTATATACATCTAGTTTATGATTCCAAAGACTAGTAATTCTTAAAATTCTCTAAAACGAGCAGCGTATTTTAATCGTTCCACTTAAAAATTATTTTGTTTCGTGCGACGCAACGTCTTTCCGCTACAGAAAACGAGACTGAATGACCGTACCCGAGCGAATGTCCATGTTTAGAAGTTTCATTTTTCTTTCATTCCGGTGCGAATGAATAGTGTCGAATGCCAAAATCCAACATTGATCGGTTCACTCGGTACTATTCACTCGCACTCAGAGTGAAAGGAAAATGAAACGTCTAAACATGGAGTGAACATTCACTTGGGTTCGGTCATTCAGTTTCGCTTACTGTAGCGGAAGGACGTTGCGTCGCTCATAACAAAATGGTTTTCAAGTGGAACTACCAAAACACGCTGCTGTTTTTAGAGAATTTCTAAAATTACCAATGTCTCTGGAATCATTACCTAGATGGATATAAAGGTAGATCGCTACGTGAAAATTCTATAACATCGCCAATTCAAATTCACTTGAGTAAACGTTCTCACGAGTGAACCGTCTAATTTCGTGCTGCGACGGACTGGTAGCGTGGCATTGACGAATGAACTCGGAACTGCTAACTGGTTGACTTGCGGTGACTTGTAGTGCAGATACTGCGGACTGATGATGTGACCTACGGTTTGGATTATGGCAAGGGATGTAAATACGTTAGATAACTTTGCGACGCCACCCATAGTATCTGCATCATAATTACCGCGTTACAAGTTAAAAAAACTGTAAGTGTCAAATTGAGAATCAGATCGAGTGTGTCACGAAAGTGAATTCATTCATTCGATTCATGATCGAAAAATTTAAATGACAACAACCGATATATTGGAATAGAAAATAAACAAGATTGTTTCATGAAATCATTTTAACAATTGCATAAGTCGATTAATTCATTTTTTCCTTTTTATACAATATTTCATTCCAATATCAAGGTTCTCAAACTTTTTTCAGGTTCCTTTTCGTAATTTTCTACTTGAAAATCTTCGTTAACACTTCTCTAAAGTCACAATAACTAATTAGTTTATGAAGAAACTTCGCCTGATCTATTTTCATGGGAGATGATTTCAATGTATATAATTCATTTTTGTTATGGTTTAAGTTTTCTAGATAATTATTCAATGCCGAACAATACGAAAATGTGGTGACGTTTTCTCTTAAATTATATATAAAAATGTATAAGGTTAAGCAAACGCACATTTCGTTTAATTTAAATACTAGTTTTTTTATATTCAATCTGAGCAGCAACCACCATACGAAGAATAACATACAATATACACATTCATAAGGAGAACAAAGCATTATTTTTTGTAGCGTGATAAACAACAAGGTAGTGGTGTAAGAGTTGCCTACTCGTGCTATGGTACTCGAATAAAAGTTGGTGTTGGCAACACATTATGAGCACTTCGGCCACGGATGAATGAAAATTATATGGATAACGCCATGATATTATAAGTGCGAAATTGTGTAAAATGTAGCTTTGCATAGGATTTAAACTCGGATTAATAGAATTATGTAGTAGAGAAGTATCGCAAATTTAAACAGTAATTCTATGGTGTAATTGGTTAAACCACCGCCAAGCAATCGGAAGATCCAAGGTTAAATCAAGGTAGCACTTAAAATAGTTTTACTTTTCTTAGGGCAACATTGAACTTGGTTTTTATTAAAATGTAAAGATCAATTTAGTTAGTAGAAATAACATCAGTTGTGAAGCCAGAAAAATACTTCATGAGAAATGTGTCCATCAAAAAAAGAAAGATGATTGAAAATAAAATTCACTAAAGGTTACAAAGTATATGGTGAAGAGAACAGAAAGGAAGAGTATTAATCGCTGTTTATGTTACTTCTTCCTGTCTCCGTATCACTGATTAGTTCATGATTAAGTAGAAGTAGTTGGCAGTCATCACTGATGACTCATCAGATTGTGGGTGTTTCTATCCTGTCGGTATTAAAAAGATCGGTGTTGATATCCGCAGTTAAGCACATATTTCGTGTGTTATTGTATTCCATCGTTTGAATATTATTGATATTCTATTCCAGTATAAAATCTTTCTCTTGATCTTTACAGGGATAAAACCCACCAAATTTTCTTGGTACGACCATAAAATATGATATATAAATCTAGGTCAAAATGTTTCGGTTGACTAATCGAAGACAGTGATAATATGTGTGTTGTTTTTTTTTATGCTTAAATAGCATAGTAAACTGTCAACGGGAAACAAATCACCTATTTACAAGGCAACTAATTATATACAGTGTACACGAGCCGAACTTTACATACAAATACATAGGTTATTCTAATAGAGAAAATATTGAAATCGCCCTCTAAATTTGAAAAAAAAATATTATCCTGAGTAGCGAGACACTAAAACCAAACACTTTTTTTTCTATCCATGACGAAGTACCCATGTACTCAAATATAAATTACCAAAAGCGGTCATTCAAATGGAGTAACTCAACCAGAATCGGTGCAACTTGATTTAACTTAATTTTCTTGTGTCCCTCATAACGTAACGAATCGAGAGAAAGAAAAACAAAACAAAAGAAAAGAAAGGGGGGTTCAAGTCTCCGTCGCTTTCCCTACGTATTTATTTGCTCTACTGAAGCGAGCGATTGTTGCAAAGCAAATGTTAGGAATTCGCGTGGGATTAACTTGCGACCACGGCGTTATTCTCAACCCCATGCCTCTAGAATAACTCCGACCGAGCACGGAATGAACACGAAACTTTAACATTTTATTTACATTTGTGTTGATAGATGAGTGTTATTCTTCAAAGGCAGCCATTCTCAACCGTGTGTTATGTGAAACCCCACTCCACTGGATAGCGAGATCCGAGGTGGAGGCAAGGCATCACTCTGCATTAAAAGTGAAAGCTCTAAATGGCATCAGTGGCGTAGCTTAATTTCAGTCTGCGATATCTATTTCGGTGAAACGTATATTATTTTAACATTTATGTACGTAATCATTTGTAATAGATTGGGGCTTTCGTTACAAAGCTGATAAAATAATATTACCACCTGGTTGTAAAATGTTCTTACTTAATAATTATTACGGCTAAGCATTTATAATTTAACGCTGTTCAGTAGTGAACTCAAGGTATTTATTTAATACGAAATCATTTTTAAATACTATTATCAGAATAAAGCCTACACGAACCTACTGTTTTCTAGGATTCGTTTTTAAATATAAAATGCGTTAGTATGTGTGTAAAATATCTACCTTTTTCTTATAATATCACATTGAGAACAGACTGGGACACGGTAAACCATCCAAATTTACAATGTTATAATTTATTTTTTGTATTTTTCACTTTTTCTCATTATTTTATGATGTATTATTTTTTTATATAGTTTACTGTCAGTGTGTTGTTAAATAAATTATTGATGTTATTTTCATAAGTATTATCATTTATTTATTTTCCATTTTGGTTACAAAATATATATTACTAGCGGAAACTTCACTGGTGAATGCAATATGGTAATCACTTTATCTATCGAAATGTGTATAAAACTGTATGTTTTTTAAAATAAATTAAAATTAAAATAATGCTAACCTTTCGGCGATGGGAAGATCTCTCGATTATCATTTGTCGGCCTCCTTGGCCCGTTTTCTGCAACAGTGAGAAAAACATTTACTTAACATGTGTAGCTGGTGTAAAACTGATGTAGTAAGCAAAAACTTTCTGATACTAATATAAAAATGGTGACTATTATTTTTTTGTCGTCTCGGTGGTACAACACCGCTTTACCAACATCTTAACAACAATACCCAAACTATTTAAGCACCGAGACTCTGAAAGTCAATGTCCGAGGAATACAAGTTCCGCAATTGTTACCACTTTTAACTTTTTATTGGCTTTCCATACACGAACTCAACATATTAGTAGAATATTATTTTTCATATTGCAGTTTTCCCTTTGAGAAGTACCTCTTTACTAATAAAAACAGAAAATATTATATTTTATTGAATGATGTTGAATTTTACCGGCATACTAGCAATTTAAAAATAATATTATGAATGTTTACATACGATTATATTTTAATTACAAGATACCAAATGCGTATTTTCAATCACCAACTTATATGTAAATGATATCATATTTGACAATAAGTTCATAGTGTGTTAACACAAATCTACCCCTGTTTAGCACACAGGTGTCGAATAGAATTCCAGCTCCGAATTTTAGTACAAGCAAGTTTCATTCCTACCCGCCGAGTGTCATTGCTAGTCAACAGTCAAGGTAAACATGTAACGTTCCTTAGAAGGCTAAGTAAACAAGCTCAGCGCTAAGATTGGCCCTTTTAGTAAATAATGTTAAATTAACCGGCCTTATTTAATGGATGCGATGCGTCATATAAACATCGCAAGGGAAATCCTTGTGCCAGGGGGTGACAAACTTCATACCGTGTGATTTGACATTGCTGTGTATTATAAACGGAGGACACGAAAAGGATTTGAAAGGATAGCCATTGCATTTTGTCAAAGGGAGTAAAGCTTTTTGTGTATTTATTTTTCTTATATTTGAAAAAAATAAATTTTATGACTAAAATTTTTCTTACTGGTTCGCAATTAACAAAAAGAAAATAATGTATATTGTGTGAGATTTTATTTAAAACTAATTATAAAGTGTCACTTACTCCGTAAGTCCACAGACCTCAACATTATATTTATTGTGTACAATACAATGTTTTCTTCAATAATTATTTTGCAAAGATTTAATTTGGCTATCTCAGTATTTCATCATTAATTTTCTTAATTAAAGGCTTAAAATTAGTATGTTCTTAAAATGTGTGTTTTTTGCAACAAGAGAGAGAGTTATTGCGTAGTTCGTCTTTGAGCAGAATAGGTACGGAGAGTTTTATATCATCAAATCATTTTTTTCACCTCATCATAGGTCACCAAAGGTATTTTTCTTGAAAACTTTTCATGTAGTGAATAATTCGTTTTTAATAATTTTTATTAAATCAGATTTAATAATTTTAATATTAAGTTCGGCTAGTTAGTTTTAGTTTTTATTATATAAATACGTAATAAAAAATAGCGGATAAAATTAAAAGTTTGGTATTATTAAAATGGAGTTCCACCACCAATCAACAGTTTCAAAATTAGAAATAGTATAAATACGTAGTTTCCATATGGCCTAACCACAGTTCAAAATACCCTTGACCGCCGAAACAGCTGTCACTATATATAAAAAGTGAAAGCTAACAAAACTTAATGACATTTAATTTAAATAACATTTTTTAAATGAAGTCGACAACTTCAACACCAAAAACGTAAATTTTAAAATAAAAGAAATAAAAAAAATAAACAACAAAATTATTAATTAATGTTCCACTGAAGACATCTTATGAATTTTAAATGTACGTTTACTAATCTACTGGTACAAGGGCAGTTCCGCTGATTAATTCTGGGTTGTAGCCTGCAAAGTGAAGATAATAATAATAATATGTAATAATGATAATTATTGTTATAATTAAAATAATATCTCATAAATTGTAAATAAATACATTGTTCGTAAAATAAGTTATTTTGATATAACATGGTTACAACAGTTTTCCAAAATTTATCAGAAAAGCAGGCAGCGGTAAAAATTGATTCGTGGTCAATGGGAAGAATCTCTTCAAGAATCAGCAGGATCTCCTTTTTGAATCCCTCCTCACTGACGCTAAATATGTCGATATTAAAAAAAGATTTTGTTCATGAGCAATACACCCCCACCCCCCCTTTACCAGGAAAACTATTCACACGTTGGTTTTACAGGCTGAAAGAAGGAACCATTTATGATAGCACTGTCTTAGATAATCATCAAGAACATAGAGACTTATGCGCTCCAAAATAGCCGAGTTCTCCATACAGCTTAGCAGCAGTCTGATAAGTGGGTGGTGAAATACCCCTCTCTTTTGAGCTAAAATGAGTGAAATCCGAGGACGTTCAGTAGAAAATTCGTAAGGTGAATTCATGGATGGTGGCTGCACTCTTCGTTTAGAGAAATCTCAAAAACTTTTCTTAACGCTCTTTAACAAATACGAGATTATTACTGATCATATATGGTAGGTGAGAATAAATTGTCAAGTGAGAGATAAGACAACGCATTTAGAGATATTGAAATTAAGCAAGTTTTACTGACTCCGCTCAGAAATATTATCGTTGTCCGCTTAAAGATGCAGGCAATCCTCAATACTTCTAATATTGAAAATATTTTGATATCGTCTGCGAAAAAAAAAAGCGAGAAAAATAGAAGACTTATAAAAAAACAGAATAAAGAAGCGACCCTAGGATTGACCCTTAAGAAACCCTAGTAAACACGGAAAACTCAGTGGATTGAAAGTGATTCCATGTTTGGCATTTTTTTGTTTTGTTTGCGTTAGCGATGGGAAAAGCTTCACAGATTTGTGAATGCTTCACGAATTGATGCTTCTTCAAAATGAACCCTTCACGATGAACCCTTCAATTGAAGTAACATATTAATCACAGCATTCCTCGTCGAGGGAGGGGGGGTTAAATAATAATATTTTTCGGGGCAGCTCTCCCAACCACATAAATTGATGTATGTATGTGCATTATTCTATGGCAAAAATTATAGCTTGTAGAAAAACAATGATGAATTGTCTATTATTGGTTTCTCTTCTATGGTTTACGGATTACAGCTGTCAAAATCGTTTGAATCTTAAAAGTATTCAAGGTTTGAATTGTTAAGTGTAGCATGACTTAAAAGGGATGATGTACAATGAGTATGCACAAGGAACTTGCAAAAAGCAAATGAAGTACTAGCAAAATTTCCAGTTTCTGTAAGAGCGATATAAACTTCTTTCAGGGCTTGAGATACGATTTGAATATTCTTACTGTACAGTACTCAGTTTGACAGTTTGGTTAGCAATAGGCTGAATATTGCGCAAATGACGATTCATATTAAAGGCATTTCCCCCTTTATGGATATAACTTCAGAACAAAAGTTGCATTTGGCCTGGTAAACCTCAACTTCCTTAAAATAAACCCATATTTCACTTTCTTTCTCGTTGAACGGCCAGTCATAATTTAAGGTAGAGATTGAAAGGTATGTTTGTAAGCTGAGATATTATAAAAGTTCAACAAAATAATTCGTTCACAATTCAAAATCACCAAAAAACACTCGGAAAAACTAGTGTCGTATAGACAAAACAAGCAAAGAAATCATAAGCAAATGTCACGAGTACGTGCGAGGGAACGGATAACTAAAAAGATACTTCATTGCTTCATTCATTCTTCGAACTAAAATCGAAGGAAGAAGGGAATGAACAATTGAACTGTGGATGATGCAATATTTCAGTCTTTCGAACGAATGAAAAATTGAAGTTCGAAGTAGATGCCATAGATTGTTCAATCGGAAGTACCAACTTAACCAACTTCAATTGAAGTATTTGTTCAATGAAAAATGAATGAAGTTGGGACTGCTGTCAAAAGAAGTACTTCTTTGAAACAGTTCTTTCAAAACTGTCACAACGCTAGTTTGCGTTGTAACTGCCATCTTGAGCTGATGATAACCAGCCTCCAACAGGAGAGGAAATCGGAAAAAATATTTTTTGCGATCTAGTTTAGCACTGTCTATTGTTACGGATATTGCAAATCTGAACACGCCATGATTAGATACGATTTAAGGTAATTTAAATTGTTGTTAACGTATATTTTCAATTTTAAAAAGCTACAGAAAAATAAAAATAAACTATTTTAAAGAATTCATTAAAGTTCTTAATAGAAATTTACGTGATTTTTAACAAAGTTTTTCAAAATTTAGGTAAATACAAGTTTTATTGTTGTCTAGTTTGTAGTAAAAAAATATGCATATTGTTAAAAAAAAAATATTCCAAAAACTTGCTTTAGGTGTTCACCATATGAATACTTCTCTGTTGAACATTCCATATAAGTTTGCAGTGTTCCCAAGATGAACTGTTACTTGACTGAATGTGTAGCTCAAAATCCCCCGATATAAAATACAGCATGTTATTGAACATTTCTCCAGCTATTGTCATTTTTAATAGTGTGCTTTGAGGGCCGATCAGTTAATATAAAATGTCCATATTATTTATGCATCTATCGTATAGCCTAAATGAAAGAAAAAAAACAGCTTGGTAGGGAACAATTCGACATCTGATTTATTTTTAACCCTAATGAAACTTGTGGTTTCACATTCATGGTGAAATCCATATTCAAACAAAACCAAACAGAATATCACTTATTTTGGATAACAGAAAATAATTACGAGTTTTAAAAAATTATAAATTATAACCCACCTGTATTTTTAATGTAATAATTTACAACGTAACTGTTGAAATTGCTCAATTTTATCAAACAAGCGAATTGAATATAAATAATGCAAAATTCTCGAGAAAGGTATGGTCGCAAAACTCTCTTTCATTTCACACGTGCCGTGACTTTTCTCAGGTAACAACTAGTATGTAGGTGTATTTCTATTATTTTTGTTCAACTTGGTACTTTAAATCGATCTTAACTTAGTGGAAATATTGTCGCTGGAAAGGAAAAAGGGCTTAAGCGACACTTTGGTCAAAACGAGTTGAATACGCAGTTTTCTTGATCAGTTTTTTTTTTCTGCATCGACTCTCGTTTGATTCCGAAAACTTTTGTAGAACTTCGGACGTCTAAAATAAAATTACCATTTGGGAGAAGGCTTGATTGACTCAAGCGACACAAGTTTGTGATTTTTTTAGCTTTTTGTCGCTTCAGGTAACTCAGTGAGAGCATGGAGTTACCTGAGTTAACTTTTTTTTTCAAAAGCCAACCAGGTACTGAAGATTTATGTATATTATTTTATTCTTTTAAGTTTCACTTTTTACTTTAGCCCTTTCGCCTTTCCGGTGACGATATAGTATTTCGATGAACTGTTTACTAAAAAAAAAATGTGTTTTTTTTGGTTAATCTAGTAAACGCACACATGTTAAAATATTTTAACATCTTATATTCTCATTCATCTATTTTTTCTTAAAATTTTATGATAATTTAAATAGAAATGTTTTTGTCAAGCTTTCTAAGAACACTTCATAGCCAAATCAGTTGACATCTATTTATAAGTCATTAAGAATGGAAGCTTCAAGAGTTGATCATAAATCAGCATGGTCAAGCTAACGTTAAAGAAATAAAATTAAAAAAATGTTGGACACTAATTGATTATTAAACATCAATATAGAATTCGATAAAACAGCTTAAAGATTTAACGCGAAATATTGTTGGAATATACAATTGGGCGGGAAGGAAGAAATAAATGGATTTGGTCCTAGTTATTAGGAGTACGTTATTAGGCTCGACGTATTAAACAGACGTCTGAATTCATTTAGAACACAAAACGTGTTTTTTCACCTGCTCGTGCCTTGATAAAATACAGTTCACAGAAGACTTTAAAAATGTGAAGAATTATTAAAAAAAATCTACCTTGTCAGCTAATTCCTGTATTTTAAATAAGTATCTTATCTCCTGATCCTAGAACGCATTAATATTTCTCAAAACTTTTGATTAAATTTCATATTTTTGTGTAAAATTGTGACGTTTGATGGCTTTAGGTATAATATTTTTAGCACGAACACAGTTGAAGTGTTTATAAAATGAAAATTAATGAGAAAATAGTAACGACGTCAAAATTAATAAAATCAAAGTAATAACCGATCAATTCTCCCAATTTCATTTATAGTAGATTCCTATTTCTAAAGAAGAGTTCGAGAAGTGTACTTTACCATAGCATAGAAATACCAGCGAGGATTTTTAAGAAAAAAATGGCCGCGTTTTTCGGGCCGGGCTGCGCAAGACTAAGTCCCCCCAAAAGGAAATACGTCAATGTTATGTTTTCACTTCCGGGCGCCGCACCTTCCATAAAGTTGTACAGCTTTTCCATCGCAGTCGGAGTGAGGGGGGGGAGTAAGGACGGTTTATGTCACAAAAATTAATTTACGAACTATTCTGGCGAAGGAAGTAAGTACAGGCCGAAGTTATTGTATCAAAAGCACAACAAAGTATACATTTTAGACGTTCACATAGAGTTTGTGAAGCATTTGAGGAAAAATATTATAGATGCGAAATTATGTGTTCCGTCACGAGACAGTAAATAGTAACTTAAGAACATAAATATTTTACAGACACGACAATTAATCTTTAGGGGTCTTACTAACATATGTAATTTTTAAAAAAATTCAAAGGAAGAAACTCTTTAGTAAAAGTTGATTTTATTATGAAAAGAGAACAGATTTGGTCAATGATAGAATGTTTTTTTTTTTTTATATCTGTATAAATAGTAAGTGTTTATTTATTTTTAAGGAAATCAAGTTGATGGTCTTAATTGCAATTTATCACAGTAAAATTAGAGACTCAAATCGTGCTCGATACTCAGTTTATGTACAGGTAGATGTTTTGTTATTTCAATAGTAAAAGTATGTTTTTAGATCAGTTTCGACACGATTACGAAATGTTCATTCAATTAATAAAAGAATTAAACGTTTTCGGAACCAGTAACATTACCCTCGGTATAAATTATAACTTATATAATTCTATCCTCAAGTTGTTTTTGGTCCTTGCCAGATAGTAACAAATAGTGAGGAAGCGAAACAATTACCTACATAGAATGTGTATAATCAGTAATCACTAGGAGCCGCAGACGCGATGGCCAAAACAGGGCGGTAATCAGTACTAGGGAAACGCATGTTAAAAAAAAACAAATGTAAGAAACATTTATTTTACATTCCCGTTTTCAACAGGCAAGGAGTAGAGTATGTTGTTGAAAAAAATAGTTTTTTGAATTGTTGTAAAGTATCGTTTCCTGCAAAGTTTTCAAAGTTCAAAGCAGCCTATATTGGGCATATCCATCACATTCAAGCTATTTTCTCATAATAATAATATCAATATTTATTCATTATACTAATAAGGTGATAAATAAGGCTTTCCTATTGTGAATTTGAATAACATGTACACGATGCAGGATTAATTTGTTTTGTCATCAACATTACTTTTATAATACACTATGAGAATCCGTTCTAGGTTTTTCGGAGATAAACCAAACCTCTTTTCAAAATTCCGCTTTTGTAAAGAAAATTATCGTTCAACATCGACATGTTTCAACGGAGAAAATTTATATAACTATGAGAAATCGATAAAAATATTTAAATTTTCACTAGTACACAGTAATCCATCATAGCCAGGATTTTGGTATAATCTTTTTTCTGCCCGCTCTTCATTCCTCTATGATAAATCGAACGATTCAATGATATAAAGGTCCTAATTCTAATCTTCTAGTTATTTTATTACATTTGGAATTGTTCCGAAGTATTCTGTTATAATAACAAATTTACCTTTAATACTCGTACCTTCAAACAAAATTTACGCTTCCGCTTTTTGCCAAGGCGTCCTTGTCATTTATAATAGAAACATCATTTTTGATTTTTCTAATATCGTTAATTTTCCTACAAAACACTTTAGTTAAATACACTCTAGAAAGAGCATATTCACTTGCAGAACAATTACAACACAAATATTTTTTTAATAAGTTTTGTATATATATATATATTTTCTTACTGTGCATAACACACAAGTGTCCCAACTGTGTGGAGCCAGTGGGATTATGGCATCCCTATCGGGGTATGTTATGACGAAAAATTCTTAATAGCCTTGTAGTCTGAAATAAATTGTTTCAAGATTGTTTACAAAGAAGACGTCCGAATAACGTGTCTCTTTATTCTTCCGTTTACTGTACATTTAATAGAGAAGGACAAACATATCATAATTGATAACCTTACATAAAACAGTCACAAAGAAGTAAACAAAGGCATTTCGATGTCACGACTTCAACTCAGAAACTGCTACTAGCAAAACGAGTGAGTGATTTTAGCACAAAAAGGTAAAAAGAGTATACGAAGAAAGATTGTTTTAGTAAGATTGATTCAAGCCTTTCCATTCAAACTCAAAGTTTGTATGTCATAGTTTATATTATGGTAGCGACCATCGGGCACTGCAACTTTTCCGTGAAAAGATGTGTTATATCTCTATTATTTTCAATTTTGAACAATTCTTCGATACTCAATATATTATATTGTAATTCGGAGGCCTTCGTTGTCTAGGGGTAAACTATTTGGCTCCAGGCGTAGTACTACGTAGAAACAATATATGTTTATGCAAAAATAGATTCATTTAGGTGTCTTCTGTAATGAAAACTAATTTCATTAACAAATAATACAAAAATGAGAATTCGTTCAGACCAGGCCTCTCGTGGTTTACATAATGCACTACCGGGCGGTTGAAACGAATTTAACCCATCAAATAACGTTATTTTAACTGATTTACCTTTAATAATGAGCGGCTCTGGAATTCTTCAACATGCCACTCCGTTTACGGCTCCTGTTAATGAATAAATGCATATAAAATGTTCCCAATAATACCAGATGGTCGATAATTCAGTGAACCACTAGCAGTCGTCTGAATTTATCCAGTTATGGTTTTTTTTAATGCTTGATATGACTGACGAATTTTGTGGCGGTTAGAACAGCATTAGTAAAATAAAAAAATGATTATTATTAAGGCTTTTCGGTGCTTACAAAACATTTGAAACATCGTAGAACATATTTGACTTCAACTAAACATTGAACATCAATACCCAAACAAGAAAACTTTCAAAGAATCCCTCTCGCATCCTTCGGCGTACTCGGTTCTGATTTTTTTTTAGGTAAAGAGATAAATTGCAAAGTTTCCTGTAACCGACTTGGTAACTGTTTTTTTTTAAATAAATATTGAATTTCCTCCTTTTTCGGATATCCTTAGATTATTTTCCGAAAGCTTTAGATTGAACATGATTTCTTCTAAATCTAGACCAGGCCAGAAGCCTGTAAGCTATTGCTAGGATTTTTTCCCAGTATTGTCCAACAAAGTGACAAAATATAATGGTTTTCAAAATAACACGA
Organism: Drusus annulatus; assembly: GCA_022651775.1. NCBI lineage: Eukaryota > Metazoa > Arthropoda > Insecta > Trichoptera > Limnephilidae > Drusus > Drusus annulatus. The sequence continues at coordinate 480,747 of JAGWCC010000247.1, read as the reverse complement.
GGCTTATCTTTTTTCTTAGGAAAGGAGAGGTTAGGTTAGATAGAATTTCAAGATTGATACAGTCAAACGCCCAACAATTTTTTTGGTACAACTGAAAGGAAAAAAAAAAGTGCGTATTTATAATGCGTTGATGGTGAGTACACCTGTGGGATTTATCGAATACTACTTGTAATTAATGCCTTCGGTGAAGAAATGTATCTAAGTGAATGTTTTTTTCGTTATTCTTAAACATTCTCGCTACAATGTGATTATTCATAAACGTAGTAAGTTAGCTAATAAGAAATAACCCTACATATTTTTTTCCCTAGGATATTTTCCTTTTCTAGTAAAGTGTTGCAGCAGCATTTAATAATGTTGAAATATTTACCAAAACAAAGTATTTTAGCCATAATAAAGACCAAAGTAAGGGAATTATTTATTTCTCACGCAAACAAAATTTAATTTCAAGAAATGAAAAAATTACTTTGTATAAGACCACTAACATTATTTTATTTTTTATGACCGACCGGTTTCGCTTAGCCTAAGCATTATCAGGGTACAACATTAAACTAAACAAAAAATATAATGTGTGTGGTTATATATACTCGTACGTACAGAGGGAGAACAAATAATAAAATAAAATAACAAAACAATGAGAAAACAATAGAATAACATTTAAATTATAACAAAGGAACAGAGAGGAAGAGACAGATAATACGAATTAAAAGAGACAAAACGTCAACTGAGAAGGTGTTTAAAGAATAAAAATAAGTTATATGAGTTTACAGGAAATATACCTAATATTGGACTACTGGACAAATTTACCTGATTGAATATGACTATTAATTTGAATGGCTTTCTTTATTTTCAGTGTTTCTAAATTATTTCATCTAATGCCATGATCATTTTTGTGAAGAATATGAGCACCGGTGCTTTTATTGAAGGAATGTTCTTTATAAATAAGATGATTAGCGAATTATGAAAAACCGTGGTTGTTTGAACATTTTTATTTCATTTTATTTTTTAGCCAGTGAGACTATATTATCCCCAATAGGGGTATGTTGTGAGGCAAAATGGTAGAAGGGAGGGGAAGGAGATGAGGAAAGAGAAGGTTGGAAAGTACCTGGCTATTTAGATCTGGTCACCAAACACGGCTAAAGCCATTTCAAGCAACGTTTCAATTCTGAATGGTGGTCTTTCACCAGGGCGATACTTAGAGTATCTACCACTCTGGAACGTGCCGCAAATATACTATATATTGTTTTATATCAATCAATACGTATTAATTTAACAAAAATTATTTGCGCACGCCGGGTTTGAACCCGAGATCTCTGGATTCGTAGTCGAGCGTCTTACCACTCAACCATGCAGGCCGACATTTAAGATGTTCTTTGATTCTAATATTGACAGTACGTTATTTTTAAATATGTCAAACTACAAAGTGATTACTTTCTACGAAAATTTAATTTAATTTGAATTACAGTGTAATAAGATTTATTCCTTCTGATTCATTAATTTAGATTAGACTTTATTGTAATATTATTTTATCATTTAAAGCGCTAGGCTGTTGCTTTATCACATACAAATATTTAAGAGACATCAAATCAACCAAATACCCAAAAGTACATATATTAACATACTGGACTAAAAAATATTCTTAAACATTAAAAAAGGCGTCTTTTAAATCAACATGGTAGTCGACATCCCAGTTGTTAAACTTCTAACTGAATACCACAGCTCAAAACAACAGTCTATGAGATAACCAAGATTACCCAAGTGGAAACCTATAAATGGTCAAATTCATACTACCCATTGAATATAAGTCAGTTTTGGACTTGTTTTTGATGATTTTAACATGACGCAAATGGGCGTGGCTAAGACTAAGGCTACGGTATTTATACATCCATTCATATCACATATCGACATAATGTTTTTGTGTATTCGTATAGCCACTTTTTCACAGTATTTTTATCAACAAAAATATAGCATCTAACCTAAAAAACCGTTTAGTTGTGTCAAGTTTAGTGGCAAAATAAAAAATGTGGGCGGAGTCCTGCCGTTAACCAGCGAAAATAACCAGCTTAAGAACATTACGACAGTATATAGAAGCCGTCCAAAAAATTTGTTGTCTCTTTCTCTCTCATGGTGTACGATGTAAAAACACGGAAACAGTGATTTATTACAATTTCGGATGGGTTGGGTAAAACAAATTAGCTATCCCTCCATATATTGTTCCTTCAAGATTCTACCTAATTTATAAGTAAACTGTTAGTCTCCAAAATAAATAAATAGCAAAATTGAATGTAATTATGCAGAGAGCGTTCAACCCACAATTTGCCAAAATCGAGTTTTACATGTTTTCCCATACATAAATATAAGATTTATATCTGCTGAAAACATCCAAGCTCCAAATTCAATAGATTTTTGGTGATTATTTTTTTTACTAACGCACATTGCAAATGTTTGACCTAAATTGAAGTTTAAAAACATTATAAAATGTAACATGACAAAAGATAAATATATTTTTTTAACAAACACTTTGATATTTTATAAATTAACTATTTATAATATTGCTCATGTGTCGGAAGTACAGAGCCACAATGGCAGTACCTACGATAATGTTTAGCTGTTAAGTTAGATTTAAGACTATTTTTCATATTATTCATAGAACATTGTTATGTTTGTATATTTCTCCCCCAGCTTGTTGGGTTACAATGACGCTAAGAGATTAGCCCGTAGGGCTGGGGCCGCTAGACTGAGCCGGGAAGTACCGCGATGGCGGGTTGTCTAGTGCCGACCAATCACGGCCCAGCCCCACGGATCTCGGGCCGACTCAAGCGGGAAAAATTAATATTTCTGACCTTATTACGGGAGCCGGGTCAATCACACGATCAAATAAAGTATATCGTTGTGATGACTTGACTCCTGGCTACACAATTGTTGTAAAATTAAAATATGTAAATGTTAGAGTAAGATAGTATAATAAGAATCAAGCCCTCAAAAAACGGGCGCTATTTGGGAATTGTATTTTTGAACTGTTATTGAGACTTTAATAAAAATGATAGAGAGGCGATTTAAAGTTGAGGTAAAAGCTGGTGGCAAGGAGAAGGGGATAGGTAAATTGAAACTATCCCACAAAATTGTCAGCCAGCTGGGGTGAGAGGGAAAGAAGGAGCGAAATTCTCCCATTCAAAGCTCTCCCACTCCGGCTGCGCGCTCCCGAGCCAGTGAAATATTGCGCAAAAACGGGAGAAAAGACAGATCACCAGCATCCTCCGCCAGTACCACGCACCTTGACTTCTCTTCGCTCTCAATATCGCCTTCAACATGACTCCTGCTTTTCATTGACCATCGCCTGACCGCCTGACTACCCCTCTCTTTGGACCAGACCCGCAGCATCTTCACTTGAAAGCCGAGACCCGCAGTCTTTCGCACACAACGAGATCGACCGTTTGGAGCACTTCGTAGATTGAGATCGCTACAGTTTACTTGTGTGCCCTGTTACGTCGGGTACAGCTCATAAAGAAAATAACACTGATATTCACTTTACAAATGCTGTTTACGCATATTAATGCTTTTTTATGGTCATATTTGCAAACGCCCTTTTCCCAGTTTCATCTTTTTAGTGTTGGATGCATTCTGCATAACTATGTCTAATTGAGATAACAATATGAAAGTAAGATGTTTGGACACGAGTCATTTGACGTACACACATTAAAGGTAGGTTTGCATTTTAAAATAGAAGATTAGTTCATGTATTTCGTGACATGGGTTGAAACACAAATGGTAAGGTTAGGTTAGGTTAACTTAATTAAATGAATCTCATCTTATATTTTATGAACAACATCTCCCAACTACAAATCCACTAATCACGAAGAGAAGCAAACACCTTATTTGCTCTTTATTTTATTAATGGGGGTACGCTGGTAGAAAGGGTCATATTTCTGTAATGCATCATATTATATTATTATCTAGAGATACAGTGTGGAGACAAACTTCATAATAATGTTCTCACTCCGCATATAGTTGAGGTAACTGTTTTTTCATTCATGCTTACACTTTATAATGTACGCATTTTAATAAATGTTGCTATATGGATTCATGTTTATATAGATACTCGTGTATGCACATTGTAATGTTCACATTTTAATTTTTTTTTTTTGAGATGTTTACACTTTATAATTTACATATTTTAATACATAATGTATTTTGTGTAGATGTTTAGATTTTATAATGTTCACATTTAAAAATACATATTTAGCTTTACTTTTTCTTTATATTTTGTAAGAAAAAGGTAACACCTACAAGATATATTCTTTGTAATTAATTCTTTTATTATTTTGTACAGTAAAGATATTTTTAATTTGAAACTAGAATTTATCAATTTTTTGGAATAAGTAAATAAATATTCTACGCCCTTCAAATTAAAATTTTGATATTTAATTCCATTTTATCGGCGGAAGCAAATATTTGTAATGAACCGTTATGAATATTCGTAATGGTTCAACAATATACGTACAGTCAAAAGTTTGTGTTCGAATACTAAGATGTTTGTGTTTTTTCACAGCAATGGCGTATAAAAACACCATCCATAATTTATGCTTTTTTGTACCATGCTAAAAATAAAATCTTCATCTAGTTTGCAGAATCATTCAATATCTCCGTACCGCAAGTTGATTGAATTTTCTGCGAAACTTATTGAAAAATCCACAATAATTCTAGTGAATTCAATACCTTATAAAACGCTTTTTTTAAAGGAAAGAGCTTATCAAATCATCAGCCATCGAACAAATCCCGTTTTATATATAATATTCTCGATGAAACACGGCGGAACTAGGTCAACAAAGCTGTGTGTTGAAACAACTTATGCTTGGTTCATCAAACAAGCCAACGATACATGAATTTCATTATTTCCATCAAATGTAAATGTTTATATCGCTGGGGAAATAATTCCATAGAGATTGGAGAATTCCTTCAGACGGCAGAGAGAAGCGGCGAAGGTAATAACCTAATAACTAATAAAGTAATAAGTAATAAAGTAATAAGTAATAACCCTTTCTTGTGATTTCAAGTTTTCCATAACCGTTACACTTAATGATAGTTGGCTATGATAATCAAAACTTTAATTGATTAGTGCCGCAAATAGTAAGGTTTTCCATTTAGTTTGATTTTGTGTGGTATAAAATACTTTTACTTAACGAGTTTCACAGTTATGAATATTGTTATGAAATGTTACTCTGTCGTACAAAATAAACAATTTTATTACATTTTAGGGGAATGTAGAATTAAACTAATTAAACCATTATGATAATACTAGTTGTTGCTCGTGAATGATCACTAGGTGATGTAACTTGACTGATTGAAAATATAATTATTATTATTTACTCCACGCAGACAGTAGTTTCACTTTTAAAAATGGCTTTTAAAAGTAAGCGATGTTCAAAGTAACAAAACCAAAAGAAGCACATTTTAAATATAGAATAAAAATATTCGCCTGGTAAAATATATTATAGGTAGGTACTTCATCGCTTGCCTCGATTTCAAAAGATTTTTTTTTTCAAATTGAATATCATTTAAACACATTCATCAGTTTCAATTAGCAAGAAGTTACACAGGAAGTTATATTATTTAATGAGCAGTTAAAGGACTCTTAGCAAGTTGTTATATTTTAAACGTCCACCCAAATACTATCGTATGGTAATGGTGCAATTCTTTAAGAGTTGTTGAGCATTATTTACTTCTACTCCAATCAGGACTTGTTTGGAGTCCTATCAGCTATATTTATCACAATTTTGTGTTAGTAAATTTCAAATAACTTAAACATAACAACAACAAAAAAATATTGCCATAATACGTTATCCAATTGGAAGACTACCGGCGTCGGAGTGCTAAATAATATATGTATTTAATGAAAGCTGCCAACAAGCTAGTGGCACTGTGGCAGGTCAACCAGTGTCCACAACAAAAGCTTTGGCATTTCCAGCGGTGCAGCACTCAAGTGGATTGACCGCGAAGTCGCTGGTTTACCCAAACCAACATTCAGACATGTCAAGCAGAATGAATTGTTTATAGGCATCAGTACTGAGGTTGAAGTTGATTTATATATGATTAGAAATGCAATTTAAAATTTGCTTATAAAGGTGATATGGGCCATGCATTGAAGAAATAAACCGACAGAAGTGTATTGTTGGCATTATTCTTCTTTTAAATCAGTATAGATCACTCTTCTGGGTATCAGAGAGTTTATGCAAGATATGATGTTTTTATGTTCAAATGTCAGATATCAAATTATATTTAATGCTAAACACTGCAAAGCTGTCCGAAACTTAAGAATTAGAAATAAGCGCAGACTTACAGCTTACAACCAGCAAAAACAACCCCGCATCAGAAAAAAATATTTGCAAATGCATTAACATAATTAAGGCAATTCAAAATAAAATAAATCCATTCTATTAGGTCAACACCAACCTGTTTCAATAATATAAACGAAAGAATTTTTTGACAGAGAAAAGAAACGAAATCAACCAAATATAGTCAGCCAGACCTTCTTTCAAACTTTTTGTATTCACTTGTGAAGTAGGCTTCTATCTTTCTTCTCTTTCTCAACTTCTGATGGATGGATGAACCTGTCACCACTTGCTCAGGATGACTTTCACAAGCATGATGGAATAGTATTAACTACTGAAGAAGTGTGTTTATCCCAAATTTACCGAACTAGAATAACAGTCAGCGTTCTAAGACTTATATTACGCATCAGAATAGTAAAGTTCTCCGTTAAAAAAACACTAGTTTGAAATGGGCCATTTCGATGTTTTTATTATTTTGCTAGATGGGCCGGATTATTATGACTTTAACAAATCGTTCTCACGCTCAAGTGCTTGGTTAAAGTATTGTTAGCAGAATTTCGCGTATCTGCTGTCCTATAATACAGGTCTCTTTAAAATCACCTTTGTTTAAAAAAAAATTCTTCACCCAGCATCCCTATAGATAATATAAAACTTGTGATTTCCTCCAGGGTGAGTCATTCAAAGTTGGTTTCAAACTCTCACATTTTATGAACATCAAATCAATCATCAGCGACATTTTTAACTTTTGACAATGGAAAGGTCCCCATTGAATGCTGATGTTCGGTGCGTTTCAGTTTTTGAACAATTTGTGATCAGCCGGCAAGCATAACAACATGATCTTTTTGCTTGACATCTGATCACATCTTGATATAAACCTAAAATACACCGAGAATCGGCGTATAACAGAAACCGTTCAAATGTTAATAAAAATAAAAATAAAACAAAATGGCGCTGATCAAAGATTTAATATTCATCATGTGACAAGAGTTGTAAGTACGCGTATAATGTGAGAGACAACCCAAGTTGAGACATATTTGGGGATGCTTTATAGAGTAAAGGGTAATGAGAAAGATAAATTCGACCGGTTAGTAGCCAAAAGTGCAAACGCGTCGGATTCCTACCCGGGCGTCGTGGGTTCAATTCCTCTGCTAGCTAAGTCCTCCACCATTGCACAATCAACATTTTCCACTTATTGTGATGGTAGTAAGAGTTTTGTTAAATATTGTCACGTTATTCTCCGGAATGTTTGTCTTTCTTTTTAGAAAAAAAGCAGTTGTGAAATTCACTTTCGGTTGATTCACATATTAATTCCAATGTAATTCCGTTCTTCGACTATGCACTGAAATCAAAAGCCGGCCTTGTATATCAACTCTTGCAGCAGAAGTATACTCGTATACCTACTAGTGCTAGTTTTTTTCTTACTCTCATGTAACTTGAAATATCCAAAGAGCTTCGAGTTATGATTTTATATAATATTACAGCGGACTTTCTAGTTTCAAGGCTAATGATCAAATGCGCTAATAACTAAAGCTAAAAGCTTGTATTTTGCAGTGTAAGCGATATGCGCCATGAGTGTACTCGTAGCCCACGTGACATTAAATTTCAACGAGCATGGTTTGATATTATTAAATTAAACGAAATTAATAATTATTATAAGACTTCTCAATTTTTAAGAAACACTACCGTTAAATAAGCAAGGAAAATAGTACATACCTAGGTGTGAATTTTAGGGATTTTATGTTATTTATTTTACTATATTTTATTTAGGTTTCTTCATTTCATCGAGAAAATTCACATTTCACTAGAGGATTAAGGGATTAATTCATTGTGTCAAACTAATTGCTTAGTATGTTCACATACCGCAAGAATGTCGTAGTTTATGGTCACTTTATTCCATGTGTTAATATTTGACAGTACATAAGTAATATGAATAATAAAAATATTGTCTCAGTGATTGAATTAATATAATATGCACGCAATACTTATGAGAAAAAAGCAAAAGGAAACAGATAGGCGCGTGATACTGAAAAAGATTTTACTATTTAATTTTGCTAGATTGCTATTTATTTAGTTTAAAAAATATATACTCGTATATATTTTTAAAAATATTATTTACTTGTACATTCAAGTTCACAATTAGCTAATTATTTCATTTTATTTTTGACTTAATAATATTTAAACTTATATACTACTTACTATTTTGATTTATATGCATTTTAAATAGTACTTACAGGCTATTTTGAATTTATTGGTATAATTTCGATGGTTTCCGGCAGCGCATTATGAGATTTCATCCCTTTATATAGTAAGCTATTTTGTGTGTTGGCTTTATTATTTTCTTGTAGTCTGATTTTTTTGCATGCCCTTGTATTATATTTGTGAATATCAACACTGCACTTAATTTTGTGAGAAAAATATTTTGAGAAGAACAGTTAAGTTCCTCTGACATTTTAGTTACTTTTGAGTATCTATGCCTAAGTATAATTTTTATTGCACTATTTTGGAGAATTTGAAACTTTTTTTGTTCTCTGTCGTTACACAAGAAAAGAATCGTTGAACAGTAATACAAATGTGGAGCAATAATGGAGTTGTATATTGTGATTATGGTTTTTCTGGAATTCTTCCCAAAAAATAGATCTTCTTCCCAATTTTCTTTTGTAATACTCAGCGTGCTTGTTAAAGGTTAGTTTTGCATCTAATATAACTCCTTAGTATCGCACATCAATTTTAATTTTGCTTTTACTGCATGTACATCATACTTTTTTGTATTCAATTTAAGTTTATTCGTTTTAAACCATCGTGATACATTATCCAGTTATTATTAAAAATATTGATTAATTCTTCGCAATTATCTCCAATTATGTGTATTATATCAGTGTATCATCAGCAAATAGTCGTACTTTGCACTAATATTTTTACCATATCATTAGTATAAAGAATGAACAACAAAGGTTCGAGTAACTGGTCCCTGCAGTACTTCTAAATTATTCTGCATTAGTTTTTAAAATTGATTATTTGCTTTTATTACTTGTTTTCGTTCATTCATATATTCTTCTATTTATTTTAAAGCTACATCCGAGAAGCCGATTTCTTTTAGTTTTCCCATCAGTATTTCTCTATCTGTGGTTTCAAATGCCCTTTGAAAATCCAAAAATATTGCCAAGGTAAATTTGTTAACATGTATTCCTTCCGTCCATTCTTCAACAACTACGTATACTGTTTCACAAGAGTTATTGGATCTGAATCCGAATTGTTCTTGGTATAAAGCATTGTGTTTATCTCAGTGATGCAAAATTTGTTATTTTATTATAACTTCAAGTATCTGTTCATATTTTGGTAATGTGTTGATGAGGCGAAATTCCTCACACTTTCTTTTTTGGAACGGGTATAATAGTAGATAGTTTCCATGACCATGTAAATTTTCCTACTTTGATTGTCTCATTAATAATACTCAATAGTGTAGGTCCAATTACTGTAAAAGCATCTCTTATTATACTTATAGTTAGTCCATTTGCGCTGTTCTTTGATTTTATATTGTTTAAGATTTTTAATAAGCATTCTGAATTTTTTTTGTAGGACCAATAATTCTTATTTTACTGAATTTTCATTTGTGTAGTTATTAACAATGTTGAGTATCATTTTGTTTATTTGAGTGATGCTTTCAATAAAATATTTGTTAAAGTTATTAACTATGTTATCTTAATTTATCTCTTTTAAGAAGTTTTCAGTTCTTGTATCATTTTTGTTTTCGCCATGTACTAATTCTTTTATGCTTTTCCACTTTTTTTTTGGGATCCCCTTTTTCTGAGTTTTTTTTTTATATACTCACTCTTGATTCTCGCTTTTTTGTAATTAGTCCAATCCACAGTACTATTAGTAAGGAGTGCTCTTTTGTAAAATGTGTCTCTGTCGTGCTGCATTGTGCGTAGCTCCTTCGTATGCCATTTATTATTTTTCTTTTACATATGGTATGTTCTGGAACTATGTCGGTAATTTTTGGATTATCTAACACATTAACATTTAAATTGAAATTATTTAATATGACCAGATTTATCAATGTTTTAGAGGTATTAGTGATTCGTAAATGTAAAATCCTAAACTTGTTGTTTCATCTCTGCAGCTTGGATTACTGATTTCAGTCTTTTGTGTATATGTCTGCTATTGCTTTAACATTTATGTTGAAGTTTCCAACTAAAGTTTTAATATTTTCATCTTCTAAATCTTCCGTCCACCATATATTAAAAAGTTGCACTTACTTACGTTTGGCGATCTGTAAATAACATTTTATACACCTTTCTTGCTTCCCGATTTAATGGTAATGGCTGAGATCCAACAATTTTTCTCGAGCTGGTGATTCGATATTACTTCATATGGAACATTATTACTTAAGATAATCATCACTCCTCCTGTATGTCTACTATATGAGTTGCAGCGGATGGTATTGTAATGTTCAAAGTGAATTTCACTATTTTGGATATCTTTAGTCACATCCCAGCCCCTCACCATAATCATAAAAGATTTCTAATCTTCTGAAAATATTTTTACCTCTTCATAATGAGCTATGATGCTCTGTATGTTTAAGTATGTAATTTCGTTATTTTCATAACTTTTTTTTATAAAATAGAGATTCTGCTTATTTTTGCTTCCAGTTTTCTTTTATAAATAGGGCATTCCTTACTCATAACAGAGTGATTAGTTATCAGTCTGAGTCTAAATCTATTATTTGTCGTTACGCAATTGATGCACTGCACTGCAATCTTTTACACATTTGTTTCGCACATTTAGGGCATAGACATAAAATACAAGACACGTCATATTCATACAAATCTTACGAAAAATGTAGCACAACTAGTACCCACTTGTTTTTCGTTTCACCCGCTTATAAAAAGGATAGTCATTCAAATAATATGTGTGTACGAATGAGATAGCTATATGAACGTCCCGCGCTACTGTTATAATCGAGTATCGCGCCACTAGCCGTGGTTGTCTTCCACACACTAATGTATTTCTGCATTCTCTATCTCAAACCGTTTTCGAGTAGCTTATTATATTTATACCTTGTGAATAATTATATTTATTGAAATAATAAGTGATTTGTGGGTAATTATGAATGAAAAGAAACTCCAATAGATGTTTTTTGCTTCCGAATGATTTTTACACCTCTCAAGGATTTTTTTCTCAGAAAGGAGCCTACAGCGACGCGTTTGTGACAGCTGATGACAGCTTGTCTGTCAAACGAATGTTTGTGTAATACTAAACGGAGTAAATCTCAGGTATGTCTCGCGGACTCGGTTTAGTGCATTCACGCGCGTTGTCTCAGTAACGTATCTACATTATTTAATTCGTCTAAGATTTAGGGCAGGATTTTAGGTTTCTGCAATCTATTGCCTTGTGATTGAATCCGTTGCATTTAACACATCGCGTAATATTTAAATTATCAAATACACGGCATCTGTCCCATCCAGTATCTATTATCTCTTCCTTTAACATTCTGTGGTATGTCTTTCCATCGACGTCAGCATATTTGGTGTAATAAGTTTGATTTCTTTGATTTTTTTCTCACTTATGTACGTAATTTTTTTTTTTAGTTTTTTTTAAATAAGCTCATTTTGAGTTTTAATTTTCTTTTCTATATCATCAAAAGTGTATATTTCAGTTAGGCCGATAATTTTGACTGGCGGTTTCTATGCTTGTAGGATTTCGACATCATATTAGTATGTATCTCCTAGTTTGACAGTCACCTCATTGTGTATTTTGTTCGTATCGGTGAAATTTTTAAATTCTATAATTATAAATCCATTTTTAAAGTTCCGCATTCCAATGACTCAAAGGTTACCTGGATCAATACTTCCTTTTATTTGATTTTTTGTTTTTAATTTTCCTGATTCTTTTTTATTTTGGTTGGATAATTACGATAGGCTGGTGTTTTTTAACTCTCTCCGCATTAGTTTTCGGAATCATTAGTTTTTATATCTTTTTTGATTTCTTCATTTTTAGTGTTCATGTTTATGAAAATCGATTTATTTTCTTGTATTGTATTTTTAAATTCATTAAAATTTTGAGTATTTTTTTTCGCTAACGGCCTCAGTATTTTTAAGTTGCCTTCCATTTCATTATTTTCAGCCACTAAATGGGTTATGATTGCGAATAATTCCTCTATTCCTTCGTTTATTCTTTCTTTTTGGCTAATGATTATTTCACCTTTAATTTCTGTCGTCTTTATAGTATTAATAATTATTCTTAAATTAGTAAGGGCACTATTCACCTTGTAACTTGTAGCTTCGATCATTGTACATGTTTCTTCTTCTTTATCTATATTTTTGTCCGAATCAGACGATAATATATCCTCCCCATGTTGATTTGGGGATCTTGGGGTCATAAAAGATTTTGTGAACGATTTTTGAGTTTTATTGTCTTCCTCTATATTCCCAAAGATCTAGCATCATTATATATTTTGTGTACCTATTGCCATCTGTTGATCAATAGCGGTAAGCAGTTTTGAAAAATAATTATATACTCATTGGGATAAAGGCACTATTAAAAAAAATAAAAATTAGTAACACCTGTTGGTAGGCAGAATCAGCAGCATTAACTACTTATGGTACTAACGCCTGTTGGCAGGCAATCTGATAATAAATATAATTCAAGTACCTACATGCAATTCACCGATTCGAATTTATAAATGTTATATTCACTATTAAAGCGTGGATTTGAGCAAAGTTTTTGGTGTCTATCACACTATCACTGTGGCATAATCATCACACAGCGTTATCTTTGAAGATGATTCACTGGGAGAAGATATTTAAGTAGAATACCGGTTATCACTCAAAGTACAATGAAACTTTTTTTTTAATTTAGAAAAAAAAATAGCTTATGTCATTTACGAGTGTAAAAAATACGCTTGTGTGATGCGCGACAATCACTTTGGTAGTCACTGAAACTTTTCCGTCTTGTACGGATAGTATTTCGCTTTGAAATTTCAAAAACAATTGCGTAAACACAAGACACCGCTGACAGGTACAATCCTACGTGACTCTTGTAATGGAGCGTTAAGCATTAAAGAGTTGTTTTTTTTCAGTTGTAAAAAATTCCCTGCTTATCAAGTGATTTACTTACATATATTTTGTATAAATATTATTTTGTATAAATATTTTTTCTCGTGTATACTTGTGTTTTCTCCTAAATACCATTTTTTTTTAAGTGTATATTAATAAAACATAAAGCCGGTTTTTTTACAATACAGCAAAAAAAACAAGAACCAGATAAAAAATAATAAGTTGTTCCAAACGGCGTTAATCTCATTAACCAGATCTCCATTTTATCCAAACTTCAGATACCCCGCCTATTCTAACTACCGCAGTATACATGCCTTCGAATATGATTATTTGATGTCAGGGGTTATAGACTTACGCAGGAAAGGCAGTTCCTTTGTCTCTAGGTGGTCGGCCGTTCGAGGCAGGCGTCATCAACTACAAGCGGGCCACTGGGGGAGGGAGGGGAGCGCAGCTTCATTTGGAGCGTCTCCAAACGAATGAACGAAAAATACTAAAACTCACGTCCCTTTTATCTGCGCTCGAGTGCAAACGTATCTTTGTTTGTATTTTTCTGGACTTCGTAATTTTTTTTTAACATGATTTGAAATAGGGCGTAATTTTTATATATATATTTTTTTTCATAATAAAACATTAGTCGTTAAAATAATATACAATAAAATTATCTGGGTTATTATTGAGTCTTCTTGATATACAAATATCTAGTACAATAATTACCCCGATGACGTCAACATAACCTGAATTGGTCAAGTTGTTTCACCTGTACCCCGTTGGCGTAAATCTTGCACTAAGTTCGGTCTCTTCCAAAACCATTATTTCTGTTCTTGAGGTGTTCATCCTTATTTATAATTCCTGCCACCGTACGCTCTTCGTTGAAGCGGTTAATCTAATATTGTAGTCCTTCCTGAGACGAGGTTAATCTCGCGATGTCATTAGCAAATAACAACGAACTAATTGCTGTATCGCCAACTATTGCTGCATATTTGCCGCATCATTGCGGTATTTGGCTATTTCGGCTCATTTGGTAGCTGACACATACATATATTTTTTTCTAATTACCTGTCCTAGTGTATAGGTAGTAAATACTTAATTTAACTCTTTATAGTAGGTCCCCCCTTTCTAAATACGAGAATGTTCTGAGTTCAGGAGGTAATTCTTTATTTTTAGAATATTATCGACGTTCCTCACTGGCGTACAAATTCATTTGAAAGTATTCCACAATATATGATCTCATTGAAGATTTAGGCTTTCAATCGCTAAATATCTAAAAGACAGCTATCTAAGCCAGCCTAACATATTTTTCTATCGAATTCTTTATTTTAATCACTGATTTATTGTCGCTAAACATCTTAAAATGATAATCTTACCGAGTGGACTAGATTAGGTACATATTAAAATGTTCATTACAGGGTATTTACCTAATATAAGTTAGACATTAGAACTTCTAAATATATAGAAAAATATATTGGGTTAGTAGGGCTGCATTTTAGTTTTTTTTGCGATTTATAGGTAAATCTTCGATCGAATCAAGTATTGCACAATACTTTTTCGTGAATTATAATAGTAGGGAAAGACGAATGATTACATAAAAAATATAAAACTAATAACGCATAAATGTTAATTATGAAGTTAAATATTTAATACATGTAATATAAAAAAAGAAGTATTTAGTTTATTATAAAGCCTTATTGGTTATAACCTAAATATTCAGTATAGTGGTAGTCAATAGTAGCTGCAGACCACATTCCTTTGACACAAAATGAAGAGATATTAATGAAAATGCGGGTCGTAACTCTCGCGACTTGATAAAGTGTTCAAGTTATATCCGTTCCATTATCCTTAGATCTGATCTCGGCCGCTGCACAAAGTGCAAAGCACAATGCATCTGAAGCTGTAACAATTGACACGCTGCAGTATGTTCACTCCTTCCTTGAATTTCAAAGGAATGCATAATTTCTCGTAACCTTTTTTAAATGTAAGTAACTTTGTACATTAGTCTAAGTAGTACGATAAGCCACAGGTATTTACAAATCGAAAGAATATCAACCATTCCTTTTTATCTACAAATTGCAAAGTAAAAAATAGCGTTAAGTATTGTAGGAACCACATTACAACCAATATGTAGCGCTTAAACATTAATTGGAGAATGAACCAATTTTTTTATTTTTTATTATATGTTTGTGTTCTATATTATTTAACAGAAACAATTTATACCGTTCTCCCGATGAGTGATTACAAACGAATTTAAAAAAAAACAATGTCAAGAAAGA
The DNA here is from genome assembly GCA_022651775.1 of Drusus annulatus. Classification (NCBI taxonomy): domain Eukaryota; kingdom Metazoa; phylum Arthropoda; class Insecta; order Trichoptera; family Limnephilidae; genus Drusus; species Drusus annulatus. The sequence continues at coordinate 465,099 of JAGWCC010000247.1, read as the reverse complement.
ATTTTAAATTCAATGGAAATGTGAAAAAGCATTATTTAGTTAAATTTATATAAATAAAAGAAATAAACAACAATGAGTCCTTTATGAGCTCAGTATCTTAGAATGATTAATATGTTTAACAGAGAAAACGCATTTTCAAACAAGCTCTTGCTGACAAACTACTTTAATAGTTTGGCTGGTTCTTTTTAAAATAAAGATTTAAAAGAGAAAAAAAGGAGGACTTCCATAACTTGCGATGCCAATATATTTAACAAAAAAAAATTACGTACCTTTTTACTATGTACGAGTAGTTGGGTGTGAAAGGAGAGTACCAAGGTCAATGGAAAATGTAAAACGTACTTTTCCTTTTTCTGACCGGTAGTCGAGTAAAGTTCGAAGGTTGGGTTTCGAGTACATTGTTTCGAATTCGTCACGAAATAACGTACCGTCGTTATGTGAAACGAAAATACCTGTTTGTTCAGCACATTTTATTTTAAACTCGTGTGCTTTAAATTACAATTATATTCAATGTACGCAATATGAAACTATGAAGGACTCTTATACAACCTTAAACCATGTAAAACATTTTTATGTACCTACAGTTTTCATGAAATAGGATAGTCATATCTCTATTGGAAAAGCATGAACCTACTTGTATTGACACACAAAACACGTTGTCTCTTCGGGCTATCATTACACCTGTTTCTTTTTTACTCCTCTAACCATAGAAGGTAGAGAACAAAATAAATAACATGTTTGTTAAAAGCATGATTCAGAACTCTAAACCATTAAACGACTATCAAAAATTCAACGATAATATACGCATCGACCCCATCGATATCCCAAATAACTAATTCATTTCCGACGTTTCCAGATTCACATTCTGTTTTGTTTTATTTTCCGGCTGGCCGCGCGATTTGTAAACCTCAAATAATGTTAGCGTCGGTTATCTTTGTTTTCGGTTCCATTTTCTACGTCAGTTTTTTCCGGAATTACAATGGGCTCCTAATATAATAAATGTAGGCGATTATTAAAATCTGTCTTAAAAAATGATAAAAAAATATGTAATTAAAAAAAAATACACAACAATATAACTGTGTACGATGGTTTAAAAATAGGACATTTTAAACTGTCGCTCAAACGACCATTTAAAACGGTATTCACCGTGTGACGTGACGATGCTCACCGGCGAAAAAATATCTGTCAGACTGTAAAATAGTAGAACTTAATAATAATATTAAATTTAATTCAATAGAATTATATAAAAATTATCTGTCAGACAGTATGAAAAGTTTAAGCATTTGTGTTTTTGAACCACTCTGAATATTGCATTTACGAGTTATTGGGGTGTAATTATCTAACAATTATTTGGTGAGAACACTTTTCAATTATGTAGACCATAAATGTAATAATAGAACTAAGAGCTGAATAGTATCTGTACCTAGCATCTGTGAGATAGCAATGATACAGTTAATTATAATTTGATTATTCAGGGCTGTCCAAAAACACAATCCCTTAGACTTTACTGTACTTTAGATAGATATCGTTTCGCCGGTAAGAATCACGACGTCATACGGCGAATGACGTTTTATGTGACCTTTTGCGCGGTAATTAAGAATGTCAATTTTTTAAACGCCAACGTATTTTTTTTCTCTAACTTGTAGACAAAAAAATGTGCACCTAGCCTATTTACATAATATACATTAATTCATTGGCCTGTCGTTTTATTTCATATAATATATTTATTAATATGCTTTTATTGACGTATAACCTACCCAGCCGCCTAAAATCTGGTAACACGAGTCATGATGACTTAGGTGGCTATTTTATTTATTTCGTTTTATGGTTCCATTTTTTATTGACCAACAGGTACATTTTAGTTTGCTCCCCCCTCATTATGTTTGTTTTGTCAAATTTAACGTACTTGCGATTTTCGAATCAAGACTGAGGAATAGTTCTGGTATATAATATTTTATATATTAAACCTTTCTGCGTATGACCAAATTAAGGATATTTCATGATTGAAAAATGTTCTTTTCTTGTAAGGTTTTAAGGATGACTCTAGAAATATATTCCTTTGTGAAAATGTATGGTTTCCCATTCGTAGTAGCTATTATTAATTCTAAGAAGATAACAAGTAAGCCTGCGTGTACAATATCAGTGGCGAACTAGGGCATGGAATGGCAAAGACAGATTTTATTGTAAGCTACAATTTTCCCATTTCAGGTATTGGAAAATAAAATAAAGGGAAGAATCTTGAAGTAGAACCATTGAATTCAGGCACGATTTTTCGCGAGACTAAGACAGCGTTAAATAAAACTAATCACTAGTTTGCCGACCGCTTTGCATACTGTGCGTGTTGCTGGTTCACAGATTAAACGCGTCCTGGTTTTTACAAACATCTGAGCGTATTAATGCGCCTAAATGTCGAAAGGACTAATATTTTCAACTTCCAACCCTCCAAAATATCATTTTTAGGACATATATATTTAAATAATGTAGAGTTTTTTTAAATTATTTTACCAAAGAATATGAACAATATTAAACTAATATGTTAAAATAATTTCAGAACTTTGTGCCTAGAGCATTATTTATTTTCCACCTAGCCCTCGCCAACTGAACCATTTTTTACATTTTACGCATTTTGATTTACGTGAAAACTTTATTGATGATCGGAAATGCCTTGTTCAGAAACATTCAAAGGCTTCTAGATTTAAAACAGCAAAAATATATTTAATAAAAGAGTTTCCCAAGAGAATTCTATAAAAATCGGACTACCTACATATTAAATGCTGTGTTTTTTTTCACGCAAGGAACATTTTTTCAATTTTTTTTTCTCGTTAAATGACTGCGCGGTACGTTAGCAAATATAGTACCATGTCTTGCCACGGAAGCAGCGAATGGGAGATCTTTTAATCTGCGACCACTGTACCTATGTTGTGACATTAAAAAAAAGGAATTTAACCCTGTTCCCACCGCAATACGTAAAATATATGTAAAATTTGCTTATTTTTTATTTCTTATTTCACTGAATAACTTTACTCATAAGTACAGCCGATCTGTGTAACTTCATAGTTTTGCCATAGTTTATTTTATGTATACAATTTTTGTGTGATCGATTATGATGAAGTGCTAATTTTAGATGAAGTTTATTTTTCTAATATTTAATGAATGAGTGCCCTTACCACGTAAGCGACCGGCTTTTCGAAAAACTTATCAAAAAAGGAAAATAAAATATGAAAAATTGCGGGCGGCATTAATGCTCAAATCGGTCCACGCAGCCCGTGGTTTATTTCCCCCAGTATTTCGCAAGAAAGAAAAAAGAAACATGATTTATTCTTATTTAGGTTTCTACCTATAATGGCTTCTGATGAAAAATAGAAGTTTTTTTTTAAATTAACGAAAGTAATAAAAGAAGGTTCATCGTAAAAGTAACACTTATCGAAGATAAAAAATGTATGACTTTTTCTGAAGCGAAATAGATATCTAAAATAAAGGTACGTGCTAAAGATATTAATTTGGATAGTCAGTTATTTTTGTATCTGAAGCCGGAAGGCCGAGCGTTCGGATATTTAAAAAAAAATATTTTCCTTACAAATGGGACTTATCAACTGTCATATAGTGTTACAGGAAACAGTGGAAAAAATGGTTATAGAACGCTTAAATAATTTCTAGTTGGTTTAAACGTATTCTACTAGAAAATCAATACTTTTATCAATCTTGTTAGAAACCCTAGTTTAAAAAATATATGGAAGCCATCAAGTTATATTATTGTTTTTACATGAAATGTAGTTTGTAAAGTAACATTAGCAAATGCACGTCACTACCACAAACAAATTAATTATTTAAAAATCTGGTACGATTAAATTTAATTTAACCCGCTGAAATTATTTGAGAGAGAACGGTGACTTCTACCTTGCCTACCTGCGGGAGAGTGAAATGTTACAATTATATGCAGGCAAAGTATGAAAGCTCCGACGAATTAAATGGTCTGCAATGCGGGCTGGTGGGTACTTGATGATATCAACTTCTGTAGAAACAAATAAAAGTTCCACATATTTGCATATTAGTTTCAAATGTTACCCTCAGATTGCCCATGGGATTTGAACAAATTGTTTATTTTTCTTAGATATGCTTCAGTCATTTAATGATTCGGTCATACAATTCGATGGTATTGGAATGATCAAATTATGTAATCCAAAATAGTGGGAATGCATTTTATTCGTTGCGTAAAAGTTTGCTTTCTTATTTATCTAAGCTAGTGTGATTTCACACTTCTCATGGAGCTAATACATACAAATAAAATCATAAAAATATAAAGGAAAAAATTAAAACTTAAAGAAATATGATCACACGACGATGTGTAACTGAACATGGAACAATGGAAAAGATTATGTAAAATAATATATGAGCTGGATTAAATAAGGTGTACACTAAAAATACAACATAAAAAGACGGTCATAAGCTTGAAAATTTTATTAACTGTATTTATCTGTGGCATTGTAGATGAGGATAATATCAGATAAAAGTGTAACAAATATTTACAAATACTCGTTAACGTTAATACTACCAAATGAAAAAGCATTCCTTAAGCGAAACCGGTCGGTCATTAAAATTCAAATAAAATCTGTGGTCTTATACAAAGTTATTATTTCATTTTCATTAAATATGTCAGACCACAAAGTGATTGTTTTCTACGAAAATATAAAAAAAAGTATTCCCGATGGAAGACAGACAAGTGTTTGTAAACCTGCAAACAGTCAATAACTAATATCTACCAAGAAAACAGAAAACAAGAAAACGCCACACAGTATGCAAAGGAAACCGGGAGGTTTGATTGCAACTGTTATTAATTTAATATTTCTAGGTATATGTATAATTTTTGCGTTTATTTAAAAAAAAAACATTGAAGAAGTTCTACAATAATAGTCACAGGTCCAAAGTGGGAATTCACAAAAACAAAACAAAATTGGTACAAAAATAAATATGCATGTGTACATAAGACAACTAAAGAGTAGCAGGCTAATTAATAACGAAAGGGTGATCACGTTTTATTATTAAGTATTGGAGACGGAAACCCGACAGAACTATTTAATTATACGCAAATATACAATAGATATCAGATATATTATTAGTATTATACGAGTAGTTTGATGAATTTAATTTATGGGAAATGAATGTGATGTGTTGTCACCACCAAGATCAGCGGAACCTTGAAGTGCAGTTAATGAGGATGTTTTTACTCTACCGGGAAAAGAAAAAGGATTAGAAAATTAGGTATTTTCATTTTTAAATGAATTTAAAATATATTACTTTAAAGCATTACTTTGATTTTTTTAGTACGTTGTCCATTTTTACATTTTTTTGGAAGCGAGTTATATAAATTTTAGGCAATATAATCCAAAGATTTTATCCCATTCTTTGTGGTGTGTGTAGGTGGAATGCGAATTTTATTGTAATTTTGTGTGTTATGTTGGTGGGTGTCTTGATTGTAAAGGGGTTTGATGTTAGTGTGCGTTGTTTACTGAGTAATTTGTAGAATAGTGTTTGTGATTTCATGTTTGGGAAGGATCTTGATTGGAAGGATGCCGGTATCTGAATAAATATCCCTGACGTGAGTGTCCCATGGAATATATAACCTTATTTATTTGAAATTAGTTAACAAAATAATACTGTTATCTTAAATCAGGTGCCAAATATGACTTTATGCCTACGGACCTTCAAATTAAATAGTTATTGAATTTGTTTTGAAATACCTTCTACTAATTTATTAATTTTCTTAAGAGTGTAACTTTATTAATCTTTCATTTTCTCAATTATTTGGTTTTGTGGGTTACATCATTGTTCACTCAGCACCCCAAATTAAATACAAGATTGAAATTAATGAAGTGTTCCAATGCCCAAACATTTGGAATTACAAAGTGATTAGGTTTGGCATTCCCAATCTGCATACAGACCGTTGGAAATGCCTCGAGACTCCAATAAGCCCTGACCTAACGCAGGGTGGAAGTGCCTACTTACCGACAATACGAGTCATTCAGACTAGCTCTGGAATGCGAATACCGACCAACGTAATTTTGATTGACTGTCTTTATTAAGTATCTCCTTGGCAGTAGTTAGACACTAAAAAAACGGACTTACGTGAATCAGCTACGTGTAGTAACAGTTTATTTTACGCAAACCATTCGTTGAAAATCATTTGATGAAGTTATAGCAAATTAATAAAAGCTTTTTTTGGATTTTCATGTACCTATAAGGATCGCGCGAACCAAAACTCACTTCATTGTAACAATAATTTAAAAACTACTCCGTTTGTATACTTTCTTTTACCACGCTTATGATGTAGGCTAGATAACCAATACGCAGAATTAGCAATTATTTTCATCGGCACTGAAATAGCTTCCAAACAACATTACACATATTTTTAAAGGCTAATAAATATTCTTGTTTTCATTGCCACACTGTAAAATTAATTTATTGTAAATCATAATAGTATGTTTATATTATCTAAAGGTGTTCAACCTACTTGTACACCGTAAATCAATAAATAAATAGACTTTTACATATTGATTCGTTTAATTATTTTACTTATGTCCGTATAAACCACAGGAAAATACGAAAATTTATTTTATATCTGTTAAAATAATTTTAATTTCTAGGAAAATTCTTCTCTTATAAGAAAATAAATAGGTAATTTATTTCTTAGAAAGTTTGATATTTATTTCTTGAAATACGAATAACAATAACCATACAATTAAAATCTTAACTAGAGAGAAAATAACCAAAATGAACGAAAGTCGATTTCCACAAGTAAAACTAAACGCTTCAAGTGCTTATAATATAGCAACCATTTTGTTTTTAGTAACATTTAATAGAATATCACAAAATTAACTATTTAATAAAAAAATGAATAACGAAATTCACCCGCAATATTGTCGTATTTAATAATACATCTAAATAAGTCAAATTTTTCATAAAATACCAAAGGGGTGAAATTTGGAATATACGTCAATGCGAAATATAATCTTGCATTCTGTCTGCGTCATCCTTTGTGGGCTTTAATGATGGTAAAAAATGAATCCACCAAAAAACGGGTTATTAAAAAAGGTTTTCAAAATGCTTGTTTAGATTTTAGTTTTGAGATATCTACATATATTTTTTCAATTATTAATTTGACGGCATCCATGGTCCAGTGGTAAGACGCTCGACTACGAATCCTAAAGTCGCGGGTTCAAACCCGGCGTGCGCCCATAACTTTTATTTAATTAATATGTGTCATAACACATTTAATTCGTACAAAAATAATAAAAAATATATTTGCGGCACGTCCCAGAGTGGTAAATACTCTAAGTATCGCCCTGGTGAAAGACCACCATTCAGAATCGAAACGTTGCTTGAAATGGGTTTAGCCGTGTTTGGTGACCAGATCTGAATAGCCAGGTACTTCCCAACCTTTCTCTTCCATATCTCCTTCCATTCCCCACTACCTTCAGCCTCACAACATACCCTATTTCGGGGAGCAGTTGAGACTCTTTTGCGGTATTCGTATATATTTTTAAATAGAGCTTTTTCGACTACAAAACTACGCGATAACAAACTAAAATGATTTTATTTCTCTAAAACTTTTCGGATTGATTTATTCCCTTGTTCAACAAACGCGTACAGCGTTTGGAGAGACATAAACTCGTAAACCGCAAATGTCGCGTCGTGTCAAAATTGATCAAACAATCTTCTAGCACTTCTCTAAGCAAAGGTAACCGACATTACTTTTAAAATCTTCTAAATAAAATTGAATTTCGATAGAAATGTGGCACGACTAATGATTCACGTATGAAATCATAGTGTAGTTGTAGACCAACGGTTTGTATAAAACTTCCGTCTTTCGGTCGGTGAGAGCCTTCAATAATTAGTAAATCTGATTAGGTGATCTTATTATAAAAATAAATGTCATAAACTCCCTCAAATTTTTGTATAAATTTTAAATAATATATCAAAAACATGTCCTTATATTGGTTTTCTCTCCACCCAACTCTACAATGGCAAAATTATTGATCCCCTATCGATGAAGTGATATATTCTATGTATTCAAAATACATGAGCATGTTCTACTTCATCTTTGGAGATGGTTTGTGGATGGTCTATTTAAGGAAATAAGGTAGTGAACTTGAGTGCCCATCTTGTAGGAGGGAGGAAACACAGAGACCGGCAAATCATTCCACAACCGAGCTGTCAAACAAAATAATGAGTCGTAGAAGCGACCCGTTCTCATGTATCGAATGTCAACCGTGTACAAATGTCGGGCGCGCATTTGGCGAATTTCCCGGTTCAGCACCGGTGCCGAAGGGATCAATGACGCAAGTTCCTTGGAGCATCTACCATTGTAATACTGGTAGAACAAGGACAGCATTCACACCTAACGTCTGTGCTTCAAAGATTGCAATCTGTTTGTTAGAATAGGGGAATCTATCAAACGGACGGCTCGTTTTTACACAAAGTCTGGGTTTTTTTAAATGCAAAGGAATAATAAAAACAGAATCAATGTAACTGCTATCGTATTTATTATAACGTGTGTTGTTTTCGGTATATCCCTAAAATAAGGATTACCTTTTTAGAAATACATTTTTATGCATGTGTCATATTTCTTGCAGAGAATGTCATTTTTTATTCTTTAAATTGTTTCGTGTCACAAAGAAGATGAAATTAAAAAAACAGTTTTAGACCAAGACTTACTTTGTATGAGTAGTGTTGAAACTACGGACTGGGGAATTAAGAAGATTTTAATGAAGGTCATGCCGATAATGATGGAAAAAATAATGAACTCGAGTAAATATTCGTCAATTTGACAAGGTGACATTTATTCTCGGGACTTAACATTTCCCGATATTGACTGTCAAGTCACTTTATGTAAAACAGTTTGTTTTAAAACTTATAATAGCGTCAACAGGTATTAAATGTATTTATTTATTTTCTTACAAATATTAGGTATGTGATATAAACAAAATAATCTAAATATTAAGTCACCTTCTTGTACACGGACAAAGCGGCTACGAAGAGTTAATATGATATAATATGCAGTGTATAATACTTGGAGCAAGTTGATGAGTTTGTGTATTTAGGAAGTATGTTTACGAGAGACGGAAAGGTTGATAAGGATATTGAAAGTAGGGTGAATGCAGGAAACTCCATTAATGGAGGACTGAACGCTGTTGGCGCAAATACGAAATTGTTCAAAGAAGCGAATCTAGCAGTCCACAATGGAGTGCTTATACCAACCCTAATATATGGCAGTGAGGCATGGAACTGGCAGAGGAAGGATGAAAGTAGACTGAATGCTGTGTAAATGAGATTTTTGAGACGTATGTGCGGTAAAACCATGTATGACCGTATTAAAAATGTGGATATCCGGAAAGAATGCAAGGCTGATGTGAGCGTAATAAATAGAATTAAGAAAGGGACGCTTAGATGGTTTGTGCATGTAGAGCGAATGAACGAAGAAAAAGTGTGCAAAGAATATATGATGCGAAAGTGAATGGAAGAAGAAGTCGAGGACGCCCGAGCAAGACATGGCACGATCAAGTAAATCAAATACTTAAATTAAGTCATGTGAAGAGTCAGAATAACAGAAGAGTATGTATGAGACGATCTATGAATGTAAATGAAGCAAGGAGTGTGTGCCAAGATGGAGTTATATGGCGGTCCGTCTTCTCTGCCTGCGGAGAAACGGCGTGATGGTTAGTTAGTTATGCAGTGGGTCATCGTGAATTTATATATTTCCAGTTTGACGTAATAACATTCTTTGTTGAAATCTAGTTTTGAAATAGAATTTTAATGTTCAATATCTGTAATATCTCATCTCGAACGGTGAGGTCTGAAACAAAATATGATTTATCAGCATTTTGCGAACACAACTTTTGTATCAGGAATTTGCAACATGACTTTTGAAAAATCGATTTAACTGAATAAAAATACGACAAAATGAGTTTCTCTCATATGCTTTAATTGTTTGATTAAAAACAACTTTTGCAAAAGGGTGTTGAAATTAGAATTACGCCAGGCAGTAACTGTTAGATGTATGGAAAGTGATTTTATCGATTTAATAATGAAATGTCCATTGCCTAATTGTATTCATTGTATAGAGTAAAATTGGGCGCCTGTGTGTTTTTTTCTCAGTAAAATTGATTCTCTGGGAAATGTAACTATAACTGTAAACTGAACTGGAAAATACGTATTTTGATTCCGGTAATTCATGAGTTGTAAAAAGGATTTTCAAAAATAATATTTTGGTGTATCAGAATTAGCTGTTGAATGCTAACAGTAAAAATAGGGTAGTAAAATAATGGGAAAACGGAAATTGAAACCCCACAACACCGACCCCCAACCCACCGACCCCTGCGAACGTCGCGTTTTCTGTGCGGTGGAAAAAATTGCAACAAATAATCAAATAGGCACGCGATGTGGGGAATATTTTTATAAAATGAAATGTTGTTCTGAATTCGTAGCGCATCATTTCACACGGACCCTTTTCTGGGAGCAAACAAATGTATACTGTATCCTAATATCTAATGTACATCTTATATGATGTACCCTCATATCCGTTCTATTTCTTTTTCATTCGAAACTCGTATATCCTGAAAGTATGTAATCGTACACATACGAATGAAATAATGTTTAGATAGCAAGACCCGGTTCAGAAATATAATTATACCCATTACTGAAGAAATACCGCTCATAGACAAACAAATAATATTTCGGAGAAAAAAACAGGATTGTTTCAGGATGTAATTAAATTCAGATTATTCCGGATAACAAATATTTACCATTTAATTTTACAATGAATAAATAGGTAATTTTTCTAGAACGTGAGTTCTGTTTAAACCACAGTGCGGTAACAAAGCATTCCAAGTGCATTACGGATATTATTAAAGTTAAACCCTAACATTCCTGCATTCCCTACAACACGGTACACCCCCCGTACATTCTGCCCCAGGAGGTTAGAAACTTCGAAGCGATAACAGAGCTTCTAACCTCCTTAATTCTGCCGCACAAATTACTCCATTCGGAAACTCCTACCGGTAGTGATTGGAATCAGTTCAGTTACCATTTTTATCGACAAAATGCTTTTTGTTTTTGTAGTAATTTTTAATAATCTATTAGAAAAAATATGCATTTCTAAGGGTGATAATTTATTCAATAAATAAAATAAAAACATAAAACTAGCTTTTAAATGATGATAATTTACATATATTTAACCAATTTTCTATTTGAACTGAAATTTTATAAAGTATCCATACTGGAATAATGCGTTAAAATATAGAGAAAAAATATCAACAAATCGGTTTGTAAAGAAAATGCCTATTTATCGACTTGCAAGTGATCATTTTTTGTGTTCATTAATATCATACAAAACCAATATTTATTCAATTTCTATGACAAGAATACTATATATTGGTGATTATTGTTTCACGGTAAAGTATTACGGAATTATTTCAGAATCTCTGCACTGCCTCTGACTACAGTAGAGCGAGGATTTAAGCATTCTTGTCCCATAGTGAACTCGACGGTATCACTTCACGTTTCACAATTCTCTGGAGATGTATGAAGACGTGAGGACAGATGACGACAGCTGGACCAATTGAGGTAGACAAGTTCATTCTTATATCATCTCTCAATTTTTAGAATAAACATATTTACTAAAAAAACAAACAAGTATAATAATATTTTATAAAAAAAGGTAAGCCCAACTTGTCTAATTGGTAGCCTTATTTTAAATATTTTTTGAAGGGCTATGTATAATATTTTTTTAATTTTCGTTATTCTCAGCAATTACTCAAGAAACTGGGCCCATTTTGAGAAACTTAGTGAAGTTAGATTTTTTATTTTTTTTAATTGTAGGTACCGATATCTAAAACTTGTAGAAGCAGTATGTTATACACACTTCTATCCCACGTATAATACATAATTAATATTATGATAAACTATAAAAATACGTTTTATCTTACATTATAACACAAATTCCCTTTCGCGAGGGGTCAAATCTCTGTTTCAGATAAGGTGGCTTGGACATGTGCTAGAGATGCCAACAGAATGACTACCGTACAGAATCCCATCAGCAATTCCAGAGGGAAGACATCCAATTGGTCGCCCCAGACAATTTTTGGGAAAACAGATACTGAAGCAATGCGATGAGAGATTCGGCCAAAGTAGCACGAGATAGGGCTGCCAGGAGGCGCCTTACAGAAGCAATAGGTCTCTTAAACGACTAGGAAAGTGGGATGAAAATGATTATCATGTTGATAGTGAAAAATTAACTTTATTTGCAAAAAAACCTTCCAAGCATACATAATCGTATAATTAAACGTAACCATCGACAAAATTGCGCACCGTAATAATTATTTTATACAAAGTACAGCGAGGAGTTAAAAAAGATTCAAAAGCATGAAGCGGTTATGACTTAATAGCATCGCTCGGATACTGACAAATATTCCAGGAATAAATAGGATTACTTTTATACGGGGAAGGTAGGTACTAAACGAAGGAAATAACTTTACTTGGGAGAAACGTAAATAATAATAGTTGCCGTATGAAAACGAATAAAACAGACCAATAGTAAAAACTAAACCATTTGAAAATCACGTTCTTGTAAAATCACCTTAGCTGTAATATCAAAAATTTTTTTCCTTTTTGTTTTTTTATTTTTCGTGTTACAAAAACGAATTTGTTGAAATAATTACTCCACGCCGAGGATGTTTTCTTGTTTAATGCATGAGAAATGTATAGAACAATCGATTTCTTTATTTATTTGGCTCTCTTACACACTTCCACTCTTTCCAGTTGACAGAAAAAAATATTTACCTCAATATCTACTCGGGCAACAAATCAAATTTAGTAAAAATAAAGATGTTCGAAACGAGATTATCGGAAAGATCTAAAATAGATGGAAAATTATAAAATGTGATTTTTTGTTTGTTTATTTTATTTATTCAGAATTTTAGTTTCATTAATTCGATCTGTTAAAAACAACTTGTGTAGTTATTAACACATTATACCTTGCTAATAAATTATTTTTAAATTTACATTTTAATACTTTTATTAGAGATTACCCAACCAGAGGAAAGACCCTTAACATGCTGTATTTAATTTTTAAAGTTGCTTACAGAGGGATTATGAATACCAGTTATTTTGTGCGCTGGCACCAGTCATAATTTTTTTTAGTAGTTGTGACTTCAGACATACATACACCAACAAGAAAGGTCTTTACTAGCACAAGTTGAAATGCTGATGACCACGATTCAAAGGCATAGCAAGTGTAAACGATCAAAAGTTCAATTTTAAGCCGCTCGTTGAGTAAGGCTTAGTAAAAAAATTATTTTTTATGAAGAGTTGTTACCAATTGCAGATTAGGGAAAACTTTTAGTCTGTTGCATTTAACGAATATAAAAATTTGAATCTTGAGGAACAGTTCGATTTCAATATTGTCTATTGCATGTAGCTCACTCTACAATGATTCCTACAATGACGGAGAAGACTTTTTTGTAATAAAACTAATAAAATAAATAGCAACAAAGCTTAAGACAGGAAGCAACATTGACAGAAGAAATAGATATTTAAGCTTATTTTTAGGACAGGGTGGATGACGTTCTATCGAATAATTCAACTAAAACAATTACATTCTAATGAAAATTAAATAATAACTTTGTATAAGACCACAGATTTTATTTTGATTGTTATGACCGACCGGTTTTGCTTAGCCTATATACTTACCTTGGGTATCATCAGGGTACAAAATTAAACTAAATAAAAATACACAGAGTGTACTTCTAATATATTCTCATACATATCCGAACACAATATAAAATAAAATAAAAAAGAGAACAGTCAGAAAACAAAAGAGTAACATTTAAATTTTAACAAAAGAACAGAGAGAAAGAGACAGATAAGATTGACAGCTCAATTGAGTTCAGAGCAAAACTAAAGACTCATCTTTTTAAATTATCATACCCACTATAACGTAAATTTCCTTAACTAGAGTTTTGATCACTAAGTCCGAGTGCTATACATAGTTTATATATATAGTTAAATTTTACTTACTTCATTTTTTTTTCACCCTACGTCCGACAGCACGGGCAACAACCATTATAAATATGTGCTAATTTTAATATGTTAGTTGTTAGTCACTAGTCATAAGAATTAGGCATAAGTTAATATTAAGCCTTAGTTGTAATATTATGTTAATTATGATGTAAAGCGCCCTTGAGGTGATATCTCTGTCACGAAAACGGCGCTATATAAATCAGCCAATTATTATTATTAGATAATATGAAATGAAAGAGGCAAAACGTCAACTGAGAACGTGATAAAAGAATAATGAACAAAGTGATTGCTTCATACGAAAAAAAATTACACTTTTCTTTAAAATACTAATACAATCCTAAACACTCCACTTAACCCTGTATTTAACTTCTCAAATATGGTCGCTAAATATATTTAGATTGAAGACTAGAGCAGCATTAAAGCGACTGCGCCATCAAGGAAACAATGCTTATGATCTATGATTTTGACTTGAGCCCGGGAAATTTATTATATTGCGTTGTCTAATTAAATAGATGACGCTAAGCCCGGCTTAAGGTCGGCGAGCAGCTTTTACGAGCGCTGCTTTCCGCTAGAATACTTTACCGGTTGTACGGGCGAAATATAAATCTAACTACGAGCTTATTTCTCATTATAATTTATATTAGCATGATCTTACAGGCGATAATTTTCTGTTAACAATAAACTACAACAACTAACAAAAAATATATTGTTTCATGTAACTGTTATGTATTTCATATATTGTAATTCTGTATAAAAACGATTTGAATAAAAAAATTGATAAATTTAATCCTTAAAAAAAAACTTATTTGACTTATGAACAACTAACCTGTGTGTGTGGATAGAAAGTTGTTTTCAAACTGCCTCTTTGCATTTTTTGTGAATTGATGAGTTTTTTCATTGTGGCATTATTTTTTTTATTAAAAAGCCGTCATTGAGTCTCGAAGAAGATGGCGAATGATTTTTTTTTTTAAACAATAGCAGTTTCGAAAAATTATAATTTTACTTTTGAACCTACTTCACGTCTAGTAAACCTACTTACTTTGTTCAACAATTATCATGCTAATTTGTGATATTACGCTTCTCTAATGGTATTCTTTTAACAAGATATAGCCTCTAACTTTACGATTATTTTAAAGAGTCATCAATAACTATATTGATAAAACTGGTGCAGCTCCAGTGGCCGCGATAAGTAGCAAAGATGGAAGATATGCCCACCGGCACACCGAATAGGCTACTATTTAATAAGCCTACAGAAAATAGAAGAATGGGTAGTAGTAGTAGCCCAGTAGGGCTAAGTCATCACCGCAAGGGGTATATTGTGATGCCGCAAAAGTAGGGAGGAAGTTGGGAAAATTATACATAGGTGATTGTACGGTGTGGAGGCGAATTTATCGATGATTATGAAACTTTGGAGAGACAGCATAACCCTGGAAGAAGTGGAGACATTTTCTAGAGGCTAGGCGGTCAGAAATCACCTTGGATTTTAGCGCTGAAAATATGATGAAAACAATAATAATCAATTTTATGGTGAAATACAATGGCGAAATTCCAATAAAATATATGTTTATAGAAAAGTTAAAGTAAACAATATTTTATGACAAAAAATACGGGCAAACAAAATCGGGTACGAAAATTAGTAATATTGTATCACATGATTGATATAATAGCTTTATTTCACCACATAAGCCCAATAAAATAAAATAATGTAAAACGTTTAAGTGAGGTATGTGGCATAACACTTCCTTTCTTGGTGACAAATAAATTTATCGTCGTTATCTGATAGTATTAATACGCTAAACCGTCTTCTGTATATGATTCGTTGGATCGCCGTGCGGGGCGCTAATGTCTGCAAAAACAATACTGGTAATATTCGCCCATACGTAAAAATGACAAATTTTATTCCGACTACGCTACTTCACGATTTACTCACTGTGTCCCTTTTGACGGGTGTATCAATACTAAACTAGACTTCAATTAATACAACACTCGACGTGCCTTATAAAGCTCGCAGGTCTAATAAAATAACTAAGTACTGTTTATCAATACGATTACACAATCTTTCCTAACGTCTATGCAATGATCAATCCTAAAACGACAGAAAACTAGAATTATTCATGATCCATATTAGGTCTTTTCTCCTTGAAGATTTATATCTTAATCAATATATTGCTTGCTGATTGCAATAACGACGTAAGAACAATTTTAGACATACTTAGAGTAAAGGATGGAATATCTTGCATTAGGCATAATCGTATTTGGCGATTTCGAGTTGTTGCTGAGACAGGAAACTAGACATTATTTCCAAGATGGGGTGGTTAACGATATATAATTGAATTTAATTTAAATATTAAGTTTTGATCAGTTTTATTTTCTGCATCGAATGCTCTAACTCGTCCAAATATAATTAATACGCTAAGACGTCTTCTGTACATGATTCCGTTCAAACGCTGCGTGGGGCGATAATGTTTGCAAAAACACGTAGCCTAATACAATACACGGGAAAAATTGCTCATACGGAAAAAAGTCTTAAATTTTAATCCGATTACTCTACTTTGCGAATTACTCACCTCCCTTTCACGTTTTTGCCAAAACTAAGCCAGCAACGTTACATAAGTTCACAACCGTTCTCAAAAATGGCCTACTCGAAAATGTTATCTTTTCACATTCATTAATTTTATTGGTTTTTATTATAATTTATAAACGCGCTAAATAACCCATTTTGTAAATAATTTTGTTGCAATTTTATTAGGATGGTTCTTGCTATTATTGATATGAGTCTTTGACACATCTGCTAATGTCCAATCTCCTTACTGCAACTGCTTACTTATTACTTATTTACTGCTTTAGGTAAGTTAGCGACTATTACATATAAATGTATGTATATTATTTGTTTATATTATATTAGTATTTGTATATATTTATATGTCATTGATAAACTATTATGTATATATATCCTCCCCCCTAACTATCTATCTATCGTCCTTGCTAACTTGTGAAAATACAGAAATTCAAAGACTTATTAGTGCGTACTATTAATCAGAAGATTCGTCATAATCTGAAAGTTGACATACTTCGTGTAGGTTTGTTCTAACTGTATTCTGATTGAAAGTGCTCCGAAGAACTAGCGTCATTGTGCACCGGTGCACAGTTGGAAAGCACGCCCGTAATTCGTAAACAATTAACATTTTCCTCATTATCGGGTCTTTTAGAATTAAACAACTCGTTCTTGTGTTCAACAGCTCGGATGTGGAATGAATTGTCGGTGTTTGGCAAAGAGAAAACCCTCTCGCTGACTCTCCGGGTCTTTTGAGTTTTTTCCTTCCATTCCTTCATAACTTTTTCTGAATAGTATCTGTAAAGATGACTAATACAGATAATAAAAGTCTCCTATATGTAGTTATTACGAAAAACATACATAAATACGAAAATTTAAAGTTTTCCGCGTAGTATTCAAGTGGATGCTTTGAACACCATTTTTTCACGCACTTAGCTGAATTTCTATCCAACATTTGACAAGTAATTGTTTAAGTTAACAGTTAAGCTTCACAAGTTACTCTTATGTCACTTTATCATGATTAGGTCAACGTGTAGGAGGAAAAGAATTGACAAATATATAAATGTCTGTGCAAACCATGATAATGTATTTTTATGAAGCTTATGCGAAAATTATATCATTAGAATTCTGGAAAAATGGTTCTAGGGTTTTTCGAGAAAGTGTGTTGAAATTTGTTAATGTGGCTGGAGTGCCGTTAAGAATTTAATTCTCCATTGATGGAAGTTACGTTCTTTAATCTGCCATATTAAACAGGCTTTTTTATACATTTTAAACACGGAACGAATGGCGATTTTTTTCACCGCACGTGCCCTGAATATTGCAGCAGAATCATCGGCCAGGCAATTAACTCTTAAGTATTCTATTATATTCGGCTGAGTCAACACTTGATCCGCATAAATTTAGAATTCTGTGAAAACGAAAGTAAAATATTCCATACAGCAATGCCATATAATGCTGTAGGTTGGACGTCATGGGACCAACAATTGAAAATGAAAATGGAAATATAGAATGAAGGTACTTTACAATACGATATGATCGTTAAAAGGTAAATTGCATATCGTTACAGCGGGTTAAAGATACTTGAAAGGAGATTCAGCATACTATCTTCATCTGTATTTGTATTTTATATGATACAAAAGAGCCCCGGCCGCCTGGAGACGGTGGAACTATGGTATTCCCATTTGTTGGGCAGAAAGTAGGAGTTTGGGAGATGCCTCCGAATTTGATGCAAACATTGCACGATTCCCTTTAAATCAAACCCCAAGCGACTCTAATAAATGCGCTCAATTTCAGTAAGGGTGGGTTTCTTTATATCTAGTGGAGTACGTATCGTGTATTAATCTTAGTCTATCAATACCAGAGAGCCTTCCCGAGAAAAAATGACGGCGTTTCGCGGCCCGAGCGGCGAAAGACTAAGTCCCTGGAAAGGAAATACATAAATATTGTGTTTTTACTTCCCGCGCGCGGGCTTATGTATCGCCATCCATAAAGTTGAACAGCTTTTCCTTCGCAGCCGGGTATGGGTGAAAAGTCATGACGGTTTATGTCACGAAAATGAATTTACGAACCACGCTGTCGAAGAAAGTACACGGAAAGTTATTGTAACAAAAGCACACGAGGTGCACATTTTAGACGAAAAATACAGTTTCTCAATCAATTGAGGCAAAAGGTCCTGAATATTTTTTTTTTCATTTTTCTCCCTTGTTATGGATGTTTTTCATTTTAATTAGTTAAATTTATCAATAGATGCTGCTGACCACTGCAACCTACGATAAATCGTTTTGAAGAGTTTTCTCCAGCTAGATAATATTCAGTTAGCGAATGAAATACAGGAATTTAAGTGAAATCAAGATTAAGATCTTAGTTTTAGTAAATATATGTGTGATAATTCTAACATTATAATTATGAAATTAGACGACTACAATTATACATTTTTTATTATTTAGATAACATTATTTGAACATTATAAATTGTTGTAAACGGTATTAGAAAAATATAAATGAACGGCTGCGAATTTCTGAAGCGTTTAAATAAAAATACCCCTTTTTAGTGCACTGATCAGCATTATTGCCTTATTTTAGCTCAAGAGTCAGTCAACTTAGTTATTCGATTCGGAGTAGCTGAAATGTACGTATATTAATTTTAAATACATTTTTGGTACAATCTCAAATGAATATTAGTAAAATGCTCAAAGACTAGTTTGTATATCTTGATTCATAAGTTAATGTTTAGATTATTATTGACATTTACTGAAATGACATTTTAAACTGGTTTTTATTTGTCAAAAATATCACATAAAAGATAAATACATACAAAATAAATATACCTGTTTAACGACAAACCTACAATTATGATTTAAAGTTACCCTAAAGAACTGACATCATTGAAAATACAATTTTTAAGGCTTGGTAAAAAGGGATTATGTTCTTAAATTATTCAAATACAAATAAACAGATTGACCTAACTAAATATTATAGTATTTAATGAATTGACATCAATCAGATGGTTACCGCAGTTCATTTGTTTCTAATTTCCTGTCGTATTCTGAAATTGATAAAATCATTCTCAACCAGTGTCCGAATCACAAAAACTTTGAAAATTGTGATCACGTTGATTACAAAATCTATTTTATAGTGTTCTTAGAACCTTCTTCGACACCTTTCTTACATAGAATTTGTTTTTACATAAACCGATACAATAAGTTATGATTACGGTGTTGACAACCACATTTCATAAAATTACACTGAAATAATTTTAGACAAATTTTAGATGATCCAACATGTTCTAAATATGAAGAAACTGTTTATATTTATCGAAGGAAGCAATCACTTTGTAGCTTGACATTATAATTTAAATAAAAAATATTTTAGTTTTAAGCCACTTTATTTATACACATATAACAATTCGACCGGTTTCGGTTAAACTTAACCTTCTTCAGGAACGTATATATATAACAGTTTATATATATATACGTTCCTGAAGAAGGTTAAGCTTAACCGAAACCGGTCGAATTTTTATATGTGTATAAATAAAGTGGCTTAAATTTAAATATATTTTATTTAAATTAAACTGTTTATAGTTTTTGTTTAAGATTTTTAGAACTCCAATTTTATATTTTGCATAGATTAAATTCAATAATGTTCCGTTAGCTTTTATTTTTATTGTTACACCTCTTTTCAGCGTTCAAGGTCATTTAAAAGCTGTGTTAAATGTTTGTAATTGCCTTAAACGTCGAAACAGCTATCACACAAAAAAATAACTGAAGAAATAAATAAGAACGAAAAGGTTGCATGTTTAACAAAGACTGACAATCAATCTCAAGGCGTTTGATTGAAATTGTCCAAAAGCGGTGCAGTGATGATTTTTCTCATGTATTAGCGAACTCCTCGTCTAGCATTTTATGTATCTACTATTACTACACATACATAACATTCAAATTTCATAGAATGAAACTTTTTTTCACTCGGAAACTCAAACTTTTGACGAATCCCCCTCGTAACTTTCGGCATACTTTGGTTTGATTCATTTTAGGTAAAGAGATAAATTGCAAAGTTTCCTCTGACCGACTTGGTAACTGTTATTTGAAAATAAATATTGAATTTTCATATTTTTTGGGTGTCCTCAGATTATTTTCTCCTTCAACTAACATTCAAAATATATGTACAGGAAATATCAGTTCAATATAGTCCAACGACGTCACAGCTCGAAATGTTCCCAAATATTTTTTTTAGATATTTAATTTTAAATTAAAAAATGTTGATTGTCATTGTCGTTATTTGTAGTTTTTGTTTTAAAATTGTAGAACTCCATTTAAAGTTTTATATATATTTTTTTTTGATATAATTTTTTTCAAAATTAATATTATTAAGATCTCAACTTCACAAGTTCTGTTAGTTATAGTTATTATTTTTTTGCGATTGTGCTGTTTCGGCGTTATAGAATTATCAAAGTGCGGTTAAGCCATATGGAAACGACTTATTTATTTGCTTTTAGTTCGCTGTTTAATTACTGATTTCGATAAAAACTATAATTTCCATTACAGCTATTGTTGTTACCGTGAAGTGGCTTTGAAGTATTTAAAAATGCTGATTGTTGTAAAAATATTATCAAAAATGTGCCGTTATTAAGATTTTTGAGTTCTGTGCATTTAAAAACGAGTGATTAATAAGTATTCACTATCCTTCTATTTGGATTATTAATTTCAACAAGCATCCTAGATTGATAACTAAATTGAGATATTCGGTGAAGGGCTTTTTAAAAACCTAAAAAAATTAAATAAAAGTTATTTTTAGACATCGATAAACGTGCGCATATCAATGAAAATATTATTTACAAGTAAGCCTATACGAAAAAAATTCCAATGAATATTTAACGGTCTCTCTTTTCAGGTAACATTCTCTAGTGGAAACAGGCCACTTGAATAATACTGGAATATTTCAAACAATGAAAACAGTGTTGCCATAAGAAAGTCCACATAAAAACTCCTTTATTTTCCCTCCTGCGAATACAATACATTTTATTTATTATCAAAAGACAATAAAATTCTATAAAGGCCTTTTGATCCTTCTGTGTCTTTTGTTTCTCTTTGAAAGATCAAATTATCATTCCGGCCACAAATTAATCTTGAAGTAAGGGAAAAAGAAGAATAATGAATTTCCGGATATCTTTCGGGAAAAAAATGACAGTCATTATTATTATTTCATTTCATTGCGAAATAACTTTTATTTGGCCACGGCAGATAGAATTTTCGCAATGGCAATTATTATTTTCTTGACCAAAAGCTTTACTTGTTATTATTTTTGCTCATCTGAGCTTGGTCTAAGTGGACTTTTGATTGGGAATGTACGTATGTTTAAATAATATTGCTGAGAGATGTTTGTTTGGTTAAGGAGCGAGATAAGTACAATTAATATAGCTGTGGTAAGTACGTGGTAACACTGCTATACGAATTGGGTTTTCAGTATTTCAAATACAGAACAAACTAAAAGTTTTTAGATACATGCGTTAAATACGAAATAACGACGAAGCCGTGGTATTTGTAAATATATTACCTTTTCTAGTTAACTAAAAATTGTTTACACGTTGACAAAAATATTTTTAGGCAAATATGTAAACAATCTTACTTATTCGTCAGTGTGGTATAGTGACAAATAGTCGTAATGAGTAGTTTAGTGTGTATAAAATCTGCCAGTCTAGCAAACAGTGTTTTTTTTTAAACCTGAAATATATTTTTGGTTAAATAATGATTTTTCTTCAGCATACGAATTAAGTTACAGACAGAATTAACTCAGTTGGGTATACACAGATTGCTCACAGAATACGTTATTCATTAGAAATATACAACTCAAACAATAATAATTACTGAAACAATATTAAATTTAGCACAGTATTTTTTTGTAGATAACTTTAATTTACAACAGGACACCAACTGGTTTCGTTATAAACGTACCTTCGTTACGGCATATTTAATTCTGAAAAAAAGTTTTATATCTGCCAAGACTGAAACCGTTGGTTTTTTTTTATTTTTATATGTAGTGTAAAAAGTGAGGATTTATTTAGAGATTACATTTTTATACTGTATTTGTCTTCCCTATCTAAAAAAACATTAAAAAAAAATCGATCCATGTCCAATTTTAAACGTAATATCATAACTCAAGATAATATCATTTTCACTTCATCCGGGACCAGCTGCCGAAATCGGCTAAATCTTGAGAATACTTAACACTATCTTCGCGGCGTTACTCTTGATATGAAGCATTTCAGTTTTCTCGCTACTCGTGATGCGGGTCACGGCCGTTGAAACCATCCGCCCATCAGTATCAATGCTGAGCTGGCACGTGACCAGGGGCTGGGCGGCATTACCTCCCCCGGCTTCCTTCAAGCCTCACTCCAGCCGGCAGCAGCCAGCCCCGCCCAGGAGTGCCGCCCTGACTGGGACCTGGGAACTGGGAACTTCGCGGCGGATACGTAATACCGAACCGTATTTCAATAAGACGCAGTGTGATGTCGTGATCTGGTTGTCACAGCACTTTCGTTTGTGAACTATGATATTGCTGCTCTGAATCAGTGAGCCTATGGAGTTATATTTAGAACATTTTTTAAATTTACTCAAATTTATTTTAATTTTATTTATTTTACGCCCAGCAGAGCTTTTACAATAATGGAGAATGTTTGAAGCCCTGATTTGTTCAAGCAAAGGTAAAGGAAATGTAATAGGAAAGTTGTTAGGTACCTGTATATTTAAGTCGAACGGATAATAGCCACTTTAGTCGTGGTATAGTTAGAACGCTGAATTCGACACAAAGCTTGCAGTTTTGAAACATATTCGTGGCATGATTGCTTATCGCAATAAAGTTCACGGATTGATTAGTACCCTGTAAATTCCAAAATACAGAACGGAAGCATTGCTTAAACAGTCTATTTGCTGCTCGAAAACTTCCACTAGATTTATTTCTTCTCCACTTGGTTTCTCATTTATTTCTGAAAACAGCACCACGTTATTTTACATAAATATTATTAATTATTGGAAATTTGATGAAAATCTTTTAAAGTTAAACTTAATTTCTTTGCCCTCCGAAATACCGGATTATATTAAATTGAAATAATCTATTGTGTTAACAGTGCAGCGCCGTTTTTGAGAATTAGTCAAAGTATTTTTAATTGACACCGGACTAAGACTACCGCTAGACTCCCAGCTGTCCGAAGATGGTTTTGCTGTGGCGTCCGTCGTAGCGCTATTCACATAGGAAAAGTTAGCAGCGCTGCGCTGAACTACGGTTTGGTATTTCTCTGCCGAAAAACCTACTCCCACCTTTAATCCAGGTGGATATATTTGTACCTCTAGCCCCCGTAGAGGAAGGGGGAGCCCATGAATCAATGGGGGTTCAAACATCACTCATTTATGAAGTGACGTCTGAAATATTTGAATATTTGTCTCTGATTTTATATTAAAACGAATAAAGTGATTTTTTTCGGTATTAATTTCAATAAATTGAAAACATCAATGATTGATTAATGTTCTTTAAGAAAGTAATTGATTGAACAATTTAACTGAGTTTTTACAAAAATTGATTGTATTATTATTAGATTATATTATTAATCTATTAGTCAAAATCATATGCTCGAGTGGGAAATTAAATATATTTGTGTCAACTCGTATTTTCAGTATGTAGATTTAACAAAGCCACAAAAACTGGATTGTGTATCGCGACCAAACCATGTCAGGATTCTTACCATTGTTTGAATCAAATCGGTGAATTCAATAATTACAAAGTTTTTACTTTTAGCGTTAGTTGCCTAGATGATTAGATTAAAACACTGTTGGCAGTCCTCAACATTTCAGAAATAAACTTATGTAGTCACATTACGACAAAGCACGTGGAAAAAAATGTGGCTTATTTTTCAGATAAAATAATTGTTTTCGTTGAAGCGAGTAAATTTTTTTCAGTCTTTATCGACAGCCCGCCACTACTAACTAAATAAATTCTTACTGAATGACTGAAAGAAAAATAAAATTTGTTGCTGATTGGCCCATTCAATCACTGTAAGTTATGATGTAAAAATCTCTGCACTTTTATACCCAAATTTACATATTTTATAAAGCGACCTACCTACAGGAAAAAGTCCGTTCATGATAATTGTAACATTTGGTATAAAATCATGAAAATTTAATTTATTCAAGAATGCTTTTGTTTCTCGCTCGAATGAAGGAGGAGGCGGCAATATATGTGCTGGATACTATAAAGTGCTCCGTCATTAAAAAAAAATCAACAAAAATTATTTTTTAGGCATAAGTTTTTGTAGCAGTGATAGGAAACCAGTTAACATTTATGCCATCTATCGAAAACCCAACAAACACACATGCAAAACTTCATAACATATCTTAAAATATACAAGACAAAAGCAGACAAGATACACTTATATTCGTATAATTCAACATTGACACCTCCATAACCACACATTATTCTTTAAATTTTCTAAGACCTTAGAATCTTACAATTTTTCAGTATTCAAACAAATCATTTCCCACGAGAGTCACCGAGACAAGCAGTAGTATTATAGATCACATCATATCAAATAAATAAAACATTTCAACCACCATATCGAATATCGATGACCCACTTAGTGACCATAACACACTTATTGTTCATAAAAAGAATAGCTCAAAAAATGTTTTAAATAATAATAATAATGGTTATATTTATAGATCTAAAAAAAGCCTTTGCTATGGTAGATCATGAAATACTCCTACACAACTTAAAACATTTGGGGTATAGAGGAAATCTCTTTCAAAGTAACTAGCTAATAGATTTTGGCTTGTCGAAATCAGAGGTGTTTTAAGCGACTTAAAGCGAAAATCCCCTGTTGAGAGCCGCAAGGCTCGATTCATGGACCTCTGTTTTCTTATTATACGTCAACGACATAACTAAATGTGTCATCTTAGAAAAACTTTAATTTTTCGCTGATGATACTGTGATTTTCCATCATAGTAAAAATCTCAGTGACCTTGAAGTTCAAATAAACAAAGATTTTGCAAATTTAAAAAAATAGCTGCGAATAAATAAGTTAAGCAACAATATTAAAAGGTCCACCATCTAAGTTTTGAAAGAAAAAGAAAACAAGTCCATGAATATCAATGTTGGAAGTGAAAATCTTCAAAATATGCAAGTAACGAAATACTAAGGGTTACACATAGACTCTAAGCTCTCGTAGAACTTCCATGTTAAAATATAAAATTCATATTTTTTCCAATAACCGATGTAATCTATCGACTCCAAGGCTTCTTTTCTACATCTTTACTCCGCGCCACATATTATTCTATGATTATATATTTATTTACACCTGAGTTATCTAGTTAGTATATTAGATATTTTTACCAAGAAACAAATATCAAATATACAGTTATCCAAAATAGAGCCATAGGGAGTATTTATCATGGGATACTCATGTCAAAGATATATACTCACAGACACAAATTCTTCCTTTTTCAATTCTGCCAAAATATAAAATAAAACTGCCATATTACAAATAATTCAACACTCGTCACACACTAACATTAAACCAGCCTTTAATTCCGAGATATACCACCACAAAACACGATCACAAAATCAAATACACCTATCGTCATCTACTCACACAACTAAATATGGAATTAACTCCTTACAGTACATTGCATATACCCAATACAACGCATTGCATAAAAAAATAAAACACCCAGTAGCGAACAAAAAAAAATATTGGCAAAAGGATTTAAGGGTTAGCACTTAAGAATAACGTTAAACGTTACTTTCGAGAATTCTAATACAAGCAATACTACAAATAATTTTATCTGTTAATTTTATATGGGTAGTTAGAAAAATGATTGAGATTTCCAGTTGATATAATTTTTTTAAATGTTATCCTTCAAATTCTACGAAAAACATTCTTGAATGTCACTTAAAAGTGCAGTTAGAAAACCAGCAAAGTCATTTTTGAACGTTTTACCTAAAATTCTAGTATGCATTTCATACAGAATTTATAAGATTGATGTTTAAGAATTGTATTCACTGGAAACTTAAGACATTTTAAAACCAACCGTATAGAATTGATAAATGAATCATTTAGGTCAGTATTAGAAAGCAATTAGCAATAGCGTCAATTTTATCAATCAGTGATATATCCTATCTGTATAAAACCTCTGTGTGTGTGCATATTCTTTGTAAACTAATTGAATCAGAAAGGAATTGTCTCAGCATATTTTTTGAAAAACCATTCAGAAACATATGTTTAAATTTAGTTTATGGCAAAAAGGTATATTTTTATTTGAGGTGTATGATTTTTCTCGATACAAGATAAAAAATAACCAAAATCAAAAATTTTAAAAAATACAAACAATCACGGGAACACAGAGCAGGAACCATTAAAGAAGAACATGCTATTTCAACAGGCTATGTTATGTGGTCCAGCTTTGCGACATGTTATGGGGATACCGATGGTGGATGGGCCTAATTTTATAATTTTTTTAACAAAAGATTTTTCTCTGCGGAAAAAAAAACTTTTCTTCTTTATTTTTACAAAAAAAATCACAAGCATGAGAGTTTCAACAGCCCGATGCCAGTGGAACTATCGGCTTACTTATTTGGAGAATGTTGTGATGCTGAAAAAATGAGAGGAGAGGAGAAGGGTTAGGAGAATTTATTTATTTCTTGTGTTATCTCACAAGAGTTCGACGGACTACAATCTGTGTAGCTTTTTAATCATTAAACAGATTACTTAATTACTTTTAAAGGTAGCACTATTTCTACCGGCAATCAGTTGGCTCAATAAAATTCGAGAACACTTCCAACGGCTACAATTTGATTTGTATAATACAGAGAGGTCTCCTTTCCCCGAGGAGCTGACTAAATTAACTTTATCTTATGAATAATTGTTAAAATATTCCCTGCTTCTTATTCAACTCCTCGTTTCCATTACAGGGATTAAATTGTTTTGTTTAAATCCCTGTAGACACGGATACAATCAGGCTAACAGTCCGGAAAGAAGATCTCTCAAGACCAAGGATGGATTACGTCCGAAAAAGAATATGGCTTGGGATGCTCTCCTTTGAAGGAGCTTGTCGTCCGCAATGAACTTTCACGCCGGTTAATTTACTTTGCATTATGCAAATTCCCTTGAAGATGTTTAATGGGCATCCTACACAATATTTCAAACCTTTAACGTATTTAGTTATTTTATTTATTATTTTACTAAACAATACATTTTTGTTGTTGTTTGGTATAATTTCCCAAACATAAGCCTGTGTTGGGATGGCAATTTTCAAGCTACATAGTAACATGTTAATTTCGAAAATATAGTACATACATGATAAAAATAAAAATAATAAAAGTAAATGACAAATTTGAAGATATAGAATCTACATAATAAGAACTAAATTAAACTTGGTTTTTAAGGTGAGTAATGATACTGCTTTTAAAGGAGCTTTTTGTTTGTATGTTTTTGATGGTGCTGGGCAAAGAATTGAATTGCTTAATGTCGTTGTACTTAAAACTTTTTTGTCCGTAAGCTGTTTTATAGGCTGGGATATTAAAGAATATTAAGTGTGACTGCCTTAAGGTTCTAGAAATTTTCCTTTCTTCAAACATATGGACATTATTAAATTGGTGCAATAGGATATTTTTAGAGTATAGTTGTTTCAAGTTGAGGACGTCTAGCTCTTTAAAAACAAATTCAGTGCTCGTCCTTAAAGGAACTTTATGGATAACTTTCAGAAATATTTTTTAATAATTAATAATTATCATATTTTTTGGGTGTTTATTAGAGGCTCCAGGCAATTGTTGGTGGCACTACCCCAACTGATAATGCCATATTCTAAAGAAGATTGCACAAGTGCACAGTAAACTTGCCTTAGTTGTTTTTTTATTATTTAATATGTGTCTTACATTTAAAAAAAATGAGTCTCCTCAGTTTCGTTATAAGATTTGTGACATGAAGTTTCCATTTTAGGAGATCATCTATATATATGCCAAGGTATTTTATGTGTTCAGCTTTATTTACTGAAGGACAAGTACATGTATTTGACAATGAGTTACAGCTATGCAATATGAGGTTATGTTGTGGTGGTAATGAATTGCTTGATATTCTAAAAGTTATGAATTTTGTTTTTTTCTGTATTTAGAGTTAGCATTTGTGAATCAAGCCAAAATTTGACAGTATTTAAACCATTTTCAGCCATAGTAAAAACTTCATTCCAAGATTTAGCATTAAATAGTAACACAGTATCATCGGAAAATGCAGTTATCTGTCCATCTATTTGCAGGTTACATAAATCATTGATATTTATTAAAAACAGTAAGGGACCTAAAATGCTACCCTGTGGGACACCCCATTCCGCTATTAAAGGGTGGCTTAAAGTAGTGTTTAAGTTTAATTGAAAATATATATTTACGCTTGCTTCAGTAGTAATGGGACTAAAAGGTATGGAATGTATTTTGATAGAACAAGATATATTGTATTTTAAAAAAATATTTAGAAAAATAATTTGTGTAACACCATTTCAGGATATTTTAAATTTATTTGACAAAGTGTTATAATAAAGTGGTGTGAAAACATATTTTTAAATTTTTAATAATAATGTCAAACCACAAAGGGTTTGCTTTCTTTAAAAATGTAAAACTTTTTATTTATTTAGATACGAGTACCATCGATCGTTATTATTTCACGTAATATACACTCGCATGTTTACACGTCTTCCAGATCCCAACATACAAGAATAGGTAAAAACTAATAACCTGTTGGAAACATCTACTCTCTAAATATCTCAATATTCTTCAAATGAATTATGGTGACTTTTGCATATATTTGTATTTTTACACAAACTTGTGAAGTGCGTGGGGCTGCACTACCTTTCCTACATCCCAGAGTTAAAAAGCATTTTTACAAACGCATTTTATTATTATTTTGCAACTATTTTAGGGGGTACAAAGAACTATGTTAATCACCCTTTACATTCTCCAACATCCCAATAGAAAGCCCTGAATCCTCGAAGGTCAGTTAAACTCTAATGAGATCAATGAATTTTTGGTTTTTGAATTTAATATATAATGCGGAAAATATTAATAATATTATTTCAACTATATGAAACATAAGAAGACACAAAAAATGAAATGATTAGGTTTTGTGACTACGACGCTTTTTTATGTAACCCCTAAATATGGCAACCCCGAATCGGGGAGTTCTTGCCCTAAAGAAGGGGGGTAGGATTGGGGTTGGAGAAGAAGAAGAAAAGTGGGAATTGCTTATTCTGGTCTGGTCACTATAATAATAATAATAAATAACAATATTTTGATAATTTGCATAGCGCCGTTTTACAAGTATCACCAAAACTTTATATCGATGTTGAATAACGTTGCAGCCGCTGTAGCCTCGCAAATCCACTTGTGACTCTTTTGGTTGTTGATTCAACACAATAACTGCCTTGAAGGAAAAAAAGTTAAGTATTTTCTTGTTTTTTAATGAAATGGGCATTTTTAAAACCTTCTAGGTAAATAAATCGTACAGCAAATATTTTGCGCGTTTCGAATCCGTAAGCCAGATTTTTTCAAAGTCGGACTTAGTGTGTTTTTTTCTATTTGTTAGGACAGAAGACAGCAAACAGAGATTTAGTGTGTGCTTTTAATATCCAGCAGCGTTGGCGGTTATCGTCTTTGCGTGCAGCTTTTACGGTCGTGGAGAGAATGGGGTTGGCGGAAATCCCAATTTCATATATTTTTAAATGTTTGCAATTCTGCAAAAGTCCTTTTCGACATTTCATAAAGATGACTACCGACCATTTATTTGTTTTTTGTGGTTCTATACCAACTGCCTGAAGCGGTGAAACTATGGCATCCCCATTTGGGGAATGATTTTTGGGAGGGATGTAAGTGGTAGGGGAAAGGAAGGAGTGGGGGATGAAGAGGTTTAGAATGTTTTGATTTTTCAGATCTGGTCACTAAACATAACTTAAGCTCTATCAAGCAAAATTTCGCTTCTAAATGATATTATATTATTAGAATGATAGTATCTGGTTATCTTGGACGGACGATAATAATATATATATAATTTTTTTTTTAATGTGAAAACCGCACAAGAGTCAACTGCTTCCAACTGGCCAGAGCCAGTAAGACTAAGGAATCCCCGCTCGGGGTGTGTTGTGAAGTTGAAGGGACTGGGGGCAAGAAGGATATGGGGAAGAGGAAGGTTGGAAATTACCTGGCTATTCAGATCTGGTCAATAAACACGACCAAAGCCATTTCAAGCAACGTCTTGATTTTGAATTGTGATCTTTTACCAAGGACATACTGACAGTTTCAACCACTCTATAAAATGCCGCAAATCTTAATCGCTGGATCTTAATCGCTCGGCTACGAATTTAAGGTCTGTGTGTGAAATAACCCGTACACAATGTTTTTTTTGTGTCTACTCGATCTAGATATCGTCGTTAGTGGGGCAAAAGGGCTTAAGAGACACTTTGGTCAAAAATGAGTTAAGTTTGCAGTTTTGATCAGTTTTTTTTCTGCATCGAATGCTCTAACTCTGGTGGTCATTCAGCCATTTAAAATGTATTTATCATTTTCTGAATCGAATGCTCTGACTCTGGTGGCTCTTCAGCTGTCTAAAATGTATTTTCATTTTCTGCATCGAATGCTCTGACTCTGGTGGCCCTTCAGTCATCTAAAATGTATTTATCATTTTCTGCATCGAATGCTCTGACTCTGGTGGCCCTTCAGCCATCTAAAATGAATTTATTGTTTTCTGCATCGAATACTCTGACTCTGGTGGCCTTCAGTCATCTAAAATGTATTTATCATTTTCAGCCATCTAAAATGAATTTATTGTTTTCATCGAATAAATCTAAAATGTATTTTCATTTTCTGAAAATTTGGCCTTTGTACCATCTAAAATGAATTTATTGTTTTCTGCATCGAATACTCTGACTCTGGTGGCCTTTCAGCCATCTAAAATGTATTTATCATTTTCTGCATCAAATGCTCTGACTCTGGTGTCCCTTCAGCTATCTAAAATGTATTTATCATTTGGGAGAAGACTTGACTCGAACGACACAAGTTTGGGACTTTTTTTAGCTCTTTGTCGCTTCAGGAAACTCAGTGAGAGCATTAAATCAAATCAAACATGTTCAGTAGAAAATTTGGCTCTGTAGTCCACCAGTGAAAAAGACACTTCTGGCATTTTGTACTACCCTATACGCGCATGATATTTTTAAGAAAAGTCATGGAAGGCACTGCAACAATGCCTTCGCATGATACTGCAGTGATTTCGGAATGTTCACCGAGGGGCGAGTTCCCGGATTTGCAGCCCTTATGAGAACAAGGGTGGCAGGAATGAGGGAAAGGATCAACAACTCTGGAAATGACCTCATTATCGTATCCCGTCAGATCTCAAATTCTAGCATAGAAGCTCATTGGAGTAAGATATTGGTCCCATCAATCTTAATGCTGCCTTAATGACCTTTTGTTCACATGAGAACTAATATCCTCCATTAAAATTTTAACATTTATTATTTTTATTTTTTCCTATGAAATAATCTTTTTTTTTCTTTATTATTGTTTATACCATTATATGTATTACAAATTTATCTGATGTATTTCTATCAATTATGGAATGTATTGCATAGCACTATTCCTGCTAATTTATAAGTATTGAAGACTTATAAATTTTACGGTAAAACACAAAAATACTTTAAAGTGCTCTGGTGTAAACTTTCTAAAATGGTGCTTCAGCCCATTTGCCCATCCGGCGACGATATGATGAGTCAAGGAGCTTACCACTTAGCCACGCAGATCGTCAAAGGTCTTCCGATGAGGGATTTTCGACATGTTCCCGAGTGGGGTTTTGTTTTTTTTTTCAGCATATCAGCTTTTCTATGAACCGCTTATTCTATGAGCCGCTTCGGGTCGAATGCTCCTAAAGTGAGTAGTTTAATTTCGTTACGTCAGCTGGAGTCAAAGGCACGAGGGATCATTTATTTATATCGTTAATAATAACACTGATATGCTTGCACGAGACTAGCTTAGTTACTACGTGTGCATCCTAATACTATATCTTTAATCTACGGTCAAGCACTTAACGTGGATGAAAATAGAACCTCCCCGTTAAAAAACCTGGAAAAATAAATGTTTAAACTTAGTGGGATATATATGAAAATAATGGTTTTCCACCATTGTTACTATCTAACCTTAAGTGATTTAAAAATATTTTGGTTAAATGTTTCAGTAGCCGGAAAAACATGGCACCCAATATTTTCGACTTTGGACGATGCTTAAATGCACATCTGGGACGTCCCCAACTACTCATTTTATCCACTTGCACATCAAATTATAATACATTATTCGTTTTTTTTTTCCAGTGCGTTGGTTCTAAGATCTCTGAATATAAGCAATATAAAACTTTTATCATAACCCCGATGTATCTCATATTTTTATCTATAAAATATATGTATATACTCGTATATATTGTAACAAAGTTACACGTTAAATTTAAAAAAATCACCGTTTTACTCCGCTGTGCTTACGGATCGCATTAATACTCATTGAAACTTCAACAAACAGGGAAGGTGGGGTTTTTTATGCTTTCGTTATTAAACAGAACAGAAATGCAAGCACGGTTGCCGTCGAATTAATTAAATCATCAGGCATCAAACCAAGGTAGTCCCGCTTTTAGTTAATGCGATTCCGTGATAAATATCAATTCTCAGTGAAACACGGCAGAAACAGTCGCTAACAAAAGCGGTGTATTGAAACAACTTAGGCTTTGTTCATCAAACAAGCCAGCAATACGTGAATTTAATTATTTCATCAAATATTTATGCTAATATCCCAAATTTATTCCATAATGGTAAGATAAATAGTTCAGGCGGCAGGGCAGATTGGTATATTTCTTTTTTCTTGTACTTTCGGGGACGATCAATAAATGTTGAACAGTACTAGTAAATAGCACGCTATGAGATTAATTAATATTCACGGCGTGTTATTATTCCATTTGCATTTGCATCATTGCGCATTATACAAATACCCCCGAGATAAAGGACAACGAAGTTCTTCGGCGAATGGCTCAAGATTGCGATACTCATAAAATAATATGTAAAAATAAGACATCTCGAATATTTTGGTTACATAACGATGAACGACAAAAAATCAGATTAGTCAAATAATATTCCGGGAGGAGATTGATAGATGACGTAACAGAGGAAGGCGCAGCACATCTTTGTTACTGCTGTAAATGCAGTAAAGTAGTAGTGGAACCTGCAAGTAACAGATTTCTTTTACGATAGTCAATCTCCGATATGAAAAGGCTCCACAAAAAATAAGAGAATAAAAACACTTATTTAGATTAAATAGTACTCGTAAAATGAGTAAAGCTGTAAGCTCGAAGCAACGCATGTAAAATGTAATCAACATTTGCCTCTTGATATTGCATGTTGTAAGGTTGTGGTCTGTTAGCCTACTAAAATTTAATATTTTATTGCAAGCTTTTTGAGACCCGTGTTTAAACCCTATAAGAGTTCAGTTTCTCCCAGACGCACAGTCAAATTACATATATTTTTTACGTCTCAAGTTGATGAAAAAATAAAACAATGCATATATTGCCGCATTATACAAAAGGTCGCCAAGAAATGAAAGCCGTTGGAGAAAACCTGCTTGAATTGGCTTGGTATGATTCATGTCAAAGCATAGAACCAAATGTAATGCATTGCAATATCGAATGAAATATGCATTCAAAACCCTGTCTCAAATATTAGTGGCTACATCAGCATATGTTTTTTGTATTTTAAAATCAGTAAAATCAATAAATCGAAGAAGAAATAAAAACAGTCGATATAAAAATAATAACTAACAATAGGGAATTGCATAACGCCAACAAATAAGATTATAAAATAAGAATATAAAATTACATTCTTAATAAAATAATGCGATAGGAGGAATAATTATTATTGGTTCTTATGCCTTCAAAACGGTGATGACCAGTTGGGATCGACATTTACAATCTTGACATCGCTTTCTTCGGACCTTGATGAAATTGCATAATGTTAATTTAGAGAACTTTTTAAATGTTCGTAAAAAATTCTGCAGTGTGCTTTTATAATACATTTTATTTGTAGTAATTTACATTTATTGGTTTTTACCGATTTGTGTTTTAAAATGTAATCTTTGATTTCGTTTAAAGGATGACTTGTTGGATGGACTAAAGGCATGATTGCATTATTAGAAAGCTCGTGTTCCTAACAATGTTGTGTCTCAGATACCATCTAGATATCTTTGTTCGGCCATTTCATTGAGGTAGACCCATAATCTGCAACAAATCATGCTTAATGCCGTACGGTGGTTGCGCAGTCTGGACGTGTAAAGGGTGCAGTGTGCAGTGTGCAGTGTGTGGTGTGTAGTATAGTGCCAGCCCCTCGGTGAAACGGGGAACTACGCCGACAATGAGCTGTCTACTGCTGGTGCTATTGTTATGTTGAGGGAAATGTGTTGGACTGCAGAGCCGGAAACTTGACAAAACCAACTTATTTAAACACAAGTGAGATGTTTGCTGCCGAATGTTAAAAAAATAAAATATTTACGGCAGAGGACTCGCATTAATTGGATAAAAGTTTGTTTTAATAACAAACAAACTTTGATTTCTACTATTTGACGGCCTCCATAGTCGAGTGGTAAGACGCTGGACTACGAATCCAAAGGTCGCGGGTTCAAACCCGGCGTGCGCCAATAACTTTTATTTAATTAATATGTGTTATAACACATTTAATTCATATGAAAATAATAAAAAGTATATTTGCGGCACGTTCCAGAGTGTAGATACTTTAATAATCAAAATAACGTTTTAAAATGGCTTTAGCCGTGTTTGGTGACCACTGAATAGCCAGGTACTTACCAACCTTCCTCTTCCCCAGAGCCTAGTCTCACTGGCTCTAGACGGTTGAGAGCAGTTGAGAAATTCATAAAAAAAATAAAAAATACCAATATATTAAAAACTTTTTTTTATTTATAATCAAATTATTTTGAACGCTGACAACAAGCTACTTGTAGTAACACAAATAAAAAAATACTGCACAAATCTAATACAACACATTTTTTGAAAAATAATTTACAAACATAATTTTTTTATACACTGTATACAAATCGATTTTGTAAGTCAGAGGACTAGAAACTAAACGCGGTTACAACTCATTGCCCAGCACTGAACACAGTATAAGTTGTTGGGTTTTCGGAACAAAAATGCTCTGTTGACGCACCAAATAGAAAAGCTCAAAACGTTATTTTCGTTTGCCGCCTTACTACCGCCAAGTGTAGAAATAATATAGATGAATCTATGCTTTATAACAATTTCTACCATACCCATACAAATAAGTAATCAATGTAATCGTCGAATAATAAATTGCCGAAAATCTTGCACTATCATTGTGAATGCATTCTGATTTTGCATACCTACCTATATAATGTGTATAGATAATATACTTATAATGAGAATCTGTTCGTTCCAGTGTGGTGTTTTGGATGTGCAATACAAACCAGTCATGTTTACTAAATTATCGATCTAAAAAAAACAATATTTTAGTGGAATTCTCAAAATCTGTAGGCCTAACTATTGTGCAAAGCTGTCGTTCCTTTTTGGCATTATATCATATGGTAAAATAATCGAATGAAGGAGTTGTCTCTTTTGAGTCTTCTTGGTATTTTCTTCAGATTAGCGATCCGGTGTCGAATGAGGGAAGCAAAGTTGTGGACGCGGTCTTAAGCAAATATTGTCAAAGCGCTGCAGTAGCGCGGGAACTCATTTTGCAATATTTTTGAGTTATTTAATTACGGGAATTCGATTTAGATATATATTGTTGTTTTTTTTTGAATTTCTTCATAATTATATAGTTTTGTTTACTTTTGGAGAAGAATCAACAAGATTAATAATAATAATTAATAATTAATAATTAATAACATTACATTACATGTTCTTCGTGTTTGATTTTAGTGCAGATACTTCAGTATCACCCAAACATTGCTTGAAATGACTTTAGCGGTGTTTAGTTGCTAAGTTTGAACAGCGGGCCACCTTTTAATGGTCCACTTCGTCGATTCCTCCTCCTGGCTGCGTCCTCTCGACACTTTCTAAATGGGGGATGTCATACCTAGTCACATTAAAAACGATTATTACACAGATGTCTAATAGATGTTTAATTTGCGCAAAGGTTGTGCTGGTTTCGTTGGCGTTACTCAGCCCAGCCCTGTGATATGTTGTATGCACGTTGGCGCGGCGTGCTGAGCAGCAATTCATCAGCAGGTCGGCGGCGTCGGGAGGCAGCCCTGATGAGGCGTCACGCGATGTCTGATTGTGATTCGTCAGTGCCTACTTACCGCGGCCACTCCGCCCAGCGTCAGCGATCCGCTCCTAAACCGCTCGACCGCCCGCCCGCCCTCCCTGGGAACGCGTAATAACCCAAGTATTCACTGCGCTTACGTTCAACTTGCTAAGCGTGAAACAACACATGTCTTACCTTCAAAGCGGAAATTCTTTTTACGATTTTTAGGAGCAGCAAGAACTTCGGGTTTCATGAAATTTGCACACCTCGTTTGGTCCAAAGAGTTGAGATCAACACAACCGTTTTCAACTCGTAACGTCATTTTCATCATGACTCGATAATATTGAAATATCCATTTAGCTGTTTATATGTCACTCCATTTAACTGTGTTTGTTTCATATTTACAGTTATTATTCAATAAGAAAATGGATTAAAACAATATTTTAATAACTATGGAATGTTTACACGCATTGCTTAGATTCTCGTTGATTCTTCCGTGAAATGTAAACAAAAACATATACAAATCGTATATAAACCATTAAACAGATATCTGTGTTTAAGAAACTGCAAAAACTCTTCAACGGTGGGATTTTTTTTGTGAAAACCTCTGCACATCGATTTGAAATATCCATTTAACGGTGCAAAATGAGGACAGCGATTCATTTCTTCGGTTCATATTTTTCAAACGTTCAATGAGGACAAAAGTATTAAATCTCGAACAAAGCTGATAAGTAAAATTAAAATTAAATAAAAATATAAACTGGAATATGTTGTGTAGAAAAAATAGAACTCCAACTAAATCTGCACATCTCTTGTAATTCCATGAAATATCGCATTCTGGGTAGTTATTATATCATAATGCTCCTATGCTTTTTCCAAGCAATTCATCTGCATGTAGGCGTTCATTGTGCTTGAAACTATTTTTAAGCGAGAGGGTTGTTTTTTAGAGAAATCTTACTCAGAACAATCCGAGGTCCGAGGTAAGCCTATACAATTATACGCAATGCTTCTTAGTACGCGATACATATCAAACAATAACGTTTGCTGAAGTAAGGTGTTCCTTCGCTGAAGAGCAATATCAATGAGAAAATAACATAATTAAATTAACAAAGCCAAGTTGATAGAAATTTCACCCGATAAATTTTAAATGAGTTCGTCAAAATCTGATATAATTTTATATGTGAAAATAAATTACTTTGGATTTTGGGATACATTTGTTTAAAGTTATAGTAAGGCAATTCTTCTAGAGAGTACTATATGAAACATTGTCGTCTGTACTTAATTTATAAGGGATCATTTATTATTAGAGAGAAAGTGGTATATACTTTAAGTATCGTCCTAGTGAAAGACCACCATTCAGAATCAAAACGTTGTTTGAAATTGCTTTAGCCGTGTTTAGCGACCAGGTACTGTATAGCCAAGTACTTCCCAACCTTTTTCTTCCACATCTCATACCCCTCTCTACTACCTTCAACCTCACAAGATACTTCAATTAGGGTTGCCATAGTCCCACCAGCTCCAGACGGTTAGGAGCAGTTGGAACTCGTGTATTATTCACTGTAATAAAAACAAACATAAATTTAAGAAAATTTCACTTAATGGCCACCTAATATACAAAGCTCCCAACACTCCTGTCGTTGTATCGCTTCATTTGATATTGTTTCAAAACT
This sequence comes from Drusus annulatus, assembly GCA_022651775.1. Lineage (NCBI taxonomy): Eukaryota > Metazoa > Arthropoda > Insecta > Trichoptera > Limnephilidae > Drusus > Drusus annulatus. The sequence continues at coordinate 426,479 of JAGWCC010000247.1, read as the reverse complement.
TAATCTTAAACCATCAAAAAGGAACTGAATCATATTTGATTTTAGTGTCAGTAATAATACGTCGCAAAGTTAAATGGTGCCTTATTAAACTGACTTAATTTATCACTCGCGTCAGGGAAAACTCAGTTTAACCTGTAAGTTCTGAGCTGTTTTTCACTGTGAAAATGTATTTAGTTTAAGATCCCGGGGTAAGAAAGTTCTATTGAATTCTCTATTGCTCCGGTAAGCCACCGTTTCGCTTTTAGTTGCTTGTTGTATGGCATAAAAAGATTCTTCTCAACAAGTTTTACAGTTATGAATATTGTTATAAAGTGTTAAGCTGCCATCCAAAATAAACAGCAACTTTTAACATGTAATAGGACTTTAGCACTGAAATAGTTAAAGCTTTTGTTGAGATATGAGAAATTTAAAAAAATACGAGAAATTTAATATTTTTTTCCGTCGATTTGTGGACAGGTTTGCTTTATTATATTTTCCCCTCGAAAATAGGCGATTGTCTTTATGTGAACAAAACTGAAAGTAGGAAAAGAATAAGTTTCAATGAATTTGATAAGTATCAACTAACAAAATCGCCCTTTTATAGATCCTCCATAACTTATTCCAAAATGATAAAAATTGTGATCCTTGCCCAATAACGCGTTCCCGTACTCTATTTCACAATTATGGGCACATCTGTAATACTTGTTTTTACAAAATAGTAAATTAGGATTAAAGCAGGCCTACGCCTAGGTGACTGGACGACGTGGAGGCCAATACCGCAGCGTTAGGAATAAGGAACTGAAAGGAAACAGCAGGAAGCCGACTGGAGTTGAGGTGTTTCCTGAAGGCGGCCAACACTTTATTTATAAATTTATAAATTAACGGACTAAAGTCCAATTACAAAAATACATATTAAACACGAAATAGAAAAAAGAGTAACAGAGAAGGAATAGCATAACATTAAAATAAATGAAGCGATGAACAAAAAAAAGGCAAAATAAACATAAGAGAGAACATTCAAGCCATGGTCTAGTCAAAGTTTTGGTAGAGTCTTAAAGAATGACGAAAATCATTTAGACTGCTACCAAAAATTTCAAGACCATGGCTTGAGTTAACAAGTCTTGATATTCTGGACATTGGAGAATTATACACATAATTAGTTTTGTGATGATTGAGGAACAGCAATTCATTGTTTCTGAGTCTACGGCGAGGAATGTTGAACTGGAATAAGTTGCAACAGAGAAGGTGAGTCAATAAAACAATTAATGATTTTGTAAATGAAAATTAAATCGAAGTATTTCCAAGGGTTGCGGTGCCGATGGCGTGGGTAGGTAGGTATTAACATATGATGTACGTAAAATATGCACTGTGCAGTTGTTTTCATCCACCAAAGATTGATTGTACAAATTGATATAATCTCGCCAACTCGAAAGCCCTACGGTGACATCCTCATTAAGCGCGATCGCAAGCGACGAACTTGCTAACTCACATTTAATTAAAGACACTGACAGGCAAGCCGGTCGGCGACTCAACTTGCCCTCGCCATAATAGCTTTGGCGTTTCAGGCGGCATAAGTGGCTTGGCCGCACCGGCCAAGAAGGGTACATTGTTTAAAGTCCCCAAACACATAATCCCTAGAAGTGTGATCTATACTGATTTTAAAGAAAAAATTGTGTTGCTAATTCACATAAGACCTATTGACTCCTAGGCCCCAGGCAAGCCAATGAAAATTAATATTTAGTAAAAAAAGAATTTCAATATTTGAACATTTTCGATCAAATTCACTCAGAATAAGGGACTTATTATTTATTACTCTTATTTTTAAATTGTGCTTATTTTGAGCACACGAGACACGCCCACATCGGTCTTTATAGTCATTGGCGCAATTATTGAGTTGGTGCTGAATCCCGAGAATTTTGTTATTTAAACTAATTTAGCTTTATTTAGGTTGTCCGGTGATAAACTGTCTAAATTGTTATTTCTAATTTTAAAGCTGTTAATTCGTGGTGGAACTCCATTTTAATGATTTTAATAATACCATATTTTTAACTTTATTCCACTATTTTTTATTTAAGACCTGACCAGTTTCACCTTATGACGGGCATCTTTAGACTGGTCCAGTCTGAAGATGCCCGTCATAAGGCGAAACCAGTCAGGTCTTAAATAAAAAATAGTGGAATAAAGTTAAAAATTTGGTATTGTCTAAATTGTATTGCAATAGATATTGGTCAATGCGGTCACCGCAACTTACATACTAAAATATCTACATAGCAGACGTCAGGCTTTAAAAATAGTATTTTGAGACGCCTTTTAAAATAGTATTTAGAGACGCCTTTTAAAATAGTATTTAGAGACGCCTTTTAAAATAGTATTTGGAGACGCCTTTCAAAACAGTATTTGGAGACGCCTTTTTTTAAAAAAAATCTTAAAGATTTAAGTGTTTGCTTGAAATGTTTCAACTTTTAACGTAAAAGTGATTTTATTGTATCATAATTTATCCATTCAGTCCTAGATATGTTTTAAGGTCATATTTAAGGAGAGAACGTTTCAAATCGAGGTATTCATGTTTACCATGTTGTAGAAGGAAGAAAACACAAAAGCCGGCAGGTTGTTCCAACTTTGTTGAGTACAAAAACGATTAATAAAAATGTGTGAGTTATTAAAACACATTTATGAACACGTTTTTACTCTTATTTTTAAATGAGGGGCCTTGTAACAGCTACATATATAAAAATGTTATAATAGTAACGATAAACTTAGATCAGTTTTTACAAAACTGTGCAATAGTTTAAAATGTCTCTGTTTTCTTTGAAATAGCTTCTTATTTTAGTTTTTATATACCACCTCTTCTAACAGTAGTAAGCACCACTGGAAACTAGGTGTTTCCAACTCTCGGACCAAAATTATATTTAAAGTTTTAAAAGTGTTTTCATCTGCGATTGTATATTGCGCCTGACATTCTAGCAGCACAACTAATAATCAAAAGCGAGTATATCAAAACTAAGAACATGCTATTTGTAGTTGAATGTGCCAGGAGGTGATGCCGGGATAACTTCTGGGGAGAACAGTGAATTGCGCCATGAGTTTGATCCCAAAAGATTATGAGCTTTGACCAACGATTTGAATAGTATACAATGTTGTTGAAAAAAAACGAAACGAATCGTTGTATTAGTCAAAAAGAACTATTATCTCGTTAATTGAATCAAAATATATTTGCAATCAAGTGATTGGAGCATTAGTTATCAGGCTCATAGTTTATTTTTTGACTGCGGTTTTTTATCACTGTATTCGAAAGAAGGACATCTTAGTTTATTTAAGTACATGATCTGAAGCACTTAAAATTAAATCATTAATATATCATTAGCGATCATTTAATCTTAACGTATTGCCCAATGTTCTGGTGCAAACGAGAGAAAGCATGTGTGTATTGTTTTTTTTTTTCCTATTAGTACACACTTTGAATGTTCTTTTTGTTTGAAAATAGCACCCCGTTATTATGGCGTCTGCTGAATCAAAACTTTGGTATTTACAAATAGATTCCACATTCTTATAAAATAAATATTGATAGCTTAATTATTGAAATAATATCAATAATCCTCTAGAAAGGTCTCGGTAGCTTAATCGGCAGACACGTTACTCCCGGATAGAGTAGAGGTTCCGAGTTTGAGTCTGGGTCGCGACCGTTTTTAGTTTCTGGCTTTTTCTGTTTCATTTACGTAGAGGATTATTGCTATTATTTCAATAATTATTATCAATATTAAAATCATAAAGCTCTAAAGTTAATTCTTATTTATTATTGATAGCTTAATTTATCTGAGAATTCGGAATACCAACTTAAATTAGTCTGATTTAATAAAACAAATTTTAAACTTTATTCCACTTTTATTTTATGACTGGACCGGTTTCAGCCTATGACGGTCATCTTCAGAAAAAAGTTATAAATTTGTTTTATTAAATCATTACAATGGAATTCCACCACGAATTAACAGTTTCAAAATTAGAAATAATTAAATTAGTCTGGGAAATATTGCCTGCCTGTAACATTTTTCAAATTAGGACATTTAAATACCCTACTTCTATTGTATGGCAAATGTCCCGCAATGTGAGCTTATCAAGAGCCAGGAGATCTTTCAATCTTCGGATCTTTATGAGGTGATTTCTGCGCGCATATAATAAAAATCCAAAGGAATAAACAAATAATGAAGATTTTCGACGAACCTCAATCTCGCACACGATCAAAGCACAACGAAACTCTTTAAAACAACTTTATTGGTGAAATCTTTTTCTTCTTCTAACTCTCTAATTTTTATCCTCCTAAAATATATACTTCAATTAAATAAATTAACCGCATTCACATGTCATTGAAAATCCTAATAAGAAAGTACCTGACAAATTCTGTTACAAAATTAGGATTGGGACATACATGAATGTTTGTGTGTGAGGGTAGATTGACGTCGTGGTAGTATACCACTTGTTGGTGAGTTTGTTTCTTGTATTTGAACAAACCAGGTTAGGGGTAGGGCTTATAAAGCGAGTTAATAAACTTTGACCGAGGGGTTAGTTTGCGTTAAATACAGCAACTTAGTAAATAGGTGTACCAAAGATAATGTATTATTTGTGTTGCAAAATGTTACGGATGTTTTCAGTGATCCCGAATTCTTGAAAATGTAAATCTCTAACCTACAACTGCCAGTAGACATAATGCGAGAAAGTAATTATAAATACTAAAAACATTCTGAAGGATAGTGACGTGATAATTAAAATAGTAAAAAAAAAAAAATAGAAGAGAGATGACCAAACTGTCTCAAATAATTTAAAAAATATCTATTCTGCCTTTAAGAAATATTATTAAATGAGGGGTGAGGCATAAAAACTTGGTAACCCATAGTGACACTGTTTCGAGAAAATCATAATTGAAGTTTTTTTTTAAATTTTATTTAAAAAAAAAAACATGCAATCTAGGTGTTTGTTACTGTTTTTATGCTGTGTTTCATTGTACCATGTAACTAAGTAGGTTACCATGTTTTCAGTAGTTATACTAAACATAGAATTACCAAGAGAGCTTATTACCATCCGACGATTTTCTAAGTAGACTAGGGTGCTAACTTTTGAAGAAGTTAGTTTTGTGTGTAAACAAAGTGTAAGTTAGGCTTATTGTGGGTAAACAACATTTTACACCTCACTCCTCAAATATGTTGTAGATATAAAATAATATGAACCTACCGGACCGGTAAAATCTTCCTCTACCACTACACGAATATTAAAACTGCCAAACATAGTATGATGGATAGGTCAGTTGCATACACCACGCAAATAATATAACATTATGTATCTAAATATTTTACATTAGTTGCAATGGTAATAACCAACAGTTTGGTTGCAAGTGATGTCGTTAGTGACTTTGTATTCAGGACACGTTATTAGTCTAAAAGTCTCAAATGCGCACCATCTGGTCTTTGTCCTGTAAATTGATGTTTGTACAACCCTGCCACATCTACAAAAGGTTGAGACAGACTTGGGTGGATTTCAAAAATAATGAAAGCTAAATGTTGAAAGTTATAACTTGTCTTAGAATTAGGTTATAATTTTGCGATTAAAACAATCGAAAAGGTGGTTATTTATTTCCACCAGGTATCGATCAGCCAAGCAATAAGAAATAACCCTCCCTCTATCAGGACGGAAATTGTACTACCATCATTAAACGATTTATCGAAAAAAAATCAAGCTAATGGAGCTAATACAATCCAATGGCGTTTTTTTAACCATGGATAATGATACACAGATAAATCAACCGGTTTAACCGCCTTCTTTAAAGTTTAAACTCTTGTCGAGATTGGTTTGTCGATAAGTGGTCGAAAGCGTGGGGTCGCAATCAGGCATCACAGGTTCAATCCTCTGCATGAGATTAGGTGAAGAACGTTTAAATATTGTCAGGTTATTCGTAGCCCGGAAATGTTGGTCGATTTCCATTTTAAAAAATTCTACGATGACAATAATATAAATTTCAAAACGTATTTTAGCTATTAATAAATAAATTAAGACACGCGAAAAATTTCAACTGATTTCTATATCTACACGGTAAACCAATTAGGTACACTGATGTAATCATAATTGTGTAATTAATGCATTATCTAATATAGGATAATGTTTCTGTTGTTCTCAGGCGAATAAGGTTTTATGACATTTTGCTTTATGAATCATGCTAATACTTCAACAAAACGGATGCAGAGTTTAATGACCATCATAGTTTGATTTTAATTATGCAGACGCAAATAGCTATGTATTCTGGTAGCCAGCTGCGCTCATAAAGGCAGCCCGCCAAGCAGAAGCCGGGCTTAATGTCGTCTATTTAATTAGGCAACGCAATATAATAACTTTCCCGGGCTTAAGTCGAGATCATAGATCATAAGCATTGTTTCCTGAATGGCACAATTGTTTTAAAGCCTCAGTCTCCCTTTCCTCAACACATTTCACCGTAGTAAAAGCAGTCAAATACATGGACGAGTGCAATGTTTAATTTAAAATAAGTATTCGCTGTGTTAAATACTCCAAACAGCTAATTAATTGTAGTTAGTAAATAAAATTATTAACGTTATATTATATTTTTCTAAAATTTACCTCTACAATATTAACGCGTTGAATGTATGAGTGTACTAAATACTTGATACCAAATAACTAAAGTAAAATCTGGTTGCTGAAGCAAAAAAATATCAAATTAAGAGCTTAGACGTTTTGACATTTGCATAGTTAATGACTATAGGTATCTGTTTGAAATTTCTTAGACAACTCTTATAATTACGGTGCATCATAGGTTATGAACCATTTAAATATAATTTTAATACTCATAGGTGAGTGTTTTCTATATTTTTCATGAATATAGTCCAACAGATGAAATATTTGGAAACAAGGGTTTAGTAACCTACTTTGTTGCTTCTGAAAGTATTTATCTCTGATTTGAATAGTCTATGATGACATTCACAACCTACAGTCCCTACAGACCAAAGAAATGGGTCAATCTATTGTTATTTTGATGAATGACAAAAAAAATGATGCGATACGAAGGAAGGGATAAACTAAATTGAAACAAGAAATTTGCTAAAATAAATAAAAATGTTTGACTTAACTAACTTTATATTTATTGCTACAATTCCATGAAAGTGGGTAGTGGGATATTGTGAATATAAAAGACGAGTGATGTTAAGGCGAATATTAGCAACTATATATATATCGGAATGTTTAAACGGCAAGTGACGGCGGGAGTTTTTATACTGTTTTGTTCACTCCTTCTAAGTTTGAAATCAAATTTGTTCAAATTACTATTGACTGTGTTTTATTCTAAATTTATTCAGATACCCTTATTTTATTTCTTATCGCTATATAAGCTGGTTGCAATATAGGGTAAATTAAAAAAAAGAGATTAGTTAACTGCGTAGGAGATAATTAGAAGATATTGAAAATGAATCCTCTATGTCAGCACCGAGATATACAAGAGAAAAAACCCATATTAATAAGAAAAATAAAAATTACTGACTTACGCCAGGAATCAAACACATGGCCTTTGGGTCCAAAGCCAAAGGGCGTACTGGTATTCCAAATATGACTTTAAATACCTAGTTGATGGCCTGATCGAAATTGTTGAAATCGTGTCAAAAATATATTGACACTCTTAGAACTAACGATAAAAAAATGTCGAAGAAAAACTGTCAAATTTAACAAAATAATGATTTTGCTGGTTTTGACCCTGCAATTTTATTTTACATCATTTTTCAAGTAAAAATAAAGACATATATTATTTTTTTAGTAACACCGTAAAAACAATTGAAAGCTTCCGATACCTATAAAAAAACCTCTACCCTATTTCGCCAGGTAATAATGCCTTCACTGCACTGCGCCTTCCGTAGCACTGGAACCTGCGACAATTACAGCATTCCTTAGCACTGTAGCAACGTAAGCTGTATTACCCTATTATGTAGTTCAAAACATCACTCCTTCGCGGTAATGGAATACGGATGGCAGACACATGCCCTGACTTGACCATCCATACCTGACAACCGTTTTGTGGGGTAACTTAATCTTCTGAGTAATTAGATAACTATGCAATGTGTAGAATAGTAAAAAAAATACCTTTACGACTATGGTAGTAGTGAATAAACTCATTTTAGCTAAAACAACTCAAGTGTAACATTTAATAAAAAAAATCAACTCACACTACCACAACACTGGCTTAATTTGATGGTCGTGAGATTTTTAAACACGTGTATTAATTTGTGTGATAAAAAATATAAAGCATTCAAATAATCATGCGGCATGCCATTGCTTAAAATAATTTGTCACGTGTTTTCGAGTTTCCACTGTTTAATAATATTTATATGATTTACTTAATCCCATTATCTTCTGCTAACTTCTTTTGAGTGCAAAAACTTGTATTTTTCGCTCTCAAAAATATTCAAAAAGCAATCTACTGGCGCTCAACATTTTCCCTAAAATCATTTGAATGTCGTACGCAACAAAGCTCCTAGGGATTACGTTACTCGGTTAAAAATTAAGAATTTATTTAAAAGCAACTAAAACGGTAATCGTTTGTCAACTCGTTTTAAACTTTTCAATCAAAGTCTTCTCGACTCGACCACTAAACAAGACAAAGTTGTTAAATCCCGGTAAACTCTCGAAATAAATTACGGGAAAAATAGACGCCCAAGTCACAGCCAGTTCGGGCAACACCTCGCCCGAAGTTTATAAGCTCCCCCTGCTCGTTAACCAATTACATCCACCCTTGATAAAGTTTGCGGGAACACAAAAAATAAATAGTGTGAAATCCACGCTGAAAGGAAGGATTATCCCCCGGAGTTTTTATGGAGAGAGGAGGGTGTAGCAGTATTTACGAGGGATGAAAGGTTGTTTTTTGCTTTACACGAATCTCTTTGCAGTACAAGCCCCAGCCTGGCCGATGCCTATAAGCTCGACAAGCCCAGCAACCGGCAAGTGGATTACAAACTTTCAAATTGTGTCTGTTGCGCGTAATAATAAATTATCGGAGGCGAAACGTTTTGATACTCCCAGCGAGGCCGCACGCAACTTCTCATAGAAGCTTTGAAGTTTTGTTATAGAATGTACAACTTTACATTATATGATTGTTTACAAACACCGAGCGGTATTTCATATTTTCGTTGGCTCGTTTAAGACTTACATGTTAATCCAAAAGCAATAATGAAATACTGTATTTGCCCAAAAACCGTGTAGCCTCTTTAAAACGGGGAATTTCATCAAGGGAAACTACCATAAAAAACGCTGAGTCAAACGAATGTCTTGCGCTCCAAAATCTTCTCCTTCAAAGGGAAGATTTGTTTCTGCAGTGACTATTGTTTCCTTTGATTCTTAAGTATCACCGAAACACAGTTTCTCAAAGTCCTCACGGCAGGCTTCTTTTATAAGCTTTTCCAAATATCCGTGTTTACACATTTACCAAACACTTAGCAGATTACTTTGTTTGTGCTTTTCCTGCGTTTTACCCCAATGTTTGAATTTTGGGAAATAGTATCGTAGTGCAATGGCTATCCGTTCAAGTAAACACCGAACAAAAAGTACATTTTACCAAGTGACCAAAATTAAAACATTACTGACTCTTTCCTTTGCCCTTTTCCTTTTCCCATTAGCATTTTTACTTTTACATGTTTTTTTACCCGTGCGAGCAGATAATTAAATAAAGTTTAAGTAAATAAGATAATTAATAAAATTAAATATCAATGCTTTTCTGTATTCAATAAATACAACATTTTATTTGTTAATCTCATTGATGGGTCATACAATTCCAGGTTATGTTGAATTTGCAAACAGAATTCGAATAAATGAGAACATAGTTGTATTCATTCAAAAACAAATCTGCCAGTGAAATTTAAAAATTATAAATACCTTTTGGAATCGTCGTCCGTTTTTGGAATTTTGGTTCGTTCTACAAATTAATGTGCAAGAAGTTAGATTATAATACAAACGAAGTGATATTTTATTTCAAAAAGGTAATATTTGAGTAACATATTTACAACGGAACTTCACTTACATTTAACTGTAACAGATTTCTGTGTGGCAAATGAAACAACCCATTTTATTTAGAAAACCGATAAATGATAAAAAAAAATCGTTAGCAGAATTATTTTTATGCGCTTTTGAGGTCATATTCTTCGCTAAAAAACACTTTTAAAAATATCCGATTATAAATATCCATAAATATACACGTTTGAAAATAACATCTGTAGTATTGTAGAAAGGTATTGAATTCATTATACAGCTTGTATGAAATTAAAGTCAGTTAAATGAAAATTCTCGTTTTTATAAACGGGAATTTTGCAATGCTTCATAACAGTGTAGCGTCAAAAAAAATCTCTTTGACACGTGAAACGCGGACATCCTCTGTTTGAAACTCATTAAAACTCTGTTTTCGGTGAATAAAAAGGTAGAATAAATCTATTTGTTCATTGCTAAGTTCGAGTCCATGTTTAAAAAAGTATTTTTCTTTCCAGCTTCAAAATTTGTTTCACCTCTTAGTAAACGTGGAAGTGATCAGAATTTGTAGGCGCCAAAAGTGACAAAGAGTTCTTCGTAAATGATATTGAAAAATTCCTTCCCTCATAAAGCAGATGGCTTCACATCATGATCCTTTAGGTAAAAGGGTTTAGAAATGTATCAAAGAGGTTCGGGTTCTCGCATCACCATCGAATAAAACAATCTCTGAAATGCGTTTGGAGCTCACTTCATTTCTTCGGAATACAAGTTATTTTAGATTAGGTTTAAGATATCTAAATAGACAATTCACGTAAAATATTTTTCAACGGATGGCTAGATTTGAAAAGGAATCATATTTATATGTACGTACATGAATAAAAAAAAAATCGCCGAGTATATTAACAACAGTTACATCCATAAATCGAAACTGAGCATCTCCAAAATAGACGAAGACTTAAATGATTACAGAACTATTATTTTAGACTGAGCTTTCGTTCAATATAAATAAACATTAAAAAAATCTACGTTAACGTTAATTATCAGTTTACAGAAACGAAATAGTATTGTATCCACTTATCGTGAATAAGGTACGCGTAATATTTCATAATCCTAAGTTATTTTCTTTTGAATACGCATTTACAAATAAAATAATTATTTTGTCTTCAAATACTTGAGTGTCAAGCAATTTAAAAAAAACCCTGACACCTCACAGTTCAACGCTTATCAAATTTAGCCCATTCAACAAAGCATTAACTTTGCTTAGCCATGTAGGTGAAACAAAATGTGTGCGTTTGAGTAAAAAAAAGAAAGGCAAACGTTCAGGTCGATCGGCGAAAACCTCTGTATCAGCCTCTAAGAGAGTTTATTTATAAAATATTTTCGGTAAGTTTTTAAGCAAAAACATTTTCAATAAAACTTCAAAACCTTTTTTCACTTTTTCCGCTCAAATAATAATATTAGCAAGAACAACCGCACGGTTGAGGATTTTACCGATTTACAAACAAATTGTTTTTATTTCACGCGCATCAACTTCAGTCTGGAAAAAATAACAATAAGGTTATATTATTTCGCTCCGAAAATTCAAACCAACTTTTCTCTTTGACCTTTTAAAATAATATGATCCCATTAAATGTACGTAAATCTGCTTTGTGAATAGCCTTGTCAGTTGTTATTGGGTTGTTTGAACATCTGTGCCTTAAAACATGTATACTTTTAATAAACTTTTCATATAATTTTCATCACAAATTATACGAATACGATTACAGTAAAACCTGGGTTAGCGTAGCTTTATATATTAAAAAACAGGTATATTACCTTTCGGTGTTATACGTTAATATATGAAAATGCGCATTCCGCGAAGAATGCTTATAATAAAATTTAATAATATTTTTATTGCTGCATGATTTTCATGAACTACGATTAAAATATCTAAAAAAGTCTATAGGAAAAATGTGTTCAATGCGAATCTTTAGTAGACCAGCCAAACTTATAATTGACTATTGAATCAGGTGGACGAAGAAGTTGAATAACCTGACATTGCCTGGAGGTACCAACAGTTTGACCTATATTTTATTTAAGTGTTATTTTTAAACCAAGTCAATTTTTCAGAATATACAATTTTGCTAAAAACTAAAAATAATGCAACATCGGCCTCCTTTTAAAAAGGATATTCATCCTTGAACCAAGGATTATTTCAGTTTTGTAAATTGAAATATCCTTGTATACATTAATTTACAAGAATCTTGTTTTTTATTATTTTATTTTCCACTATTTATGTTTTGAAAAAAGTACGAGCTTATAGCGAAATAATACAAAATCGTAATAAATTTTAACTTGAAACATAATTTCAACTCCTAGTTAAAACTTGAACATTATTTTGTTCATGGATTAATTGCCAAATACAGGTATATTCGGAAAAACATCAGCTACGAATTGAAATGTAAAGCGAAATGATTTTGAAGTTTAAATGATGTGATATATGAGTTTATAGTCATCTTTTTCGAAAAATAATCACGTAATACAAAAATTACCACTACAAATTTCATTAAAATGTTTCATGGTCCAAACATAGTTTTAAAACATTCGACGGCCATTATTTTTACCATGCGACGGACCCCACTTGACACAAGCTCGTTGGGCACCTTCGGTGAGAAATATGACGAAATATTTGCTAAATTCATATCTATCCTTATTGACAGGGATGCCAAAGAAATGTGTCAATACCGAAATATTGTGTGGATTATATCTCTTTCATTAGCCAAATAATCATAGTAATAATTATCCAAATAATTTCATTATCATAACATTTATACCAAATTAAATATAAATATTGTACAAGAATCATCAAATAAAACCAATCATACAATATTGTTATATTTAATCATTTGAAATTAATTAGGTTCATTTAAATTTATTTGTGTAGCCCATTTGAAATCTATTTGTAAAATTTGTATAAATATTCTGAGAATACCTACCCAAATCAGAAGTTATTATACCACTAAAGCCGGTATTCATATTCAAAGAAATGCTCTTTGTTTTTTTACCATTCTCCATTGTAATCAGTCGTTTTATGTGTCGAATTGAAAAATGGTCAGCGATTTTAATTAACTGTTCGATCGCGTGGCTCCGGATCGTTAAATCTCTGAATTGTGCTTATAACGTGGAATAACATTATACCATAATTGATCTTAATAGTCTTATTTAGGCACGAAATACATTTATTTTGGGGAAAAAAGAGCAGTTACAGGCATTTTAAAACTAGCAAACCGCACGCGCACGTGGGAATTCCGTAGAAACGACAATTTAAATCATATTTAGACTAAATTGAGTTATGTCAAATTTAAGTTCGTGTACCTACATATAAATAACAACCTAAAACACCGTGAATTTTTTTTAAATTTTATATATTAACTCCACATAGGAGACACTGGTGGAATCCTTAGAATCTTTGTCATATTTGTAACGCTAAGAACATATTGGAGCAGGTATTTTTAAGAGTATGATCCTGAGTCTTGAAATATATGTGTTTTTCAAGAGAGAGAGGAAACATATTATGTATCCTCTCCCACAAAACATACTCAAGATATTTGAGTCCTTCTCGCACTTAAAGAACCCCATCAAATGTAATTAAATGACAGTGTTTTACTATAGAACTTAAATTATTCGAAAGCGTGGAAACCATTTGGAAATCGATAGACAAATGTTTATAAAATCAATATAATAAATAATTTTATTTTTAAATTAATGAAAGAGCCTAAACTGCAATACGTATATAAATTTCTTGGAACGTATGGTCTTGTCATAAGACTGATTCATTACAATCCTGAAACCTGAGACGAGATTATGAGCAGTCATCAAGTCCACTCGCGGGGGTTATAACTATATTCAGGTCAGAACGCTAGTGAAGCGGAGGTGCAACTCAAGCATCTAAAAAACCTCGTTTAATGGTTTATTGGCGACTTGCGGATGCAAAACAAATGACGATTATGTAGAAAAAATAGATATGTTTTTGAGGTACGTTGTTCGGGAACAAAGGAGGTTTACATTCAATGAACAAGCTTCAAGTACATATATTTACTTGTTAAAGTATCCTTTCTTATCGGTGCTAAGCTGTCTTCAACGCAATGTATCCAGAAGAGCTCTGGGAATAACTTAGAATAACGAAACTGCACTGGTACCAGTCATGGATATTTCGAAGCGTGCTTCGCCTTTCTTTGCCTCTCTTTCGATCAATTATATCCCATAGTTAGTCAAGTGTTTGATGTTCTCATGATGTGGCTATGACATTGCAGTTTTTTGTTTTAATATTCAAAACACTTGAGAATTCGATGAAGAACTTCTACATCTGCTATCCTTTCTGTCAGGAGTATTTTGATCGCGATGCATGCAACAACGCGTTCAACCTTCCCACACGTCTATATACATAGATATATGAATACTAAATTGAACGAATGTCGAACCTGTGACTGTTAAAACAAAGGGATCATAGCGGAGCTTGAAGCAGGTCGCAGCATAGTCGTCTATTTTCGTAATTTCAGTTTTCGTGCAATTCGTTATATCGTACTTTTTACCTACAGTAAACTAAGTATTTTTTTCGAGGTATCGACGAAATCCCACAACATACCATTTGTCAGCCAAACAACCATTGTACAGTGTGTGCCAATAATTACGGTTACGCTTCGCATGACTGGCCCGAGTACCACTACCACTACCGGTACCCGGTGAGCCAATCCACGCGTGCTGAATATATTCGTACGCCTTTGTTGCACGAACGAAATTGCGCTAACGAAAGCTTATTTACTATAACACACTCAAACTATGGTGGGTCGATCTATTTAAAACATTTGCATAGAGGAGTATTATTTTTCACAATTTCACTAAAATAAAGGAAATAATACTATACACAAATTTTGTATCTCGTTTATTGTACATCTATATATTATATGCTGGTAGAACATGATGAGAATAGCATTGCGATGAAAATAGTTGTGTTTACGATTAAATTCCACAATTTAGAATTTGTGCGAAATTCAAGACTCACTGTTCGAGAGTTTTTGCTATTTCAGCACACAGATTTTCTATTTTATAGTTATGTTAGGTTTTGAAAGTTATAAAAAAATGACAATTATTGAAATAATACCAGTAATTTTCAACGAAATATGAAACAGAAAATAAAAATGTTGGGTTGCGATCGAGACTTGAACTCAGAACCTCAACTTTATCCGTGAGTTACGTCGCTGGTTTATCTGTAAATATCTCATTTCGCACCGCCTACCCCATATTTTTAATAAAAGAGTAATCTTACAAAAACGATCAAAATAACGAGTGAGAAAAAGTATATTGTTAATTATTGAAAGAATATTAACAGTCTTCAATATGAAAATATAAAGACACAGAAAACAAAAAGATCAAGTTGTGCCCAAGACTTGAAATCGGGACCTCCATTCTATCCGGGAATGGCGCAACTACCAACTCTGCCATGCCATACAATTAATTGAGCGTATTTGTTTTAAATCACGTACTTCTTGAAAACTATTTAAATTCTTCATAACATTAATATTTTTTAAGAAGTACCTGTGTGATATTATATTACCTACATTTTTGACAAATTTTTAAATCGACACCATAGACACTTTTGAATTTCGAATGAATGTTAAAACGTTGGCTTGATGCTTATTGCAGGTTTATTATGTTGGTACTAGCCGTTGAAGGTTTCCCGGTAATAATAAAAATAAGTCGACACTTTCTATGAACGAAATTTTGTAATATAACGAGTGTTTAATTAAATTTGGCACTTTTTAAAACAATATTCAAAGTATTCCCGTAAATGAATGTACAAAGCCCCGCTACCCAGAACGGAGCCAGAAAGAATACCACCTTCCCCGGGGAAATTTCCAGCCCGGAAAGATTGACTGAGAAGTCGTTCCTGATTTCATCCAATCCCTGATCTTTCAGCGTGCGCTTCCGCCATATATTTTATTGAAGCAATTTTTTGATGAGACACGAGCAATCCAGCAAAGAGAAAAGATGCTGTAATTAGTTAGCTACTTTTAATCAGGGACTGTGCAGTGTGCATAAATTCGTATTATGTATGCAAGAGTGGACGTGTGTATTTCCATTTGTTCAGATGTCATCTTTACCTGTCCCCGAGTCCTCACGCACCTGAGAGTTGTGAAACGTAAAGTGACAACGTAGGACTCACCACAGGATAAGAATTTTAAATATGCTCTTTATGTTCTGCAAAAAAAAAACGATAATTTTCTGAGGCTAATCAATTATTGTTTTCTTCACTATCTACATGTTGTTTGTGTGGTTGTTCAGTTAGATACTGTTAATATAGTATGATAAGATATATGTTTATAAGATCTCAACGTTGTTATTAAAATGATCACTAATCAATATTGTTAAATTTATAAATTTCAACAATAAGGGTATTGATCTCGCGTTCTTTGATTTTTAAAAAGCATTTTTACTCGGCAACGCTGCATATCTCAAATTCATAACTGTCTACGGACTTTTTTACTATTTGTATGGGTGGGATAACATTTTTATATTTATTTTTTGTAGTGAATACCGCACAAGAGTCCCAACTGCTCCCAACCGTCTGGAGTCAGTAGAACTATGACATCCCCAATTAGGGTATGTTGTGAGCCTGAAAGTAGCGGGGAGGGGAAGAAGATGGGGAAGATAAAGGTTGGGAAGTACCTGGCTATTCTGACCTATCAATCAAATACGGTTAAAGCCATTTCAAGCAACGTTTCGATTCTGAACTTAGAGTATCTACCACTCTGGAACGTGCCACAAATATAATTTATATGAATTAAATGTGAAAAAACACATAAAATTTAATTTATGTGCACACGCCGGAATATGAGTTCGCGACCTCTGGATTCGTAGTCGAGCGACTTAACTACTCGCACAGGGAAGCCGACATACTTATAGAATATACGTGTTACGTATGCACAAAAGGTAGTAAGGAGATAGACATAGTCTAGATATAGTATACATTTGTTTGCTCCTCAGAAAAAGCTTCCAGTGAAATGATGCGCTACGAATTTATAACAATGTTTCATTTCGAAAAAATATTCGCCGCATCGCGTGCCTATTTGATTATTATTTTGTACAATATGTCTGTTTGATCTCGACGCCTGCCGGGGTTGTTATTGTTGGCTTTCAATCTTCGTTTCGCCATCCCTTTTACCACCCTATTACACAATTAACCTTCAACAATCAAACTCGGGTGGAAAATTTTACGTTTCGGTTTATTTGTCTGTCTGACGCGGATTTTTTTATTTTATTTTGGTATTTTTTTATAAATTAATATTACGTAATTAATGTACTTCTTTGGAAAACCTGCGAAAAGGTTTCGACTGTTTGGGAAGGAACATAATAAATTGGATTTAAACTGCAACATTTTAATGTTGTGATAGAGGTGTGATGTGAGGGCAAGCAGGGACGTCCGTTCGTGTGTCGATGTAAGAATGTGTGTGAAGCAAGTAGTGTGACGTAGTAGCTGACCACCTCCGCGGTCGAGTGGTAAAGATCCTCGACTACAAATCCGGAGGTCGCGGATTCGAATCCCGGCGCGCGCATTTAAATTTTGTATAGTTGAATTATGTTACTTCACATTCCATTAGTATAAATTATCATTTAGTATATTTGCGGCACGTTTCAGAGAAGTAGATACTCCAAGTATCGCCCTGGTGAAATTCCACCTTTTAGAATCGAAACATTGTTTTAAATGGCTTTAGCCGTGTTTGGCGACCAGATTTGAATAGCCTGGTACTTCCCCACATTCCTTTTCCGCATTTTATTCCCCTCACACATACCCCCATTGGGGATGCCATAGTCCCACTGGCTCCGGACAGTTGGGTGCAGTTCGAACCGATTCGCGGTATTCACATAAATTGACAGAACAAGGTTAGTGGTTATTGATCTTCTCCGTCTATTGGCGGAGCAATGACGTTGCAGTTAGTTAGTTGGTAATTATAAATGCAATGTTATTATTATTATATCAATAAATTATTTCCCAGCTCCTCGAGTTTCGTGATGAGTTCGTGCAAAGACACAGAACACGCTGACGGGCGCGGGCACGCACTCCATCTGACCATTTCTCATATAAATCAGCCCACCCCGAATATACTTGTAGATATGTACTACAAGTGATATATTTGTATTTTTTCACCCTCCGTTTCTATTGTTATCCTAATAATACCCGCTCGTTGTTCCGTCTTTATTTATTATTTAATAATACAATACCTTCATAAAATATTTGCTACGCAATGGGAATATTTCGACTACTTGCCTTTGTTCCAACAAAAAGGTCTACGATCTAAGTTTGAAAATGTACCACTTTGTAAAAAAAATTAGCAGCCTGCGTAGGTACCATCGGATAAATAGTCTCCCTTCTTCACCCCTGCATAAACTTCCCTTCTTAAAATATTACGAAATTACTCGTACTATTGTTTTCAATTTTATTTCATTTCAATATCTCATACATTTATATTGAGGATTTATTTTTAAGAACTCTTACTAATGATGCAGTTGCGAATGAATTTCGTACTCACTATTACAGTGTGTATTTTAATTTAAGATATTTTTATTGCATATCCTAGAATCGATAGGAAATCCTACAACTTTATACCAAGTATAGCAGTTGATAGTAAGAAGGTGCCCCGCTCATTTATAGTTTGTATTGTCCACCCATACTTCAGATTGTCCGTGAACATGGTAGTTAAACTATCATATAATCAACATAATTACCAAGATCGGTTTATCTTACGAATATAATTAGTTCTAGCCGATTCTTCTAGTCTACACCTAAGTGTCTAACTACAGCCAAGTGGGTACTCAGGAAAGGCGGTTAATCACAATTTCGACGGTCGTTATTTGCACTCCAGAGCGTGCCTTAATAACATAAATCTGTCTGGATCACATTGATGGGAAGTACGTTTCGAGCAATCGGTATGCAGATTGGCAAGTCGAATTTATCCATATTGTAATGGGAAAGTCTAAAAAACGCATAGGTTTTGTGTAATAAAATTTTATATAAAACATCTCCGTGTTTTAGAGCTCACGGCGTCACTACTTTGAACGAACGACTCTTATTTTTACTTGGTACTTCATACTTTTCACAAATCAATACTGGCTTCCTGGACGCCTTTAACCCTCGGGATCAAAAAAGTAATTAAGACAAAAAGGTTAAAAGGAAGAGTGGAGGCATCTTGTGTAAACCCTCATCTAGCAGTGAATTGATAGTGGTTGACGATGAAAATGATTTAAAGTCACCTAAATAGAAAAGTATATCCCGATATGCAAACATGTGTAAATTTAGGTGGTAAGGACGGACAACAAAAGGGGTGGGTAGAACACTAAACGATTCATCGTAGAAACACGCATCCGATACTTTTCAGGCAAATGAGGTATAGGCACCTAGTATTGAATTTATTCGCAAATGAAACCTCCTCGTAATAAATAATATGGATGTCACAAAAAATAAGAACGTAAATAATTAGGGCCCCAAACACAGGAGGAACAAGAATAGAATTCTGAATTAAATTTAAATTGAAGCATTTTATTTTAATACTTTTCCAAAATATGTTTGGTTTTGCCTTCCAATATCATTCGGTTGTTATTTTACCTGCAAACCTCGAGAGCCGCTGGATGCAGCGTACTTCGGAGATAAACAAAATTATTCAATTCAATATGGAAATTCGATGAGAATATTTTAAAAGTCAAAAAGTGAGCGCAGATATCGAGATATTATTTGTTTCTACCGCACTTGATATGATAATACCAAGTGCAGGCCAGCCCGCATTGCAGATGACTTCATTCGTCCGAGCTTTCACACTTTGTTCGCAAATAATTGGGAAATTTCGCTCCATCGGAGGTAGACGTGGTTGGCCGATAGAGGTCATCATTTCTCTCTTAAATGGTTCCAGCGGCCTAAATGAATTTTTATGATTTCAAAAAAGTTAATGAATTATTTTCTCGGGTAGAATAAACTGAAAATAATAAGGGATATTTCCTGATCTAAATTTCATAAAAGGTATTCATTATTTATCATTTATTTATTTATAATGGTTGTCAAGTGAATGTTTTTTGATTACCCCTTATGAAAAGCCGCTCTTATAAAACGCGTATCCATAAAAGTTCCGTGTTAGTTAAACATATTTAAGGTAACATTTTATTTATTTAAAATTGCCTGACAGTAAATATTTTCCTCAGAATCAAAATTATCGATATTTTTAATTGATTAATTTATGACATACAAATACATAGTTTTGTTAAAACCCAGTTTTTTTTAGTGGTCGACCGGCTTACTGAACAGAACGCTCGGTCATCCCGTACATCTCTTACCTACCCGCTCTTGTATAGTTTGTAAATATAAGTTGTTCCCTCCCCCTTGGTTCACATCCCATTCCAACACCAAATATGCCTCAGTATTTTATATTGTATTTGATTTTTATGTTTTTCTTACGATGGAAGGGTACTTCCTAAACCGCTTGACAATATTATTAAAATAAAATGCTACAAAACAATATTATGTTTTTGAAAATTTTATAATCATGGCAACCCACAAAGTAATTGCTTTTTACAAATGTGAGCAAATTTTTCTTTGTCACTGTTAGCGATATCGGTTTTCTCCCGTGATTACATTTATTTCTATGAAACTAATTTCCACACTTCCATTTATTGTCAAATAATATGTATTATTGGATGAAATGTTGTAAAAAAGATACTGTATCCATTGATCAGAACCGTTTGAAACAGGGTCTTCCACTTCTGAGATTTGATTCGCTCACCTTTCCCCGAAGGAAATTTAATACTGCAGCGTTGAATAGCTCGATCAGTCATGCCATGAACTTTAATTTAAGAGAACATTGATTGCCAAATGTTGACCTTCAATACAAATAACCATTACAGACCCCATAAAACTCGCACTGTAAAAATGTTACCTCGTTTTTCGACAAAAAATATACACATTACTTATTAGTAAGGAATAAAAACATAATAATATTAAGAAAAATATGACACATGCAGGTTAGTATTTTAAAACGAAGTTTTCTATTCAATCTTACCCCATTTTTTCGTTATCATGTAATCGTTGTAACGAAATGTTAATGTCTTTAATAGACCAATCAGAAAACTTGAAATTAATTTATAGATAAAGTGAAGAAAAAAAAAATTAAAACTCATGTTTTGCCACTTTCGTGAATTTCGTTGCATCTTGCATCGCTTGGGCAATCTTCGAAGTTCACCAAATAGATCATCAGATCGCCATCTCACTCAAATTGTTTGTAATTTGTTGAAAGTCACCAAAATGGAAGATACATTCATTAGGTTTTGCCCTCAGAGAGAGATCTTACCATTCGAAATCAAAATGCTACCTTATAAGGCCTGTTTATCAACTAATTCTGGGTATACAGGTATTTCCAAACCTTTCTCTTCTTGTTTCCCTTCCTCAATTTTTCGGGCTTAAAATATTCCCTAACTTGGTAATGCCATATAAATCTACTATGCAACTAAACCTACCCATTATTTCACAGCTACGGAAAAAAAACCTCTGAGGCATTACGATTCTGAACTCCAGCTCCGGGGAACCTGGGTTTCTGGGTTCCCTGGAACCCTATCTGATATGTGTGCCACCTAACAACACCCCACGGGAGATGAAAAATTTGAATATGAATCTGTACCTAATAACACCGCTTTTGATCGGTCGTATATTATTTGTACTGTAACACCAATACAACATAGAATTCTCTCTGTACACGCCTCACAAAGAAATTTTCTGTTTTAAAAATTTACATGCCTTTGAATGCTCCTGAATAAGGCATTTCCGATCATCAATAAGATTTGCATTCTTTTATCCCATTTCTTCAATTTCAAGTTGAAAGCAAAAATATGTAAATTGAATATTATGTAAATAATTTATAAGACGAGGGATGGAGAAAATTATTCAATACTTTTCGGATGGAATAGCTCCCAAATGATTGCTTAATTAAAATAACGCGTATTAATCTTGTGCCAATATACAGTTTAGCATACGACTGGGAAATCGTAAAGCGGCCTCGTAGTGAAATAGAATATCTTTTTGTTTTATCATTTTTTATAAGGACACCTTTGAAATTAATGATCTGTAAGATGATCATATTATTTTGTCAAAAAATGTAACTTATTTTATTAGAAACAGAAAAGTTCTAAATGCATTATGAAGTTTGGGTCAACATTAAACTTTTCTGGCGTACCTCTTTTCTAACTTGAAGGCTCTTACCATTAAGAAAAAACTAATTTATGGATAATAATTGTGGATGTTGTCAAACCATAAATAAATTTAATATCAAATAAATCTTAATCGAAAGGTTAAGTTTATAATTTATTTTCTTTGTATTAACGTTTTTTGGAACTGTGTGATAAATTATCACGTTAAACTTTACGAAAAGTGTGTAATCCTAGATAACGAATTAAAAGAGAAGGGCACAAACAGTAAAAAGACAAAACAAAAGAAAGAATTTGAAAGGGAGAAGGCATATCACTGTCTCAAAATAATCCTACATTGAATGGGCATACCTTTTTTCCTAAGTAGCTGACTTTTCCGCAAGATTTAGATTGTTATCCGCATTGTGCCGTATCGCCTAGGGGGCTATTCTCCAGTTTCGGGCAACTTAACGCATTGTCCTGGGCTTGTAATGGCGGTGTATCTGTAAGTTAAAGTCGCTGGAGCCGACCGACTTTCGGCGAGCACGACCGTCGTCTTTCACGAAATTGGCTGCGTAATTCGATAAACGTAGATTCAGAATTACAGCTCGACTGCTCCTTCATTTAAATAGGCTATTAACGAAGGCAACGCGGAATTTGACAAAAGTAGGAAGGATTCCTGTTAAAGGCGTAATAAAATTATTCGCGTCATTATTGTATATTGTTACTTCAGTGTACCTGTGTACTTGTGTTGGGTATATATATACCTTGGTTTTCCCTGGTACATTCAAATGTAACACGGTTGAAGTTGAGTATAAAGGCATTTTAATGTATGGGATGGGGCACCGAATCACTTGCTTTTATTGCAGACGGTTACAGGGAAACTTTATGTTGTCGTATTATAGGTAAGAAGTTGTGTTTAACCTTTAACGGTACTAATAATTGTAACGTGTGTTCCTACATTGTCACCACCAATACAACCTGTTTATTAGTTTCCTTTATTCTCAAAGGTTGGTAGTTAAAGGTTTTTATTCAGTTATGAGATATATAGTAATACAAAACAATATATATTGAGAAGGAAGCATTATAATCACTTATAAATAATACAGCTTTATCATTAATACATTTTCTACACAATTTTGTATGATTTACATTACCTACCTAGGGATATACACTAGTGACTAGGTATTAAAAAGTATTATTTACACCAAAGCTTAACAAAGCTTTCGGAACTTGCGCATATCAAAAGATATAGAATTATACCCGACCTAACACTAAATCAGTTTCTACGCTAACATCTATTAATTTTGGGACTAAACTTCGGCTTTGCGCTGGCCGTAGTAGTAACGTTATTCATGACAACTCCAAGTATAAAAACGGAGGGCCAAAATGTTCCACGAATAGTATGCAGGTAACATGAAATTAATTAAATTAAACTATGACCATCAAATTGAAGTTAATACCTTAAGGATTAGGCGAGAAGAAATACTAATAGGAAAATAAAAGTTTTAACTACAAATAGTTTCCTTTGTGATGTTTGGACATGATTTCTCAGGAGGCCTTAAGGGAAATCTTGTCTCTGGGGGTTCATTGTTGGGAACGCTGTGTGAAGGGTCTTTTCGGAAAAGAAAGAAGTAAGCCTGGGTTCAGTTTCCGTTCCCATCGGGGTCTTGTCAAAGAAAAATCCAACATAGACTATGCTGTCATCAATGTTTTGATGCACAGCGACCAAATGGGACCACAGGAATCGGTTGTGCACCACCTTTGTTTTTGTTGCACATCAATGACATTTGGTCGTTGCACCTGTGTAAGTTTTGTTAAGTGCCGCTCTGCGTAAAATGTACTCCATATTCGAAAAACGTTCGTCAACATTACAATTATGTCAGCGTCTTCCTTTCTGTATGAAATTTGTAAAGACATACGATATTTTATTTCGTCAATAGAAATTAGTGGTAAACTGGAAGAAAATTAAGGGTTCATTTTGTCCTTTTCACCTTATGAATAAGTGTAATATTTACATTTGTGAGATTTTTTTACAGAACTTCATAGAGTAATAAATCTTTGTACGATAGACTACTAAATTGGAATATTATTTGTTTTTGCTTATGAGTGTTAATTCATTAATGTAGTGTACACATAAAAAAAACATAGAACAGACGTTGGTATTCATAGAATTCCTTTCCACCACGCTTGGGAAAACGCGCACTTGGTGTAAATGGAAAGAAGGAAAGAGCATAATGCAGTGTGTCAATTGTTACGACTTCAAGTGCATTGTGAGATGCACTCTGAATAACAATGCAGATAGGAATGTGAAGGTTCAGCGGCTGGGATCTATGAATCTATTCAGAATAGATATAACATAAATACTTTATCAAGACATCGATTAATAAATCAAAAGTATGTCCAACTTATTGGACATATAATGTGAACGTTGAAAAAAAACATAAAAAAGGAAAAGAATTTACTATTTTTTCAAGTAATTATTTATTGCTCGATAGCAATCCCAATGATTTATTAAAAAATATTAATGATTTTGTAGATATTTTTTTACAGATATCCAAATATATGTATGTACCTAAAGTTATATATTTCAATCTATTCGTTTAAAATTGCATTTTTTCAAATTTAAATTAAATAACGCTCCCCGTAGGATCCACTGGGAAAAATTACAAAGTATTTCTTTAAAATATCTTTTACTTGGATAATTCTGGAATTAAGGAGGTAAAAAATGTTTTTTCTTGCTATGTTTATGTTCTATGTGGATTGCGATTTTTGTTTTATTTTTTTTATTTCGGCAATAGCTTAAACAAAACACTATAATTTATGTTTGCCTCCTTTTTGTTTTTATACCGGCAGAAATGGATGGTGCAACACTCAATAACCATGTTTTTATTTATGAAAATATATTATAATTAATAACAATAAAATTAAAATTATTATTAGTTTTAATGAAATGTAAATAAAAAGCATGCATAATAATAACATACTCATAAAAATCATTTACTATGTGGCATATCATAATTACGGTTTATTTGCCAATTAATTCACCTAAAAAAATACCGGAATTCTCAGAACGTTTGGGAAAAATAAATGCCGTCATCGAGGAACAGAAAAGCTCCAACTCAGTAATAACAGGAGATTTTAATGCAGATAATACGGGGTCTCGTTTTTGACGTAAATTTGTACAATTCTGCATAGAGAATAACTTTACATACACTGATGAATATCTTAGCTCTGATACATGTACGTATGTATGTGATGATTATGAAAGCACTGGGTGGATTGATCACTGCATTATGACACAGGGGTTGAATAATGTAGTAAGGAGTGTAAACATTACAAGTGGTTAGATCATCTCCAATTAACGGTTGAAATAGATCTGGATCCAATACCCATTAAAACAAATTGACAAAATTGACCATTATTTGTTTTTTTTGTTTTTAAAAAGAAAGACAAACATTCCCCGGTTACGAATAACCTGACAATATTTGAAAAACTCCTACTGCCATCATAAGAAACGGAAGACGTTGCTTATGCAATGAAGGAGGACTTAGCCAGCAGAGGAATGGAACGCACGACGCCCGGGTGGGAATCCACTCAGCTACCGACCGGTCATAATTATACTACATATACATAGTTCCAAAGGAGATGCTTACATCTCCAAACTCTTTAAAGGGGTCTCCTGTATACTTTATCGATCAATGTTTACTACATGGCGACGCTTTATTAAATATGACAATTACGTATGGAACACCTGATAGAGAAATTTTGTCGAAAAAAATGTTCAAAATAACTGCCAACAGCGTCGATTAAACTAACGTCGCATCTGACAATTCCATTTAAAAACATGCACCATACTGCGACAGCACGGTATTTGTCCTACGTGGCTGGCAGTGACGAGACCTAATAAATGTCGCGACGGATTATTTTCTGTGCACGGTGGCTACGGCGGCATACGAGTTCGGAGTGTGGCGGTTCGTAAAAAGTCGGCATTCAAAATGACTATCATTTTTGTAGTGTAAACAAAAAAAAATTTTGTATTAAAGGCTGGGCCGTAAAAATTTGCGCGATCGAATACTGATAAAATATTTTTAATCTATTTTTTTAAATATTAGCTTTGTGCCAGAGAATACAGTTTTCATAACAATGAATATTTTTCGTTTGAGTTGACGAAGTTCAAAAAACATTTTGTTTATTTAAATATTTTTTAGACTCAAAAATGCATTTATATCATATTGCATGATTATTAAGTTAACTAAACTAATTATAGTGTATTTTTCTATAATGTACGAGTATACTGTGCACCTGTAAGGGTTCCAATTATAAACAAAAAAAACATAACACACAATTGAGGAGGTAAAACTAGTTGCTGATGTAGCTTTCATTTTATCAATGATACGGAGCCATTAAGCTTTAAGTTCAGTAAAGACATATCCTTATTGATTGTTACTTTCTCATATTCTTCCATGCCTACACAGTATTAGTTTTATGTTTTCTTGATTCTAGTAAAATGCATTTTTTATATGTGACTTTTAATAGCAGATAGCAAATCAGAGACTTTGAGCGGAGACGTGGAAAACCTAATATTTCGAGTTTTTACACTTGAGTCATCAAATTGTTGAACTATGAATATAATGCATACATAACATTGGTCATTATTATCTACAAAAGCCTAACCCAATATAGACTCTGAATGTCCTGTGTAAAAGGCCCGGGGTACGAGACCAAAAATACTTTGTAATCTCAGAAATGAAAATTAGATTTTACTCAATATATATTGTTTAACTAGTTAGCGCTACCGGAAATCCGAGAACACTCTCGCTCAGTGGCACAATGCGCCCCTACACCGTAGATGGAGAGTTTCCCTTAAGCTATCGTGTAAAAGCTCTTATTATTTATATTTTATCATATAATCATGCTCTTTTATTAATACTATTTTATTTTTTTATGTCATCTCTTTATTTTTTTTAAATATGAATCTTTTATATTATTTATATGGCAGGCAGAATATTGCACCCACCGCTCTGTTCAGCTGAAATAAACCATTTAAAAATAAAATAATTTGCGCATTTTTTTAAACTTCTAGAATAATATTTAAATAAACCCTCCACACATTGACAGCCCAGCCTCCACACCTTCGCGTGCTTTAGGTATACTTCTGTAATGCTGACAGTATTGAAGAAGGCGGAACCATCATGTGTTATTTATTGAACAATTGAATAATTAGAACAAACAATATGGTGTTGTTTTGTTGTCTGGTCGTTTTGTCGTTTTGTTGTTTTGATGTTTTACTATGTGGTTGGTTTGTTATTTTTCAGTTTTTTGTGTTGTTGTTTTCTTGTTTTGTTATTTTTTTGCTTAGTTATTTTGTTTAAATGCGTATTTCATAGCTCAAAATTTGACGATTGAAATGGCGTTGGAAGTTAAAAATAGTTGCATTGACCTAGAAATTGATAAAAATTGTACGAAACATTATGGCGCTAGAGCTGCAAACAGGTCCTGCTTTGTGGTTAAGAGACTTGAGTATGTTACATGTCATTATTTCTTCGTTCGTACTCCTTATATTTGGAGAGTTTGGTAATACTATTTTGGCGTTTGTTCTTCCAGTTATCGCGTGGGTATATCCGACGCCGACGGTGGTAGCCAACTCTTCCTGTACGTACGTTTAGTATGTCTCTTAAATACACATTATTTAATATACATCATTAACCGGAATATATGCGAGCTCACAACCAATGATTCAAAGATTTAAATTTACTTCTTCTGAGGGAAACCTTCTTGTCATTCCAAAAATCACCTGGCACCCACGTCGAGATTTGACACTTCATTTTAATCCTATAATGCCGCATAAAGACCATAAACTCAGAAAATAGGAACATATATATATACAAAATATATATATCATCAAATTATAATACATTAACAACTTAAAATTAATGAATGCGGCGTTTACGCATTGTCAGGTAGTTTTTTATGAATATAATTCCAGACATCAAAAAGATTTTGCAGTCTTTATGGATACTTGTAGCAAAGACTACGCTAGGGGTACTCCGCTAATAACGAGGCTTCTTGGCTGGCGACCAATCTAATAAACACAAAGACTCGAGATAACCGGCTTCTTGAGCCAAACTCTGTCACTATTGATGGCGTTACTACAGTTTATAGGATGGTTATCAGCGTAATGGGTATCGTTAGCATTAATAAAATTTGTCTCGCGCAGGCGAGCTTTTGGAACACAGTCTGGTTTCCATCGTGGGACATGTGGTTGGGATTTTGAGGAAGTGAATTGGTTTTATAACATATTTTATACTCAATGCACAATAGGAAATGATGCCATTTATTTTCAATGTTTGAAATACTTTTTAATATCTACAAAATCATAAGCATTTGTAAATGGCTGTCACCAAGAGTGCTGTTATTGTACGTTGATATATACATGGGTACATATTACCTTTCTTGAGAAAAAAAATTGCCTTTCGCATTTTTTTCGTCCTCCTCTCACAATCGTGAGTGGAAGAGAACCATGTGGAGTAGTACTGAATCAAAATATATCTAGCTGTTTGAAATAACAGCTAGATGCCGCCAACGTCTAGCACTATTGACGAAAATTTGCGCCAACAGTTAGATATTATCATAAAAAAATATCAGTCGCTACATACGAATATTTTCCGACGCAATAAAGTCAACACACTACATATTGTATTAGCGTTAGCGCCGAATAAACAAAAAGGGGTAAGAGTGTATACTTCATCAACGATATTATGCATAATTTGGAATGATCTTTTGGTCGTATATTTTCTTACTAGACGTTTTTGTGGATTTTCCTATCCGAACGCTTGATATGTAGCTCTTAGTTCTAACAGAATCTATCAGTGGCACCTAAAATATAACTGTTAGGTTAAATAATAATACTAATGTTACGAAATATCCAACAGCTAGATATAATGATACTAATACATATATTTGACGCATTGCATTGTGACATGTACCATTATTTTAGCTGCGCTCGTCAACTAACAAAAATGTGTAAGAGTGTATACTTCGTGAACGATATTATGCGTAGTTTGGAATGATCTTTTGGTTATATATCTTCTTACTAGACATCTTTGTGAATTTTTCTATCCGAAACGGCCGATACGTAGCGCCTAGCATCAAGCGAATAAAATAATGACAAGTTAAATATAACAGTTTTTAATGCAGTGTTAAATATCTCCCGATGTCTTTTCATCGAACTGTTATTTTTAACAGGGGATGATTATTATTAACACCAATGGGCTCGTTTATTATTATTTTTGTTAGTTAGTTTAGTTTCCTACCCGTTTAGCTTGGCGCGTTTTTACTTATCGCGCGTACATTCGATGTGTTTTCTGTGAGTTAAAGAATGCGATTAATGGTGTAATTGTCTAATGTTTTTTGTTTTATTTTACGGCCAAAGTGCAAATACCTTGTAAGCAAATACATTAAGTTGATTTAAATTTATTATAACAATAAATTATAGTACTCAGTTTTTGTAATAAGTCTTAGTGAAACTGAGTAAATTGTTTTAGTAGACAACACGACGCAATACATTATTTTACTTTTTTACTATTGCATTTGCATTATTAGTGCATATAATCCAATGTCTAGATTTTTATTTAGTTTAAAAAATATAGTATTATATTGGTAGTCTACCAAAAAATAGTCAACATCGGCGTTATTTTCAACGGTTATATTCAACAGTTAAAAGTCGCCAAAGATAACGGCGTTGGCGTTTTTTTTTTCGAATTATGGTTGACGCCCAGTACTAATATGGAGCCGTGGCGCTTTGAGGCTAAATCGCACATGCTTCTTCACCAGCTCTAGTCCACTCCACCCACGCAGGCTGCCTTCGAGCTGCTTCTGCAAGCACCTACTTAGCATATAGTATTCTGTCCACACCGTTGACCCATCGTAAATTTGGATAGTTTAACGCTCAACTAGAGTTCGTGGCTCATATATGCAAATTAATTTTTCTAGAATAGGTATAAAATAAATATATATATTAAGTGCAACAAAAATAAAAATTAAAGATTATTAGTTTAATTTTGTAACCTGATGATGCTTAGGTTAAGCGAAACCGGTCGGTCATAAAATAATAAAATAAAATCTGTGGTCTTATACAAAGTTATTATTTTATTTTCATTAAATATGTCAAAGCATAAGTGATTATTTTCTACGAAAAAAAAAAATTTAGTATTTTGCGTTCAAAGACTACCACTTTTTTTCTATATTTTGGATTAAGCGCTATATCTCACAGTCGTACGTAACCGCAGGTCCTATTTTCATTTTTCATAAAAACATATTTGTCCTGCTTACCCTTGTATATTTAGCCACATCTAGCAAACATGTTCAAAATAAACCTTTCTGAAAGAGCTATTGAAATATGAAGAATTCACACTGACGATTTCATTTTTGAGATGAAATGAATGGTTAGTTACAACTCGTTAAAACTCAACCCAAAGTCAACCTCGGCAGCCTAAACCAACATGAACCCGCGCGCGGCAGTTAAGGAACCGGCAAATATACCGTAGAGATACCCCGAACCCCTAACCCCTGCCTGCTACTTCTTGTGACATAAAATGCCACTTCTTGGACATAAAATGCCACCAAATAACAGGAAACACTCCCCAACCCCATGTTACCACAATTAGCGAACTCGACACCAGCTGAAAAAGTCTATTATTTTTATTGTAGATGTTTAGAGATTGATTTAAAAAATCCAATATCGCTTGGCTAATATTGATATACAGTTAGTTAGGAAATCTGGATTAATCAGGACCTCTTTTTTTCTTTCGATCAAGGCTTTTTATTTTTAATATAATATCAGGAACATTAATGGAAAAAGCGGAAATATGTACCGAATCCTTTGGATAAAATGCTGGATTTAGATCGTTTGGAATGTCCCTTTTATACACACTATTGAAGAAATTAGCAAAAAAAGTTAGTTCTTTCATTTGGATCACTACTACTTTTACCCTCAGAGTGCATAAATGAAGGTGGGCATGGTTTTTTTTTTGCAAATTTATGTTTTAAAAAGTTTTTGATGTCAGAGAGGATAGACTGTTCCGTGGTACATATGATTACCGGACATAATTTTTAGAAAGGTTTTTAATTTTATTACAAAAAAATTTTTCGCTTATTCATATTATAAGGATCGTTTAAATCACTATTCTATGTGTTTTGCATTATATTTAAATGTGTAAAAAGTCCACAGCCATTATATAATATAATCAATTGAGTAATAGAAACACCATGGCCAATAAAACTATCAAACCCAGGAAGGTTTGAATTTATCGACTAGTTTTATGAATGCCATGTACAAAAAATAAATTAAAACTATATACGAGGCCTGTTCAACAGAAAAGGTGAATTTTGAATTTTCGCGGGCTGTGTACATTCGATTATCGATTTTTTGTTGTTGTTGTTATGTTGGTACACATATGTTTATCATATGTTAGCATTATCAGCCATTTTGGATTAGTGGTTTGTTTTTGACAACTGGAAAGGTTAGACACGTTTTTGCGTGTTGTTCGATTTTTTACTTTCAAATATAGTCAAATGTACTCAGCCCGCGAAAATTCAAAATTCACCTTTTCTTTTGAACAGGCTATGTGGTTTACCAGAGCAAAAACAGTTCCTTTTTGAAGCGTCAAGATTTTCTTCTAAATTGTTTCTTGCTTCGACCATTCAAGTAGCTGTACCCTTAACATCCGTCAATCTATAATTACACGGTGAATCAAAAACAACTCTGTAGCCGGAACACTGTTCTTAAATTACATCACTCGATTCGATTTTGTTTACTCGACTGAGTAAATGCTTTTTTTTTATTTTTTTCCAGTCTTTTGTCTTGAGTGACTGAATAAATTTTCCGGAAATGTTTTCAAGTCATTGACTAACGACAAACAAAGTGCTTAGAGAGAATATTTGCAATTATGAGGCAAACATTGGATTTTATAAGATTTATCGAATTGGGGTCCTGATTTTCGAATGAACATTGAGTACGTGTCAATATTGAAATGGCATTATTGTGGTTTTTTTTTAAACGTTTTATTTTGTATTGGAGAAAAACATTTTGTTTTTTTAAACGTTTTTTTTGGATTGGAGAAAAACATTTTGTTTTTTTTAAACGATTTATTTTGTTTTGGAGAAAAACATTTTGTTCGTATTTAGGAATATTAAAAACTAGACATATGAAAGGTTTCTCTTATGGCATTATTATAATATTTCAAAATACTTTGGGGAGAGTGACATTTTTAAGAGCAGGCATAAAAGCCAAGCGTTTGCTCCCGTTAGGTATTTTTGGTACTTATAGACAAACGTGGATCGCCGCTAGCCGGCGCCCGCTCGCTCGCTAACTTTGCTTGGGACGATGATGGATTTAAAAAAGGACGCAGCATTTCGATCAAATACGAAATAAAAATACACTTGCTTTATAAAATTTTAATTTATTCGCTGTATGAAAATAAATGGATACAGCTTGACCGACTTAACTTTGCAGGCGGCTAAAGTAGGAACAAGCGAACGAAAAAACGTTTTTTAAATGCATAAATTTAAATATCCACAAAGTCTGATGGAAAAGGTGATGCCGCCGACTGCAAAGTAAAGTATGTCGTTCTGTAGGTATAATGTAGGGCTCTAATGAGAATAGGCAGGTATTTGAAGAGTAATACATATAATACAGTTTGATATTAATTGACTATACATAGTACATTTTACAATTGAAATATATTTATTTTAGTTAACCCTCCGCATGCCTGATGCAATTATAGTAAGTGTTATGCCTGACCCGGCAAAAATTTTTTATTTTTTATAAGTGTGCATTCATATATTTTTTTGCTTTTTTTTAGTTTTAAAACATATGCTCTAATAAATAAATATAAACATTTTCGAAATTATAACTTTTTATTTAATATGAGCCCAAACATGAGCAAAAACAAACTCGGTTTTGGATAGATAAATATAATGAAAGGTAAATTCCGGGTAAGTCAACGGCGGCTGTAATGGTTCTTAAATGTGTATTGCCCGATCTACATTCTTTTTCAATCAAACTTTCTTTAAACTTCCGCTCGCACATTCTGCATTTAATGATCAGTTTTGAGTCCAGTCCTTTTTCGAACTTCGGAAATAATTTCAAGACAGTTGAAATTACATCCGGATTGTGGGGCATGGTCACTTATACTCTGTAATTGCTGCATAAAATACATCAACTCCACAAGTCGTCGACCCTTGATTTTCGTTTCGGCTGGAACTTGGTTTTCCGTTGAATTTTCCACCAAAAATACATGTTCGTCCTGTGCAAAAAAACGTTGACATCAAAAAAGAATACCAGGTCACTAAAGCAATTATATGCAAAAGGCTTATATATTTTAATATATACTTATGTGGGTTTTAAAAATTCCACAAATCAACTTCTAATTTAATCTGTCTATTTACTAGAAAAATAACGTACGTGTTTGCCGATAGCTTCTGTGACTAAATTACAATAGCATTCAAGAATCCTTAATCTCGATTTTGAAACAAATCGGTAGGGAACTCAATAAATTCAAGATGGCTTCCGAAATTGCGCATTTTGACATAATATTCAAGTTCAACGCACCTTCAAATTCCTTAATCCCGATTTTGAAGCGAATCGGTAGAAAACTCAAGAAATTCAAGATGGCCGCCGAAATTATGCATTTTGACATTAGATTCGAGTTCAGCGCGCCTTAAAACTACCTAATCCCGATTGTGAAGCTAATCGGTAGAAAACTAAAAAAATTCAAGATGGCCGCCGAAATTATGCATTTTGACATTAGATTCGAGTTCAGCACACCTTCAATCTCCCTAATTCCGAAATTAAACCTAATCGGTAGAAAACTAATAAATTTCAAGATGGCCGCCGAAATTATGCATTTTGACATTAGATTCGAGTTCAGCGCACCTTCAAACTCCCTAATTCCGAATTTTAACCTAAACGGTAGAAAACTCAAAAAAATCAAGATGGCTGTCGAAATTATACATTTTGACATTGGATTCGAGTTCAGCGCACTTTCAAACTCCCTAATCCCGAATTTTAACCTAAACGATGGAAAACTCAAAAAATTCAAGATGGCCGCCGAAATTATGCATTTTGACATTAGATTCGAGTTCAGCGCACCTTCAAACTCCCTAATTCCGAATTTCAACCTAAACGGTAGAAAACTCAAAAAAATCCAAGATGGCCGCCGAAATTATGCATTTTTGACATTAGATTCGAGTTCAGCGCACCTTCAATCTCCCTAATACCGAAATTAAACCTAATCGGTAGAAAACTAAAAAATATCAAGATGGCCGCCGAAATTATGCATTTTGACATTAGATTCGAGTTCAGCGCACCTTCAATCTCCCTAATATCGAATTTAAACCTAATCGGTAGAAAACTAAAAAAATTCAAGATGGCCGCCGAAATTATGCATTTTGACATTAGATTTGAGTTCAGCGCACCTTCAATCTCCCTAATACCGAATTTAAGCCTAATCGGTAGAAAACTAAAAAAATTCAAGATGGCCGCCGAAATTATGCATTTTGACATTAGATTCGAGTTCAGCGCACCTTTCAACTACCTAATCCCGATTGTGAAGCTAATCGGTAGAAAACTAAAAAATTCAAGATGGCCGCCGAAATTATGCATTTTGACATTAGATTCGAGTTCAGCGCACCTTCAATCTCCCTAATACCGAAATTAAACCTAATCGGTAGAAAACTAAAAAATATCAAGATGGCCGCCGAAATTATGCATTTTGACATTAGATTCGAGTTCAGCGCACCTTCAATCTCCCTAATATCGAATTTAAACCCAATCGGTAGAAAACTAAAAAAAATCAAGATGGCCGCCGAAATTATGCATTTTGACATTAGATTCGGGTTCAGCGCACCTTCAATCTCCCTAATATCGAATTTAAACCTAATCGGTAGAAAACTAAAAAAAATCAAGATGGCCGCCGAAATTATGCATTTTGACATTAGATTTGAGTTCAGCGCACCTTCAATCTCCCTAATACCGAATTTAAGCCTAATCGGTAGAAAACTAAAAAAATTCAAGATGGCCGCCGAAATTATGCATTTTGACATTAGATTCGAGTTCAGCGCATCTTTAAACTACCTAATCCCGATTGTGAAGCTAATCGGTAGAAAACTAAAAAATTCAAGATAGCCGCCGAAATTATGCATTTTGACATTAGATTCGAGTTCAACGCACCTTCAATCTCCCTAATACTGAATAAACCTAATCGGTAGAAAACTAAAAAAAATCGCACCGCTCAAATTATGTATTTTGATATTATCACCTTGTACGTCTTTTTGTCCAATGCGCAGGCTTCTTGTTTTGCGAATTGTAGAAAATATTCCCTTTGTTCTTTCCCATTTTTGATAACTGAAAAAACATAAAGACAGCACATACAACAGGATTTAAATTTATTCAATATATAATAATAATAATTTAATTTTTTACATACCCTCTGGCTGGTTGATTGATTATTCGTCGTTCGAAAACGGATAAAAATGTCGAAAAACCAACTGACGACCTCTCGGCTCAGAAGCTAGCTCGTGACTGAGGACTGTTACGAAATTACATTGTATTTATAAGAGATATTACGCGGCGTTAGAATTCCATACGAATTTAGTACGGCGGACGAGAATTTAAAAATGCAGAGAGTTTGAGCTAATTACAGTAAAAATCTAGTAACTCTGGAGTGTTTTAAATTTATTTACAGAGAACTTTACTTTATTTACTCTGAGATTATGGAAGGATTTTAAGTAAAAATGTTTGTAATAGGCGCAGGTAGAAAGCCAGAAAAGGCATTTTCGAACGTTCTTCGTAAAATTGTAGTTTGTATTTAATATAGAAATTAAAATATTACATTTTTTTTAAAATGTTCACAGGGAGTCTTAGATATTTTACTAACTACCTGTGTAGAATTTACAGATAAATCATTTGTGGTATTTCTTGTACTATAAAGCCAAAAAGGGACCATATTGACAGCTTCCTGCTTGATGCTAGAGAAGTAAACGAGTTTTTTTAGATAACATCAGGTAAATCCAAAGTATTGGTACACGAACTTATTATTGTCATTTTTTATGTTGAGTGTAAGTTTAGATAGAACAATCGGCCAATTATTGGAATTTGTTTTCATTTCCCTGTTGACTAGAAAACCTTAGTAAGAAGAAAATTACCGGCCAAGTGACCTGAAACCGTTTCCCATATATTTTATTCACTATACAAGGTCTTGCAATTCGACATAATAATGCTCAATGCTTGTTAGTAGAAACATGCATTAGCAACCATCCAAAATAAGGTAAATTAATAAATGCTTTAATTTTTGATATGGTCAATATCTATAAACTAGCCCGAGGCTGGTAAATTTACCTGTATATCACTTCCGCGACGTCTCGGAGAGGCAAATCGGGTGTTGACCGCGACCTTTGCAGTAGTCGCCTACGAACAAATTAAGGGTGAGCACTGGGGCTTTATGATGATATTTAAGCTTAAAATTAAGTGCATTGATTTAAATTATTTTATGTATAATCTTTATAAAAGGTCATATCAATTGATTGATAAATTACTTTATAATCTTTCAGAAATTAAAATGTTGTGTTACATTTGTATATTTCTTCGAAGTGCCCCAAAGATGTCATAACAGTTATGAAACTTGTAGGTTACAAATTTAAAAATTATTAAATATATAAATAAAAATTGAGTGAATGAAATCAAGTGATTAAGTAATCAAATCACTATCTAGATAATATAATAAGATTTAAAATAAAAAAAACTTTTTCGGTTTTTTCGGGCAAAAAACCTCTTGCCAAGCTTTATTTATTTATACTGTAGTTCCTTTGGCAGGATAATATGAAAGGTGATTAGTCGGCGGGAGAAAAACCTAACTCTCCATAAATTACATTACCTCTATCTGGTAAAGCGTTCATTTGATGACTGTTTCTTTTAGTTGTTATTGCGTCATTGGATGGATAGGCGCTACGCCTACACTCATGATTTTTGTTAAGATATTAAAAATATCGCAATATTGATTATTTTTTTCAAAGATTTTTCAAAACAGTTTTAAACTTTTTCAGTCGATCACTGATTATTTCAGAAAACTCAAATTAATTAAAAGCTTTATTTATAGAACATAATATCGTCGCTAGAAAGGCAAAAGGGCTGAAGCGCCATTTTGGGAAGTTTACACGAGAGCACTTTAATTTTTTGCTTTATTTTTAAACGAAATTCATAAGTCTTCAGTACCTGGTTGGATTTTGATAAAAAAAGTCAACCTCAGGTAAATCAATGCTTTACCTGAAGCGACAAGAAAAAGTTCCAAAATTGTGTCGCTTGAGTTAAGCTTTCTCCCAAATGATAAATATATTTTAGATGGCTGAAGGGCCACAAAAATCTTCAGAATCAAACGATTTAACTTATTTTTACTTTTTTTCTTGTCGCTTCGGGTAGATCATTGAGTTATCTGAGGTTAAATTTTTTTTATCAAAATCCAACCAAGTACGGAAGACTTATGAATTTTATTTTAAAACAAACCAAAAAAATAAAGTGTACTCGTGTAAACTTCCCAAAATGGCGCTTCAGCCATTTGGCTTTCCAGCAACTTTATTGTGTATTTAAGTAAATTAAAAACCTGGACCTATTAACCAAGCTATTGGAAATGTTTTCTTTTATTTTCGCAAAAACATCTACTAGTCGGACACAAACAGATGCCAAAATTTCATAGATAATTCGCCTTTTCCGGTAGTGACATAATTTCAAAAACAACCATTAAACTTTTTGTTTTAATCTGGATTCAAACTTTTGGCTAAAAAGTCAAATAACACCGGGTTTTTTTATTATTTAAGACAAATCATTGAAGTCTAACGTCTCGATTACTGTAACGATATTTATGTCAACCTTCCTAAATGCCACATGAACAAACTGCTTACAGTTATTAATACCGCTAGCAGAGCTCATCATAGGAGTATCGAAATATTCGGACATTTCCGAACCCATTCGGAATCTTCACTGGCTCTAGTGCACTGAAAGAATGAAGTACAAGTTGTGTAAGGTGATATTTAAATCCGTCAACAAAACAGCCTCACCGTATATCACCGAACTACGCGTTCCATAAAATACTTGTCTAAAGTAATTGACTCTTAGATCAACAACATCATCGACTATAATCTAAGCGCCTAATACTAAGTTTGGAGATCGCGCTTTCGGAGTTTCAGGGCCGAGAGCTTAGAATAAACTCCCTCGAAACTAAAATGCACAACGAGCCCCATAGAATTTCGGTCGAAACTAAAAACTCAACCTTTCATACTCTTATATATTTAAATTCAATTTACCATTCTTGTATCGTTTGCTTTTTGAATAATATTTTTTTTGCTAATTTTATTTTGTTATTTATCCTTATAAAAAAATCACTATCTATAGTATCGAACAAAGTTTATTTGCATTTAGCTGACCAGGTAAAATTTAAAGTGTGAGTAGTCTACAACCTATGGGTAATGTCGATGAATCACCTTTAGAGATATAATTTTTAATCAAATCTCTGTACTGTTCTACAAATTCAGAAACCCAACCCAAGAAACTTCAAGAAACCCAAGAATCTCATGCCTCAAAATCTAATAATAAAAAAACATAAATAATTTAAATAAATACCAATAATAATTTAACAGTTTCATGTACTCTGAATGCAAAACTGTACTTTCTCCAAACTTGAAATAACATCAACAAAAATATTTTTCTGAAGTGTCCTGCCAGGTAAGTATGAATCTGTATATTGTTTATTGTATATTTGTACATATTATAAATAAAAAATTATATGCCATAGATTAAATGTAGTTAGTGGCAATGTAGAGCCTAGGAATTAAGATTTGTACATCACTCTTGAGGTGATTTTTCACAAGAACGGCGCTGTAAAAATTATACTAATATTATTATTACTATTATCTTTGCATGTGCTCTGAATTAATTACGATATTAACAAATAAAACTATTTCACTTAATTACACCTACTTGCCGGCATTGAATAAACCCTTTAATTCCTATTTGCCGGATTTCCACCAGAATCGCATGTCAGCGTATTATTGTATCGGTGTTTTCCTTGCCATTGTTGTGGCTAATTAGTCGTAGATAAATTAAATTAAACTGTCTCCAAACCCGTCGGATTCCGCTGCGAGTACCAAGATTATGTAATAGTAATTCTAAATAGGAGCTCTGACTAGTACGGCCTGTATCACGGTTTACTTGAAAACATTAATCTTTGAATGGGATTAATCGGGAATCTTCCTTCGGGATAATTACTAACTTTGGTATTCCTGGTAAGCTTGGTGAATTTAAAAGCATGCACTGCGGTTAAAAAAAATCTTAACACGATTTTTTTAGTAATGATTTTTGTGTAGCCCCCTTCCATCTCTTCTTTGACGTACTCAATCGTAGCGTGAAAAGAACCTTGTCTCAGAGCACAGAGGTCATAGGTTCAATATCCGGTGTAGGCAAATACGTCTTCATAATATTATGATTTATTTGAGTAATTTCACACATAAAGCTTAAATTAATTAAAACCCAGTACGTTAGCACCTCAATTCAGTGTAGAAGATATTCTCATTATTTGCTAAAATGACTTACCGCAATATTATATTTAAATATATTTTAAGTTTTGAATCATGTTGCTGACCTTTCAAAAACGTATTTTGGAAGGAACAATTTAAGGACCGTAGGAAAATATTGCGTGGATGAGTAAATCGTCGGCTTCATAGGAGAGGAAAGCGAGAAGGGGGTGTGCGAAGGTACGTGACTGGGAAGCGAGATGTGATAAGAAGTCTGGTGATTGATATTTGACGGTGGGAATGGTTCAATGAAAAAAATCATTCAACTTGGAATATTTTAAGGAAAATTTAAAGCTAAATAAGGAAGCGGCATAAGCATAAAATAAATAACAAAATGTTTACATTTTGTTCGTAGCTTCCAGATACCTCTGAATGGGGATGTAATTATGGAAAACACAAAATGAGAATTTTTTTAAATTATCGGATGGTATAACCACTGATTTAATACCGGTTTATTTTACGTAACGAGCAACCACTTTTTACACCGTTTGATCATGATCATGAAATGTGGAATCTTGCCTTATTTTGTTTTATTGAAAATTGATTTATCAAAGTTCTATAGCGCGTGATGGAAATGAAGTTGCGAGCTGAAAATATTTTCGTCTGTCTTAAAATTTAAACATTTACAGCTGTAGGAAAAAACATTTTGGTAGATCTAGACGTCCAAGAGTTCTTCATTAAAAAATGATTTCTGTTTTATAATTAAGGTACCGCAACGATGATGACCAAACTCAAGTATACGTATATGATGGCGTCCTTCGTCATTTTCACGTACTTTCTAGGAGCATAGCCAATGAAAAAATGATAAATATCAGCATATTAAATTAAAAACTTATAATATAATATTAAAAATAAAACTCATATTAACAATTATATTTAAATGTTGCCTCGAATTCAGAATATCCTCATGTTATTTTTTTATGAAATTTATAAAAAAAAACATGCATTAAAAAAAAGTAATATGAAAATATTATTACAATTACTCCTGCCTTAAATAACAACCATTTTTTCCGGAAAGTATTCGGGGGTAGTGCAATGAAATACTTTCTATATTATTTACAGCAATACAAATAAAACACACAAAAATAAACATGAAAACGGATATCGCTTTTCTCTGCTTCTTTCATCCTCGACGTCCTTCGGGTCATCTGTGATAATATGTGGCAGGTATTTAACGCTACGAACAACATCATTTTCATACACCTACTGTGATTTGTGAGGTCTCCTTTTTTATTCAATAAATGATTTTAAAAAAAAGATTAAAGATTATTTAAGAAATGTCGATATAATAATTACATAATGTTCGAACCACGCATTAAAAAATCATAAGGGAGACGACAAAGATTTTCGAAGATTTAATATACATTTGGGAATGGTTTTTATGGTTGCTCGCAAGTTTAACTACTCAACAATTGAAATGTGGGAACGAGGGACTCGTAATATTTAACTAATTTTCAACTTAACATTTACTTTGTTCGGGACTTTCACATTAACTCGAAAACTTTTCGGTTCCGATTTGTGTTCTTTCAGCAAAGCACGAGGAAAGAATTCGACATTATAAATATTTTAAAAATTTAAGTTCTCGGTTTGGAAATCCATTGCAATTCGTAAAACTAACTTAATTCACTATTTATTAATGCTCCGCCAGAATTTGGGTCAGCGACCAAGAATCTTTTCTCCCACCAAGATTATAAAAAATAATTTCGGTTTTATGCGTATATAGGATTGTTTAACAAAGATTCGCAACAAGCATGTGTGTATAAGAATTAGCTCTAGTATGAGTCTGTAATAATTGGCTTTACAATATTTAATAACAATAAAATAATACTGCACGCCAAATATTTGCAAATACTTAACAGCTGTAAACAAACAGTATTGTCTCTAGTCCTTGGGAGGTTTGTGGAATCAGGGTGGTTATAGTTAGAGTCGCCCGAACGCAGCTCTCGTATATACCGGGCCCACCTACTCGGCCGTACTTAACAAAAAACAAGATGCGTTTATTATTACAAGTAATGTTTATTTTCACACCAATTTAAGCCCATATAACCTAAATCTAAGCTTCAAATGTACGTGTTTTTTTTATATGATGTTTAAAAACGGACAAGAGAAATACCAAATCATTTACTTTATCACTTTTATAAAATAAAAACTTACTTTATACCAAAATTACCGATAGTGACGTGAGGTATTCCTTACTCTAATACGGTTCAAAAATTTTCGCAGGTTTTATATTATATTTATTTTTTATTATTATCATACATTATATAGATGAACATAATAAAATAAAAGTATTTGCGGAAACTTATATTATATTTTTTCCAAAATTTGCCAGCAGTGGATCATGTAGTTGGCATATAAACATGTCCAAATTAAAGGTTGAACGCCAGTCAAATTCAATATTACAATCATGTATTACATATTTATATTGAAACAGAAATCCAGTCAGATAATTTATTTGATAATGTTGGAAAACCAAAAATATCTAAATAAACAATTCCCCTTCCCAAAAATATGTAAAAATGAAGCATATATCTATTTTAACTGTTGTTTTACATAAAACATAGCTATTGGGGAAAAAAATCCAAGGGTCAAGAAAGATACTCGACAAAAATTACAATATAATTCTCCCAGTCGCTAATATTTTCTTTGACTATATTCCGTAGGAATTCCTGGAGAGGTATTTAAATAATCAGTAGATCTTCTACCACCCTTTGAGTTTGCTACAAAGTCGTAATAGACTGGAATTTGTCAACGCTTTAGTTTTGCTAACTAAATAAACTATTTACACAAAATATGCATGTAAAGAAAATAACTAAATGTGCTTGGTTTTATATGCAGAACTGCAAGTGACTTCAAGTCACTGGAGTTTTGAAAACACTGTACACTTCACTAGTAAGAAGTCGGGTAGGGTACAATTTGCCTATTTGGTCCCCATTTTACAAAGTACATTCTGTCAATGTAGAAAAGGTACAGCACAAATTCCTCAGATTTATTTATTTAGAGCTGAATATTCCAACAGAAAAAAACTGATTATATAAATTTTATGAAACAGCTAAATATAATTACGTTGTCTCATAGTCGGATTGTTTCATACCTTGTCCTACTAAATAAAATCATTGGTTATGGTATTGACAGCCCTGATATTCTTGCCAAAATAAAATTATATGTACATACCAGAAATACTAGACAAATTGCTACCCCATAGTGAATATATTACACACATATATATAAATATATGTGTGTGTGTGTAATATATATTGTATATATATATATATGTACCATATACTATCATAACTTTATATTCTACCCGTCAACATAATTATACTGTACAATTTTTTTGTAAAAGCCCACTAGGGCGTAAATAATTATCACGTTTTGGGTATTTATTACTGTGGTTTATTTAGAAGAAAAGTATTTGTACACAAACGGCAAAACGCGCGACTATATTTTTCTGATCTCTTAAAAATAAAAGAGTTGTTTTTTTTATGGGTAGGTGCTTATGCGTGACACACAATTGATTTGCAGAAAACGAACATAACCATAAAACCTCACTATAGTAGTAAAAAATACAGTCGGATGGAAAAGCATTTTATCATAATTTTAAGTTACTTTTAGAATAAACAAGGTGACGTTTGTTGTCAAAACAGAATTACAGCTTTACGACCTTTTTTAGATATTTTAAACGACTGTCCATTATTTCAAAGAAAACTGGTATCATCTTTGCTCTATTAAAGTAATTACACACCCCTAAGCACCATTTAAACTTTTTTACGATTGTGTCATAAAATAAAAGTGTTTCAAAAATCACTTTCTTTGCTATCACACATTTTTTGTATTATCAATACACAAAGCGTGTGAAAACAAACAAATTATGTAATGTTGATAAAAACGCAACGAAAAATTTCGTATCCAAATATTTGTTGCATGATTTTCATAGAAATTTAAAACTGACTGATGTTTTATCCGCTGGAAAATCAGTTTTGACTTTGATTGACTGACATACAAAGCGCCTTTATATGCATAGTTAAATAAACAAATATTGTTTCTGAAAATTGCAAGCAAACAATAATTTGTAAATAAAGAAGGTACAATATTTTCTGACGGTAGTTTTGAAATCTTCACTTCATAGTGGTGTTATAGCAATAATTATTAATTACTAATAAATAATCGAGTTGATTTACATCACTGTATTATGTTACCTGTCAACATGCTTGAATGAAATATTAAATTACCGCAACTATTCACAACATAACAGACTCCCAAATGAGCTGAAATAAATTTATTTTGTATAGGACAATAACATAAAAGCATTTTAAATGAGAATGGAAGCAACGTTACCATATTACTTTTTATAAAAAAACATAAGAATACCAAAAATATCAGAAAAAAATATAAGAATAGAATAAAAACACTCACATATACATTTTTTATTATTATTTTCAACTGGTTGGGAAATTTCATTTAGAGATTTCAAGTAATTTAGTTT
The DNA here is from genome assembly GCA_022651775.1 of Drusus annulatus. NCBI lineage: Eukaryota > Metazoa > Arthropoda > Insecta > Trichoptera > Limnephilidae > Drusus > Drusus annulatus. The sequence continues at coordinate 382,195 of JAGWCC010000247.1, read as the reverse complement.
ATTTTCGATTTTTTCTATAGAACCATTCACATTGAAAAATAATATTGAATGAAGGGTATGCTGTCTTTTGCAATGACGAAAAAATGTAGGAATAATATTTTTAATTTGAGAAATTCATCATTTGATAAAAACCCCTATCATTAAGAAAGGCTAATAATGTGTGCCGACTTATTTAGATTTAACTATATGTACCTACCCTCTTTTATGTTACATGTCACCTCGGATTTAAGGATCCTATTAAATATATTCTAGCAGTTTTCAAACGTTCAAGTCAAAAAGTTACAAGGAATGAATATTTCATTCATACATTTTTTCGCTTTCACGACAATTCTGAGAAATAAATGCCTATATAGAGCTTTCGCTTATATGTTCAAATTATGGATAATGATGATTAATCAGTTACACAAATTTAATTTCATTAGAACTGTTGGTATTCTTATTAACCTACAATTAACTTTTCTCAATTTTCTAATCAAAAGTTGGTCTTTGTGTCATCTTTCATTGAACATGAATTTTTTCCATTATTCTCCATTATGCAAAATAAAAGCAATTGAAAGTTTTAAAAACTCCGAGATATACTGATATCGCTACTTTATAATTTTTTTACAGAATGAAGAATGTCTTGGAGTAAAGCTGCTTTCTCCAACCATGAAGCAAAGTCAGCCTTATATTTCACATCGTGTTAACTTTTATTATTCTCCAGAAGTGGTACTTACTTATTACGATAACATCTTCTACAAAAACAATACGACCCTTACCGAGTAGGTAATTATATAATTTAGGGAATATCAACAGTTTACATAAATCATCTTATATATTATATATATACCATTCAAAGATTCAGTCTTTCGAGAATAAAGCCAAACAAGCATTACAGCGATTGGTATTGAATATGATCCTGAAACTCTCAGGCATCGTACATTGCATTGAACCTCATGTAGAAATTCCGGAATCTTAATATGTTTTTAGTCTTTTTATACATGAACATTACATCAGAATAATGCATTCATACACTCAATGGATCTAATTTATAGTGCAAAGTTGCCTCTGGATAGTTATCAAGTGGTGCGAATATCCTATAACAACGATATTTTTACTGATTTAATTTTGATAATGCGTTATTTGTCAATAAAACTTGCGCAAAACCTTATTATATATTAAATTAAAATTAGATTAGTTGCTTTAGTCCACCCATTTCAAATTTAATATAGAATAATGTCTGTCAAAATACATTATAAGTAAGTACTTTTTAAGTAGGTAGGGATTAGAAGATTCTTTTTTTAAATTCGATAATTTCAACTAACACCGGTTCCGAATATGAAAAGTTTACACTCGTACGTATGTACTCACAAAATAAATTATTGTATTGTGTAATTTTTGTTTTATAGCACAAATATAATGAAAAATGCACCCCGATTCACGATTAATATTAGAACATCTATTAAAGTTATGTAGTAACCTAGAAGTACTCGCAACAACTACTGCACTTAATTATGTATACAAAACTCTAGCGAGACTCGATTGAGTGTAAGGCGAGCTGCTACTGCTTTTTACTCCTACGTAGATCTACTTAAAAGTACTTGCGATCAAGCTTTACATCACGTAACTTTATGTGATTAAATATTGAATAAACCCCATCTACATCTCACTGGGGATTTAATCCACGCGAATGGAGCAAGACAAGAGAAACCATTATCTGTTATTACTGAGATTAAATCTGCAAATCTAATTCGTTTTTTTCTTTTTTCAGTGAAACGTGATTGTTTGGCCCTGGAGAGGAAATCACTTCCGGTAATGAGGGCGATACAAACGCGCAGAGTAATCAATCACGCCGTTGTTTCTGCAAAGTCTATTGTCACGTCACGACATGGAAACTGGCCACGTGAAACACATGTGAATTACCCCATTTCCGTCGTCATCCACATGATAATTCTAAATAATCTTTTGTTAGATTGGTGTCACAATACAACATAATACGATTGTTAAATATTTTATGTAAAAGAAGCACAACGCTCGGATAAAAAATCGTAATTAATTTGAACCGACCGCGACCTACAAAACGTGCAGTTATTATGTCTGTCGAAAATAATGCCGGTTTTTATGCATTAGATTAAGCAATTAACATAAATTACTGTTTCTCACCAAATATCGATCGGATGTTTTGTTTCTATAGTTATTACTGTATTTTCAGAACTATGATTATTTTTCCTGTTTCTGATTTGTCAAGTTAAAAATTGAGAGAAAACTTTTTTTTTACCAAAGTGAGGATCTAATTTTGTCGTAACGGCGTGAAATGACTACGAAACGGCAGATACTGTTTTGAAGTTAATTTTCTTGCACAAAATCTGCTGTTTTCTCCCATAAATAATCATTATCTGTGGTCATGAGGTCGACGAAAACCATTTCTTTAAGCGACGTGGTTGGCAGTAAGCATTATAACTATACAAGCAATTACATTTGTTAACTGTTCTAAGTCAGGGCCTTATTTTACACAATGTTAAATAAAATCGTAGAACATATTTGTATACACTCAATTTTAACCAAGTATTTTTTGTACGTAAATATAATAATGTTTTTTTTTGTGTTTGCGTAATAACTGCCTTCCAATTGGAAGTCATACAAATCAGCACAGCGAAGAAAATTTCCCACGCTGTTCAATCACAAATTTTAACGACAAATAAATAATGTCCCGTTTCCTGTTTTTTTTATAAAATGGAAACCTTTTTACTGACACACGTTTCCTTAATGGGTCTCAAACAAATTTTCTCTATTAAACTGAATAAATGTGATTTTTCAGTAAATATTGAATATTTATACGTAGGATACCCCCCCGGCTATGTCTTAAAACCGAGTCCATGTATGTTTGGCAAATATAACGAAAATAGACTAATATTTAAGCTACATAAATTTGCATTACCGAAACTTTTTTGAACAATCTCAAATGAAAAGATGTCTTAAATTCGATACAAATGCAAAAAACTTACTTTACAGTAGGTATTCGAATTATTTTTTTCGTCAGAAAATATTATCATTCATGAAGTTCGTTTTAGTTTTGCATAAGTTTCGTCTGTTTTTTAGAAGGTTCGGTAAACTATGTAATTGTATGTGCAATTATTATTAATAACATAATGATTTTCAACTTTTACATCATTTTAAATAATTACAATAAAATAATAAATTCTTGAAAACGGTGTTAAAGATAGGAATTTTTAGATTAATGGGTTAGGAATATTAATGTACGCGAATTTTTTTAAACTGAAAAAACGTTTTTCATAAACAATTAAGCGTTCTTTTGCCAAGTGGTTGAACTAGATTACCCCAAATTTAAGGAAGATAATTTTAAAGTTTTGACAATTAAACCAAGATGTCTCGTTGGCATGATGAATTCCCGTAATTGTCAAGATTACTTGCTCCTTCTGCTTGTTCATTATCTCTAATTGTTTTACAGTTACTCGCAAATATATTGCAGAAAATTTGTGGAAATTCAACACGAATTATCGCATTAACATACTTGTTCCTACCTTATTTTGTAAATCGTGTAAGGCAAGATACATGAAAAAAATGTATTTTCTTCAATTTTAAGTTTTGTGCATGATAGTAGTGAGCTAAAAATCATGCTTTGTTTTAAATCACCGCCTACATTCGAAATTAATTGTTTATTTTACAAGATTTGTATGAGAACGCATAGTAAATAAACAATGCTCACTCACTTGGATCTATCCTAGTCATCTTTATTAAATAAGTACAACACCTCTTAAAAAAAAGGTGTACAAAACAAATAAAAACCACAATTTCTTTACTCACATTTCAATTTTCGGTTTAGGATAAAATTGAGTGAATGAAAATAGGTATAACGGAGCCTAGTATTAACCAAATGTTTATTTTGTTGGCCTAAAAATATAATGGAGAAATAAATTCATGCAAACGCCTGGCTCCGGGAGTGACTCAGACAGTATAATGTATTTTCGATGAGGTTCTCTCACCTTGGAAAGCTTTTGGGGCGTCCGCTGTAAATAACTTGGGGTGGCGGCTTCCCGCGCATAGAAGGCCTGAATTAAATATGTGCGCAAGAATAAACCCCTTGTTTGTTCAGGGAGGAAGTCGGGTTCTATTTCAACCCACGTTTCCAATTCATTTTTATTGCATTGCCTTCAGTTAAATATCCCTCACTCAGGTATATGTGCAGGCAGAGGCGGCTCTGGGGGTTCAGAAGTGGAAGGTCAATTGAAAGAAAATCATAATTTTTTTCGTAAGAAGCAATCACATGGTGGTTAGACATTATATTAATAATAAAGAAAAACTTTGTTTTAAACCAAAGATTTATTGGTTTCAGGGCACATATAATAACTGTCAGTTATTATATGTGCCCTGACGAAGCTTGATCTAAGCGAAACCGGTTGGCCTTCATTATAATAAATTCTGTGGTTTAAAACAAAGTGTTCTTTATTATTAATAAAATCATAAATATTAGCTAATCCAACCTTTACGCCTCTCGATCCTTATGTAAACAATATTATATCTTATATGCGGCATTTTTTTTTTAGAACCTTAACTCATAATTTCTGAATTCGTGATGTGTTGACGGTGTTCATCTCGGATTTGTAGCGGCATAAAATAAATATAATACAAAATACCAATATAATGAATTTGTCGGTACTCACCAATATCCGAAGCCGGTAACACAATATTGTTTTTTTTCAGCGTTATTTATCTTATCACTAATTAACTTGATTTCAACACGCTTTTCGTGGTTCAATGAACTGCTTGCGACTGCTTTTAATATGAAATCAACTGAATTATACATATTTAATTATTAAAATGCAAATTACGTACATCAGCAAAGGTAAACAAAAACCCAACTGCCAACTGCCACAATAAACACATGTTCAAAATGGCCATTGTTTCAACTTTCAACCGTATTAAAATTTTATCGACATCTCTTTCAAGCATCTTTCATAATTGTATGTCCATCTCTGCTGGGTCATGGCCCGCGTTTCTCATCAGATAGCAGCGGATTATGAAATTTTGCATACATGAGACATGTTAGTGTTTATTCTATGTATTATATCGAATAGAAAGAGAAAAAAGATTGCTCCTGGGTCAATTTTAATTTTGGCCACGACGCATAACCAGATAAACTTGATTTTTGGACGCTAGATGGTGATACTCGCGATTATTCACAATGATAATAATGAACAAGCGGACGCTAGATGGTGCTAATACCCGCGATTTTCAAAATTTTCGACTTATAATAATGATCAACCATCAGTTGGTTTGTTTTAAATCAGATTTTTTATTGATAATTGTCGTTGCATATTTTTGGGGGGTCAATGTCCAAATGACCCTAAGGAGCGGCCGCCACTGTGTGCAGGTATGTAATAATAAATCGAAATAATCCCAGAAGTGTTCATATAAACTACTAATTTAACCAATTGGGATTGTCAGCTAATTTGTGCCAGTAGTATTTATTAACATAACCAATATAACGTGTTTCAAGTCAATTCAATTCAATCATTTTAAAAACATTAACATTTGCAAGGCGTTTTTAAATAAAGTAAGTAAACAACACAAACGTATGATTACACAAATAGCAGCAATACAACAATATTGCCTTCGCCACCGGCATGATCATTGGCAAGTTAATCCCGCAAGTCGGGAGATTAAACAGTCTGTGAATGTTTTCGATGACGAAGGTAACCATCAGGAACATAGAAATGAATGCTCTCCATGCTAGCTGAGTTTTAGGACCATCCACGAATCTATCTAAAGAGAATGTTGTAATGTTTACATCCCTTCTGACCCCTAGATGGAAAGTTTCGAGCATACCCAAGAGAAAGTCGGTGGGATAGAGCCACAGGTAGTAATCATATCCCTTTAAGTAGAGAAATCTTAGCTTTTTTTCTGAACCCTCTCCAACATGAGGGAGTACTTTACCTCGTGTGGGCTCGAAATGATCGACCCAGTCTTAGGTCTACTCTTTACTAAGGAAATGAATAAAATTTTGAAAACACAGGTGTCTTTGGAGTTATTTGTAGTGCATAGAACAAATCCCAGCATTCTCAGTGAAGTTCTACAAGCCATTTCAATATGAGCGTCAGCCTATTTTTAAACATGATTCCGATATCCCTCATAGTGGAGACACTTACAAACTTCATTCGTCCATTGTATACTGGTAGTACTAGGTACGACACGATCCAAAGAATGACAAAATTAAATATTTTAGTTAAATACAACTCAATCCGATTCCTTTTACTTTAGTCAACAATTCTATGTCGGACTGAAGTCAATTGCAGTCTTCTAAAGTTTGTATTTTAGTGAATAGTTTTAGGTCATCAGTGAAAGGAAGATACCTAGAATGTAGAATAATCTCTGAAATATCATTCAGAAATACGGAAAAGAGGAGCGGACCTAAATGATAAAAAAAACCCTAGGCTTCTTTTGATCGTACAATAAATAAATTATATATGAATATTCCATGTGATACACATAATTAATTTTCACAACTATAATAAATTATAGTTATGGAATAAATAGGTGGCTTCTGATATTTTAATAGCGCGAAATGTCAAATACCATTTCATGTTTTCACCAGCAGATGTCTCACTGCCTAATGGGACAGTGTTACCTAAAATAAAAAAAGGGTTTTGTGAGATAGAATGAAATAGAGATAAAGAAGAAGGGAAAAAATGAGAACTACCTGCCAATTCAGATATATTTACCAAACATGGCGATTGTCATTTTTTACTGAGTATATAATGAATGTTGATCTTTCACCATAGCGATGCTGAAAATGTCTTCCACGTGAAATTGAAGAAACACTTTTTTTAATATATACTCGTACTTACGAAGAAACTAAATTGACTAAAAATATATATATTTTCTTTTTTCGTAAGAAGCAATCACATGGTGGTTGGACATTATATTAAATAAAAGAATACTTTGTTTTAAAACCACAGAATTTATTATGATGAAGGCCAACCGGTTTTGCTTGGATCAAGCTTCGTCAGGGCACATATAATAACTGAGTTATTATATGTGCCCTGACGAAGCTTGATCCAAGCGAAACCGGTTGGCCTTCATCATAATAAATTCTGTTGTTTTAAAACAAAGTATTTCTTTATTTAATATATATTTTCAACACGTCAAGCTTCGATTCTGTGACATATGAGCCAAGGATTCACTCTACCGCTCATGCCGTGCCTGTTTTAGTTTGATAGTACGTCTTAAAAACGATTTCACCCGTTCATAAGCTTAGTAACTCAGCCTCTGGTCGGTTATTCAATATACTTATAACCTATTAAATATGCAGTTGGGACATTCAAGGTGCTTTCGTGAGTGGAAGGGAGTACATGGATCAAATTTTCTCATTACGCATGCTTACAGAGAAGTTTCTGGCAAAAAACCCGAAACTTTTCTGTGCTTTTATCGATTTACAAAAGGCGTATGATCGAGTTGATAGGAACAAACTGTAAAAGGTATTATCTATGTATGGCGTTAACACGAATTTTATACAAGCAATCTCGTCCTTGTACGAGGGAAGCGTCTCATGTGTTAGAGTGAACGGTGATTTTACAAAGTGGTTTAACATCACAAAAAGTGTAAAACAAGGCTGTGTAATGTCACGGTGGTTGTTCAATTTGCACATGAATAATTGTATGCAAGAATTAAAAGGCGTGGGCTTGGATGCGAAAATGATTAATCTGAAAGTATGTTGCCTATTGTATGCGGATGATGCGGAGCTGATTGCTAATAGTATAGAAAATCTACAGTTTCTCGTGTATAGGATGAACTAAGAATGTATGCGGAATGAGTTGATGATGAATGCAAGTAAGTTCAAAGTCATGATGTTTGAAAGAGAGAGTACGCGAACAGCGTCCAATATAGTTGTGAATGATAAATACTTGGATCAAGTGGATGAGTTTGTGTGTTTAGGAAGTATGTTTACGAGAGACGGAAAGGCTGATAAGGATATTGAAAGAAGGGAGAATGCAGGAAATTCCATTAATAAAGGACTGAACGCTTTTGGCGTAAATAAGAAAATGTCAAAAGAAACGAAGTTAGCAGTCCACAATGGAGTGCTTATACCAACTCTGATGTATGGCAGTGAGTCATGGAACTGGTAGAGGAAGGATGAAAGTAGACTGAATGTTGTGGAAATGAAATCCCTGAGACGTATGTATGGTAAAACCATGTATGACCATATTAAAAATGTCCGGAATCCGGAAAGAATGCAAGCGTAATGAATAGGATCAAGAAAGGGACGCTTATATGGTTTGGGCATGTAGAGCAAAAAAACGAATAAAAGAGTGTGAAAAGGATATATCATGCGAAAAAGAATGGAAGAAGTCGAGGACGCCCGAGGAAAACATGGGATGATCAAGTAAATCAAATACTTAAATCAGGTCATGTGAAGAGTTAGAATAACAGAAGAGATTAACAGATTTGTATAGCAATCCGTCCTCTCTGCCTACCTCTGCGGGGAAACGGCGTGATGGTTAGTTAGTTAGTTATCCTATTAAAATATATTTAAAAAACATAGTTTTCTCATCCGGTCCCCGCAAGAACCGCAAGAAATGGGTGGAACCCAAAACGGACATGCATATTTCAGGGGAGATATTGTTTAGGGAATGCGGCTGACTTAAGGGTGGCCCTAAGTGTTTTCCAAATGCGTGTTTAAGGCTTTTTGCTTTCAGACATTGCTTTATTTTACTGTTATTTTTCAGCTACTTAAATTTAACGTTATTCAAAACACAATAAAACACTGAAGCTTTTTTCCTTCGCGTAAAAACGATATTAAATTAAAAGAGACAACAATTACGATGTCAATTGTTGGTCAATTATGAGAATACAATTTTTTTTTAAATAATTCAGAAAAGAAAATAGAAAGTAAAATAGTCTTGAAACTTGTGCGGTTATCTGAAATGGTTAACAACAGTTTTTTGTAACGTTATAAGTTTCAAGTCTTCCAGCAAGAAACACACTAAAAGCGTGGGAGTATTCAAATAATCGTTTTATGGTTAGATTGACGGAAAACAACACACAGTAAGAAGTGCTTTCCTTGTATTATATTTTTCATAAAGCAACGTTCTGCTATTTTGTTTGTATAAATTTATGAAAAATTAGGCGTGATTAAAAAAAAGGCCATCCTTAATGTAACTTTTATTTTAAATAACCATATATCTTAGCAGTTTAATCTACAGTGGTATCGAGTTGATCAAACTTAATTTAAATAAACGTTATTGAGTTAGCTTGACGAAAAATAAACGTCATTCTTTAAAATAAGGGCCATCTCTAGTGTATTTTATAAGAAATAACCTTGTTGCTTGTATTGTATGCCTGTTATTAAAAACAACCCTGTTGCTTTTTACTTTAAACTATGAAATGGTGTATCGGATTAACCGACGTGACCATATTCCAAAGACTTGTGAGGGGGTTGCAGGAGTGCCTTCGAGGGTCTGTGGCCAGCAGAGGCGCATAAAGAAACCCTCGGTGCATAATACATAGCGCGGTGGCGGACTAGGCTACGTGTGGGGCCTCTAATAAAATACTTGATGTGTGTGGGGCAAGGCCAGCAACACAGGAGAGCTGGAGTATGTCGGTTGATTGGTTGCTTGGGCCGATCCTCTTATTCCGAATGCTCAATAGCAGCCAAACAACGTGCATTTTGCCGTATTAATACATACGAGTAGTATTGATATTACAGAATAAAAATCATAAATATGGAAAAATAATTTCACGTCTCATATCCAGTAATTGAAAATATATTTAATTTTTCATTTTAAAGTGAAATCACCTGTAAAACTAAACGTAGAAATCTATCGAAAATGTGAAATTTTATCAGCAGTAATTATATTGAAAATTAACTTCTTGAAATCCAAGTAATTGACAATAAATCATATAAGCAATGGATTATATTATATATCAGCGATTTGTTTGAACACGAATAATAATCGTAACTTTTGGGGAAATCTGAAGATTTTTTTAATAACTTAAAATAGAACAGATTTTGGAATGCCGAATTATTTTCAGCTTGCAACGTATTTTTCATGGATATCCAAAAATTAATTTAATAGTCAAGAAATAAGGCAAAAGGCTGTGTTATTTGTTTTAAATTGCTTAATTCAATTTTAACAAAGAGCGTTGAAACTTTACCAAAGCGAGGTAGTAACTACTAGTTTCCAATAAATAGTTCTCACCACACATATTAAAAGATAACTTCTTTTTTTTTACGTGAATACCGCACAAAAGTCTTAACTGATCCCAACCGTCTAGAGCCAGTGAGACTATGGCATCTCTAATAGGGCTATGTTGTGAGGCTGAAGGTAGTGGGGAGAAGAAGTAGATGAGGAAGGGGAAGGTTGGGAAGTACCTGTCTATTCAGATCTAGTCATCAAACACGGCTAAAGCCATTTCAAGCAACTTTTCATTTCTGAATGGTGGTCTTTCACTAGGGCGATACTTAGAGTATCTACCACTCTGGAACGTTCCGCAAATTTACCATATTTTATTTTATATCTATGAAATGTGTTATGATACATATTAATTAAATAAAAATTATTTCCGCACGCCGGGTTCGAACCCGCGACCTCTGGATTCGTCTGGAGCATCTTACCACTCGACCATGCAGGCCGTCTATAACTGCTAACAAAAACATGATATATGTACCAGCCTCAAGCGCAGAACCCAAAATTGTTTTTATTTTATCAAATTATATATTATTTCAAACGATCTTAGATATTAGTACTTTAAAACTCATTCCAAATTTTGAACACAAATAAAATTACAGTTTATTATTTTGTTAGCTTGGCATCATCACAGAATTATATGTTCATTTCAAACACCCACTCGCCATTTAAAATCGCACCTCCAAACTTTTATCTACACGAGATATAAAATTTTATTCGTCTCATGAGAGGAGAACGGAATGGTGATATATGAAACGCTGAAAGTTTATTTCGCCTGAATGCTTAAGTTGTAAAATTATGACATTTGTTTCTGCGGCGAACCAATAAAGATATCTTATTTACGAATATTGTAACCAAAACTTTTTCGTTTTTTTCGATTTACCTTTAACTTTATCATAATAGTATTTAATAATGTTTAAATATGTTTAACTTTTTACAGCAGTATTCACAAAAGATAAAAATAGTCACTTAAAGCTCCCATATGGCGGCTTGCCTGCATGTCTAACATAATAGTACTTTATTTTATTTACGTCACCTTTTCACGAAAAGGATTTTTGAGGCATAGCGCTCTATGATGATACTAAATATTATGAAAATTAAATAATAACTTTGTATTAAAGCACAGTTTTTTTTTTATAACCGATCGGTTTTGCTTAGCCTAAGCATCAGGGTACAAAACAAAACCGAGTTAAGTATAATTTCGTACCCTGATGATGCTTAGGCTAAGCTAAACCGGTCGCTAATAAAAATTTTAATAAAATCTGTGGTCTTGTACAAAGTTATTATTTCATTTTCATTAAATATTTCAAACCACAAAGTGATTGCTTTCTACGAAAATACGAAATATTATATTTTTTAAATATTATTATTAATCATTTCATATGCGCAGAAAATAATAACTGTTAATGGTAATACTGGGACTTAAGATCGCGACCTTCTACTTTTTTCTGCAGCTTAAGCCCTGGTCGCATAAAAAACCTTTTTTCTAAATTTCTATATGTATTTTTTTACATAATGGTTTTTTCTTCATATCTTGCTACAAAGCAATCTCTATGAGTTATAAAACTCATTTGATTAATATTATTATTGTTAACAATATTATTAGATATATAATTTAAATTATATATATGTAGTATAAAATTTATTTTTTTCATTTACTTCTCTAAACTCATCCTTTTAAGAATCGGTTCTCTAATTCAAATTGGTCCAATAAACGCATTGTTAGAACGAATACATATTACCGACACCGCTTGAAAATTGAATATGTAAAATTAATAATGCTATCCCAATACAACTTTTTTAAACATGACATGTATTGAGTTTTACTCAAACCTTAAATAAATTGGTGTTCTGATATCATAAATATTTAGTTTTTGTTTTAAGCAAAAATCTTATTTCGTCCTCCATTCATATTTACTTTTATAAAGTATCAATTCTTTATTATGTATACCTTACAATGAATAAAATCCAATTTGACGAATAAAGAAAAAATAAATACACGACATGTTAGGTTATACCTACTCCTATTTTTTTCAACTCACGAAATTATAAATTAGATTAAATACTCCCCAATGGAACTCGTTACTTAAAATACGTACATTATTAACCAACAACACGCTCACAATTTTCAAAATTCTACATGAAATTAGCATTTTATTGACTACCTGCTTCAATTTCAGTAACGCAATATACTTCTTATTGTATATTGTATCAAGATACAATATACAATATTCGCTAAAGTTTTGTAGCTTTGAATAAAATATGATAATATTTTGATGGCAAAACGTTTTCACCTGAGAGGGCCATATCACATTACGTGACTTCATTATACTCTGAGAAAGATCTTGTTCTTCCTACATACCTACGTTTTCATGCAATGTGCAACGGAGTGAGGTGCGGATTGTCGTATATACGTTAATATTAACATACGTGCATATATACTTTCATACACGAGTTGAAAGGAGAGTGATTAACGATATAAACGGGTTCGATAAAGTGGATCGGAAGCCCGAAATTTCCCGGAGGAAGTCTGCGGAAAGAAAAGTGTGTTCTCTCGGAAAAACGAAATATGTGAATTTACTTGAGAAAATGGACTGATGACTATAAACTTTATACAACGACGGGAAACCTGCCAGAAACTTGGAAATCAAGCAGAATTTCAATAACGTAGGTTTGTTTGTGTTGGAGTAATTTTATTTGCAAGGTAAAATATTTTTTTTAAATCGTTCTGACCAGCACTCATACGCGAACATACAAATAATAAAGTGTCACTTAAATATAATACACTAATTCCAAACCCATTTACAAGTTTTTTTTCCTTGCTTGTATTTATTAGAAACAGCGCCCTTGAGGTGATTTTTCACAAAAACGGCGCTATACAAATCATCAAAATATTATTATTATTATTAGAAAACACTATAAAATTAATTACTTCGTTTTGTTTCGCTGAACGAAGCTGTAAAGCGAATTATTATGTATGTGACTAACCAGTCTAATAAGGAACTTCATAAAAAAAAAAGATAAATAAACGCCGATTCTGTATTTATACATTTTATTATATATAATACGGAGAATCAATAAATCGTTGTTTAAAAGTGATTAAGAACCAACACATCAAAACGGCCTGTGATTGGTCGGCGTGTTTTGACGTTACGGAATCTTAAATAACAAACTTTTCTCCGATGTTTGTATGGAAATGTAAGGTGTCTGTTTTTGTTTGAATATTGAAAGGTTTTTTATTTTAGTTTTGACAACATTCCAACTTCGTTCGGACGACTTTCAGCGTATAATTGTTATTAAATTTATTTATTTTTTGTTATGGAAATTTGTTATTGATATGACGGAAATAGCGTATATTCGAGATCAATCGGACAATCTACCGATAGTAGAACTAAGGAACTATAACGAATAAACGTAGTAGGTAATTGTCAAATGATAGTCTTTAAGGTTAGGTAGATCACGTTTATTTACGAATTAAAACAAGCTGACGTAAGTAATTATGAAACAAGAGGTGTTTTCCGTCACGAAAAGTAAACAGAAGTGTCATCGGGCAAATTTCTCCTTTCCCACTTTAAACATCTTTTCCGCGGGAAATATCTTCCTTTGCTAGGCTGTTAGGTGCGCCCTGTTGCTGGCCATGTAAATACATATTATAATACGCCTAAATAGGCGTTATACGATCATCGATACGGAAATGGTGATAATGTATTTTAAATATAATACTGATTATGTTAGTGCTAAATTTCGTGGAGGTTTATTATCGTATTAATTGTGTTATAGTTTACCAAGAATATAATATATAATTATGTACAGTATAGTTAATTCCTCATCTGACATTTCATCATAACCTCAAAGCGTTGTGGTTATAACATATGGTACCTCCTTTACCGTAATACACGGAAGAGTTTATATATCAATTGTATTATCGAATCGGTTCCAGCATCAAGGGCTTTTAATTTACCCACTTTTGCATAGTCGCAGTCATCATAATCAGTGGTTTCTACCCATAGACATAAAATACAAGACACGTCATATTCACACAAATCTTACGAAAAATGAAACTCTACTAAATGTTTCACCCGCTTAAGAAAAGGATAGCCATTCAAAGAATATGTGTGTGCGGAAGAGATAGCTATATGAAGCGTGTTTCGAAGATGTCTCGTTGACTTGGTTTAGTGTAACCAGGCGCGTTGTCTCAGTAACGTATCTACATTATTTAATTCATCTAAGTTTCTACCGGTACGTTGTTTTCTTGTTTATGATATATTATTTTGAAGTTAATAATTATTACAGCCGTAAAAACCTGAATTACTTTTTATTTGCGTGTTTTAAAGCATATTCTCTTCTGTTAAAATGGTCCCTGCAGCAAAATTTTGTAGTCTTAGATGATAAAGGAATATTATTCTTATCGTACTGTTTCTTGGCGTTGCACTACTTTTTTCATAGTAAGGCATCTTTTGGAACGCGGATAAATTGGTGCATTTGTGGTTGTATTTTTACGCATTGGAACAATACACTAATTACTATTAACTAACATTTTACAATACGATAAACTTATAATTTAATGATAAAAACACCTGTCGTATTTTCCATACAAAATCCAGTACTGACAGTTCAAACGAAACAATCTAAGAATCTCGTGACGTCACGCCCCAACCTACCAAAATTTCAAGCGTTTTGGCGGGCTTCAAAAACAAATATAATTAATTTTGCTATGAAAATAAAGTTTTAGAGAAAAAAACCGCTATAAAGTTTTAATTTTTGTATTAAGTTAAAATGTGAATATTGATTAAAAAACAAGTTTGAAAAATGGACTGGAAATCTTTATTACGCACGAGAAATTATATACCGCTAACTCCACTTAGACGAAAACAATTAACTATTTACAATTACAAAAAAAAAATCGTTTCACCCAAAATGTTATTTTTACTTAATGATTTATTTGATATTATTATTATACTACATGGCAGAACTTAAAAAAAATAATAAAACGTTTTAAAAAATAATTTATACTAAAAATTAAATTAAAACTTAAATAATGATACATTATGTGTAAAAAAACATTAATTTACGTTTATAATTTATTATTTAAAACCCAATGTCTTTACAAAAATACTATATTATATTGTGGAAATGGCTTTGACGGCAATTATTTTAGCATCCATTAAAAAAAAATATCTTCACCTTTTGTTAATGTTCTTTCTCCTTAAGTCCTTTCCGTTGCGTCGTTATATTATGAATTCAATTTCTGTGATATTACGCTTCATCTGCCAGGAGAAAATCTAGGAATATCCTGATTTCGGTTTATTTCAAAGCGATAATTTTTATTACGGAAGGTTTCATTATTGAAAATTATTCCACGGAAGGAAGGTTGCCTATCTACTTAGTTACTGCAAGAAAAAATATTTTTAAAAATTTATAATAATGATCCTTGCATTAATTTGTTTTCTTCCCTCTACTATGGACCGCAATTTTTAGCACAATCCGGGGGAGGCCGTAAAAAAATATTTGGTTGTATCAATGAATACATACAACCATGACTTTGAATTCATGAAAATTACGAATAGATTGAATTAATAAATTTACGTGACCCATTCGAAGGTTTTTCGGTGATTTTTTGGAAAAATAGGATATCTAAAATAGGATAAGCAATTTATAGAAACCACCAAGAATTTTAAATAATATAAAGTGAATAAATCAAATCTAATGTCCGAAATAGATAAGAACCATAACAGCTCGTACAAATTTCACGATGAATAAAGAAATCAGACGAATGTAATAACCATACTTGTTCTAGAGTGATATCAGATAAAATCGCTAACTCCACTTACTAAAAACGTGATAAACCTCAAACAAGAATTTTCACTTGTTTTCTACGAAAGCCTTAGTTCTTCCGCCAATAATAATTATGTTAATTTTTATTTTTCCTACACGTTGTTGACTTTTCCAACAATTTTTGCTCTTCGTAAAACAACCAACAGCATTATTATTTTCCACAGGGTCAACAAAGACATTTCACTGCCTGGTAGATTGTGTGTTCAAACATTTGCTTAGGCAGCCTTGTGTGCTTAAGGTAAAAAATAATTTTAGGTGTTCCCTTATGAATATTTTATTAGATTTACAAATTTTTAACAAAAAATCTACTTGAAAGGCAGCCAAAATTGAGTATGCTTAAGCGTTACTAGAATAATTGGCGAAAGAACTCAAAAGCCACTAAAAAATGTTTTCAAACAAAATATTTTAAATGAATGAACATGAAAATGCAGTTCTATTTACGTAATGTCTTTTTTTCTGAAACCCCCATGAAAAATCACGGGATGTAACTTGATTTGCCAAGAAAATAAATTAAATTTAAAAAGATTCTACTTTAATTTTATAAGTTTCTGAAAAAAAATTCTAAAAGAAAGACATTATTTATTCCAACTCTCCAGTTCAGAAACTTAACAGTTGTTGGTATTATCAGGAAATATGTTAGGTTTACGAGTATTGTCATTGCAATAATTATCGAAAACGTACATTAGTTATTTTGTATTATTGCCGAAGCCATATTTAGAGAAACATATTTTGTTTTGCTGTTATTTGTATGATTTATTATGTAATAAAGGAATAGTATAATAATAATATAACGTGGGTTTCCCAGTTGAACTGTATTCTAATGATAGTGTAAAATTTGAATAGCGAAAAGAACAACCAAAGTAGAGCGGAGCTTTATTCCTAAAAAAACAACCAGTCAAGAGTTGAGTGCAACAAAAACTACAAGATACATTCTTCACTGAACGGAATTCGCGTAGCGGGAAGACGCTAACTCAAGTTAATATATTGCTAGGGTTACTGTAGGTTTAATTGAGGCTATTTAAGCTACGCGTTGGATGTTTGAAGTACTGCGAATTAAGTAATGCGATATCACACTTTAGTAACACGTCTCATAACATGCGACTTTCCTCTGTGATTGTTTATTTCTTTTCATGTTCTTCATATGTTTTTCCCGATGTCTTCTCCTTATTAGACGTTGGCTATCATCGAGTCAATCGTGACAACCTGCAGGCTGCAGCTAGGAACAATTCCGCGGAACTGCATTCGTACAAGTCACGTAGATTTCGAAGCCATGAAGTGCGATATCTTCCCCCAATACGTGTTGCAAGATCATTTCACTTTAGTTCAAAGTTATTTTCTAAGTTCGTAAGAGCGTTTGGGGCAATATTTCAACAAAACAGCGCTATAGAAAATGGGTCAAGTATTATAATAATTCAGTAGTTAGACGGCTTTTACGTCACATGAGCCTTGAGTGGGGTATCGTGAGTTAAAATAAATTGTCTTGCAGTAAATTTAATCCATTGAAGTTGTGATTTTGCGCTTTTCCTTTCGCCCTAGATATTCGCTCATTTTTTACCCCAGTCCGGAAATTAGTCTCCACATATATTTCCTTACCACATTTCAAACAGTCTCAGCTATTTTACGCCCGAGTGTGGGAGGTGAATTCGATAAGTGGGTTACTTTATCATGAGTATATAAGCTTACCATCTATGTACCTAGTAGAGATGTCATACTGAATATTTACATTAAGCTCACTTAACACTGCATTACGCATGCGTTCTTCCATATTAGACTAGAGACTGATATTATGCTGGACTCTGATCAAGAATTGTTGTAGTCAGCCAATTATTGTCATGAATACGTCTTAACCATCGGGTTTTAGATTGCTCAATATCAGAAAATATTTCTTTCAATTTAGCTAGTTGGAAAAGGAAACCAAAAAAGTAAAGCGGACCGGTATTATATTTTTTGTTCTATTCCATTACGAGAATAGTTTTTTTTTATAATAGAAAATAACAGAATATTTCTCTTTAACGATATTTTAGTGAATCTTCCAATGCATTTTATTGATTTTGTATGCAAGTTTCCCACAATAGAATCATAGAAATATTTTGTGAAGCACGTAGTGTTGATTTTTCAAAATCTCGTTAGGATTAAAAAACGTATCAAAACAAAAGCATATTAATATAGGTACTGTAAAATATTTTTT
This sequence comes from Drusus annulatus, assembly GCA_022651775.1. NCBI lineage: Eukaryota > Metazoa > Arthropoda > Insecta > Trichoptera > Limnephilidae > Drusus > Drusus annulatus. The sequence goes on along the minus strand of JAGWCC010000247.1, from coordinate 363,988 downwards.
TAAGTCTCAGGACTCAAAAACGGCGCAACACGTCATTTTGTAGCATTCGAATACAGGCAATATACTACAAATTATTTATTTATAAATTCTATCCGGGTAGTTCGGAATATTTCTAAGGTTTTCGGTAAATAATTTTTAAATTTTTATCTTTTAAAGTTTATGAAAAACATACAAAAATGTCGGTAACTGGCAAAGCTTGAAAATCAGCAAAGACATTTATTGGTTTTCAGACTTCTTTGAATGTTTTCTGTTCCAGTACGCATAAATATATAGGTAAATGATTTGTAGTATTACTTGTATTGGAAAGTCAAAAAGTGTTTATTTTTAGGTGATGACCCTTATGGAAAAGATTAGTTTTATATTTTACAATCAAATACCTTTGAATTTAAATCTGTTTTTGAAAAAAAAAACGCTTTTACATAAAAAGGTTGTGTCCATTTCTTGTACAGAGTTGAATATGTTCATGAGAAATAGTATCGGAAACGAAAGTAAACTTTGGACATCAAATATCACTTCCAGGCCCGCCATACTTCCGGCCCAGCCGAACTCTCCCATCTTTTGTCCGTAACTTTAGCGTAAATACGAAGCCGGAAAGTAGCCAATAGTTATAAAGCCTTAATTTAAATTAAGTATTTATCCGAAATTGAAAATAATGGCAAATAAACGTAGGTATATTTATAAATATTATCTAATAACTAAATTGATTAACATTTTGAAATTACTCCTTTTAAATAATTAGGTAGATGCCTACTCATAAAAAAAAATAACTATCTTTCAAAAAAATTAGACGACAACCAGTATTAATTAATATTAACATTTGTAGGCCGTTAGAATTAAAAGGTCAAAGGTGTTGGAAAAAGGATTTCTTTATTACCTGGTTTAAATTTATCGTACCGAAAATATGTCCAGAGAGCAATCGCTCTTCCATACTATATAATACCGCAAACCATGAAACATAAAGCCAAAGAAACTTGATGTTTCAAAAACCTACCTCGTGTAGTTATGCATGGTGTTATCTAGACTGCCAATGTCATTATCAATTAGGCTTTCATAATGCAGTTACTAAATATAAATAAATTATTTCAACGTAAAATACCCATAGCCTCGTGGTTTTATTATAACGGTTCAGAATACAAATAGTAATTAAGAATTCATTATGGCTAATTAAAAATAATTAAGCATTTTTTAATGCTCTTTCGTATTCATTTATTATTTCGTGTGTTTATACAATGTATTATAACATGAACAATGCACTTGCTAATTTACCTGGAAAGCTGAATGGTGATTCTACATAATATGGGCCCAATAATTTCATCCCTAACGCAATTGAATTTATGTGGTGCTTAACAAATGCATCCAGCAACTCTGCTTATTCAATCGATAAATTACTAGCTTCTCCATTTGATACTTGATGCCTGCAACCTTTACAGGGAGACTTCAAAAGGGAACTGCATGTTGCAATATTTTTGTTATTTGATGATGCTCGTATATTAGATTTCAGACACAAAAAAAAAAAATATATATATGTATATTTGGTAAAAACAATTAAAAAATCGAATAAATAAATTAATCGTGATATGAATAAATTCAACAGATTGTAAAAAAGTAATTCCAGAACTGTATCAAGAAGTATTTTTAATTTAATTAGAAACCTCATAAGCATGCACTAATATGATATTGAGGTAAAAGTATGATTTTGGTAGGTACTCGTATATTTTTGTAATTTTTTTTCCGCCTTTTTATATGTGTAATATTAATGTTATATATCCTGTGTACCTACTATTATATTAACTTAACCCTCCACAATCACGCAAGAATAGAAACGTATTTTATTTTTATTGTGTATACTGCACGAGTCTCAACTGTTCGAAGCCAGTGGGACCATGGCATCCCCAATAGGGATATGTTTTGGGGTTTAAGGAAGGAAAATGGGAAAGAGGAAAGTGCCTGGGTACTCAGATGTGGTCACCAAACACGGCTGAAGTTATTTCAAACAAAATTTCTATTCTGAATAGTAATCTTTCACCAGGGCGATGCTGAGAGTATTTACCGTACTGGAAGGTTCCGCAAATATAATATTTATTATTTAATGTAAAGTAAATATAAAATAACACAAAACGATTCGATAAATTTAATCCGCGCACGCCGGATTTAAGCCCGCGAATTCTGAATCCATACTCAAGGATCTCAAGCACTCGACCACGGAGGTCGTTGAACTACTATTATAAATAAGATATAAATTCAAAAAGAAATAAAACAAATTATGAAAAAAATATAGCTAGATTTAAATGGTAACTTTTCAAATATGCAGTAAGTTATCACACATGTTTTTTGATATTCTTTAAGCGCATGTGTTTTCTTCATTATTTGCTACTTGGAGTTTATGTTCATTGGGTGTTAATGTTTAAGTGTTTAAGTTGCGTCTCGATATCTTCTCTTTTTTTCTAACGACGGTTGTAGAATAGATTTCGGGTCTGAAGAAGTTGCTTATGTTTCGTTCAAGATAGTGCGAATTTCATCATCTCCGAAGTAAATACGTGTGACCCACTGGTTTGTTCAACTTAGTTATTTTCGCTATGAAATATGTCATAAACTAAGACAAATATTCCCATACCGACCTAACTCGTAATCTCCTTTCCAACGACAGAAATCACGGTTTAGTAAATTAGCACAAATCAACGAGTAATTAAATCACCCTATTAAAAGAACGAACGTCTTGAAATAAATACTCCCCCTTTGAAGTTCTGACGTTGACTGAAACTAATAATTTTTTAAATAAAAGTCATGGATATTTTAAAATGTGTTCCCTTATCCTCGAAAATGGTACTTGTTGATCAGGTCCTACATGGCAATACTGACTAATATACGAATTTGAATTCAAGGTTCTAACTAAGATTAATGGCGCAAATATAGATACCTACTTTATAAATCTGAACCTATCGGCTCCGGGCAGTTAGAACTCTTGTGCGGTGTTCATGTAAAAATATATCGACAGGGCCTGCGGAGAAGAGGGGGGATGGAGAAGAAACCACGATGAACAACGCAAGTTCATGAACGACAAAATAAATCATTAGTTTTCATTAAAACAAGATTCCTAAAACTTATACCATAAACATTAATTATTATATGTATATATATATATATACGGAGAAAAGTATATATATATATATATATATATATATATATATATATATATATATATATATATATATATATATATATATATATATATATATATTTATTATTTATATATATATATATATATATATATTTATATATATATATATATATATATATAAAAAACACATGCGCTTAAAGAATATCAAAAACATGTGTGATAACTTACTGCATATTTGAAAAGTTACCATTTAAATCTAGCTATATCTTTTTCATAATTTGTTTTATTTCTTTATATATATATATATACTTTTCTCTGCATTTTTTTTTGTAAACGCCTACTTTGGGTCTGTGCTTATTATTGTTTGACTTATTTATTTTGTACTTTATCTTTGTTTTACATATAATTTACCTAAATTTTGTACTGTATTTATTTGAAATGTTAAATTTTGATTTCTCTCTAAAATCAGTAAATTTGTACTAAATATCACTTATGTTATATAATTTTTTCTTGTCCCAGAATATTTGATATAATTTATCTGGATTGTTATGTAGCAAGATATTTAAAAAAATAATAATATTGTATCTAAAATTCTCAAATATCAGATATCAGTAATTTATTTGGAGAATTGAAAACCAAAGCGTGGGCAATATCAGCTTATCATTCAATATATCAGACTGGGGACGCTAAAGTGAATAAAATGATGAATTGCACATTTCGCCGAAATTGTGAAATTCTCAGAATTTTCGCTATCAGGTGTCCGGGTGTTGGGTGTCCGGGTGTCGGGTGTTCGAGTGTCGGGTGTCTAGGGTCTGGGGTGTGACGTGGCGCCGTCTTGCGGCCCATCCGTACAAAATAAAGTAGACGAAGCAAAGAGAAAACAACGACGCAGCACGTAAACTTCCATTTTATTTTTATGACGTTTCCCAGCGTGACGCGAACGATTTTGTGGGCTTAGCCAAAATGATTTACCGAAAAAAGTCCGCAGTACAGACGGACGTGAAGGGTTCTCAGAGAATAAAAACACAGTCCGAAGATTATGTCCGGACGCCAAGTTTTTTAGAACTCGCTCTCATTTTTTTAGAAACTCTCACTTGCTTGAAGGCCTCCCGCGAAATTAGAAAACAGCCTAACTAATGGTGATTAGCTTTTGCCCTCCTTAGCCGCACTGCTAAAGGCGGGTAGAATATTCACCTTCACTAAGAAAGAATCCAATCTTACGGCTTCAATTTAACATAAACAATTACCACTACATATTTTACATGTATGCTGAGCTAAGTTCGTGATATAAAACTATTTAATGTAAAAAAACTCCGTAAAATATGGTAATCATCTTGATTGTAAATTTTCAAATCAATTGTATTGAATGATGAAAGAATATGTTATATTTTACGATACGATGTATAATGTTCCACTGATTTAATAGAATGCAGAAATAAAAATGTATCTTATTAACTAGTATTTAATTGAAAACGCGATGATAACGCAGTCTTCATTCTTCAACATGACGACAAAAAAATTAAAATAACTGATTTGTTGGCAAAAGCGCAATGTAAATCATCACCTAGTCGTTGAAATAATAAACTGCTTTGAACTGGTTAAGCTGACACCATGGGATACATTAACGGTTATAAACTAAATATCACGAAGTTTGGTTATCCCACGGACTAACCTCAGTTTAAAATACCTTTAAATTCTTTATTTTTTTTGTTATACGTATAAGTAAATATGTAACTGATTCTTTTTTTTTTCTTCAATATTCCTTTGTATCACGAAATTATTCCAGTTTACTATACTTTACTTGGAAAAGCAAATATATTAAATAATAAAATCTCTCTTTTTTCACAGTTATAAATATTATCTTGTATACCGTATCTTTCATGTCGCAAATCCAATTGACTGTTAAAACAAAGTTGAAAACCTTTTGATTTTCAATATTTCCGGGGTTTAAATATAACTGATTTATCTATAGGTCCATATTTCGATCAGTCGTTATCTCGTCGAAAATTATTTTTCGCCGAAAAACTGAAGGCTTTATTGTTTTGGCACGTGAAAATTCTACCGAATCACCCGGCTTCCTGGGCAGGTATTTCTGTCCGTTCTCAGGTAAGCTGTTCTCCTGTCTGTGGGTTGTGTTATCATTTTGTTTGTATTTATGAACGGAAAAGAAACGTTCGCCGCGATCAATCTTTTGATAGCAACGGGTGTGTACCAAGGCGAGCAGGCAGCAGCTACCGCTGTACATTTCAAGTCTAATTATTAAATTGCGTGATGATTATGAGTGAAGATATGTCAGCTTGTAATTGCCAAGAAAAATAATTAAGAAGGCTGATGGAGTTGTATTTCACAAAACTTGCTCGAAGTGTTGTTTCAGCGTAGTAACAATATTATTCATTTCTGCTTGGTATTATAAAAATGAGTGTGTTCAGGGGCGGCGCATCCGTATGTTCAAAGGGTGCTGCGCACACAGGCGCTTTACACTAAGGGCGGCCACAAGCCACCCCGTACATTCGTTTGTATGCACCTTCTATCCTAAGATTTTCATAGTTTCAGAAAATTGTATTAAATACATAAATGCTTGATTATTTAACATGATTAGTTATGTAGCCCTCACTGAACCAAACATCTCACCGAAACTAAGGTCGCACAGACCTAGACGGTTCGCGTATCTGACCTAACTAGAAAAGATCTTAACTAATTAGCGAAACAATAGATCCCGCTTATACAATCTAAATATTATATTACCAGTATGTGGTTCAACCAGGAATGAGTTTGCAACCTAACTAAATTGTTTTTAAAAATCTATGTCAAACTGCTTCCCAAACATGAGTATGACGTGAATTCCCTCACGATGTATAAAATAATGAAACCCGTCCACCGGATGGAGTTACTCATTCGTCTCCGTTAATTTGTTTTACCCTAAATTTTATGTCTCTATGAAACTCAGGATAAATTAGAGAGATAATAAGGGAAGATGAACTTTTAACAGTGTTAATCTTTGAACGCAAAATTTACAAAGACCAAGCGTACTGATCAGTATTTTGTAATGCTCTTTTATTAGAGATAAACTTTAAAAAATACGATATTCTGTTTCATTCCTAATTTACACAAACGTTGCGTATTTGAGAGTAAAATACAATTATGTTTTTTTTGTATTGTTGTATATGGTAAAGGCTACGGTAACAGATAATAAAATGAACAAATTTATCATCCCATATCCAATTCAGTATTTACTTTGCTTTCAATAATGATTGGGCTTTGAAACAGTCGATTTACTAATTTAGAATTGAAATACATCGATTATATTTTGATAAATATATACGAGGCCTGTTCAAAAGAAAAGGTGAATTTTGAATTTTCGCGGGCTGTGTACATTCGATTATCGATTTTTTTTAATGTTGGTACACATATGTTTATCATATGTTAGCATTATCAGCCATTTTGGATTAGTGGTTTGTTTTTGCAAATGGAAAGGTTAGTCCCGTTTTTGTGTGTTCTTCGATTTTTTACTTTTGGAAAAAAAAATGGATCAAAGAATATGTATTAAATTTTGCGTTAAAAATGGAATAAAGTGCTCCAACGCACTTAAAATGTTGACTGTGGCATTCGGCGAGTCTACTTTGTCTGAAAAAAGTGTTTATAAGTGGTACAAGCGCTTTACAGAAGGTCGAGAAGATGTTAATGACGATAAGCGTCCTGAAGTTGTGGAAAAACAAATCATGGATTTTATTCTTTGATCCATTTTTTTCAAAAGTAAAAAATCGAAGAACACACAAAAACGTGACTGACGTTTCCAGTTGTCAAAAACAAACCACTAATCCAAAATGGCTGATAATGCTAACATATGATAAATATATGTGTACCAACAAAACAAAAAAAAATCGATAGTTAAATGCACACAGCCCGCGAAAATTCAAAATTCACCTTTTCTTTTGAACAGGCCAAGTATATATATTTTAAGAGAACCCTTGTTAGATTAAGAATGGACAGATTTGCCATGGCAGGTTTATTCTCTCGTTGTACGACTATATCTCTTAAATAAGTTTTCTTTTGACCAAGCCTTTCACAATTTAATTTTATTTCCGGCAACCCGGGAATTTATTATTTGATTTTGTTTATTTTACACTTAGATGAATTAAATAATGTAGATGCGTTACTGAGACAACGTGCCTGGTTACTGGCCAACGAACCTACGAGGGTTCCTGACGTCCAGACTCACCGCTCCAATCTGTTAGACCTGTTTTTAACTACCATGCCACACGGGTACAAGGTTGAAGTCACAGCGCCTTTAGGATCGTCCGACCACTGCCTGGTTATGACATCAATCCCCGTTATTTGCAGAGCGCTTAACGCGACGCCCAAGAGAAAAATGTGGCATTATAGGTCAGCAGATTGGTTCGGTCTGCGGGCGCACCTGAATGCTTTCCCGTGGTCAGCTGTCTGTTTTCGGACTTCGGATCCTTCCAGATGTGCCCAGGAAATTGGTGAAGTCATCACATCTGCGATGGATGGCTTCATACCATCTACCGTTAAACAAACTGGGGTGGGCTCAAAGCCGTGGTTCAGTCGACAATGCTCAGATGCAGTTCGACGAAAAAACGCGGCTTACCGAGCCTACAACATATCTCGAACGTCCGAAAGCAGATCAGTTTACAACCAATTGGCAAAGGAGAGCAAGAAAATCATTAATAAGTCAAAATTTGAGCACGACCTGCAGATCAGCAGAAAGCTGGCTGCCTGCCCGAATGGCAGCAGAGCGTTTTGGTCGCTAGCGGGCTCCATAGGTCGTAATTTCTGCAAATCCAGTCTGCCGCCTCTTACCAGACCCGACGGCTCACTAGCAAACACCGCCACCGACAAGTCAAATTTACTAGGGAAAATGTTTGCGGATAACTCGGCCCTCGATGATCAAGGTGCTGTCCCGCCGTCGGTTCCTCACTGCGGATTCTTTATGAAAAGCTGAGGATCCGGCATCGGGATGTACTCCACGTCTTACGAGGGCTACAAGTTAATAAAGCTAGTGGACCTGACGGAGTACCTGCACTGGTCCCTGAAATATGGATCTGTGCCATCTGGTTGGAAAAAGCGGTCATTCATCCTATTCCCAAAAGGGTGACCGCTCCAACCCGGCCAACTACCGTTTCATAGCGATCACATCGATTCTATCCAAGGTGATAGAACGTGTGATCAACGACAAACTGCTCACATACCTCGAGGAGAACAAAATAATTAACGACCGTCAATACGGATTTCGGCGGAACCGGTCCTGCGGTGATCTTCTCGCGTATGTGACGCATGTTTGGGGGCGGTGCTTGGAATGTTTCGGCGAGACCCAAACGGTTGCACTGGACATTTCTAAAGCCTTTGACCGGGTTTGGCACCGAGGACTTGTCAACAAACTGCCATCTTACGGACTTCCCGCATCCTTGTGTACGTGGATTGCCGATTTTTGAGGGAGAGGTCGATTCAGACGGTTGTTGACGGTATCACCTCTTCCTCTCATTCAATTAATGCTGGCGTCCCCCAAGGATCGGTTCTGTCTCCAACTTTGTTTTTGTTGCATCAACGACCTTTTGTCATGTGCACCAATACATTGTTACGCGGATGACAGTACAGTTCATGATGGTTTTTGTTTGACAAGCCCCCAAAGGGCACAGAAACAAAAACGGCTCGGAGGGCTTTGAAGCAGAGAATGGACGAGTACCTTGAGAGAATCTCCTCTTGGGGTAAGAATAATCTCGTCGAATTTAATGTTTCAAAGACCCAATCATGTCTGATTACGACTAAAAAGGGATCCAAATGATAATTTAGTCTCCTTCAACGGAAGTAATCTTCCCAACAAACCTTCCATTGAGATGCTTGGTGTAACCCTAAGTGACCAGTTAAGGCACCGGGGCTCCATCGAAGCCAGAGTAAAGTTAGCCTCTCAGAAGTTGGGCGTGTTGTACAGGGCCCGCAGATACTTCAATAGTACACAACTGCTGACCTTGTACAAATCGCAAGTACGCCCCACTGTTGAATTTGGTAGCCACCTCTGGTCTGGAGCCCCTAAATACCTGAAAAAAACCCTTGACTCTGTGCAGAAACGGGCGGCCCGTTTAATTGATTCTCCTATCTTAACAAACGGATTGCAAACTTTGGAGCACAGACGTCAGGTGGGAATGCTGTCCTTGTTCTACAGGTATTTCAATGGAAGATGCTCCGAGGAACTTGCGTCATTGATCCCTTCGGCACCGGTGCATAGTCGGGAAACTCGCCAAACGCGCGCCCAACATTTGTACACGGTTGACATTCAATACATGAGAACGGGTCGCTTTTACGACTCGTTCTTATGTTCAACAGCTCGGCTATGGAACGATTTGCCGGCCTCTGTTTTTCCTCCCTCCTTCAACATGGGCCTCTTCAAGACCCAAGTTCACTCCTTCCTTTCCTCAAAAAAACCCTCCACACAGCATCCCCAAAGATGACATAGGCCCTGAGGGAAATTGTTTTCCTCAAGGCCTCCTGTGTGGAGTTATTGTAAAAAAAAAAAAAAAAACCAAGTCAACGACACATACCTTCGAAACACGCTTCATGTAGCTATCTCTTCCGCACACACATATTCTTTGAATAGCTATCCTTTTCATACGCGGGTGAAACATTTAGTGGTGCAACATGTAGCACCACTAGCTACATTTTTCGTAAGATTTGTATGAATATGACGTGTCTTGTATTTTATGTCTATGATTTGACATGCACGTTACCCGCATCACTAGATTAGATGGTGTCTGTTCTGAAATTCACATATCGTCGCCGGAAAGGCAAAAGGACTGAAGCGCCATTTTAGAAAGCTTACACCAGAGCACTTTAAACATTTTTTTGTTTTACAATAAAATTCGTAAGTCTTCAGTATCTGGTTGGATTTCGTAAAAAAAGTTAAATTAGGTAACTCAATGCTCTCACTAAATTACCTGAAACTATCAAAAGCTAAATGGTCCCAAACTTGTGTCACTTGAGTTCAAGCCACAAAATTCTTCAGAATCAAACGAGAGTCAGAGCTTTTGATGCAGAAATAAAAACCTGAACAAAACTGCATATTCAACTCACTTTTAACCATTAAGCTTTTTTGTCTTACCAGTGATGATATGATCTATGATACTTGTCATTTGTTTAACAACAACTCAAAGTTCGAAAGTGTGGTGTGAAACTCGGGCAAAGCTGAGTAGGAACTTTAAGTTGCTCATTTATTCCGAGAGCTTCGTGTTTTTTCAAAAATCATTCAAATACCTTTTACTCCCTGAATATAATTTGAAAAATCATGCATAAATACCTTTAACTTCCTGAATATAATTACAAAAAAAACTTGCATAAATACCGTTTACTCCCTGAATATAATAACAAAAATAATGATTAAATAGCTTTTACTCCCTGAATATAAAATAATACGCACAAGCCTATAAATACTCAAACAACATAGGTTGAAATTGTGTCGGCGCTTTTATTCAAGTAAAATTGTAGTAAGTTTCATTAATGGTGAATTATATTTCTAATGATCCCCAATCTTTAGGATTTCCCTCACAAAGCTGATAAAGCGGGCTGTTAATGATTCGTACCGGGCGTGGGCAAATGGAGGTTTCTCCAATTTATGGCTGTAAATGTGGACTTGTATGACCAAAACGATTATCTTGAGCAGGAAATGGGCGGTACAAGATTACCATAATGAATAAATTAAAGGCCGCGATACAACCTAATGGCTAACTCTTTGCCTCTTAAAGAGGAAAAGCAAAATCGTTAGCTTCATAGAAATATCAATAAGTTATTGTGTATTCTTAAAAGTCCCATGATCCGTTCAAATTTGATTTAGAATTTTTTTGTGAAAGAGAGATTTTTATTTGACTGTTTTCCCAACTGATTTATTTATGACACCTTAAATTATAACTCATTATTGTATCTACCCATCAGTTTTTATCCCAAACATTATCTAGCGCACAGAACAAATAATGAATGGATCAGAAATAGCGCAAATCGTAAGATATTTATAATCCAACTTTGAACACATTTGCTGGATTGATGCGGATTCCAATAGTTAAGAAAAAAAATGGACGTCATTATTATTTTTACTTTGAGATCGAACGCGTCGACGAATTTTCTTTTGAATATAATAAGTTAATCGTGTCGCTTTGAACTCCGTATCGCGACACTACTCGCACACTAATACTTACAGTACTTAGGATCAGTGGGATATGGAAAAACTAACCCAGTATAATAATAATAAATTTGATTTCGTAGAGTACGCTATTAAGCTGAATTCACACCAACGTCCGGATCCGCTCAGTGACGATATTGTTCCGTAAGAGAGCTTATTGATATGGTATGAACATCAATCAAGGAGTATGTGCCAAGACAAAGTTGTGTGGCAGTATATCCTTCTGCCCACTTTTGTGATATTTAACTACTTAGTTAGTTTAATAATTATTCTGATGTGTTAAAATAGTTATATCGCAGATTTTTTTAAATTGAAAACCAATTTTTTATCACTAAATAATATTTTAAATAATTAATAATTAGTAGGACGAGGGTAAGAAAAATATTTTAATTAATTTTCCTACACTAAATAACTAACCATCAGGCCGTTTCCCCGTAGGAGCATGTAGAGAAGATGACCACCTTATAATTCTGTTTTAGCATTGACTCCTTGCTTTATTCACACTTATACACCGCCTCATACATACTCTCATTCCTCATGATTTCAATTTCTACAGTGGTCACCTAACTAGGTTACTCGGGCCCTGTTTTAAGAATAAAAACTAAACAAGGTTGCTGAAAAGATCATGTCAAGGTATAGAGTTCCGCAGAGTTCCTGTCTCTCAGTTCCAGTGAACGATTTATGAGATAAATGTTTTTTTCGATAATCTTTAAAATAGAAAGAACAAAATCATAGAAAGACACACTCCTGGGTTACGAACCCTTTGACAATATTTGAATCACTCCTACTACCATCACTGTAAGCGGAAAATGTTGCCCTAGTTAACAGAGGATTGAACCCGCAACACTTAGTCACCGGGCGTTGCTTCCCACGAACCAGATGTTTTGGACCACTACTTTATTAACCGGTCGGTCGTATTATTGCTTCCGTGTAGGTTAGAGGTGCATTTACTGATAAATTAAATGTGCGCAGGAATAGAGGCCCACACAGACTAGGAGCCCTAAAAAACACAGAAATTTCTAATTATTTCATTTTAATTTATTATCATTGATGAAACGGGATAAAATAGTTTGGGGAACACTAATCTATACAGTAATATTTTGAAACTCTAGGTCTAGACTATTAAATTAATTTCTAGTGTAATCGTGGCCTCGTTCCTTTTATCGTGCTCATGTTTTCCTGATTCTCTCAATCTAACTCACCATTGTGGGCATCTCTCTTTGATCTGGTATTATTCCCTACATAATTTACGTAAAAAATAATTATTTCATTTTAATTTTTACTAGCCCAAAGTTATGTAAAACAAATTAAATAAAATGCGAACATTTGAAAAGAAAACAAGTAAAAATATTATTACCAGCAAAACGAGATCATAAGATTTTCTCTCCCTCAACTTTCTCTGAATACTATAATAATTAATAACACATACTGAGAATATGTCTTTATATGCTCCATTAACTATTGGCTGGGCAAACACTGTGCCATTTTTTTCAGGTTTAATTTTATGGGTGAAAAACTTGTTATTATTATTAAGTGAGTGATTAAAAAAAACTCTTTCATATTAATCTGTTGGTTGATGCAATGTTTTCATTTTAAAATCAAGTAGATCTCTAATGATTTAGCAGCTAACCACATCGCGTATGCTTAACAATTATACGATGTAATATAAATATTTCCAACATTAGACATTTTAAATAATTGTAATATTAAAAGGCACACTACTGTAAATAATTTTCTGCACTGTGCTGAACAAAATATTTCTTTGATAGGATTGCCTTTCTATATGTTTAGGGGGTAAAAGCGGTATTTAATATCCCAGTGAGACCACTAGGAGAAGTTTCCGTATCGAGACAGACGGATTGATGTTTATTTATTTACTTCAAATAGTGCATAAGTATTATAAGATTTTGATTTATTTGTCAATGGAAGTCGTATTTCATTTTTCCTCATTGTAGAGCTTCTATTTATGTTTGAAAAAATAAATATTTTCACCGAAAGAAGTTTAGGCAACACACATTTAAAAAAAAAATGATAAACTATTTTATTCCCAGCAATAACAATTTATTTCAAAATGAAAAACATTTTCGTACCTCGTTTGTTACAAAAATTCTTCATATTTCGATGGTCCTGCCATAATGTCGTTTGGCGACGCATATAACACTACTGAACCTTAAGTTAATTTGTAACTTTAAAATATAATTAGCACGTAGTGGAGGGCCAAAATTTGCTGCGCTGGCTGTATTAAGACAAATTTTCGAGCCAAGTGTGTTGTCACGTAAACATTAGTGTTGCTACATGTTGTTTTAACTTAACCATGATTTATTCAGTCCCGAGGAGCCAGTAATGTGACAAAAACATACTCGCTAGCATGGCAACACCACGCTCGTTGCCACCCACGTGACACGGGAAACTTGTGAAAATTCTCAAGCGAATATGATACATTGCTTGCGTAATGCTTTCGGGAAAGTTGTAGCTTGACATGGGCGACCCTGAATAATTTACAAGTATTTGCACAGAAATTTCATACCCCCCCCCCCTCCGTTACACGACCTTATAAAGGCTTTGCCGACGTTTATTTTCTCTAATTATGACGACGTAATGATGATTCATGTCGGCGCGTTCTAGTTCTATTTGCCAATGGATAATCTTTGCTTTGAGGAGCGCCGTATTAGCGCTTACCATTGTTTCAATGAATAAGCTGCTGTGTGTAAGAATTCTGCTTTGACTGCTTTCGATTATCAAAATATATACCATATATTTTCATTAAAAAATATACTAAACGCGTTTACCAGTGAAAATAATTTCATATTTGCAAATGATGTACGATTATTTTATTTTATTCATACATTTCTTATTAAATTGAAACAAAAAATATTAATACGCATTTTTTAAATTTTGGTTTGATATTAATTTATCACTGTCAAAAGTCGGATGACTTTGGTGCATTAAGTCGTATTACGCTTTCTGTCCCTTATTTAACCAATCTTTCCCACAGTCTTGCAGAATCCAACATGTGAATGAACTCTGACCATAATGTCTTTGAAATCTGGTTTGATGATGGACACTGCTATGTTGCCCAAAACGTAAACTCAAAAAGAAAGGGGAGGTTAATTAACTCATAAACCATCGCAGCATATATATTAGCAAGAGCAAGCAGAGAGGATGGAATGCCACACACCGCTATCTAAGCGCACACTATTTGCCTTATTCTTATTTACCTAATCCAACGCAAAGATACACATAGTTATTCTGACTCTAGACATGACCTAACTCAGATATTTGATTCCCTTGATTGTTTTATGTTTTCCTGGAGCATTTCTAACTTATCTCCCATGCACAAGTACAATAAAAACATCACCATATACTGTGAATAGGTACTCATTCGAATCATTAGTAATTTCTAATATTTGTGCCAGTACCTTATAAAATATAAAAATATCAAACTCAAGTCGAATAAAAAGCAGGCACGAAAATAAAACGTGAATTTTTTGCTGCGTTACAAACGTCAGATTTGGTAGGGTAATTCTCAAAAAAATGGTGTCGTGTTCAATCATAAAGTTGACGACACTACCCTCCTGCGTCCCTCAACATAATCTCGTGTGATAAAAGTATCCCCTAATACTAACTTGACGCGGGGTAACTTATCACCAGTCGGGTTCGCGTCCCAGGCAGGCTTCAGGTGGAGGCTCTATGTACTTTGCTGGTTGAAGGTACTAAAACAGACAGAAAGAAAATACACAAGATTAAGATTTATCTTTCCTTGTGCTTGACTTATTTGTTATCATTATCTAGAAACGATGTGCGTAGAGATAAATCTGTTCTCTTGTTTTTTTTTTTGTTTCTATTTTTTTATCCTATTTATTTTCTTCTAACCGAATCTCCTCGAGTGATTGTTGTCATGGATTTTCAACGGGCATTGAGGATTAAATCACTGCTGAGCTTTCCAAACAAAATATTAAGGAAAACACTACACACAAAGAAAAAAGTAATAATATTTTGAAAATGTCATAAGTAATAAGGAGAAATGTGATGTGTAATTATGGTAGCCAGAAAAATATTCATTAGGGTTATTATAAAACAACTTACGCTTACCCTAGATATATCTTCATTAAGTGGTTAAAAAAAGTATTTTTACAACAAACACTTTTAAAAAGATTCATTCATAGACAAGCTTCAATAATATTTGTTTTAAGATTTTATGGAATTCTTTCATTAACTTAAATAAAAAGATTCTCATTTTTTTTAAAGAACCAAGTTTGTCGATTAGATAAATTGAGAATACTTATTTAAAATCTCGATCGATTTTGGAATAAATTTGCACTGTGTCTGGATAAAAGTTTTACTCAGTTTTACTGAGCAATAAAGGAGAAAGTTTGTTGATTAGATAAATTAACAATACTTATTTAAACATTCGATTAATTTTGTAAGGAGTTTGCCCTTTGTCAGGATAAAAGTTTTACTCAGTATAACTGAGCAATAAAAGAAGTTAGTTTGTTGATTAGATAAAATAACAATACTTATTTGATTACTCGATTAATACATTAGGGAATTTTCCCTTCGTCAGAATATTTTTTTTACTCAGTACAACCATTTTTCATGAAGACGGAGGAGTTTCTCCGAAACCGGTCTACTGTTTGAATAAACTTAATAGTAAAAAACCTTGTTTAATTTGGTATCAATATTTCAAGCTGCAAAATACCTAACTACATTGCAAGGACACACCTCTTTTGTCGTGTACTTGATAAACGCTGATAGACCCGTGAGCATAAATTAAAATTTCCACTTTATGTAAATTTTCATTTTAATTTTCATTTTTGTTTATATTGTGTTACGCCGCGGTTTCACTGTCTGAATTAGTTTTTAAATCGATATAGTCCATTTTCAAAAGGTCACTATCAAGTTTCCTTAGCAACAAATATACATTTCAGTGATACAATCAACTCAGCCTCTCACTAAAATGAGAAATCTCACATTCACGATGCCGCAATATGAAACAGGAGAGATTCTCAATCTCAAGAAAGCAAAACTTACCTTTCAGATAAACCCAGAGAGACAATATTATTTTCAATGAGCCCCCTGACTGAGTCACTTACAGCCTATATTCAGACAAAGAAAAGTGATCGTGAAATTAAGGCTTCTATTGCTAGAGAAACCTGAAAGCTAGGGGAACCCCACGAAAGCAAGTAGTCGATTTCATCATTATAATTTACCTTCTGTTTTAATATATAGAGTTCATCTAGGCATGTTTCGATAGGGAATGAACTTTAAATTATCAACATTACGACCCAAAACTCACTCTCTTTTTTCAGACTGTTTCAGGAATCTCGTAAAAGAATGGAAACAAGGTTCAGTGCTGTTCTTGATTATAACTTATTTCAACTCAGTTGAAACGGAAAAATAAACAACTATTAAAAAAACACACAAAGATACAGTAAACATATTTTGCAACAACTGGCTAACAGTTTTTAATATTCCTCAAGAAAAACTTTATAGTAAAAAAATACAGAAGAATGCCCAGAAAAAAGACTTCTGAAATTTGCGTTAAAAGCTATTTTTTACTACGTGCAAAGGGCGGAAGGATGCTAAGGATGCTTAAGTCCGGTTCCTGAAAATAATTTAAAACATTACTCGCTAGCATGAAATATCACGCAAGAAAAATGGTAATCAATTTGTGAATATTATCAATTTAACATCAAAATGTCGTCTCTTAACCTTTTCGTAAATACGCACTATAATTAATTTCGTTGAATTGATTGCTTTCTTGTATCCTTATATTTAATAATCAGACGCTCGGGTATGATTAAATATTTGTATAAAACTACGTTTTGCATAAAAATAAACACAATGGGTAGTAAATAATACAAATCAACCAATGTAATTGTTATGCTAGGGCAATGATTATGATTTTTGACCTTCGGTAATATTGATCGTATGACACTTTGAACAACAGAATATAATTACGGTTTATCAGTAATTATTTGAATGGGGAACAGGTAGGGTTATTATCATAAATTTTAATTGGCAAATATTTCGTGAAAGTGATAAAAGGCATATAAATATATTAAGGAACAGTTCGTTTGCTTATTCTTGATAATTAATAAAAACATGTATAATTTTTCTGGGAGTAGAACGTATGTCAGTGACTTCCATGACGTTTTGCTAATTCCTTCGAAATGCGTCACAGCTGCCTATGGTGAAAATGTATATAGGTGTCTAGCAGAACTTCAACAGTCACACACAAAAGATTGATAATGATAAACTCAAAAACCTCTGAATATGAATTGAATAAATATGATGAAATGAACTCTACCAAATGTAGTTTTCAAACATAGTGTTATTATTTGAATCATTGTTAAAAAAAATGAAAAATTCCAAGTCTACGGGAATGGACAACATAAGAATGCACGACATAAAAAGACATATTAATATTTTAGGATCAATTATCACGCACTTAGTCAATAGACTTATTTCGCAAGCAGAAATTTCTGATGACCTTAAATGTGTTATTATTAGGCCTACCAGGGATGTTAGTTGAAGTTTACCGGTTTTTCTCAACAAAGAAAACGCTTAATTCTCAAGGGAATCTCAAAATTTTTTTATTCAATGTATTGACAATCGGATTTTATACATTTTGCCCATCTTTGAGGCAAATCATGGATACCATTCCAAAAAAAAAAATTCTCTTTCGAGGCGAACCATTCGACGAGCCATTTTTCGACTTTTTCAAAATTGGCGAAGCGCTGCTCTGCGAGTGAGTGTCCCATCGATGCGAAAAGGTGATAGTCGGACGGGGCAAGGTCTGGAGAGTACGGCGGGTGCAATAATATTTCCCAATTCAATGCTTTGAGAGTGTTCTTTACTATTTTAGCTGTATGAGGCATTTCACAAATGGTTTTTCGATTATCGATTTGTCTCTCGTTCATTTGGTGTGGTACCCATTTTCCATACTTTTGGATCTTTCCCATGGCTTTTAAACGTTGGAAAATTGCTAATTAAGTGTTTGGGCTAATTGTTGTTGCGATTGGGTTGGGTCTTCATCCAATAACGCCCGCAATTCCTCGTCTTCGAACTTTTTCGTTGCACCAGGATGTTCATTGTCTGTTAAATCGAAATCTCCACTTTTAAATTGACGAAACCATGTCTCACATGTTCTGATCACTGGAACATGTTCACTATAAGTTTCTACCAGCAACCGATGAGCTTCAACTGCTTTTTCTTTTGATGAAATAAGAAAAGCAACGAATGCCGCAAATGCGATTTACTTGGAACGAAACTCGACATATTCACTGAGGTAAACAACTATGACACTATTATTTTGGCAGAATTTAACTTGTGTATTTTTGAAGGTCCATAAAAAAATATGACATAGATGCCAAATCATAGAAATGTATACATATCTCTAGCGACATTTATGAGTAAAACCGGCAAATTTCACCTAACACCCCTGGTATTTACAAAGGCGGAAAGCATTCCGAATTCGGAAACTATCGACTTATTTATTATCTTGCCCACACTAGTAATTTTTTTTTGAAAAATATATTTCTTTAAAATTAAACAAATACTTGGAATTTTTTGCATAATAGACCAAAAACAATATGGTTTTCAAAAGAAAAAGAGGACAGAAATATTGTTACAGGACTTCTCGAATTATATTAATAATGAATTAAACTATGGCATGTTTTAGTATTATTAGGGTCAGGGGAAACCTATTAAATTTATTTAAAAATTATCTATCAAATAGACGTATATGTGTAAAAATATTAGACAAAATGAATGAGAATAAAGATACGTGTGCTGGTGTCCCCCGGGGATCAATTTTGGGACCGACGCTTTACGTTATATTTGTATCAATAATGAAAAAACTGTTTAAACATGTCAAACATTTTGTATATGCTGACGATACGGTACTTGTTATATCGGATGAACAATTATCCATTGCTATCGAACGTATGCAACTAGACTTTACGGCTCTGTTAAAATGGTCTCATAACGCAGGACTGATTATAAATTAAAAAAAAAAAACAAATTGATGCACATTAAATCTCTACATGCTACAGTTACGGTTGCGCCTAAAATAATATCACATGAATTTACTTGTATTCATCAAAATATTTTGCAGTCATGCACTTGCCAATGTATTGAGAAGGTAAATGAATGTGTTTATTTGGGAGTGACTGTTGATTACAACTTTAAATGAAACATCCAAATAAATAAAATTTTCTAACAGGCTACGGGCAATAGTAGGTAGATTATACAAATTGAAATGTTTTGTTCCTGTGAGTACATCAAGAATTATTTACTTGTCGCTCGCAGAATCAACTTTACGATATAGAATAACCACTTGGGGACATTCTAGCAAAACAAATTTAAATAATTTGTAATCGGTTCAAAATTCTTTAGTTAAATTAATAGTTAAAAAACACATATTACTTACCGGTACAGGCCTTATTATGGTATAAGATATTGCTTCAGCATATATCGGACTCTGAATTTAAGAAGAAAGTGGAACATGAGCACAATAGTCGGTTCACAAAAAACGACGGCTTGATTGTACCAAAATATTATAAGCAGCGAACCATTGAGTATAACGTGCCTAAATTATTCAACATGTTACAGAGCAATATAAAAAATGTGAATTGTTTACAAGAGTCAGATATATGCTGAAAAAATAGCTCCTAAGTAGAAATAATTTATATTAGGCGTTTCTATTATGTGTACTTGAGAAATTGATGTATTGTTGTACTATATTATGCTGCACAGTGCATCATGGTATGGTGTAATAGTATATTAATTTCTTAAGATATGTGAATTTTAATAATATATGTTTTATATATTGATAATTGATAAGATCATCTATATTTACCTTGTATTCAAATTGCTGTTGACAAACTATTTTATTGTACTTTCCTAAAAAAACCTCCACATTGCATTCCAAAATATTTTTTTCCGAGGAAAATTATTTATTTTGTGTGAAGTTAATTTGAAAACAAATTATATGTTACCTATTAACCAATTAAAAAAGAAGTATTAAAAAAAATATATTTATAACACTTTATTTTAGATTTAAATTGACAGAATATTTCGTTATGTAAAATACCCGTTTATTATTTTATAATTATGGTCCATTGGGAAAGATTATAAAGTCCATAAATCTTTGTTTTTACGAATTGTGTAAGTAAAACACTGTTACCCGGGTACGTTTTAATGAAATCATATTTTCAAATGTCCTTTCACAATATTACTAATTTCCATATAGTTAGTGTTTGAATGCATTTTTTTAACAAAAAATAACAATAAATTTTCAGAAGAAGTAAACCGCTTTATTGACACATGCGAAGACAAAAGCTAAATCGTCCCGACAAATTCCTCACTTCGATTGCACTCGATCGTAATGTCCGCCTCCCAGCCGTTTTCGTGAAAGAACAAACGTTCGCCAGAGCTTTCAGTCGGAGCAGTACGTTATTACATGAGGTAGGGATGTAGGGAAGGTATTTAATTTTACCGTTTCCGTGATCTAGTGGTTCCGGATTCACAAGGAAAATATATTCGATTTTTTTAAAATTTGATTTCAGTAATAGATTCATGGCTTTTAGAAAATGTCTTTGAATATTATGTTGATTACTATGCTTATTACATCTTATTTCACATGCATATGGGAGCGATTATGGCCAGCCGCCATTGAGGGGGTCATTTAATGATTGTTTTTTTGTCGTTGATGACTAGGATACTTAATCGCTTCGGATATCGATATTTTTTGCATCAGCGAAACTGTATTTAAACAGCAAGTTTTATTGCTGCTTGCTTAACTTGTATTTACCATATATCTATTCTGTTTAGTTATTAAATATTGTCTTATATTGTATATTACATGCAGTGTACTCTGTTTTTGTTTACTCCATATATATTTTTTTGTACATATCTTTAATAACGCCTTAAAATTTTATTTTGTAATGTTATTAAAATGAATAAAGAAATTGAATTGAATTGAAAAAACACACAACTAAAACTACTATCGAATCATGTCATTGGGTCATGACTTTATTTCGTGATTTTTGGACACTTGGAATTGTAAGAATAAATTTTGATTAATCTGCAGCCCATTATTGCGGTAAATATCTTAAGTAGTATACGTTTCTTCAACGATAGCTCAAGATATGTAGAGTACCTACGTCTAGACGTGTTTCGGCCGTCTAGTCTGAGTATAAAGATGTCAGTACAATGTTTGTTTTGGAGTACTTAACTTAAGAGTGGCAATAAGTAATCCCATTCTCCTTTGTTTCGTGTTTAATAACATTTTAATTTTGATGAAGAATACTACTCCACCTGACTGAACGTTTTGTAAAATAGTACTTTTCGAGACTAATATCTAAAGCAGTCTTCACTCGACATTTTATAACAATAATAACATACTAAATTAAATTTCGAGTTGTGTCCTCAAATTGAAAGTATTAATTTGTTGCTTTTATCAAACTTAATCAGATACATACATTTTAAATATAATGAAAATATTTTTGTATAATTTTATGATTGTTAAAAATATTTGATTTTAATTAATAAAGTACCTACAATGAAGCAATCGGGAAAGCATCTACCGTTTTTTAGTTTAACTTGTACATATTTTTTTTTAAATGTCGAAACCGTGTTAAAACGAACAAACCATTTGGTAGATTCCTCTATTTTAACGAACGGTACGCAATATTCGGAATATAAATCAGAATGCTGTGATCATTCTACTTGTATTTCAATGGAAAGTGCTCGGAAAAACTTGGTCCGGTGGTACTGCTATATATCCGAGAGATAAGCCAGACGCGCGCCAAAAATCTGTTCATGATTTACATCTAAACTATAGTGTATCTTTTAAGATAACGTCATTTTGACGAGTAATGTTTGTATTCAACAGCTCGGCTATAGAATGAGTTTTCTCCCTTCCTCTAACACGGGTATCGTCAAGTCTCCGGTTCACTGCCCACTGTCCTTAAAACACCCTCCACAGAACAAAACAGAGAAAATATAGGCCTTTAAGAAAACCTCGTGGTCTGATGTAAAGAGGTGACATTCCAAAAAATATATCGAAAACTATTATAACGTTCCAATAATATAACTGAAATTGTTTACTAAAATTCACTCCCCGAATCTATGGGAAATCAGTAACATTTCAGATGTTTTGTAAGAAATGTTCCTAGAATGTGTAGGAATCTGATATAACGACACGGCAACGGCACCGGCACCGGCACCGGTTATACCGCCACTCTGTATCTTACGTACAATGTGCGGGGAACCGCGGGACATATTTCTCACGTTTGTGATTGCCTCCTGTGGGCGGAGGCGGGAACTCAGCTGCGGTGGCGATGTATACGCCCTGCGTTATGTACGATAGTTCGGAATCTCAACTGTAGTCACGGTTTAAAGGAGTTGAGATCACGACGCTCCAAACACGATGTTCCAGAGAGTAACAAATTTCGGGCTTCTAAATACAAGTGGTCAAAAGAGTAACTAGAGACGCGATTTTTTTGTTGTTTTTGGGCTGTCAAAATATAATCAATTGGCTTTCTTCAAAGCTTTTTTCTTGTTTTTGTGTTCAATGCAAATTGAAAAACCTATGGACAAAGCTTCATTCTCAAAGTTATAACATTCACGAAATTTTAAAACCTTTCAAAAGCGCCGCAATCTCCAGTATTATGACGCCTTCTCGGCAGATAATATAAGCACATACATATATAGATATATTTATTTTTCATAATTTAAAATTAATCAAATTTAATATTGTTATTATTTAGATCTACTAATTTTGCTTTATCTTTATAACAGCTGTTTTGGGGCATAAGAAATCATGATCTTATGTTGACTGGGTCTATTGAAACAACTTATACGTATGAATGTAGATACCACAGCCCCATTTTTATGTTTGTAATCTTTTATCAATAATTTCTAAAAAACCGATTTACTTTAAAATTCTTACTTGGTGAGGCAATTGACATTAAAATCTTTTTTTCCCATTTAATGATAACAAACTTTTGCTTACCTAAGTCAATTTCCAAAAAGTACAAGATTAAATTAATAATGTACTGGCGATGTTATTTTTATTTCGTTCATGATTGGGTACTGTATTTTGTATTAACTTTGCTGTTTATGCTAATGATGTTCCATGAATAAATTCATGCATTTTAATGTTTTCCTAATAGTGATTATTTTTTAAACTTAAATTTGATTATAATCCACCTTTCCCTAATTAAACCTTCATTAAGGGATTCATTTTGGACTGATAATAAAAACTGCAAGATAATCCTAGTTAAGCTGTAGAACTGTTTCCACGGATGATGGATGCAATCGGCCTAGTTTGAGTGGGAAGAATTATACCTTGATTAATACCCTCATTGTTTAGGTCAGCATTAGATGTTACATGCTGATTGGGCAGTAGCTCAGACTCAGTATACACGCTGTTATTGGTCGCCCAACTGGATTTGATGCGAACTACACATATGGGGAATTGTGCGTATTGGTCAATATCTATACACTTCGACAGAAATATTATGGCAAAAATAGCCTTTTGTCTGGCTTACGCCTACTATTAGCGAAAGGGGATAAGTTTATGCCTTTTTATTTGTATTTTGAATATTAGAAAAATTTTCCAATCAAACTTAATTGAAGTTTGTTCATTTTATGAATTATTAAATTCTAACTCTTTTTAAATTTCGCTTTTTTTGAATTTTCTTCTCCGATGTCGAAAAACAATTTTGTTATATGCTGTATGCGAGCAATACACGTGTGTGAGTACTGTGTTCTGCGCAACCTATACTCACAATAGGTTATTTGAAACTCTATTCGAAAGCCATTCTAACCACTCAAAAAATATTTTACAGTACCTAGTTAGAATAATAAAACCTTATAATCTGTCACCATTTCGTGCAAACTCAAGAGTTCCGGGATAAATTATACCCCCAGTATTAGTCTGCTGAAAGGCAACCGATCAAAACCGAACTGTACCTAGACATGGGTCAACTTAGTTTAGTGACGAGATGTTAATAGTCAGGACAACAATTCTTTTCCCCACCTTCTTCAACTTCCACAAAACTTTAAATTTTGTAGTTTCGCTGGCTCTGGGCAGTAAGGACTTTCGCGTTATATCACATAAAACTTCTACTAAAAATGTGAAAATACGTTAACCCTTTGAATTTTCGATACCAATTGTATCATCAGCGAAAACCACTGTACTTAATATATTTATAAATTCGTGCTTGCATAAGCTTCCAAAATAATATGTTTTATTGAGATGTCCTTATTTACATTTTGACACATCGAATATATTTCATTTACTATAAAACTTAAGTATGATGTTAATGATAAAAAACAACCTCGCCCACTTTTATCGCTGAAAAGTGACATCTTTCCTTAAAGCAGTTTATTTAAAAAATGAAATAGGTACATTTAAGGTTTTATTGAAAAACCTCCCTAAGCCAAGTTCCCCTACTAGCAAATAGCGAGTAGAGAGTTGTCAGGCGGGAAGAGCGCATGGCTGCTCCGTAATGAATAAAAGGTGAACTCTCGTTGCGTCGGTTGCACTGACAATCGGCTGCTGATTAGAAACAAGTTCAGTTGGGTCGTTAAATCAACCTAATTGCATCCACTAATCAATTCTCGTGCGCGAATATTGGCTGGGTCCGTTAAAAGAACATGTAAAATTAGCTCTCGGGGGTAAGCAATATTATCATTTCTACAAAAGAATTTTCAAAGTTGCCTGAAACTTTCTCAGGAAACATGTTATGTAACACCATAATTAGAAAACTGTAGAAACTACTTCACTCGACGACCGCTGTGGCAGAGCGGTAAACTTCTGTAGTCGCGGGTTCGAAACTTAGCGTGAGCAAATATTTTTTACTATATATAAATGTTTTATTTCATATTTAACCATAACGAAATAATTTACACTATATTTATACCACGTTCTAGAGTGATAGATTCTCTCAGTATCGCCCTGGTGAAAGAAAACCAATCATAAGCAAGAAGTTGCTTGATTTGGCATTAGCCTTATTTAGTGAACTGCTCTGAATAGCCAGGAACCACTCAACCATTCTCTTCCCGGTCTCTTTCACCTTCCACTTCCTTCAGCTTCATAACATACCCAGAATCAGAGATGCAGGCTCCGGATAACTGGGACTCTTGCGGTAATCACATTACAAATAAATAAAATAAAACTGTAGAAAACTACCCGGCTTTAACCCACATTTGATTAGAAAATTATCGATCTAATTTTCCTATTTGAAATCCAATTAGCTTTGTCAAGAAAATCGCTTTTACATTGATAAACTCGAAATAATTTTATTTCAAGCGTTCGCATACATGCTTCAGTACGACTGTTCATTTATAACCGCCCTGTACACATGCGCACGTGGATGCTGTGATACTTCAGTGTGAAAAAAATTCCACTACGCGCATTTGTACTCAACTCAACGGAAATTCTTGGTCTATGCTTTCTTCTTCGTGAATTTGTAATTTGTAAGCTCACACCGGAAATGTCAATGTGTTGATTTTCTTCTTCAACCCTTTAGGACTGGTGGCGAATGTATGCCTCAGTCACGACTCTCTGCTGAAGAGTGTCATCCCGTGCAGTCACAACCCTGTGTGTATATGATGCATAATTGGGGCCTATAAAATTCTGAATTTTGAGAATGTGGATAGATACAAACTACAGAACACATCATAGAACAATATTCCCTTCGTCAGTTTTCCATGGGTACCTGCATCTTTGCTGAACCGAGTGACTCCTGATGCAGTCGAGTGGCTGGATAACCTCAACATCCCACTTTGACTTCTACCAACGTTCCTCCGCCATACGAATAAAAAAACCATATTTTGTACCAACATTAGAAGAGACGTTTCGTTACCATTTCTAAGTTTTCGGTAACTTCATAGTAAGATTTACAAATGACGTATCAAGTTTTCAATGAAACTTTTCATTTTAATCAAGACGATGTGTTTTATTGTTGCGTCATATTGTTGCGAGCAAATAACGTGAGTTTTTGTTTGACCTAAAATTTTGATATTTAAAAAAATGTTTTTTCTTCTCGAACTTTTTTCAAGAACTTTAGTTCATATTAAACGGACGTGACCATAACAAGAAAAGTTAAAGAAACATGGATATAATATTTATGGTGATTACTTGTTAAATGACTATTTTCAAGTAAACTTTACTTTAAAAATATGTATTTTACTAGCAAGAGTGTGGCTTTATCGATAAATTAGCAGAGATTTTATAAATGACCTAAGTCATTAATTCAACAACATGTTAATGCCTATAAATAAAATCGAATTATTTTACAAAATTTGTATTTAATCTTTCGGTATATTTTATTTTATGAACTCTTCATTTCGAATTCGATCGCGAATGCTCAATCGCCTTATCACTACACGATTTGACAACAGCTATTCAATATAGAATTGATGTTAAGTTTTATACCACATTGGTAGATAACTCAGTATCGTCCTAATGAAAGACTATCATTCAGAATCGAAACGTTGCTTGAAATGAAAGTTGAAGCCGTATTTGACGATCAGACTCGAATAACCAGGTACTTTCCCATCTTCCTCTTTCCTATATCCTTCCACTCCCCTTTTTCTCCAGTCTCTAAATATACCCCATTTGGGGATAACATAGTTCCAATGACTCCCGACAGTTGGAAGCAGTTGAAGTTCTTCTGCGGTTCACTTTAAAAAAAATTAAGTGATAACAAATTACGAGATAGCATTTTCTAGCGCTTTCTTTGATAACACAGCGATTCAACGAACTTTACGTCACGTCATGTAATGTTTAGTACCGGATGACAACTTTATTACATTGAGCAACATAATTTCCTTGTTATTACGTATGTACGAATGTGAATTTTTCTAAATTGAAATTGATGGATGTGTTGAGTATTTTTTTTAACCACACAAGCGATAAAGTACCTACTAATTAACTTTAAATAATTTCCTTTCTGAGTACGTACGTACATTCGTAAGAGTGTTAACTTTTCAAAATTAGAAATGTGGATAAAAAGTATCAAAATTTAAAAAAAATCTTTTAATATCCAGACAAGCAATTATGTAGGTACCTACCTATTATATGTTTTACCAAAACAAGTAAGTGATAGTTAACAGATATTTTGTTTTGACGGCTGTTAGATTACATTGCAGGTCAAGTTACATCCCGTGGTTATTCACGAGCAACAACTAGTAATTTACATATTTTACAAGAGAACAAATTTGTTCTTTATTTGAAATGTGTTTTAATTTTTTTCTCTGTTTTTATTTGGCAATTTCCGTCAATTGTACTAGTTTTTACATTATTTTCATAAGTAAATTTAACAGTTATCGCCCAAAGAGACTATAGAACTCTATAATAAAGTCAATAAAACTAATAGGATTTGGGTAAATCATTTAATAAATTACCCCGTTAATTCTGCACGAGATTTACCTGCATTTTTTTGGCATAAATCTTAACTATACACCAGAAAAACGGTTCGTCCTAAACTAGTAAAAACTCCCGAAAAATGATCTTTGACGTCTTGAAATTTGCGCTGCTTTTTGTGTCTAGAATATTGAGGTCAATCCTACTATTATCAACTTGTAACGACATTTACATCGTGAGTTCTAAAGCTTTAACAAGACAAGATATCATAATATTGGTTTAATATGTTTAAACAACAGGGGAAAAGAAAAATAGTGTTGAAACTCGATTAAAGTCTGGTAAGTAGTTATCATTAATGGGCATAATAATATAATAATATCAACAAAAATATATTCCACTACAGTAATTTCTAAAGCCAGTATTGACTCAAACCAATCGACTATTACTAAAACTTACTGAATGTGTCCCTCTATAGAACTATTACATTAGTCAGCTCGCAATTGCGCCGTCCGACAAAAGGACCCATACTTACTTATCGACGAAGGTTTCATATCCTGAAAATAGTGTATGACTTTTTCAAATGACGTTTCTCTCAATTAGCACTTAAGTTTTTTTTAAAGATGAGCAGGAAACTGATTTTACCCGTGATCATTAAAACTTGTTCAATTATAATAAAAAAAATATTCAAGAAAAAAACAGTTAATGTGCGTTTGTTACGGTCTGTTCTTCGTCGTAAAGACACTCACCTCCGGAATCGAAAAGTTTTATTGGAATTCTGATACTGCATAAGAGTCTTAACTGCTCGAAACCAATAGGACTATGGCATCTCCAGTTTATATTGTGACGTGGAGAAAAGGAGAAGAATTTGATGACTATTTATAGTGAAAACTATTTAAAATAACGTATTTGTATTAGTTGTTTCACACCGGTGGGATTCTGGCTTTTTACCAACTTGCTTTAGACATGAAAACATTCAAATGAGATAATAAATTAAGTAAAATTTAACCAATAATCACAATCACAATGAAACGTCCACGATGTGATGCTTTACGAAAACCATACTCTGAAAATGATTCGAATATGCCTAATATCATTTGATTATCACATCTTTAAAAAATAACAGGCAAATGAGATTACCCTTATGAGATGTAAGGGGAAACGGAACGGGGACTGTTGTATTTAAAACGAAATGTGCTTCGAAAGGCTATCGTTTCGTTTGAGAACACCAGAACATATTCACATCGATTGCCGTGCGAGGTTCTGCCTTGGTTGTATCTGTTGAAGACTCTATTAACCAATGATCACCATAATACAGGCATAAGCCGAGTTTGGAGAGTCGCGATGTGTTATACTTTATAAATCTATCACACATTCACAATTTTGTAAAACATGAATATGAAGTAAATAAATAAATGTATGTGTATGTATGTACGTAATTTCGATTTTTAAGAAAATATTTTAATCTTTAAATATCAGTGTTTTAAATGCAGTGCCATAGCCCAGAATGGTCACTTGCTTTGATCCTTGTCCAGATGTGTCCCTTCGACCGCCGGCCCGGGAACTGGCAGGGGGGGCGGGGGAGTGCCGATCTCGACCGACTGTTCCCGAACGCGAGCGAACCAGGCATCCAACAAATCACCCAAGTGACACCCTTACGACAGCCAGATGACATTTTCCCACGTTGGTCTAAATCTGTTGGGGCGGCCGCATTCTATCTTACATACACATTACAATTTAACAAGATCTGTACAGCGCCTTTGAGGTGATTTTTCACAAAAACGGCGCTATAAAAATCATCCAAATATTATTATTATGTATATGGTAAACGTCTAGTAAAATGCCTTTTACGACTATGTTAAGACCATGGGCATATTTCGTTTAAAATATTACATGTATCTGTATACATTATTATGGTAAAAGAAACGATTAGAAGCGAGAAACAGGGTCACTAAATCCAGAGCTTTTAGAACACCTTTAGACCTGTTTCATAATTATATTTTTATGCTTTATCTTCCAATATATCAGGTTTATTTGTTTTTACTGAATTATTTGTGTTTTGTTGAGCTTCACAATTTTATTTGATTTTAATTCATGGAACATTAAAAACATATAAAATATTTAAATTCTAAAAAATGTCTTTATTACTTTGAAAACATATAGGAAACAAAAACAAGTTTAAAAAATGTGTAAATAAATATTTTGTTGTTGTGTTTTTCAGTCCATATTTTTTTCCACGCACCGGCCACAATACAAAGTACGAGTACAAACATTTCATTGCCCTGCATTCGAAATTCCATGAAATTAATCATTGTTGTCGCCCCAAGAGGCTGGGAATATTTCCATTCATTCCCCACGAGAGCTCTCGGCTGTCGCGTAAAACTAAGAGAGATTTTCTACTTAGAATTCCGAATGGCCGGCCCCCATTGTCGTGGGCCGTGTACAAACACAGGACCTTTGTATCGAACAAAGGCGCCCTCTTACGGAGAGGTGTACCGAATATTTCAACCCGACATTGTATTATTTTTATAGGTAAGCGCTGCCGGTACTCGGCCCGGCATTGCGCAAGGCACAGGTAGGGGACCCCTGGTAAGGAAATATTAT
The DNA here is from genome assembly GCA_022651775.1 of Drusus annulatus. NCBI lineage: Eukaryota > Metazoa > Arthropoda > Insecta > Trichoptera > Limnephilidae > Drusus > Drusus annulatus. Next base: position 333,700 of record JAGWCC010000247.1, on the reverse strand, counting down.
GATAAGTGTGAAGGTTTACATCAAAAAGTCTTTATTCAAAGAGACAATGACTTATATATTTTTCGGACACTTTTTCATTATATTCAAGAAACTGTCCATGTTGTGTGACATTTGGTATAATTTCCATTTATACTCGTATGTAACTTTTTTTTTGTAAAATTTAATAAATAATAAAAATATAGGGTGTGGTAAGAAGAATATACTAACGATGTGGTGGTGAAGTTGGACTTTATTTCAATTGACATCCAACAAAATATTACCATGACAATCTAATGGCCGTCTGTTCAATTGGAAAATGTTACACAATTATTGCTAGCTCACAAGTTTTAATTCAGGAATGATCTATTTAAATAATTCGTACATTCAAAAACAATGGTACAAATACACATATTGTGATGTTTTCCATGTGTTCCCAATCACGCGGAGCCAGTAGGACTATAGCATTTCCAATTATGGAATGTTTCGAGACTGAAAGAAGTAAGCAGGGGAATGAGGTTAAGGAAGGAGAGTTGAGAAATATCTACTTTTGTATATCTTCATATCAGTAAGGTTTTGATTCTGAATGGTGATCTCCTAATAGGTCGATACTTAGTGGGCACTATCCAAACGATGACTATCAAAATGATGTCATCTAAACTCAAACCATTAGTGATTGATTTAGTCATATATGTTACCCCCGCATTTCCCCACACCCCAATGCGTACTCTTATACTCTGTGTAATTATCAAATGCCTTTTTCACATACCCTCTGGAAATCTTGCAAAGTAAAGGGGTAAAAATAAATGAATTTATGAATTTATTTTTAATTTCGCTACTGTCCATATATTTTTTCAAGTAAGCGAATATAAAAGGAAACACGCTGGTTTCCTTTTATAAGAGCTGGCGAAAAGAAAAGATGAGGCCCTCTGCTGACAATGAGGTGGATGGATCTGCCAAGCCGCGCTGAGGGCTGATTTATCTCACACGGGAAACAATATCCCGGGCGGAGTCGGCACGCGTGACTGTAATGAATTATACGTTTTCTATACGCGCTTGTTCCCTACCCCCTGTTACCACGCCGAGCTTTGTTCCTTTCCCGGAGGACTCGGGAGGATATTAGGAAACGTAAAAATCTCTCAAAGAGGATTGCTTCACCCTTGGTCCCTCCAAGAGAGGCGCAAATAATGCGTATTTCTTATTGGACATCATAAATAAGCTAGATTTAAGAGAAGGGAGACTTGACAAAACTTAAATACACAAGGCTTAAATATGAATTACAATCGTATATTGAATACATGTTGGTGTATTTGACGATCTTCTTGACCGGCTACGTAGGTACAAAGCTTGATAACAATGATCGCACTTTAAAAAAATCGACAGTACAAATTAATTTTGTCAGTGATTAAATTTTCTTAGAGTTTCAAATATAATAAATAAGGTAAACTGTATGTTTATACTTCATTCAAGACACTACCATTCAGAATCATATAGTTGTTTAAATGGCTTTCGCGTTGTTTTACGATGTTTGAACTTTGGAGAGCTAAGCTGGGTTGAGCTTGCTCCTCTTTCTTGAACCAACGTTTCGGACAGCCTTGCTAAGTACATCATCAGGGTAAATTTCAAGGTCAAACAAAATAAAATCTGGGACGTGAGAATCTCAAACCGCATCTGGTTTTAACTATATGTCTACCCACGTTGACCTAAATGAAAAGGTTATTCCCAACAATCATCTTTTCTCTTTACACGTTTCCTGTTTTTAAATAAACCCCAAATGATTGATGACCACTTGATTGTAATAGCTCTGATTTATGAAAATATAGCTTGGTTTTATTTTTTATAAATGACGGTTTTATTTTCCTAGGAACAAACTAATGTAATCATTTTTTTCTACAACAATCTTGATTAATTATGAACTCTCCGTTTTCGTTTGTTTTGGGGTATTTTATACTCCACCAGTTGATCACACACAAAAAATGTATCATTATGTCTGTCTGATTTTGACCTCTTACGAGCTGATCAATTCTGGTTCATCGTTCGTAGTTCAGAGGTCGATTATATGTATTCTTTACCAATCATATATCTTTATATAATAATAATAATATTTGGATAATTTGTATAGCACTGTTTTTGTGAAAAATCACCTCAAGGGCGCTGGACAAATCTTAATTTCTAGTTAATATTAATTCCTAGTTTATATAAATATACAACAATATACTTAACCGGCAGGTCACTACTGGCAGGACACAATCGCTTTATTATAATTACTTAAATTTTAGCTGATTTATATATATATTTTTATTATTTTTTATTTGTTCTTTTTTTTAGGGTATGAGAGCAAATTTAAAATATGGAATTTCAAAGGTATTTTTAAATGTTTCGTGGTAAGAAACAGATAATGATGAAAATCTTCGAATAACTTAAAGTAACGAGAGTCTGAAATGTAGGGTTAAACTCATTAAAATTTAACCAATTGCCCTCTTCAAGAGGTATCAGTGGATGCATACAGAAGATTAAAATTACAGTGAAATATATATAAATATATATATATATATGAAATATATATATATATATATATATATATATATATATATATATATATATATATATATATATTTCACCAGTCATTGCAATGAGTCACATGCAAGTTTTCATATTTTGATTCAGAAAATATTTAAAAGGTTTAGAAAATAAAAAAAGAAACCTGAATTATTTTGTATTATCACAGTAATTTATTCAACGTTTGTGCTATGTATTATAATATATTATGTTGAAAAGATAGCTAATATATAGCACCCAGACGTTGGTTTGTCGTAGTTTCAGTTTTCCACCATTGCACAAACAATATTTTCCGCTGGATGATGGTACGATTTTTCAAATATTGTTAGGTTATTTGTTATTCGGAAATATTTATCTTTCTTTCAAAAAAGTTTCACAGAAAAATAAAATGAATCTAACAGAAATACAACAGCTTGAGAGATCTTATTTTTGGATCGTTTTTCTTGTCACGCAACTTTTGAACATTAATGGACTTAACGCCCCTGATAGTAATATTAAAAATGTCTCAAGACAACCTTCGGAACAAATCCTAATAATGTGAATCCCAAACTAAGCCCTTGAATTTACAAGAAATGCTTTTTTAGAATGTATTTGATTATTGCATCGCATTGCATTTAAATTGATACCCAAGAAGCCTCATTTTGATTTCGAAAGAGTTCTGAGAGAGGTCAACTCAAGTAATAATAGTATGATATTAAAACGACCAATACAAATACATTATACATGGTTCTTCACACACAAGTAACCAATTCCTATAATTTTATTCATAAATAGATAAAATGTATTGATATTTGGTTATCAGCCTAATATTTCTTCATGGAACAAAAGTCGAGAAATCAAAATATGAGTAGGTACGCATGGCTAGAAGTAAACTCATGCAGTTGAAGAGGTTGCTCTGCAGAATAGGTAGCAATACCCATCAATATTTGGGAATGTTTATTTGCAACATTATATCGTAGATGCAAGGACCATGACAAAACGAACATAAAGTAAAAAAACGTTTCGATGGTGTTTCGGAAAAGGGCCAATTTGATAACTCTGTCAAAATGCACAATCGCACAATTCTAGACAAGAGTTAAAAAGTAAAAAATTTGAACTAATTCATTGTACGATTTTAAGAAAAATACTTAACCAAAATTGTGGCGGAACGCGAACATCTTGGCTTAGGAATCTCTAAAAAGTGGTTTGTTAGCGTCAACATCTCTATTCCGAGCTTCAGTGTCTAGGGTTCTGGTGTCAAATGTTGTCAAACCTCCTAGGAGCAGAACGTGAAGGAAATATAAAATAAGACATTCTAAAAAAATACAAAAAGGTGGCCGATGGTGGTTAAATTTCTATCTACTTTCGCTCTAAATTTGTGATACCAAGAGTTGTAGCACAATTTACCTTCTGGATATCATACATGTATATGGGCAGAGCAACCTTACAGCGAGACTAAAGAAGTAGGTGACCCTATTTTAAGGATCGCCTAACCCTAGAGCCTTTTCTAGGAATCTCTAGATACGCGTCATCCACTGGAGAGTTTTTGGAACTTCAATACCAAAGGAAAGAATTTTTCATCTCTTTTTTATGGTAAGTTAGTAGTTTTTTTTTTAAGGAAGATCATATATTAACTAAAACAATAAACTTTGTAAAACACCACTTTATTGGAGTTAATGATGTTAGGGGTAGTAAACAATGATTTTACTTTAATTATATTCATCAGTATTGTTGCATGATTTTAATAGTTACAGGGTAAAAGTTACTTTTAATTTATTGGTATTACTATTTTATATATCTATCTGGAATATTTATTTATTTTATTTGATATTTAAGATGGGTTACAGTTGCATTTCTATAAATATGAATTGACAATGTATTTATATAATGAAAGGTTGGTGAATACTGATTGTTAATGAGTTTACTTTAGGTTTTCCCATCTCAATTGTGATGTCCAGATGTACAACATAATTTTCTAATTATTGGGTTACTCCCAGCATTATGGTATATTAGTTTTATGATTCTATTCATTATGCACTGTTAGAGTAGATTACTTCTATTATTATAATTTCTCGGTATCAAGGAATTTTTGAGTGCTATGCACTTTGGTAATGACTTACATTTATTGTTATTACCTATTGATTGTTTGGGATTTTTTAAGTGCATTTACATTATGATATGTTTTTAGTTAGGAATATACATTATTACATTGGATCAGATGATAAAATTATAATGGGTATAACAGTGGAGACTTTACAAATGATTCTAGTTGTTTATTCATGACAAATTGTGGGTCAACTTTATTAGTTAGACGGGTTATTTCCATTGATTCTAGTCTGTCTAATTTTTGTCCTTTCACGCACGTGTGTAGGACTTTAACATCTCTGTCTTTGTCAAACGAGTGTTTGTTATCTAGTAGGTGCAATGCAACGTTCGAAAGTTCACCTTTATCGTTAACCCAATTGGTGAAATGTTCTTTAATGCGTGTTTTGAACGCTCTACCCGTTTGGCCTATGTACTGTGACGGGCAATTAGAGCAATTAACTTGATAAACCCCTGAGTTATCTAGTTTTTTCTCTCTTGTCTTTATTGTTGATCAAAATTTTTTCCTAAAGGAATTTACATTGTAAAAGGCTGTTCTACATTTATCATTATTTGTAATTCTCGAGATTTTAGTGGATAATTCGCCAATATATGGGATTTTGCCCATTGTTTGGTGAGAACTTCGTCATTTTCTGTGTAAGGCCTTGTGAAATTAGTTTTAATGTTAGGGTTTTTCTTTTTTCTTTATTAAATTATTAATTGTTCCGCTACTATATCCATTATTGTTGGCAATATTTTTAATAACATTAAGTTCATTATTAAAATTAATACAATTTAAGGGTACGTGTAAAAGTCTGTGAATGAGTGAATGGAATACCGATAATTTGTGTGAGATGTGATGTCTGGATGTATTGTGTATGATATTATCACTATATGTTGGTTTTCTATAAAGTTACAAATTTGTTTTATTAAATCATTAAAATGGAATTCCACCACGAATTAACAGTTTCAAAATTAGAAATAAAGGAATATTTTTATTATGTACCGCAATAAATCCAATATTGGAAAATAAGCAAAAATAAAGAGATATCTCAACACTCTCGGAATCCTCGGGGAGTATGCAATGAAGTATGAGCGTTTGGTTTCGTATAGATTCTCTCATCCGGGCGCGTGTTCCAGCATATATATCATCTCGAACGGATTTTCACTAACATACATTATCTTATTTCAGGAACGGCTGAAAGCTTTTTGACTCTGAAATCACACGTTTTTTATTGTGAGATGAATAAAAAGCTCCAGGGATAAGCTCTCTCGTCCCATTGAAGTTGCTTTTCTCAATTTACGCCCAATATTCAGATTAACTGTAAGTTGATTCCTTTGAAAAGATTAATTACAACAGCTGACCACAGTACAAAAGTCTTACTGGTTAATTTTAAGTTCAAACTAGATTAAATGCGAATCTAACTATACCACATTTACAAAACACCGAAGACTACTTTTACATATTGGTATTAAGAAAAAATCTTATCCAGGATGGCTTTTTCAAAATATGTTTCCTGAAATTCTCATTAAATAATGTCTTTGTTGTGTGCAAAACATTCTAAATAGTTTTCGAATATATTTTTTACTCACTGACATAATAATTACCATTACTTGCATAGCTTTCGTTACCTACTTTTCATTTCCCTTTGTTATTCGAAGAATACATATTATTGTTTGTAAGGTAAATTAGATAATTCAAAACAAAATACAGAAGCGTAAAAAGGACTAACATATTTTGCCTCTTTGATAAATTCATATAGATAGTTTAAGACAATGTGATATGTTTGGTTATAGGAAATGTCATGCGCATTATCACGTTCTTCTCAATATGTGTGTGATACTTGGGTAGCTAAAATTTTAGGGTGAATTTTTTAGTTAAGTGTGAAAGACATAATGGTAATGCAGCTCAGAAAACATATTAAAGATTAAAAAAGCCTTAGCGCAAGCATTAAGATAAAAAAAAATAATCACTGTTTTCTCTTTTTTACAACACAAAAATATTTTCAGCGAGATTCTCAAATAATTAGATTTTCAAAGCACGGCAAAAAACCTTTCTACTTGTTCACACTCCCTAAACTTTTGTGGAGTTTTATAGCTAAGTTCAATGGTTTTTTGAATTTGATTTTTATGTGTTCTATGCATTTATAAAAAAATATACGTATAAACGAAACCACGGCATTTCGTTATAAACACAGAACTATTACTTTTGAACGCAAAAGTAGCAATATAAAAAAGAAGTTGTCGGTCTAACAGTAAGCACAGTAATAATTCCTGTTTACTGATTTAAATTACCATGAGCAACTTATTTATTACAACAATTGCACGCACTAAACGTATTTTAACAATACGCCTTGCTTTTTGTGTCGCATGGGTTTTTTAAAGGATATTTAAAGATAAATTCGAAAAATATATGCCAGTTGCACTAACAGCAAATGTTCTTATCCTTATATTCAATTATTAGATCTTAAAAAAAAAACAATTAGCTATTTCTTCGTCGACGGTCTCCACACAGCAGCGGTTTACGCATTTTGCATCCATTCGAACTCGATTTCCACGCAGCGTATATATGAAATCTGTTTTTAAATCATTTTCTACGTGGACGCTGCTATGTCTTGTTTTGTGATATTAATTGAAAAGTTTAATGGATCTTACAAAAATAAGTGTGAAACTTTTTTAGGAGTGGTGCTAATTTAATAATTCTAGCATTTAGGATATCATGTAGGATAAAAGTCTACCCTGTGCAGCCTATATAAAAACTACGAAGGAAGATTTTTCCCAAGCTTAATCCACGTATCTTGTGTGTACGAAATCACAGTTTCAACCGAGAATTAAGACAAATGCGAGTTTTAAAACGCGCCACTGAAAAATAGGACCATAAACCTCGAACAACGGTTCGTGTAATAAACCTCCGCCGGAGTTGGAAACATAAAATATGGTTCTTAATTAATCATTCGTTTTGATATTACATTTTTGTAATGCAGAGATTTATACGCAATGTAGAACTTTGAGTATTTGTGCGGTGAACAATATTTTATTTACATCGTGTACCCAGTCACTTCATCTAAGTCGGGCGATAGTCAAGGATCAACACAAATAGGGTAATTTAGGGAGAGTGAAGCCCGGCCGTGCTCTGTACACTCGGTACAGGGTTGTTCTGCGCCACCTCACATAGCCTCAGGTGCCTGCGAGCCACTTACCCGTGGAGCCTTTTGCCTTCCGCTTCCTACAAAGTAAGGCGAAATTCATGCAAGCAGTCAGACACCGAGAACAAAGGAAACAGACTTTTGTGTGTTTTGTTGAAGAAAGATACTAAGATGTATCTGCATTTAAGAAAGGTAATTTTTCCTAGAAAAATCTATTTTATAGTGATGAAAAGGAATGTCAATGAAATAATTCCGATGTTTTCAGTGAAAGCACTATCACTTAAATATTTATTTTTTTATTTCTCAACAATAAAAAAATCACGACCCACCATTAATTTACCACCTTATTTTTTGTAAGACACCATTTTTTATTATATCAGCAGTATTCAAATAAATTTGTAGATAAAAGATTATAAATCAACTGTGTTTTAGGTCAAAGGAGTTATTCCACATTTTTTGCAAGGCCTTAGTGATAATATAACGGTCATAATCTAATGCTTGACACCTGATCATAATTTGATCAAATTCTGAAACGGGCCGTAAACCGGTGGTTAACGGGAGCGATTATTTGAAGTGGTAACGGTAATAGATTTATAATAACGCTAATCAGCGATTTACGACAGTGGTTCAAACCACTAGGCCTAAGTTTATTTGCAAAATAAAAAGGAATAAAGCCTTTGACCTAACACACAATTGATATATATTAATACGAAATATTTGACCTTCGCCAATCGGCTGTCTAAATTCAAAACCTAGTTAGGGACATTTTTTTTTAATTTCATGTTTTCGCTATTCCGTAATAACAAGGTTATAATGCATACATTGCTGTTCAAATTTTGTATGAAATCAGTTCGTTTATGGGATAATTTAACGGTCTGAAACTTAGCAAGGAACAATCCATTCATCGATAACAACTTCGAAACCAAGTATGTAACAATAACATTTTTAAAACCTAGTAACTAACATCCATTTACTAGGTAATGAAATTGCTACGGGCACACACTAGGTTTTGATATTGTTTTCATCAATAATTCCTGTTAATTCTTGTCGATAATTTCCGAATCATGAAATCTTTTTGTCAGTCAGTTAGTATTTTTGGTTTGTTTTGAAACCTTATTGTAGCTTCATTAATATTTAGATAATCATTATTTTTCTTTTATATCGAGTTCAATAGTAATAAGAAACAAACTTTTATTTGTCGATCTCAAGCGATATTATGTTTTGACACGTTTAAAGTAGATTACCTATGCAATACGATTTGTTAAATATACTTAAATGGAAATTACCTTTTAAGGAAGACAATGTAAATTTCAAAAGAAAGTGAAAAATGAATGTAAGTTTGTGCTGAGACATACGAGTATATATGCGTTTTAACTCACATTGGGGAACCTGTAATTTATAATCCTACAGTATTAAAGAGAAATTACGTGTTGTATAAAGATTTACATATATCGTCATCCGAGGAAGATCGCGATGATTCTATAGGCTGACCCGGACTATGAGCGTGTTACAAACACTTCTGGTGTATCTGACAATGAAGATATAGTTTCATCTCTTAATTACATTCCCAGGATAATTACAGTACTATTGAGGATACAGTTTCTAACAATATTTTAGCATTAAACAATCCTAAGCGATGCTAATGAAGTCCCAATTTTCTTTAAGCGCATCTTCTGCTCGTTGCATAAAAGGTTGTCTATTTTGCCTTTATTTACCTAGTGTTGCTCATTCTAAATGTAAGCAATATTTAAAAAATCTATGTTTCTGCTAACCATATTCTAAATAGGTACCTTTTCAGAACACGGAAAGTGTTCAGACTAGATTTCAAAATAGTTAAAAACACAAATTTCAAATCCAAGTATGAACATATGCTAGGTTAACATAACCTGATAATTAAAACAAAACATAAATTAGTAAGTGCCATAAAACATGCACAATTAATTGTAATCATAATTTAAACGGTTTAGCCTGTAGATCTGGGTATTCACAAAATTATCAACATTTAAAATTTTCAAATTGTATTTGGAAGAACTTAGGCTAAGCGTGAATATGTTTTTTGGCCTTCCTAAACATTTTCTGATAAAGCACTTGCTAGGTTTTTAAATTGGACAGCCGCAATATTAAACAATGGGTTTTTGGCACCAACAGTGCACTATTCGCCGAATGTGCCATCCGCCAATATTGGTAGTCACATGCCCTGAGACTAGAGGGTAAAATGGGAACATTACTGCATAGATGTACCATGGAACGAATAAAAACTTAACTTCTTTTTAATATAGCCCTTTTTGTAAGATGAACATCTCTTCCATCATATTTTTTTTTTAAACATTAAAAAAAACTTTGAACAGGACAATATTCTGTAATGCACAACTTGCCATTGCTGGTATCAAATATTGAAAGCATATTGATTTTCATCATTCGAAATCAATAAAATTATCAACAGCAGCTTCATGCATTCATTGTCCACATTGAAAAAAAAAAGCTTTTGTGGAATAGAAACTCGAAAATTTTAACAAAATTCAGAAAAATCGATAGTCTGCTAGTATATCATCCCAACACCACAGCACGATGTAGTCTTTAAACCACGTTCGGTTGGAATCAGTAAGGGAGAATGCTTCTAGCGGACAAAACATTAAAAATTGTGTGATATGTTCAAACATCATATGCATTGAAATAACACGGCGGGTCCGAAGGTGGTCGGAATAGCCCAAATGTTAAAGCAATTGTTGAAGTTTCCTACATGTTTTTTTTTATGAGTGTGATTTGCTACTTATTACCTACTATTTCTTTGTTACTAATAAAATGCCTGCATTAAAAGGGTTGCAACCAACACGAAATTTAATGGGCGTTCATTAAGCTGTTACTCATTATCATTATCTATTCAACTTGGAAACTGTGCAATCAATCTTTCAACTTATTGATTTATGAAAACATGAGTATTATATGGTAAGCAATTTACCATGAATAACGATGATTTTTATAAAACTCGTTTAATTACTACTCATAAGTAAATTTAGCCGCTTTGAATTTTTCCCCCTAACTATTCCTCCCAGATCACCTAGCTGAGATCCCGTCATACAATTACAGGAAATACTTATCAATGAATACGTTAATTAAGTAAATGCGGTAATCAAGTGACATCTGTAGATGGCGCCGCTAACCACCGAGTTGTGCCTGCGATCCGGCCAAGAGAGGACACCTTAATTACACACCTGTCACAGCGGGCCGGCTCTGACACCGCCCAATCAAATTGTCATTGCTAATTACACCAATTATTATTATGGCTATCACACTACACTACCAATTACTATGATACTTAACGTGATTGGTGATTTCCCTGAATGTGAACTAGTGCACATCTGTTTCTACCATTTTTAACACGCTTCAAAGGACGGTCGAAACGTAGATAACGCTTTTGATAAATCAGTTACGTTTGGGGAATCAGTAAAAACGTGTAGTTAAGTACGCGTCGAACCATTATCACATTTTTCAAACAGTGGGAAAGCGTTTGTTTGAAGCTTTGAACTCGATCGGAAGGCAAACATAATTACTTGCTCGGAACGGATTCTGCTACTGTATTTAATAACAAAACTTTTGTTAATTTATAATCCATTTTAAACAAAATAGCATTTTCGGTGCTATAAAATGATTGAAAGAAAGAATAATTCCATGCCATTTAAAATCAGGTGTAGATCAAAATAATTTATTTCAATTAACACGGGGTGTGAATTGTTGAATAAATAATATTTAGTCAACAATTCAAATTATCATATTATGAACAAAAAACTTACTTTAATTTTCAAAATATATCAAAGCCATCAGATATTCGTATTTATGTCATGAATATGACTTTACAGTGATGTAAGGTGATATTTGGTAAAACAAAAGGTTTCCAAAAACCTTACTATCATCTCCTGGAAAACAAATTACTATGGCATCAAAGCAATAAAACATAATACATCTAAAGGAAACGACAGCTTCCAACTGTGAACAGACTTTGCCCACCCGACGAATGAAGTTACTTTGAACCCTAATGTCACTGCTTTTTTATCAGCAAGGCTTTCAGAATCACCATCAAACTAAATAAACTAAAAATCATAAGCACACGAAAAAAACAGATCAGCGACATTATTGATCACTTGTCTTTGAAAATCAGCTGTCGCACGTCGCCTCGAATTATATTAAAAGTGTTTTTTCGCAATGTGACGACCCTTAAAACGAAAAACAAATACCTTAATCTATATCTACACAAAGGGATACAATACAAAGACACAATTTTTAAAAAATAGTCCTGTCTCCTCTTGCTTCCCGGGAGAAGGAAATCTTTTGTTTCAACGCGTATTTAAATACACTTAAAAATCATATGCAACAATTTTTTATTTTGTTCAGCAAGCAGAATCAGATTAAAAAAAAACAACGAGCGCACACAGTATATTACCGACTTTCATGGAAAAAAAATATTTATGCAAAACGTAATATTACCTTCCACATAAAATTATAAAACGCTCATGTACGACGTACGTGTCTTAATATGCGCCTTATTAAATCATAGTTTATGATAAGATCTAAAAAGGTTTGCAACTGAACCGCAGGTGAACTGTTGCTACAAGATTATAAAGCCAGGGCCACAGGGAAATAGCCGGAACACTAGTTGGGAGGCACCTGGGAGGTATAATATGTATGTTAGCTTCTCCGCTTCTACTGGTTTTGACTAATTAGTATAACCTTTTGTTTGTATGAATCGTCATTAACAGTATCAATATTGTAATGATAAATTGTTTTTTTTTTTTTTTATGTCAGTTCCAGCTGCCTGGAGCCTGTGAAACTATGACATCTCCATTTGTGAAAACATGTGAGACTGAATGAAGTGGGAGAAGACAGTGAGAAGCGAGAAAGGAAGGTAGGTAGTATTTGGCTATTCAAATTTGATCACTAAATATAACGAAAACCTACGTCAAGTTAGAATTTTTTTCCCGCATTGGGAATTTTTTAAAATAGTTATTCAAGGTTAGCTATATGATACAGTAAAATAACTTGTCCCTTACACAGGGTATTTTTTAACATTAATGTAACTGTTGAAATATACGCTGATTAAAGAACAATTTCAAAAACAGTTTTTATTTAAAAAAGCCGTTTCGAATAGTTTCATATTCCATGGAATAAAACACTCTTTTTAGATTCATGTTTTTTTTGTATTATTTTAATTTAGTTCTTAATAATGCTCTAGTCCCATAATTTTATTTCGCATTTATTTTATACAATTACTTGTACTTGTATTGTACAATTTCACATACCTCCTTCGGGAAACAAAACACTTGAGGGCGGTGCTTTATATAATATATTGTATATAATGTATTATTTTCGAGAAAATGTGTATTTTACAAAATTCAATGCCAGTCATCTTAAATCAAATGGCAGTTCAATCCAAGAATTATCTACAAGGTTTCAGCTGAAAGAAATTCTTGTAAATTTTTAAACTTATTTTAGCAATCAAGAAATTCAGGGAACAGATCGCGTAAATTAATTAAATATTCAAGAAACCGATTCAACTTTCTCAATTCATTAGTTTGTTTTTTTTTTTAAATACGCTACACAAGAAGGAGGGTATTATATTATATCTAGATAGAATTAAGAATCAAAAACTGCACTCGGAGATTACAACTAGAATAAAGGTAGAAAGGAAACTAATTCAAAAGTTCATCGTAGAATGGCCAAATATTGCTAAAATGTATCAAATACAAAATAAACCAACTGATTGTCTAGGGGAGATTGGTCGAAAGGTAGTAGAAGCTTTAAAAGTTCCTGGATCAAGTGCAGTCCAGCACATTTGTTTTAGGCCGCGGGGTGAAAAGGGAAAGAATAACATCAATAAATAAAAACATATTTTTTTAAATTGCCTTTATTACATTGAGTCCTAACTTTGCATGGCGTTTCCAAGCTTTGCAGCGCTCCGTGCGAACTTGTTCTCGACCATAGCAGGTGAGGCCTTTGTGGGCTCGTGTGAGGTGTGGGCGGCGCCCGACGCCCCCTAATGGGTAAACTAATCACTGCCCCTGCTTGCCCGCACATGCGATACACTACTGCGCGTTTTACCGGGCTCTTTCTCAGCACGAGACCGTGCTGAACAGCCGTGCGGTACTGCCGCGGATAGCTACGTTGACATTTCTCTTTCTGTTACAAGCGGTTTGTGAGAAAGAGGTTATAACGGGGCTACTGGCTATAGACCCATGCCTCAAATTTGGAAAATGTAAATGTTATGGGTACTAATACTAGTTAATATATAGTATAACAGGTACTAGTTATTTGATGACCCCTGTTGGAGAGCGGTAAACTCCTTGGGTCTGGAGCCAGAGGTTGCGGGTTCAAAACAAGGCATGGCAATTTAAGTGTAGTTTTATTTATATGGTTGATTTTAGTCTAACTTATCTCGTATCAACGTGAAAAATATTCTCAGTATCGCCCTGGTGAGAGACCACCATTCAGAATCGGAACGTTCATTAAAATGTATTTAGCCTTATTTACGTAAGTGATCTGAATATCCAGGTAGGTACTACCCACCCCTCTTATTTCCAGTCTCCTTCTGCACCCCCAATATCATCAGTCTCATCACATGTCGCAAATCAATTCGTCATAATTTCACTAGCTCCGGGAAATATAAACCTTTTTTTAAATTCTGGTTACTTTATCATGTTTCTCTTGGCTTTTTCCAGCGTTCAAATTTTATGATATTTTTACAACTTTTTTTCATACAAGAACGTAATTGGAAAAATACCATAATTTTGAATGGCTTATTTCAATTATATTTAAATACAATAAACGCAAAAATATGCTGAGAAGTTATTGGAGAATGGCACGCAATGTTTCCAAATATTAAATAAATGGGAGTGCACCACATGTAAAAAGGACCTTTGACTTATACTTCTATTACATCGAGTTCATAGTTAAATATTTTTTATAATGTGAAAATATTCAACACGAAATTTAAAAATAAATTGATTTCAGCTGAACTAGTTCTGGAATTAAAATGAATCGCTAATCGAAAGAGATCAATTTCTTTCAACTCACGGTTTATTTAAATATTTTAAAGGAAAAAAAACACTTTATAGAAAGAAGTAGAAAATTTTTGGTGAAGATTTCTGTAGTTTGGTCCGATTAAAGGTGTTCTTTGGCACGGTTCACCTTAACTAGTTTACCTTGATTAATAAAGGAGAGATGAAGCCTTTTGTCTTTAGCTTTATGTTTGGGCATATTAACTGATAAGTACAATACATTGCAGTAAAACGTAATCTCTTAGCTGTTTAGTTGGATACAGTATTTAGATAAACATTTTTTTGAAACTTTTTTGTTGTTGTTGATAAATTAACTTTTTATGGGCATTTACAAAAATAAGCATAATATAATAAGTAATAAGTGAATTACACAGATCAATTTTGCGTAAACATAATAAGAGTTTACTGATTTATGTAAAACTTTGGTAAAATAAATCTCCAAATTGAGTTTGAAAAAACATAAAATCTACAAAAGACAAGATAATTATTGCATAAAAAACGGTTTGCACTAGTTCAATAATTCGAACGCTTCTTTTAGTTTTCCAATACAATCACATTATCAAAAGCGGCTTTAACGTTGTTATCGATAGAACCACTTTGCTTTTTAACCACCTTTCTGATAAAGTAATTTGGCAAATCGACTGCCTCTGCTGAAAACAATGAACCCCCTTTTCATCACAAGCTTATTGTTTATTGCAGACTCAACGAAAGCAGACAACGAATCGATTTAATTAATCGATAATCAATACAACGAATGATCTAATTACTTTTATTTCAAGCAACAAAGGTATTAACTTCTCTGAACAGAACAACTTTGGTTTAAAGCACTGTGTAAATTCAGCTCTACACTAGGGGTATGCCGCGACCTTTATCCAATTTTCTGATCATTTTTTTTTAAATTATCATCTTTGGTAAAGGATATAATTTTTATAACCGTGTTATTTTGATAAAATATATTGAAATGATTTCTTTTTTTAATCAACAAAACTTATTGAAGAAAAACACGACAGTTCCGAAGGATGTCACGATAGCTAAGTAGGTATAGCACGCAAAGAGCGGATGGTCAGGAGACAGGTTTTAAAATAGGTGTAGTATGCCATACACTGTCATACGTGACTTTGATAAAATATTTTCATTCTCAATTCAAATTACATCCTTGATACAAAATTACCTACACACATTAACGTAATAGTCATTGTGATCAGTGTCGCCTTGCCTTCAATTGGATATCGTAAGAAAGGATAGACATGAACTAAAGCAAATATCTTCCAAGGATTCGTGTTTCCATCGAGGAATTCATTGAGTACATTAGGGTAGCGGAACTAATTCCAGAACTCTAAATGTAAGTTAGACCAAATATGAAATTTCACCCTTCGTTCTCGTATTTTTGTCCTATTCACCTTTCTTAATTCACACTTATTTGCTCCTCGGAGATATTCTTTACGCTGTGGCATAGTTTTGAGCACACAAATCTTAAAAACACTCTAAGAAAAGCGAACAAAAGTTGAGATTAACAATTTAGCACAGAACGATATTATGACTGAAGAAAGAGATAGGGCCGTCATTTTTGAGGGAATAAAAATAAAAGTTTTAATGTAGAAAAATTCTTACATCACATAATTATTTACTATAACGATTGCAAAAGTATATTCGAAAAGGGTTCAAATTAACTTTAAAAATCTAACAAAATCAAAAAAAAAATACAATATTAGTTATTTGAAAAACGCTTTGTTTACGTTTTTTATTATTTTGATTTGGATGCACACGCAAAAGATGCTTCAAGAAAGCAAATATACCCAGATGCATTCATAAACAGTACAAGTGAGCATTTGATTACCAAGCGTAAAACCATTAACCCAAAGAAAGAACAAAACTCTCGCGATGCCGAAATAGTGATTCACTATCCAGTCGACCAGCATACTGATATGGCACATGTTAAAAAAGGATTCAAAATGCATAACATCCAAAAAAAAATGACTGAATACTTATTAAAGATAAATATCGTCGCACAAAACAATCTGGTGTTCTTGAAAAAACACTTGCATTCATATTAAAACAAACTGAACTGCGCAACATGGCGTTGACTGAAACGTCGACAAAACGTTGATCACCAGCCATTAATTTATTTCCAAAATATAACCAAATTGCAAAAACTGTCAAAATTAAGAAAAATAAAGAATTCGCCGGCTCAGTATTGCTATCGAACATTAAATGCGTTTTATAAACTGCATTTATTTAACATCTTAGTCACTCGTTACACAAGTGCTATATTCACAGAAGATTGAACTAACATTTATAAACATTTAATATCAAAAACTTGCTTTGTTGATGGCGACCTTTATTCGAATGTAAACGAAAATATTATACGCAATTCGAATACTAACTACTGTATAAATGTAATGGGTTTCAAATCCGGTAAAACGAAAATTCCCGAAAAAAATTATGTATTTTCTAATTCGCTCACATTTGAGTCTATAAAAAACACACTGTTCATAAAAAAGACTTACGAAGACAATTCGTAAAAAAATTGATACCTGAATTTGGCATACAATTTTTAATACCGGTTATATTAAGGAAGTCACTAAAAAAAAAAAAACAATTGGTATG
Source organism: Drusus annulatus (assembly GCA_022651775.1). NCBI lineage: Eukaryota > Metazoa > Arthropoda > Insecta > Trichoptera > Limnephilidae > Drusus > Drusus annulatus. Next base: position 316,302 of record JAGWCC010000247.1, on the reverse strand, counting down.
CTAAACTGGCATAATTCTGCAAATGATTAATAAACGTTATTAATTCTTCAATGTATTAATTGTGAGTGATGTTCTTAATTATGGTAAATAAATCATTTTGTTTTATTCCCTTTTTGTTAAGTTGATAAAACAAAGTGAGTTCTTTATCGTAATAATTACTTTCGATCATAAAATCACAAAGAACACGAGATACAATAACAACCCTGGATTATAACAACGAGTATAAGCCACTTGTAGCGGTACGGTTGATGGAATTCACAATTGTGTCTAAAAAAACCTGGAATTTAAAATCAGTAACATCAAATTTTGGAATCCCACAGGATGCGGTGCTTGGAATAATATGATGCCATGGAAAATATTCAAATAACAAATTATGAAAATGTTTAAATAATGAATTTTGAAATTTTATTCTGACGATAGAAAAAACATTTCGAAAAGAGGTAATTGAAAAACTAATATCTATTTACAAATACAGGTTAGGTACAGGTAAACAAACATAGATAACCATACGTCAGATCCGCGGTAACGCAGGTGTGGTAAGAGTATTATTGTTCCGCCGTAGCCTGAGAAATGTTTTAATCTCCTGCTCCACGGGGCGCCCGCCCTCTCTTCTGGACCAATCCCCTCGGATAATCAAGGAATGCTGCGGTGAAATTGTCTAATTTGAGGTAGAGCGATACTTGCGAGGAAGCCTGGAGATATGTGCTACAAAGGAGTGCGGTACAGGTTTGGTTCAGACTAATGTGCGGTGGTTCACATTATTTATCCCAATGTAACACTTGCAAATTAGCAGTAACGTTTTTCAACAATAGATAGATACGTGTAGGTAAAGATAAAGGTTATGAGATTAGGACAACACAAGAGAGACGACGGCGAAACACCAGGCGACTATTGGTAGAAATTTACAATATGGGTACATACATATACCTCCCGTTTCCGTCCTGTATCGAAAAATAAAACTTTAACCCTTATGCCGCCAGAATGTAAACACCGTACTGAGAGTCTCACGCCGAGATATTTTAGCGTTTTTTATTTTGTCTGTTTATTTATTATTCTTAGCACTTAGAGGGTATGATTTAATGCCAAAACAATTATACGTGTTTATGTTACACAACTAAAAACTCTAAATATCATATCTTGATGAAGTGATGCATTATTTAAACGAATCAGTTATCATTGAAATATAAACAAACTCCGGCGCGTCGCCATTGTCTATCTCACTAATACATACAAACTAACTACAGTCAATTCATTACTCACGTCAGTGATGTTAGGCCTCTGCAACGGCTCACTATTTCTCACGATACACTCACAATATTTTTGTTTATAAAGTTGATTATTTATTACACTATTTATTTACAGTTTATTAACATATTAATAGTTTTTTTTGAATGGTAGACTTTAAAACACGGATGAATACACAATGCCACATTACATTTGGAACACATATATCGAGTCATTTGCCTGCAAACCGGCTTTAGTTTTGTATTTGAGCAAACATGGCAGGCTCTGTATGGCTTGAATATTTTGAATGTTGCAGGTATTGGCTCAGGCATATGGTTTGATATTTCTTTTGAAACAAGACGTAATGGTGTATCATGATGTGACGAATGAGGAGACAGGTCGGCTTGAGATTTCGTGTGATGTTTTGCAATCAACTGTCTTATCACACACAATTGATAATCGGGGAAGCTCTTACCTGATCTTTTTTATACTGTTGTATACAATAAATGAATTTAATAAATATAGATCAATTATTTGAAAAAAAGTTTTTTGTACCATTTGATGGATTTTCGCAAACAACTTACTCCAGTCAACATCATGTCGGCCTTATCCACCAAACCCATGTGTTTATTGTAATCTTGAACGCAATCAGGCTTGTATATTGTTTGCCCAGTCCTAAAGTTAGTTTTTCCCGTTGGGAAATAGTCTCACCGTGTAAAGAGCTGAGCATGTATATTTCCCTTTTGTCGTGCCATTTTAGAGCCATCAATGGCCCGCAGTTCTTAGCCACCATTTCCCCCTTCTTAAGCTTGTCAAATTTCGGCATGTACTTCCTATTTTTTTCGCACCGTTCCACAAGCATTAGTTTTTTTTCATGGAGGTATTTGAATAACGTAGGACTGGTATACCAGTTATCTACATAAAGTTTATGGCCCTTGCCCAGGTAATCTCTGAGCAGAGTTGTCACAACAGCTCCCGAAGCCCCTATGCATTGCTCGTCAGTAACATCTGTTCCATCACCGCAATAAACAATAAAATCTAAAATATATCCCGTGAGTACATCGCATAAGACAAACATTTTGATCCCAAATCGGTGACGTTTAGAGGGAATGAATTGCTTAAAATTTAATCGTCCTTTAAAAACAACCATACTCTCGTCGATACAAAGATTTTCAAATGGAGTAAAAGATTCTTTGAAAATCTTGCGAGTTGGTTTCACTAGCAATTGTATTTTGTGTAATTTGTCACCAGGAATTTGTGTATCGGGGTCTGAAATATGTAACATGCTCAATATTAGTTGATATCGATTCCTGGGCATCGTTTTTCCAAAAATTGCGCTCGTAAGAAGAGGATCTGTCGACCAATGTTCTTCTATAGAATGATGCTTGTTTCTCGTCATCAGCATTGTGATTGCAAAAACAAATACATCTCACTTATTGAGGTGTCGACCCACTTACGAAGCCGTGATTGTTCAGTGATAACTTTTTTTGTATTGTCGCGGCGTAATATTTGTTTGTCTGTGAAACAATTTCAGACATAATACTTATATTTAAAAATGCTCAAAAAAATTTACTTCCTCCGAATTTTCCGATAAAAGAGGTGAAGAGTTTACTCCAGAAGGGAAATCATCGAAATCGTGAATAATCGGAACAAAATGATCTGATGTCCATGTATTCATGTCACAATCAGTCTGATTGGACGTGCTGGGTTCGTTCAATAGTTCCTCATTAGATTCCAAAATATCAACAACTTGTTCTTCACGGTGTACTCCTTCATTTATACTGCCAACTTCACTGGCCGAATCGCACTCATTTTCACTAAATTCCCAGTCGGAGTCAATATCGAGAAAATATTCTCTTATTTCTTCTTCACATAAGTTGCGTCGAGCCATGATAAGGGCGTATATAAAAAGTGTTGGGAAGAACGAAAATGATCACATTATTTAGTTTTTAAGTGCAAAAATCTAATAAAAGTCGGATATAATTATTTTTTTGCATTGGAACGCGGATAAACAATGTTATTATTTTAATTAAACTAATACTAAGTTACGTTAATTCAAAGAATATATTCACCTTTGAAATATTAATAGTTATATAGCAAAAAATAAGATAATAACGTTCGAACGAAGATTCGTTGCATATTCCGTACATACGCGAGCCGAAAGATACCACGTGACACACTAACACGGCTGGACGCGCGCGGGAATTTCAAACAACTGAGCGGGGAAATATTGTCCTCTTCACTTTAAGAAGATCTTTTATAACATAAACAAAATAATTTGACTTATCTTTTGAGAGATGTCGCTAGATAAAGGTTCAACATATTTTTGAAGCTTGAGTTTTGCGCCATCTGTATGGTGTGAGGGAAAATATCGTAAGATGAATTTGAAATCACATATGCTTGCGCGTGGCAGTCGTGGCTCGGAATTCCGAATCACGTATGCTTGCGCATGGCAGTCTGAGGATTAAGCCCGTGATAAGGTTACACTCTTTCACAAAAACACGATATAGTGGAAACTTATAACTGTTTTCCACAAAAAAAATATTGTGCCACGATTTTTTTATGTATAACGGTAGAAATTGAGTAAAGTGGCGTTTTATTGTTTGTGACTCGGTGTATGTTCTTATTATTAAAATATATTACGAAAATTATCTTTAATTTCGTCAAAGAGTTCTGATGTGTCCAAGCCACCCCCTACCACCTACAGGCCTACTTGACGCCAGGTCATTTTACTTTATTAATTGTCATGGTTTAAATAAATTTACCTTATGCAATGAACATGTTTTAGCTTCAAAACCAATAAAGCCGTTAAAACTGCATTACTATTGTGTAAGTTTACGGTGAAATAAAAATAAACTGCAACCAAAACAAAACTTTTTTTGGGTTAATCTGAGCGGTTTCCGTCCGTGCCTTTTGCGGGGTAGACAAAAATACGATGTGTGAGGAAATCGCACTTCAAAGGTTAAATTATAAACTGCAAGCCACTGACGAAACCTTGATTATTATCTCTTTTAATACCAATTTAGTTAAATCACAATATTTAAGGATATTCTGCCGTTTGTAAATGTAAGGCTGAATTACATAAAAAAATTTAAAAAATTACATGTAGTCTAAATGAAATGTGAAAATTTAACAAGGCGTTGGAAGCCGGAAGAGAAATGTTGTAAAGGGAAGAATCTACATTTTTATAGTTAAGGTATTATAAAAATAATGTACTAGATTGTAGTAAAACAAAGATGTTTTGTTGAATTTTGGCTTCTCTGCTTAGATAATTCATTACTATCGTAATTAAAACACGAACAACTTTTCAAATGAATATATTGTAAAATTTCTTAATTCTTTTTCATTTTATTGTACACACTCTAATATTTCTCAACAAATACGATAAAATAGGCCGGAATTTAGCGTCAAAACCGATTTATCGGTTAAGACAGTAAATTCGGCTCCCGGTTTCCACAATTCGGCCGGAATTGAATTGTGCTAGCGGTAAATCGACTAGCTGCATGCTGCAGTAATAAATAATGGATTTGTAAGAAAGTCGGCATTTAGAGCGGGCGGGATGTGACCGGGATGGGGTCCTTTGCATCATTCCGCCTGTTGCCATAGTTTCCGCAATAAAACACTCTGGCGGCGCGGAGGAGCACTTGGGTGCGCAACTCGGGCCGACTGCGCCCGCACGCCGCCTTCTCCACTACGAACCGCGTCAGTTACGCGCCGACTTCTCGCTACAATCCGCGTAACGTCAGCGCTGCGGACGTGCTACGCGCCCCTCGCTATATACGCGTACGCACGCAGATTTGTTACGTTACGCGCGCTTGTTATTTTCAAAATAAGAACAAACTTAAGAACATTCACATTTTATTAAAAATGTTTTTTGACGGTTGTTAATAACATTATATACCCACATTTAATTGATTGATTAAAATTGTTTTTATATATATGGAACAATTCAAAATAACAAGTGAAGTTATATTTGCATGGTTTTTGTTTTAAGTAATATTTTTATTCATAATGTGTTTGTGGATGTACATTATTTTTTATGTTTAATTGTGAGTTGAATATTTAAAATGAGAGGTCTTAAATGGATATCGTCTGTTATAATAATTGCAATTATTCAAGGTAGGAAAATATTTATTTTACACATTTTCGTAGAAAGCAATCACTTTGTGGTTTGACATATTTAATGAAAATGAAATAATAACTTTGTATAAAACCACTTATTACGGTCGGTCATGAAAAATAAAATAAAATTTTTGGTCTTATACAAAGTTATTATTTCATTTTCATTATTTATTTTATAGATGCACTTGACGTAATGTGTTTTTATTTATGTTGCGATTAATGTAAATAAAAATTTTGTTTTGCATAAAACTATATACTCGTACATTGAAGGACTTTTGAATAGAGGCATAAATGCATATGTTTATAAGTGTTAAATTCCTTTAAAAGTATAAATCAACTCGACATCAAATTTGGTTTTGATAATCTTTTTGGACAGACTTAACCATAGATAGATAACCAAAATAATAATACACTGAAATATGGTACAAGATGTTTTAAAATGTTTTAAATGTTGTACTTGTAAAGAATTTCATTACATTTTTCATGAATTATTTTTTCGAAAAGCTGACTTCGTGAATTAAATTGATATTTTAATTGATTTAAACACCTTGAATTTAAAATTCCCAAATAAAACCAATGGACTTAAACAAATAATACGTGTACTATATTTTTTATTGATACATAAGCTGTGGACCCAAAGATACTACTATTGACCTTTTACGAAGCATAACTTATTCTGAAAAGGGTATAAGTCGGTACCCGCTGTGAAAATGGATTTCGATTAATCCGACTGCAAAACGAGCGTCCTGCCACTCGTATGTTATCAAACTAAAATAATATTTTGTTGTTTTTTATGATTGCTGTATAATGCCATTTATGACTTGTCGAGTAATATGCTAAAATCAGATTTTAATACGTACTGGAAATTTCCTGACAGATTCTGACAGCTTTGTTCATAGTCCCGTATAAGCTGTCAAGTCATACTTATAATCTTAATCATCCTATACAAAGGTTTTCCATTAGCTGCAGTTATCTAGTATTCCGGAACTATAGTGAAAACTTTTTATATTTTGTTTTTTCACTTATAACAAATTACCATATATTTTTCTCATCAAATGTCTAGCTCATGGAAACAGCTTGCTAAATATATAATACAGGACATGTATTTGCTAAATGCGTGTGTCGAATAAATGTTACAATAAACAAATCCTTGTTTCTTATTTAACTTTGAGTTGGCCTATAATATTAATTTTCATTTTTTGTCTACCCAAAAATGATTCGGAATTAAATAAATACATCGTAAAATCATATTTATAGAAATACAACTGTTACCCATCTTAAATAAAAATTCATACCAGATAGATATATAAAATAATAAACTAAAAGTAACTTGTAACTTGTAACTAGTAAAATCATGCAGCAATACTGATAAATATAATTAAAGTAAAATCATAGTTTACTACCCCTGACATCCCAAAAATAGTATATAAGCCATAGAATAAGAACAACCTGTACTAGTCTGAAGATGGCCGTTATAGGCTGAAACCGGCGCAGTCAAAAAAACAATAAAGTGGAATAAAGTTATAAACTTGTTTTATTAAATCATTAACTAAAAGCATTTCGAATTAACCAAAAAAAAAACAATTTTTTGTAATACTTAAATCAGTTCAGAAGATTCAGGTAATTTCCAATCCCAAGTTTGGATGTTTAATTAATAACATAAAACGATCATTATAGAAGCACCTGGTCCGTTCCCACGAACGAATAATCAAATATTAAGTGATAATATCTTTTTTCGATCTGTTGATTTTGCCATCTAGTTTGAATAGTATGTATCGATTCTGTTTTCCGAGTTCACCTTTATTATTAACTAATGAATATAAACAGCAAACATAAACAGTAAGAATCAAGATAATTTACATCACCGAAAACCAATTAAAGACGTCACATTTTCACACTAAAAACATTCGATTATTACACAACACAACAAAAACGTTTGTTTGTAGCAATATTATTAAATGTATAGTGTTTGTATTTCATGTGTTTAACTCCGTATATATACATATTACCACTATCAAACTGTGACATTATTTAATTACATTAAATTAAAATTTTAAGAAATCGCGATGTTTATCTTTAAAGCTTCAAATGCAACTCATGGACAAAAGCTTTCATACTCCACTAATAAGCCTCCTCTGGGGTATTATTTAAAGTCATCGGAAGTTTATTTCTTTACTTGTCAAATTATATCTCACTATATATGTATTTGTACATAGGCATGCTCTATTTGTATTATATCGTATCAACGGCCTCCGTGGCTCTGATCCCAAAAGTCGCGGGTTAAACCGTCGCGTAATCAAATAATATATAACTAACTAACCATCACGCCGTTTCCCCGCAAGGGTAGGCAGAGAGGACGGACCGCCATACAACTCTGTCTCGGCACACACTTCTTGCTTCATTTACATTCATACATCGTCTCATACATACTCTTCTGTTATTCTGACTTTTCACACGACCCGATTCAAGTATTTGATTTACTTGATCGTGCCATGTCTTTCTCGGGCGTCCTCGACTTCTTCTTCCATTCACTTTCGCATCATATATTCTTTTCACACTCCTTTCTTCGTTCATTCGCTCTACATGCCCAAACCATCTAAGCGTCCCTTTCTTAATCCTATCCATTACGCTCATATCAGCCTTGCATTCTTTCCGGATATCCACATTTTTAATACGGTCATACATGGTTTTACCGCACATCCGTCTCAAAGATCTCATTTCCACAGCATTCAGTCTATTTTCATCCTTCCTCTGCCAGTTCCATGCCTCACTGCCATACATCAGGTTGGTATAAGCACTCCATTGTGGACTGCTAGCTTCGCTTCTTTGGACAATTTCTTATTTGCCCCAACAGCGTTCAGTCCTCCATTAATGGAGTTTCCTGCATTCACCCTTCTTTCAATATCCTTATCAGCCTTTCCGTCTCTTGTAAACATACTTCCTAAATACACAAACTCATCCACTTGCTCCAAGTATTCATCATTCACAACTATATTGCACGCTGTTCTCGTACTCTCTATTTCAAACACCATCACTTTGAACTTACTTACATTCATCATCAACTCATTTTGCATACATACTTGGTTCATCCTAGACACGAGAAACTGTAGATCTTCCATATTGTCAGCAATCAGCACCGCATCATCCGCATACAATAGGCAACATACTTTCACATTGTTCATTTTCGCGCCCAAGCCCACACCTTTCAATTCTTGCATACAATTATCCATGTACAAATTGAACAACCACGGTGACATTACACAGCCTTGCTTTACACCTTTTGTGATGTTAAACCACTTCGTAAAATCACTGTTCACTCTAACACATGCAACGCTTCCCTCATACAAGGACGCGATTGCCTGTATAAGATTTGTGTTAACTCCATACATGGATAATACCTTCCACAATTTGTCCCTATCAACTCGATCATACGCCTTTTGCAAATCGACAAAAGCACAGAAAAGTTTCTGGTTTTTTGCCAAAAACTTCTCTGTAAGCATCCGCAATGAGAAAATTTGATCCATGCACCCCCTTCCACCTCTCATGAAAGCACCTTTTGAAATAATAATATATATATGGATATATATATGTATATATATATATATTTTTTTACTCGTATATGGGTTATTTCATATATTAATTTAAACCAAACAAAGCATTCTTAACTTTCATATTGTTCCACAGCAGAAAAGTCTCTCTTTCTTCTCACAGTGGAAAAGTCTCCCACGTGAGACACCACTATTGAGAATGGTTGCGACGTGAGATATCACTATGAAGTTTCTTTATATAACTACATGAATGTTTGGTGACCTGAACTGACTTGCCGGGTACTTCCTAAACTTTCCCATTTTATCACTTCCTAAAGTACCAGAACAATCCCCAAATGAGATACCAAAGGTATGATAATTATATCATAGAACGTTGTGCGATAACACATCCTCTCTTTTAAACAATCCACGTTTTCTTCGAGTCAAAATTGACCTTCATTGAGTTTATAGGTTTTTAAAAAATTAACCTTAAATTATATATTTTTTCTTCAAGGATTTCAGAAGTAACGCTACATTAGGTTTCGTGGTTATGTTCAAAGGTCAAATTCATGAATAGTAAGTAATTTAAGAAATCTTCATGCAACCCTGTCAAAGAAAGTTTTTCGAAATGAGGTCGTTTATGCAGTTAAGGGCTGGTTGACTGAAGAAGCAACCTACAAATAAAAACTATAATCACTCGACGAAGCCAATCTCTTCGGCACCCACTCAACTAACAATCCGCTTCTTATGAACGCACTTTGCTACGAAATACTTTAATTCTTGGGCGATGTCGTATATACTTCATAACCTTCTGGAAACTCAGGTTTCATTCAATATGTATGAACCTTTTATGTTTTGTATGGCATCAAGCTTGAAATAGATTCGTCCTCGTTGTCTACTTAAAAAATGCAATTAAAATGTAATATGCTCCCACATATTGCATTATATTCGAGTCGGTTGGTATAAAGTCGTCTGTTGTGTTTATGTCGGTACTTTATTCAATAAGCCTCTCTCTTTATTTACCGCGTTTGCGTTTGGTCGATACCTGGTCGATACACACTCACATTAAAAATAGTTTAAGGAAAGAACAGGTGTTCTATAAAGTAAGTGGTGGGTATACAACTTATTTTTAAATTGTTTATGGATTGGTTATTTTAAACGGTGATAAATAACACTGTATTACTATTTTTAGCGCAGTTTTTTTGCGTAATTTTACCTCGAGGGTGCTTTACTAAACACTAAAATATATTTTCAATTTTAATTCTACTACTCCATCATAAAAAGCTAATTTTTTTTCTTATGCAATGGTAGGGGACTTAGTTTTGAGACGGTTGAACCCGTGACGTTATGGCGCAAACACGACATCCGACGTTTTGGACAACTGGGCTTCAAACTTAACAATAAAAAGATTTCAATTTTTTTTAACCTTCTACTGCGATCAAAGGAGGCTTTATTAAAGAAAAACAATTAGCTATGGGCATTTACCTTATACTTGTGCGATAAACTTTTTAAAAAAAATGCTTACGTCGTATCTTATTAATATATATCAGAGTTGACACATTGATGTTTCAACAAAACAAAAAGTTAAGGATATCAATGTGGATAATTGAAATTAACATTAAAACATTCTGTAATTTCGTATTTTAGTTAAAACGTATATGCAATTACACTTGGGTCAGAAAGGATTCCAAAATCCCACAAAAGTTTTTAATGTCTTATTCTTTGTTTTCAACTGCTGTCTGTTTTATTTGGCAATTTTTAATATTAAATGTGTAGCTCTTTTCATAAGTGGTGTACCGAGCTAATTGCTAGATTTTCGTGCAAAATTAATTGCTCGTGCCCCGCTCTCATTCTTCAGTATCTACTCTTGTATCGCTTTTGTATCTAGGTAGGTACCTAAACTAAGCCTTAAGCTCGTTACCAGTTAGCAAATAATTAGCACGTTAAGTTGTAGGTTTGATTACATCTCCATAAATTTAATATAATCACTATTGAACCAATTTAAACAGGCATCCAAGTCCCTGATTGTATCAATGCGTAGGATCTCATGTTTTAACATTCCGCACAATTCAACCAAAATGCTAAACAGTTCGTCCTGGTTACTAACCGCAAATAGCTGCACACTCTGTTATGCAAATCTTTTGTTTACCCACGGGACATTGTGGTCTTTGTCCCTCGTAGTCCCCGTCCGCTCTGGCGGCGGTGGCCGTAACCCAGACCTAAGCATACAAACGGGCTCTAATCCGTCTTATATTAAGAAATTTCTTTCACCGGAAGATTAAATATACTATGTCAAAACAATAACATCAACATAAACCAGAGGTACCTTAATCTCTGGGATAGTTAATGTGGCTAAGTTCACTGACGGTATTAATCAAATTTATGCATAATATTCACCTTAAAACATTGTTGTCACACAGAGAACTAACCTGTATAAAAAGTATATTATATTTATTGTACATAATATTTCCTAAGGTTTATATATGTATAATCAAAATATGCGTTATGTATATATTAAGTTCCTGATAACTTCGTGACAGGAACGTACACATCTACGCTACGGAAATGTGATGTGGTAGCTCCATTATAATAAACGACGCATGTATCAGAAAAAATATATTACACCGGAGCTCTCAGCGGCAAAACCATATAGATGAGTGTCAATGTACTACCACGAACAAGGCAGAAATTTACAGTTAAGAATGATTTTTTTAATCACAATCTATTTTTTTACCGCACAAGAGTTTCAACTACTTTCAACCGTCTGGAGCCAGGAGCCAGTCTGGACTATGGCGTCCCCGATTGGGAGATGTTGTAAGGCTGAAGGTAGTGAGGAGGGAAAGTAGATGAGTAAGAGGAAGATTGGGAAGTACCTGGCTATTCAGATCTGATCACCAAATACGGCTAAAGCCATTTAAGGAAACGTTTCGTTTCTGAATTGTGTTCTTTCATCAAGGCGATACTTAAAACATCTACCACTCTGTAACGTGCCACGAATATACTATATATTTATTGTTTAACACAAATTATTAAAATAAAATGTATTTGATTACGCCGGAATTTGAAACCCACCACCTCTGGATTCGTAGTCGATGGTCTTAACAATTCAACCACGGAGGTCGTTATTGTCATGTTTGATTCCAAGCATCATTAGTTCTATTTCGTTGAAAAAGATTGGTCCACTCGTAATGTTAGGTTCTTGCTAGGTCCTCTTATAAGAATACAAAAAGTAATTTTACGAATTATATTTAGAAAGCCCTTCAGGCACCCAACAACACCACTCTTTCAACGTTTAGGAATCCTCAATATCAGACAGTTATATCTTAAAATAGTGTTAAAAATATAACTCATTCTTCAAAATCTTTAATGTAAATCACACATAATAAAAATACAAGGGCCAAACAACAAGAAAGACTTTTAGTACCTAAATACAATACAGCTTTTGCACAAAGACACCGTATGTACATCGCGCCTCACACTTACAACAAACTCCCACCACAGACTGTAGCCATCACCAATATGTATTCCTTTAATCAAAACATTACTAAATGGCTAATGAGTAAGGACCGCAAGGAAATTGAAGACCTCCTAAAATAGCACTTGAAATTCTTCACCATGACAAACTAGAATATTGTGTAACAAATATCATCATTTTTTTTAAATTATTCTACTTGTACTCACTGTCACTTACTTCAGAACAGGTTCTTATGACCTAGTGAGGTAGGTAATGTAAAAAAAAATAATGTAAGAAACAAAAAGTTAATAAATAAATAAAAAACAAAAATAAAATGTAATAAGATTTTAAAAGTAATTTTCAGATGCTTGTGTTTCTTATAAAACTGTAAATTTCATAAGCAAATGTACCGGAAGTTTGCGATACTTGGCCTAACTTATTAGAGCATTCCGTCTCAACTACAAACAACCTGATTTTCTATATTTTTTTACCAAAACAAGTACAGAGAAAGCGTTAGAACCTTTATTTGTTAATATATTAGAATAGAGGATACGCAGAATCAATAAAATAAACCAAATCCCAATGATGTTGTTTACCCTTGGCGTTACGATTTATTACCAAAGAAAATCAAATAGTCCACTGACAGCCAGGCCCATAGAGTATGTAGATACACCTCTTATCTGCAAATCTAACCTTTTCATGTCACGGCAGTTTACGATATCTATAAATATGCAAATACTATCGTAGTTTTAATATACGAGCGAGTAGTTTAGCATTATAAAAGTATTATTTATTAAAACAACATTCATAATATTTAATGAACATGACATAGAAAATGAGACAAAAATGTTCAATGAATATTGTTTTGATGAAGTGTAAGGCTTAAATAAGTTATTTCTAACATAATAATAATAATAATAATTTAACTCTAGTTTTATGTTAAAGGTGAAGTTATTATATCGTGTATTCACATTAGAATATATATATTTTATTAATATATTTATTTTTATTGGTAGTTACTTACATATTCGTATTAAACTCATTACTATAAAGTTGACAATATCAATGGATAGACAGAATTTCTGCCTAATTGTATTGTTCCCTAAATAAACAACGCCCTTGTCTGTGGTTTATTTGTTCTTGAACCGCGTTTTGCATAGCCTTAATAAATATGCAAAGTATCCCACCGTACCTAAATACATTTTACGAGTATACGAGCCACGAGCCACGAGCAGTACAGGCAAGCGGCCAGGTCAAATTCCACCCTGAATAAGTAAGTCGGGGATAGACTGTGATCTGTGTATGACGCTGCGAGAATTGAGAATTGATGATACGGGGAAAGACAGCCTATTATTTTAATGTTCCGCCGTCCAATACTCGTTCTGGCTATTTGCCTCCTTATATTCGTAAGGAAAGTTGGAATGGGGTTATTTTAGGGTTGTCAGTGTTAGGTATTCTGATTAAGTTTCGTGATAAAGGTAAAGTGGTAGTAATTAACATTTCGATAAAGGTTTTATTGACGAAAATCGTTCAGTGGATATAATGAAGGTTAATGGTGTATTTTGTAATTAATTGGCACAGGTCGTTTTAGGGTTTTGTGAAACATGACCATGTTGGACAAACATTAAAAAGAGATCAAATATAGTATTTTATTTGTACAATATTTATTGTTTAAAATAAAAAGTATCGTTTTTTTAAGTATGTTATAAGTATAGTGCAATACCTTAATTTCAATAAGGTGGACGTCTAGGTACCAGATTAAATATATAACACAGACTTGTCCTCTGTGGAAAAACGTTCATAAAATGGAAACATCAAAGGATGAAGATAAAAAAGGAGATAGATGACTGTCTGGTATAATTTGATGGGAGCACCCTCCCCAATAAAGACTCCATTGAAATGGTAAGAGTAAATATCTCAGAACAGCTAAAGCATCGGAACTCCGTAGAAGCCGAGTAAATCTGGCTTCCGGGAAACTGGGCCTCTTGGATAGGGCTAACAGATTCTTCAATAGCAACCATCTCTCTTTTCATCTTCATTTAATTCGGGGCCCTTACACCTGCGTTAACAAATCCCTTCCCACACCCCCTTTTTTTAATGCGCCTCACAGCGCTGTCCAGCTGGGTGATGATATAACTCCCCTGTCTGTATACTGTTCAGACATCGGCACTCTTATGAGGTGTCACATAAAAATAAAAAAATTAACGCAAAAATCATGTTTAATGCATTTTTTTAATGTGATTGCCAATGAAAATAATGTGATTGGTAAAAAAATACTGTTTAACTTAGGGTAACCTTGCAATATACTTTGCTATCACACAAAAGCAAAACTTTTTATTTAGTCACTAATGTATTGTTAAACTTTTTTTTTATTTAGTCACTAATGTATTATTAAACTTTTTTTATTTCCATATAAAGAGTAATTAACCTAAAAACTTCCGAGACTATGTTGTATCATGAACAAAACTCTAATGGGTATTGATTATTCAAACCATACAAAAAAATTAGAAATAATATAAAAAAGAAAAAGACACAAAAAGAAAAAAATGACTGAATATTATTAATTGTGTGAATAATTAATATCACAATTTAGCGTAAAGCACAAATAATTTAGTCTTAATTTAAAACACTATACTTCGATATTGTAGTCTTGAATGATGATTAGCAATTGTATGTTAACTAAGCACAAGCCCTGATTAAATGTAACATTTGTTTTCTAAATAACTTTTTCACATTTCAGCTACTATTTAAGAGTGGGATTTTTTTCATAAAGTCACCTAAATCTAATTTACAAAACCGGAGGTACGCAAGAAGACAGCAAATAATTAAAAAATACCTTCGTTAACATTCCAACATAATTAATTATATGTATTTCTGGTAAATCCTAGATAGTACCCTCAAACAAGTAGACGTCAAATCGATCCAATTATAGCGTTTCGTAAGGTTTTCTATAGAGGTGGTATGCTAAATTAGCTGTCAATGCTAAATTTACTGGTCATTTAAAATATTGGTTTCAAACATACGAAACCAATGATGATGTGCATTGAAACTACAGTATCGTATGGTGAGTGTCGTTCTCACATCTTGATCCCATGCTTTTTAAATAATAATAAAAAAAAACAATAATAATTTTTCGATGCTTGCAGATTAGAAACAAGTTATTAACCATCCAGAAAAAAATACCAGAACACTAAAATTCAACATTCAGTGGATAGTAATGTCGCGTCGGTTAAAAAAAAAAAAAAACATCTCCGGTAATGAAAAATATTTATTATTAAAATTCCTTTCTGAGATAGTGAGATATGGTAAAAGGAAAATATCCCTAATGAATTTTTCGTTTCCCACTCTTTGGCAGGTAATGGGGAGCGGAAAAACTCGGAATACTAATTTGATTGTGGAAACTTAAGGATTAGCGTTATACTCGTATAACATCGGGGTTGCACAATATCGGCGTTCATAATGTTTTAAGTGAGCTCACTTTCCAATTGATAAAAAATTTACGGGCACATGAGGTTTATAATATTTTTTGAATCGGACACTTTTTGTTATAAATAATCCTTTTTTTACAGATAAATAATACTGGGCTAATTTATATAGTACCATTTTTGTGAAATATCATCTCAAGGGCGCTTGTTTCAAGGGCTTATTTCAAGGAATTACTTTCATTGAAACACTTGGCAACAGTATGTAATAGTTTGACCACAAAAATAATTATATTGCTTCGGCTGCGGAAGTATACGCTGGTAAAAAGTCGTTAAAAGAAGCGACGCTATTCGTTCATAATGGAGTGCTGATACCAACCCTGATGTGCAGTAGTGAGGCATGGAAATGGAAATGCTGTAGAAATGAGAAAGAGAAAGTGTATGTGTCTTAAACATTTAATTATTTTTCCAAATGTAAAGAAGCGGAAAGAATGCGAGGCTGTAAGCGGAATGATCGGGGTTAAGAAAGCAGCGCTTGAGTTATTTGGACATTGGTGTTGTTGAACATAGAAAGCAGTTTAAGCAGAAAATATGACGCGAAAGTAAGTGGGAAAGAAGTCGGTTAATCGAGTCGTAAATAAAATAAGCCCGGTGCATATCGCTTTTTTAATGTTTGCTTTATCGTACAATATTAAGTAACACAGCAGCCAAAGTAATATGAATGTCCGTTGGAGCCACTGATTCCCTTATATATTTATAAAATGTTTCATTACGGCTCAGGACATTATTTGAAATGTCGGAGTTTTTAATTTAGTCGTCCTATTGGATTCATGTGTGAATAACGAAAATCTACGGCATACTTTTAACATAATACGGTGTTTAATTTTAGGTAAATGGCAGCGGCGCGGAATGTCGTCATATATATTGTTTTCAGATATAAGTTTTCCATTTTGTTCATGGAAAAAACACAATAAAGAATTTAAAATTTTGGTCTAATACATTACTAAAAAACAATAAATTGAAACGAAATAGAAAAATTCAGAAGTTAATATACAAGTTAGAAGTTAATTCAGTTAAAAGTAATGTAGTTTTTTTCCTATAAAACAATCATTTAGATAAGAACTTAAAAGTGCCTAGAAACAAACCATCCTTGTGAAAATCGCTTGAATGATCAGATAACTCGAGGAACTGAACTGGGCGATCAATTATTTCACCAAAAATCTTGAAATGATACATCTGAAAAGCAAAAAATGCAGCTGAAATTACACCATGAAACTGATTTACCTGATATTTTCCGAATCACCACAGTCTTTGAAAATAATATCTTGGTTCGACCGATACGTATTACAAATCCTTTGCTCAATTTAGACATTTATTATTCTAGTATTTTTATATCAGAAATTCTGAAAAAGCATATCTCTTTTAGAGAAATGTGGTTAGGACGACGATAAAAAGCTGCCACACATCAAGAAGAGATTGGGGAAAATGGAAGTTTTTTATGTTTTCTTATTCTTCTCTTCCGATACAATGAGTGACCAACAAGAACGTATAAAAAGGTAAACTGTGTCCGTAGTTAGGCATATATTTCCTTGGCGGCCATTGCTTATATGAATGAATTCTCATTGTATTCGATAGGCGTATTGGAAAATAAATGTATTGCAAAAGTCGAGACTCGACGTTATTATCTCGCTGCCGTAGCCGCTCTCCGCAAATATGGTTTAGGCGGGATATATTCTGTCCATCTATCCGATGAGATGTTTTCCATTACAATAATTTGTCTTCTCCGGCTGGTAGTTTTCATTTTATTTTTATCAGTAGTACAAACGGTGATCATACCACTGCGGCTGGAATCCCGAGTCTCGACAAATAACGGCGGAAGTAAATGTATTATTAGATTTCTAGGGATAAGACAATAATATCAGTTTTACTTTCAATTACTTAAAAATCAATTATGACTCGGTGAATCTTTTTTTTATTTTTAAGAATAAATTATGTATATTGTATAAGCGTATTCATGCTTAACGAGCACAATTCAAGTTCACAATGAAGGAAAAATCAAGGATGTTGGTACCAGAAAAAATATTAATATGTATTTTACTAAAATTCAATACCCATTAATGTACCCAAAACCGATTGGTTTTTCGGAAACCATTCCTTTAGGATGTACAGTGTGTTGTATTACGTTTCGTTTTTTGTAAAAAATAAAAACAATCGTGACATGCATTAATTAAAACCTTAATAACCCTATAATTTATTTTTAATACATATATGTAATAAATTTGTGCATAAACTTGCATTAGGGCTGTAGTTAAAAGCGAAACTTTCCCATTCATCAAAATGTTCCTTTAGTGCGCTACTTGACCCTCCCTACTAGTAATTATTGGTATTATTGATATTGTTTGAACTCCTTGGATGTGGAAAGCAATATTTAGTTTTTTTGTGCTTTGTTCGATCTTGTTTTGCAATCAGCTTGATTATTAATAAAATGAATTTACGTATTAAGAAACTCAGACTTAAAAAGATTTTATTGGTAAACGGAAAACATAAAACTTACAATCAGTGTCTTGTTAATAAATCTTTTTTATGGTATTATAATTAATAATAATAATCAAATATACTTAACTAAAACTAGAAATAAATATTCCTTACAACAGGTCAGCTAGTGGACCCTGTACGGTGATTGTCATAATAGGACAATCTAGAAATTAAGAACAATTAATATTGATAAATCAAATATTAAACGTATACAAGGAAAGAATGCACCGCATATTTTTTGTATCAACGTATTACCGATCTATACATTTTTCTTGACATAGATACGAAAACGGCCGTGGTGTTCAGGGACATTTTTTCCGATATTCCCGTTCAAAGCCTGTTCAAGTTAAGCCTGTACAAAAGTTTGGACAGTAAAAAAAATACAAAAAATGTTTTCGGCTATACAAATATAATGGAAACCTTTTTGGTCCGGGATACCGCAAAAATCGTATAAAAGTGACACTGCGCACCACTGGTATGCAGTTCCCATTATACACGACGTATTTTTCCAGAAAATTCACCTAGTCAACAAAAATACCTGTCTCTCCAGCAGCAAATTACGCGCTGGAATTTTAATTTACAACGGGCTTGAAACTTAATTAAGTCACATTCCAAGAAATGAAGCTGTAAATTATTTAACAACGTAAATCAACTTGGTTGGAGAGCACTGCCTGCTATTAAGGTTCTCGAATCTATTCCTTTTATAGATAAGGATGTTTTATTTTACGAGCTTTAAAATCGGGAAGACTTGTCCACATAATAGCAGTCACTAGATACAACTCTATTTTTTTATTTGAAAATTGAAAAATGTGGGGACATGTCTAATTTTTTAAAAAAGTGAAATCGATATTTTTAAGCTTTGTAGCTCGGAGATGGAAATGATTTAACAACCTGAAAAGAGTTGGAACGACTTAAAGTTCCAGAGAGAAAAAGCTGTTCAAATTTCATGACGCCAGAGCTCACAGTTCTTGAATTAAGTTTTATGTATACATTATAATTTAAACGTTTTACCAAAATTACGACTTTTTCTTATACACCACGGAAAATTATTTTACAGTCAAACATAACAATAACCTTTATATTCGTTTCCAAATTTGCTCATCTTTCACTTTATTGAATTCAAACAAAATCTTATGTCACGAAAAACTGTGATATATTTCCGGAAAAACGGACTTTCTTCCGTATAGTGTTTTTTACGGCCGTACATCTGGATTCATCTGTCTTCGAAAGACGAAGTTCTGAGTGTAAAGCCAGATACGAGCCGTTACAATTCATCACATACTAGGAAACAACAAGACCCATAAACGTAATGGTCTTTAAAACCAGAGAACCTATTTTTCCGAACAGAATAAATCTGTTTTTCGAACGGATAACGTAGTTTTATGTTTTTGATCCATTAAAACTTTTGTCGAATTCTTATGAACAAGAGTGATACGGCGCCAATTTTAGTTAAACCATTAGATCGGAGGTTATCGTTTATTGTAGTTGGAACGATGAAGAAAAAATAGCACTGCAAGCAAGATCAATTAGACCGATGTAGGAAGTTTTAACTTTGCTAACTGAAAGTTTTCCATCCTTACTTTGGAATAAAGTGATGAATGTTCATCATAGTTTTTCTTTAATATAAATGCATATTACATGGATGGTGGAGTATACGAGTATGTACAATACAACAACACATTAGTGGAAATTTAAAGTAATTGCTCCGTTAAATAAGTGACTAAAATCATTTAAAAAGTGGATCAATCAATTCAGAATTTAACTGTGCTTAATTGCTAGTCAAATTAATACAAAACATCCCAAGGCTAACTTCACACAAAGTGGGCGAACACGCAAAACGACAAGATCTACTCACGTTATGGATATGTTTACTGACATGAAAAAGGGATTTAAAGATCACAATTGATTATTGTGCAAATAAATTCGACGACTTCTTCAAACAAATTTAAGAAATAGAAAAAAAAATGCTAAAAAGTGGAAAAAGCTATTTTTTATTTATTTAGAAAGTACTCTAAAAGTAGTCCAACGTAAATTAAATGAATCGATTACGCAAATAAAGCGTGTGACATCGATATAAAAGGTTTTTTGAAAAAAATTACGAAAATCTTTCGGAAATTATACAGGAATTTAGGGCAACCGTCAAACTCGACCCTCCCCCCCCCCCTTTAATTTGTGATGGTGTTTCCCTACATGTCCGTCCAATAATAGCTTAATTTAATAATTTAAAAATAAAGATACTTAAATACTTTCTTGCGGCGGTAAAACGCTTATTATGCAATACAAACTATAAGAAGATAAGCTAAACATAACACGTTAAAAAAAGTTGGCCCAAAAAATGTTGTTTGCTCCATTTTTTCAAAAAGTAAAAATCGAAGAACACACAAAAACGTGACTTACCTTTCCAGTTGTCAAAAACAAACCACTAATCCAAAATGGCTGATAATGCTAACATATGATCAACATAACAACAAAAAAAACGATAGTCAAATGTGCACAGCCCGCGAAAATTCAAAATTCACATTTTCTTTCGAACAGCCCATGTATGAAAAATCAAGCGGCTAATACTTGATGCAACACATATAAATTAAATGTATTGCGCACGCCTGGCCTCTAACCCGCGACCTCTGGATTCTCTAACTGAGGATCTTTACCGCTCGGCGACGAAGGTCGTCTAGTATGTTGTGAGGTTGAAAGAGGTGGGGAGGTAATCAAGATCACTAACAAGGCTGAAGCCACTTCAACCAAAGTTTCGAAGTGAATATTTTTCACCAGGGCATATCTAGGAATGTATGCTACTCTGGATTTTATTGGTCAATGCATCCTCTTAATTCTTAGTCTTAATCAATTCACTAAGTCCCGTACAATCCAACGAAAAAAACGTCTTGATATATTTCATTTGAACGGCGCTCGGCGGCTTTACTAGCGAACGCCTCAACGTACTCGTATATTACCTATTTAGGGAAGAGACGAGTAAGATTTTGAAAACGACAGTTCTTTATAGCGCATAATGCATTTTCTGTTTTATTCTTATTCTTTTCAATTTTCAAAAGGCACCATAGTTTCTGCTCCATCAATTGCCCCCCTGGTGTAATGGTCTGAATTCGACTCTTGCAGCATCGAAAAACATACGTATATAAAGTTTTTCTACGATTTTATGTATTTAATCGCTGTCAGTGGGGGGTTAACATGTCATCACACTTACATACATCACTTAAATATTAGAGTTTTTTGCAGTTTTAAAATATATATAGCTTATCAAACGTATAAATTAATGGAAACACATATATTCTAAATCAAGAAGTGTCAGCCAATTATAAACTCACTTTAATACATTGTGACCATACTACACTGCAATTTTTAACTTTGACGTCGATTTTTTTTTATTATTTACTTATTTGAACTAATAATGAAACACATTAAAAATTAAATTGCACTATTGAGTAAAGTCTTGACTATTAATCCCACAAATTTGAGCCTGTTTACAGCATATATATATTTATATCATATAATAATGGGCGTTTATCAGTATCATAAAGTCTTGTTTAATCTACGTAGATCGAGTAATATTTTATTTATTAATATTTTATTATATTATTGTATATTGTTTATTTTACATTCTAGCTTTGTAAAGCGATATATCAGCTCATATTTCCTAAAAATTGCGCTCTGAAAATGAGGCGAGAAATATCATTACAATATTTCAGAAAACCTTGTATAATTTATTTATAATCTTTGTATACTTTTTGCTTCCTTTGAGGAGGTGCTTGTCTGCATTAAATTTCCGTATCACATCTGGGCTAAAATATATTATTCCAACTGTGCATAAAATAACAGATCATTTTTATCCTATTACAGAAACCATATGTCTTCAAGTGCTGGAGGTAGTGGTTCCCGGCTACAGGGTGCGCGGGGAGTCCGCCCCGCTGGAGTGCCAGTACGAGCTGCAGGGAGACACCCTGTACTCGGTCAAGTGGTATAAAGACAACGAGGAGTTCTACAGGTTCATGCCCAAGTTCTCTCCTCCGCAGCACAGCTACAGGATAGAGGGTATTAAAGTTGATGTAAGTACGAAAATTAAAAAAAATATTAGTTGGCTTATTTATACCGCACTAATTTAGTTAAATAAAATATAACAAAATAATAATCAAGCTAAAACTATTAAAGTATAACGATAAATTCATAACTAATGAAAAAAAATATTGCTTGTTACTTATGTGTTAGAGTGAAGTACAAATTAGGTACTACATAAAATAGAATAACTACTTTATTTTTGATTATGGTAATTAACTAACCACAACTTATAAGAATGTGAAATGATTTAAATAATATAATAATACCGTAGAAAACTTTCGTTACTTTACTTCAGTTTAAAATACAATTCAACTTTCGTTGTTTTTCTTCAGCTAAAATACAATAATATATGTGTACCTAAGGTAAAAATTTAAAATTCAAAAATACATAATTACTATTTTCAGTACATACAATGAATTTATGCAACCTTTTCTCACAATAGTTGGTGGTGTAAAGTTCAAAACTGTTGTCTTCCATGCATTTGATAGGAGTTTGATTCTCAGCCGTAGCAATTTATTTTTAAATTAATATATACATGGCTTGTTCAAAAGAAAAAAGTGAATTTTGAATTTTCGCGGGCTGTGTACATTCGATTATCGTTTTTTGTTTATTTTGTTATGTTGGTACACATATGTTTACCATATGTTAGCATTATCAGCCATTTTGGATTAGTGCTTTGTTTTTGACAACTGGAAACGTCAGTCACGTTTTTGTGTGTTCTTCGATTTTTTACTTTTGACAAAAATGGATCAAAGAATAAAATCCATGATTTGTTTTTCCACAACTCCAGGACGCTCATCGTCATAAACATCTTCTCGGCCTTCTGTAAAGTGCTTGTACCACTTATAAACACTTTTTTTGAGACAAAGTAGACTCGCCGAATGCCACAGTCAACATTTTAAGTACGTTGGAGCACTTTATTCCATTTTTAAACGCAAAATTTAATACATATTCTTTGATTATTTTTTTTCAAAAGTAAAAAATCTAAGAACACACAAAAACGTGACTAACCTTTCCAGTTGTCAAAAACAAACCACTAATCCAAAATGGCTGATAATTCTAACATATGATAAACATATGTGTACCAACATAATAAGAAAAAACCAATAATCGAATGTACACAGCTCGCGTAAATTCAAAATTCACCTTTTCTTTTGAACAGGCCTCGTATATATTTATATATACATATTATTTATTTATTTATTTTTTTTTGCTTTTTTTTAAATATTATTAAAAAGAGTTTATTAATTATATTAAAAAATAAAGGTTTTTTTTTAAATAAAAATTTGAGGCAATTAAAAAAAAAAATTAGGTGTATCTGTGAAAAATTATCAAAACCAAATTCAGATGGAACTAGATTTGTGGGACGTTCCTTACATGAGAATCTTCTCGACGCTGAAATAATCAGTGACAGAAACAAAGGAGAGCGAGTTTTTATAACAAGACCCAACTTAAAGTACGGCAATAATAATAATAATACGGCAATAGTAATATCCCGTGATTTTCACGGGTTACGCTGGTTATAAATGAAAAAGTTCCAATAAATAATTCGAATCCTCCATTTTTCTAACACAGTATAACGTGACGTTCGTGTCATATGGCTGCACAATGCACCCGCACATAAACTTAATGAATTATTTCGTTTTTCAATATCGCACCAATAATCCCCGTGGCTTAAATTTTATGCCTTTTCCGTTATTCTTTTGTGATAAGTGTGTTTCTGCACTAGAGCCTATACCGCCCGTAGCCAGCGGAACAATGGCATCTCATAATTTGGGGGATGTTGATGGACTAATGTGGAAGGAGGAATTTTGGATGTTCCTGGCAATTCAGATTTAATCACATAGCTAAAACAATTTTAAGCAATATTCCGAATCTGAATGGTTATCTCTCACTGGATTGATACTGTGTTTTTTAATTTTTTTTTTAGGTTTTTTAATTTTATTTAAACAATAATTATTATTATTTTTAATTTTTTTTTTAAAAACAATTTTTATTTATATTAATTAACTAAAAATTGTTTAAATAAAAAATTAAAAAATTATAATTATTGTTTAAATTAAATTAAAAAACCTAAAAATTAAAATGGAGTTCTACAAAATAAACTTAAGAACCATAAATTGATACTGTGTTTGTTCATTCAATGGCTACCCAAGGATCTCATCTAACTTAAAACCGTCCGTGATTGAATTAACGACTCGGTTTAAATTGCATTTCTATACTTCAATGCGTACTTGGGTACCATGTGTGTAACCTTTCAATCAGTAAATTCCCATTGCACCAGTATAACCATATTTTTTAAATTATAAAGCCCGTAAAAGCGCTTATTAAGAAATGTCATATCAGATTACTTTTTATAAGTTCGTGTTAAAAATTCTTTAATGAACGCGCATGTGATGTGCATAAATGTGTTTTTTCAGGCTAGATCCAAAATTTCAAATTTTAGATCTAGCCCGCAGTAACTAAATTCTATAATATTTCAAACATACAATCTTTTTAGCCTATTGTATAAATATTAATTTTATTTTCCCTTTTAATTTGTAATACCTGTTATCTACAGTTTATCTAAAAAAATCCAGTTTCCATCTGTTTAATCCATATAACTTAAAATGCCTATTTGGATTACCTTAATTTCTTTTGAAATTAAGGTAAACCTTTTTATTTGGATACTAATTATTGAAATAATATTTTATTATCTTCTGGTTTTTTTTTTCTTAAATGTTACTAATGCTGTTTCGTATTAAATTAAAATTCTTTTATGATTTTTTCATTCCCGGAATAGGTTCATTTCAACCCATTGGGAAAAAATAATTATTTACAGACTTACCTAAATGATAATATTGATCATCTAACTAAGCTAATCTGAAATAAACTTCAAAATCGACTCCTGCCTGTGTATAGCGCCCTTGAGGTGAAATTCACAAACTGATGTTAAAAGCATTATTACATATTATTAATAATAACTGATTTTTTTGTATTTCAAACAATTTACTGAACAATCACATAGTTTTTTTAAAAATTAATGCACGGAACGAATATAAAATAAAAAGTTTTTATACACGAGCAAGTTTTCAAAGTACCTAAACACACCAGGAGCGCACAAGAAAGGAGAATATAAAAAGGCCAATCGGTGTACTTTGTGTGAGCCTTCTGTAGCTAAACAAACTTTGTGCATCTCAACAATCTGCCTGCGTCAGTCTTTGTGAGAGTTGCCTGGCATGAGAGCAAAGTGAAAATCTATGCATAGGAAAGCTAACTTCTGGAACCTTTGGTGTTTCTCAAGTGGATAAGTGGATTGTGTGTCACTTTTCCGCTTTTACATTTAAGCCTGACATTTACATAGTATAATGTAACACTATTCAAATTATTTTTCATTTACTTTTCGTTATTTTTCTATTTCATAAAATATGAAATCTGTTCATTATTAGCAAAACATTGCTTAAACACGTAACAATTTTTTTTATTGATTTTCTCTTCTTCTAAATACAAGTAAAAGCATTTTCACATAAGAGTAGAACGAATTATACGGGGTAAATAAAAATGTTTTGTGATGAAAGAAAAATTGCTTACGATTCGTGAAAACTACATGTGCGTAGTTAAACAAATAATCTCACATCTTCATGACATCAAGTAAAATGTAATCAAGAATTGTATATACAAAGCAATGAGGCCAATTTCCTTGACATAATAGAACTATATTTCACTTACCCGACAAATTTCATTGTTATTTCATATATTTCATTGTTATTAAAATTAAAATATTATCATTTTTAATATTGGCTAGACTGTAATTCCAGCTTTTTTGTTTAGAACCTTAGTAAATAATCTAATGTTTCTAGAATTTTATTCATTATTTACGGAAATACCAAAGGCCAAAATATATCCAACTGGCTGTCAAAAACAAACTTCATGAACATTGCTGACCAGAATGAGGGTGTGAGTATCTCGCAGTGCCAACAGAAAAGTGGCTGTAATACGTTGTGTTAAAATATGAAATCCTGAATCTCTATAATATAATAATAACCTGAATGGTCTTCATACGGGCTATCAGATAATAAAACTATCTTATCAAATGCAGATCAAGGGATAACTAAATATATTTCAAAAATTATATTCAAATTTAAAGAGAGAAACCAATTTGTGATATTTTTTTCAGCGTGCAGAACTCGAAGCTATAACCAAATCTTAAAGTAAAATTATCGCTCTTAGTAAAAATGTGTATTAAGTATTGTCTAGTTGTTCTTTCTAAGCCACCTTCAGTCAGCTAACGGAGTATTTATACAAGATAAAAGAATAACTTTTAACGTCACGTAACACCAAGATAAGAAAGACAGCATGAATAAAGTAAGTTTAAACTTACTTTCACCTTTATCCGAAAGGTTCTATTTCTATATTTTATAATCAATTGTTACCAAGTATTAAAAATGATAATATTTCTATTTAATATGCTCTTTATTCATGGATATTTACAAATAGTTATCGTTTGAAAACAGATGAAAGTAAAGGACACAATTAATGTCATTTGAGAAAAATGTTGCATTATCTACATTAATGAAATTTCCCATCCGCTTGGAATGAATATTTATTAAATATGGTGCCACAAAATACTTAAATATTTGAGAAAAGTTAAAAATTATCCAATTTCAAACAAAATCGATGTTTTTATCCCTGACTTGGATGTTGTGAAAATCCTAACTTTAGTTTTAAACGCATCCGTTAGTAAATGCCCATAGCAAGGTCCAGTGGGAAAAGTTGTTTTTGATGAACAGTAGTTGATACGTAATATTTAATTCGTAACTATTACGGTGATGGTAAAAAGAGAGTAGAGAGAGTCTACCTCGAACGGCTAGTTAGCGAAATATTCCACTCGTATCGCTGTGGAAGAAGCGATGTCGGGGTGGATTTTTCAGTCGGAACTAGTCCGCCAAGTGAGTTGGGAATATTTGGATTGTAAGTAATACATACTCTTTAATAATGTTTTCACAAAATTATTACATACCAATCGTCAATCAACAAAAAAAAAAACTCAATATCTATTCTAGCCAGAGTGCTGCTTTGTCCTCCTCCATTACGTCCTTCAAAATGTCGCATCACATAAGAGTCACATAGCGCTTATAATGCTGTGGATGAGAAAACAATCATTACTGTTTTATCAAACACCGCGCATGCTTCTTAACAGTCCTGTTTTAATTTAGAAACACTAAGCAAACTAGATTTTAAAAACGCTCTTTCGTTGACTCTCGTGTAGCTAGTAGTATTTGCTAGCTTGCTGTGCGTCCACCATCTGCTTTAACGAAGGTGTATTTACTTGCAGCATCACATGTCAGACGACAAGAGAGTCATGATCAAAGGAGTCACTCTCAAGTCTTCGGGGCTTTACAAATGCGAGGTCTCTGCCGAGGCCCCAGGATTTTCATCGGCGAGCGGAGAGGGCAGAATGGAAGTTGTTTGTAAGTTACCTTATTAAATTTGAGTTATTTTAATATTTTATATATGCACAGTGAAGATACAAAAGTGTGTATTGCCTTAGGTTGATAAATGGTAGTGCATTTGTAGTTGCAGAATCGCAACAAATTAAATCGTGGTCTTTCTGGCTTGTTCGTTGTTGACAATGATTAAATTATGTGGCAAGATTCTAACATGTAAGCCATCCGGAATTTAATTATTGACGAGTTGCGTTGATGAAGGTACCCGGTTACCCATATCATGTTATAAAACACAGTGGAAAATATCTGGAATCCGAATATAAAGAATATTATATTACAGTAATTAGAGTAAAATCATAAGTTAGAACATTCGTTAAATCATTAATCGAGAATTTAATACATAATATTACTTACTTCAAGGGCGTATTTTTAATGTTTGGTTTTGTAAATAAACATGTTTATTTTTATATTTTACATGAGGACTATACTTTGAACAGGTCAGAAGTTAAGTAAATATTTCTAATTGTTTTATTTTGTTTTCATTTTCCAAGACGATTCTTTTTTATAAGTAGAAAAACACAAACTAAAGTGTTTTTGTTCTGAAAAATCCAAAATGCTAGAAACGTCACTTGTATATTATAATATCAAGGTAATTTTAATGTGCGCAGTTCAAAGATTTTACAGGGTAATGGTTTTCGTGAATGACTTCGAGTCTTCCTTTCACTAATTTAGGAATGTAATTTTCGTACTCTTCTGTCATCGACCATATGCTTCCCAAGACAAGCAAAACACATTCCCTCACAAGCAAAATAAAACTACCTACTTTCCCTTAAATCTCATTGACTCTATTGCGATTTAAGATAAGCTGTTACTATCAAAAGTAGGTACAACATTTGTGAGTTTTAGATCTGCCCAAGGACGGTCCCTTCATCACGGGAACTGATAAGGAATACCAAGTGGGGGAGACCCTCTATTTGAATTGCACATCGGGAAAATCATTCCCAGCTTCCGTGCTCCATTGGTACGTTAACGACGAAAAGGTTTGTACCGTTTTTCAATTTATCCTCTCGAATAGTATTGTGATATTTCCTATTTTATTAATAAAAGGTTTGAATGTTGGGTTTCAACAATGTCCAGTACCTACATATTGGGAAAACTGGGTTATTGTCGCAGATGGGGCCCACTTTATCGGCAGATATTCGTCGAAATCTATGCTTAACCATACGTTGCGGTTGAACCGGATTGTCCCGGTTTTAAGGAATGCGTACGCTCTGAGACCCCGGCCGGCTTGTCACTTTGTTCCGGTTAGTAATGTAGTACGCATCCGTGGTTTCATCAATCAATGTTCGGATCTTCCAACTGTGATATGAAATAAACTGAAAAACAACTAGAAAAATATATTCAACTCACCAAGAAGGTTTATTTTATTTGTACTAGACATGACCACTCCTGACAAGAAAGCGCTGTCCATTTTGAAGTTAGGTCGGAGGGAAGAGTTAGATTTGATATTGATTTGATCCATTGTTACTAAACGTCTACACTATTAAACCGATCTTTGTGCGTTTTGAAATTAAACTTATTTTTTGTTTACTTACAATAAATCCTTCAATGTATTTACTTTGTACAAACTCAATTCGAATCACTTCCTGAAAAGCTACGGCGTTGGTCAAAGAGTAATACACCTATTTCCGACGGTGGAAACGCAAGGCTGTCCGAAACGCTGGCATAAGAAGAAAACGCCAAGCGACTCAGCACCCCAAAAGTCAACCAAAATAATGATTAAATATTTTAATGGTAGGCTCGTGATTATTTTAGTTTATCCACGAAAAAACGCGGGTAACTAAGACGATGAAAAAGGGTTGTATTCGTGCCAATACGATAGATCGAGAGAGTTATAATAATAGTAGTAAGCTATCAATTCAATAAAATCACAACACTCAAAAACACACCAACAACAAGCAATAATAGATGATACGAAAAAAAGGTATTACCATAAATGAAAATACGCGTAGAAACAAACAGAAAGAACAGTAAACATTTTTTTCATATTCATAAAATTTGTTCGAGAACATCAACCATACAGAACCTTATTTTTATTACTACTATTTTTTACGAATGTGATATTTCATATGTTACATATTCGTTTACTTCATTGCATTTGGAAATTATTGTAATTTATTATGGGTCGGGTTTGAAATAATGGAACTGGATATCACGATTCTTGATTAATTACTCTATCTGTTTCTATGCGGAGTATATAGTATTCAAGAACCAAATAGTTTGTTTGACAGGGTGAAAATTAAAAGCTATCGTAAACTTTTTGTAAAATTTGTGGTTAAATGTATAATTTCAATATGGTCTGTGTCCTCTATCGTTTGAAGTTATTAAATTGAAAAAATATTTTTTTTTCGCAAAGATCGACCAAACAAACCAAACTAGTTTTAAAGTAGCAAACTCTGCACATGACACATTTAATTTGTCAATTTATTATAAGTTATACCATATTTTAACATAATTTTTAAATTCGGTATAGATTTCAAATAAGTTGAAAGCCATTCAATCATAATTTGGTAACCATTAACTATTCTCATGTATAGAAAATCAATCATTTATAGAAAAATGCCCGTAAAAATACATTGTGGTTTTCGGTAGTACAAAAACAAGGAATTAATTTTATTACGAAAGGGTTTCTCGTTTCTTTGATAGAAAACAGTGATTCTGAAAATCCTAGTTTAAAATAATTTTTAAAAATCTCCCACAAACCAACCATAAAACGGATGAGATAGTGTGGAAGCAGTTTAGAAGCGTTCTTTGTATTAACTTAAGCGCTCTGGCTTCACCGCAACATAAACATGGGAAAGCCGCAACTCCAAATCTTTTATTTTTTGGGGGATCTTTTTAGTGTGAATCCTTTAGAGGCTTTCTTAAAAATATGGTTTTCCCACTTTAAAATAGATTTTAGAGCTATGTTGCACAATTTATAGTGACAAGATAGACTATAGTTGTAGTACTTATTATGGTTTATTTATTTCATAATATTTTTGCAGATAAACTTTACAAAACAAAATCCATGTTCATAATCACAAAAGGTGCATTAAAGCCATTAGAGGAATTGAATAGAATTCGTAATTGAAAAATAATATTATTTTTTATATTTAACAAAGCCCGAAATGTCCGAATGATTTTGGTGGTTTTATATACGTACCAATTCCCTTACTGATTAATTAAAATAACTGTACCAACAAACACATGATATAATCCAAGGTGTCCATAAACGGTGAGAATGACCAATTAAGTTAATACTCGATATGATTAGAAGCTTATTGACGGGGGTATCAGATACTGCCATCTCAGGAGACTTGAGGTGTGAAGAGGGAGAAGAAACAACGATTCATCCACCTTTGTAGTTCCCATGTCCCGGCTCAATGGGACGAAGGCCCAAATACCCGAGCAGCCACGTGCTGGATCCAGGAGACTGTGGCACCTCCAATTCAGGTTATTTTGTGAGACTAAAGGGACTGGAGGTGGAAAGGTAAAGGGAAAGGGGGAGTTTGAAAAGTTCCTGGCTATTTACATCTAGTCGTTAAACACAGCTAATTCCATTTTAAATCGAATTTCGATTCTGAATGGTTGGCTATCCTCAGAATGATAGTAAGAGTGTCTACCATTCAGAAATGTGACTCAAATAGACAATATATCATATAATGATTTTAATAATACCATTTTTTTTACTTTATTTCACTATTTTTCCTCCCCTATTAAAATATTCTTCTTAGTCTTTCATTCCGCTATAAAAATAGTGGAATAAAGTTAAAAAATTGTTATTATTAAAATCATTAAAATGGAGAAATATAAATAATTTATCATATAATTATAACTATTTGCGTAATAACACCGATAACCAAAAAAAAATTAAAAGTCGTGATTGAATTACAAACCCGCGATTTCTGCCACTGAGGTTGTTACACATAAGGGACTGAGCAACAAAATAAAATATGGGAGACGGTACAATTGGAAAATGGTCTGAACGCTTACGGGAGCTATGCAGAACTTCTCCGTATCGATATGTTTTTGACGAATCGAGAGAACGCCGCTGGTGCCAACGACGCAGTTCTCATACACCCGTAAGATATGCATGATCGTGTCATGTATATGCATTCATCAAAGCCTATCCAATCCAGATAACGGAAGCCCGCTCGCTGATCCAGTTCGAGGCCTCACACCACCAGCACGGGCTGGAGAGCACGACGCTAGGACTCGCGCTCACCGTGCGCGCTCACCACGTGCCCGGCGGAGTGCGCGCGCGCTGCGTGGCGAGCGCGCCGTGGCCTTCGCACTCGGACCTGCCCGGCGCCGCCCCACTCACTGATAACAGAGAGGCTCTCGTGCTAGGTAATACTTTTTATTAATTACCTTATTTAGTAACGAAAACATTTTCTTATGAAATTTTTCACGAAAATTTCGACTTGGAATTGGAAAACCGCTAATAAACTTCCATTGCAACCATTTTCCGCTTGTAGTGATATTAGGAGTTTAAACATTTTCAGTATCAAACATCTTGCATGTATAAAATAGGTTCGAACGTGCCAAACCTGTTCGCAATATTATATTGATTTTAATCACGAAAGAAGAATAATTAAAACCATCATTATATTGTACGCAGTATAACAAGATCAATAGTTATACAGTCTTAAATACTTACAACAAGAACAAAGTGAATATAAAGTTTGTTTTTCGAGCTGATTAATTTATAAGACTAATATTTTTAGAACGCTGCTTAACGTTTGTACTAAAGTTCCTGCTGGGCTGAGAGTACTAGCGTCAAGTAAACGTCAGACATGACTTCAGAGGGAAGCCTTAACAATGTGAATATTATGAATTTGGAAACTCACCAAGGTTGGGGTGTTTCAATTATTCGTCACAAATCAACGATTAGCGCCATATTATTTATTTTTATTTTTTAAAGGTCCCCGTTAAACGTCCATTCTGGGCCCGTTTCAGTTTTTGACAAACCTTCAAATGACAAAAAAGGCTCTACTCATTGAATCGTGACGATGTCAAATATAACGAAAGTTTGAAACAACTCGTACTAAGGAATTTTTATTTTCATTCGTCGTTGTCGTTTTTATTTTATTGTTTGCAATCCGTATCTAGGAGTATTTCTAGATATTATTATCATTAATTATATAATTCACAATAAGCAAAGTTATGTTTAACAAACACAAAAACCCAATCCAGATTATTTTTGGTTCACATTTGACCCGATTTTTGGCTCGGTCAGATGTTTGTAGGGTTTTTGGTTACCAGGGAAACGAAACAGTGCTTTTAAAAGTTTTTATACGTCAATGTGATGTTGATCCCCTTATTTTATTGTGTTGGTTTTTTAATTTGTAAAACCTTACAAATGCTTTTCTTTAAATTTAAAATTAATCAATTTATTTAGATGTTCTTATTGAGTTCTGTTAGTTATTACGGTATTTTTATAGTAACAATAGTTTCTTTTTTTGTTTTTGCTTTTGTTTGATTTTAAACAAGAAGTGTAGACCGCTGAAATGTTTGCAGTTATTGGCTAAACCCAAAATTGCTAGCAATACAAAGTCCCGATTCAAATGCTCGCTTGGAAGGATATTGTACATACTCGTATAAGCCGCTCTATTGTTTGATCATGATTTATCAGATTTCCATATTACCAAATCTGTATATAAATATATCTTCTATTAAAGAAGCCGCTTTTCAAAATCGCCGAATGTTTTCTTCACCTTCAACTAACATAATTTTTCAGGCGTGCTGTCGAAATACTTTAAGAGTTAATTAACACAGCAGAATACTTTTTGTTTTTGTTTTAAAAAATAATGACATTTCTCAAGAGAATTTTTCGTTCGAATCGTTCTTGTGCTTTGTGAATTGAAGAATAATACGTTTTACCGGTGGTTATTTGGATTGGTGTACCATGTATTGAATTATTTTAGTTGTACCAACAGAAAACAAAGCTTTAAGAAATTAGATACACATTGACCTATGACCGCTGATATATATTTTTAATATTCTCAAACATACCGTTACCTGTTTTGCAACATCGTGATTTTTTTCCCAAAAGTACAAGAATAAACTTGTTTGATGGGCATTTTTGCCATCAACGATGTACCGAAACGTAACGAAATGTCGGAATGAAATTTTTCATATCCTGTCGGGTGGCATTATTTCTGTTTATTTTTAATTGTAATGTTTTTTATCCCGCAGTGAAGAGCGCCGCTTCTGTCGTCAGCAAACATTTAATTATTTGGATTGCGCCGCTCCTCCTCGTCACGCACACTCTCGTTAACGGCTACCACCAGTACCACCAGTACCACCGCCACACGTGACTCGCTTTAACTGAACATTCAAATCTGGCTGTGGTTTCATTAATTTAATCATGATTTCTTTTATCACCATTCCTTGGCAATTCACCAATCTTTTGTAGCGTGTGTTGGCTTTGTACTTATGACTCCCGTAAATAAAATGTTGATTACTTGTGTCATTTTATTTTAATATCTGATAAAGGGACATCACTATGTGACTGCATTACCAATAGTTATTAGGTTTTGGGAAAATCAAAGTTCCACAAAATTAAATGAATACAATTTTAACGGTTATTTTTAAGAGGTTTTAAGGCTGATTCACACCAACGTCCGGTTCCGCTCAGTGCCGATATTGTTCCGCAAGAGAGCTTATTGATATGGTATGAATATCGATCAAGGAGTATGTGCCAAGACAAAGTTGTGTGGCAGTATATCCTTCTGCCCACCCTTGTGATATTTAACTAGTTAGTTAGTTAAATAATTATTTTGAATTGTAAAAATACTAACATCGCTGATTTTTTTTTATCAAAAATCATTTTTTTATCACTAAATAATATTTTTATTAGTTATTAATTATTTAAAAAAAAATCTGCGTTGTAAGTATTTTTACATTTCAAAATAATTAAATAGGTAGTTAAATATCACAAGGGTGGGCAGAAGGATATACTGCCATACAACTTTGTCTTGGCACATACTCCTTGATTGATATTCATACCATATCAATAAGCTCTCTTGCGGAACAATATCGGCACTGAGCGGAACCGGACGTTGGTGTGAATCAGCCTTTAAAGTGGTGTCAGTGTAATATATTATTGTGATGTTTTTGCGTATTTTGTAATTAATTTATAAATTGTATATTTAAAGGCAACACGCTTATAGCTCCGTTATAATCTCTAACTTATTCTTCTGATGCCCTATCCTATCGAAGATGTCATAATTACCTCTAACTATTTCTCATAAATGATGAGTATAATAAAGAAAGGTTACAATAGAGCCTCAGCGGCAGGACAATAGTCCCAGTAGTCATTAAATAAGAATAATAAATCTTATGTCCTTATTTTCTTAATTCTTACAGCGGGTAGTGGTATTCACTTCAAACCTCATATAATTTTATATGTTTAATAGTACTAGTAAAATTGACGTGAACAGTTTCACTGATTGCCGATTGAGATATTTCGGAAAAAAACAACTTTCATACATTTTTGATAAAAAATAATGAACCTTGTTTAATAATGTAAGCATGAGTATATGAATCCCATATCATAAAATAGATTTTATCCTGTTGGAAAATAGTTTCAAATAAAACAAATCTTTTAAAATTTAATAACTTTGAGGAGGTAAATTAAAAAATATGTTTTTATAGGTACAAAATTATAAAATTCTTTAATCAAAGTAGTATTTACAAAAACACATTTTGTGATTTTTTAAATCTTCGTACCCAGACATTTTTTTATGTAAGAAATAATTTTGAAATTACTCTAAAGAACAATGTTCAATTTGAACTAGTGTGGTTAATCTAATTAGAATTATCAAGAAATAATTATGGCATTAATGTAATATGTACTTAATGTATACTTGACGTCGAACGTAAAATAAACTCTCATTTACCAATTGACTGTGATTTATTTAACAAACTTGTTTGTCACATAATTATAGGGTAAAGTAAGGTAACTTGCAGTAGTTTTTTAAATATTTACAGCTGAATAACCTATCGCTATATGCGCTTCAAAACTCAACATTAGATGGAAACATATCTAACAATCGACAAATAATTTACAAACGACGATCATCACACGCATCTCCACTGGTACAAAACTGTGATGCGTTGGTCGTGATAAAACATTCGCATTTTGTTGATTTCGAGGAGACCTGTTTTATTTCATTTACTGTGATTTTATTATTTTCACAACTGAAATCAATTTATATTGATATGATTGAGAAATAGAAGCAGTTTTTTTCTGTACAATTTTTATGAATGTAACATTTAGGGTTTTGCCGTGATTCTTTAGCTAATATTGTGAAAATATTAACTTTTTACCTCCAAATTTTAAGCGCCCGTTTTAAGAATTTTTGAATGGTAAATTTTTATCGATTTTTTAAATTTCTACATATATTAAAATATTGTTATATGTATTACGACATTTATAATGATATTTCATCACAGTTGCCTATCTTTTTAAAATTGCATAGATTTGATTTATTTTTCTTTGCAAGAGAGCAAACATTAAAAATAATGCGAAAGTCAAACTACAAAAAAAAAACGCAAAAAAGAGTTCGATAAAATCGACCAAACAAAATGTCTACCGGGATTATAGTAAAATATTTCATTACTGCTCCAAAAATGATCAAGGAATAAAATAAGACGATTCACAAAACATCTAAAGATATAGGTATTCCGTACAATACGCTAAAATATATATTTGTCTAACTCTCCTAACAGAAAACTAACTATACCAAAACTGGGTAGACTATTTGCCTTATCAGTTGAAGTCGAGTAAAATATTTTAAGTTACATAGTAGAAATGCAGCAGCTAGGTTTTGGCTTAACCGTATTGTGGGTGAGAAAGCTTGCTTATGACCTATTAAATGCTGATAAGAAATCGGCTAGCAAGGTGGTTGATGAAGTACAAAGAACAATATGGATTCACTTTACGGGTACCAAATGAAAAAAAAATCATCCGCCAAGTGTCTTATTCGACTACTAGAAAAAGTGGACCTAAGGTCAGATGTTCCAGGTAACCAAGCAGCTCGCCCCTCAGGACTTCAAAAACAACCTTCTACCATCGGCGTTTGCCGTAGAACATATTCTGATGATATCAGAAAGAAAAGTGATGCATCGGTGTTCGTTTTGCTATGTTCCTTATCATGTACGCTGCCAAGACGAGTCCACAGAATAATACATAATGTGTGACAAGTGCAGTGGATCCATGAATTCGAATAATGATGAATAGTAGTTGTAATCGAAATAATATTTTAAGTATTTGCATACTTGATCATATTGCCAAATTACCTGCCCCCTATTGCCAAATTTATACCCTATTGCCAAATTATTTATCCATTTCTGATACATCAATAAGTTTAATGTAATGTTTAAATAAATAACTTTATCAATATTTATTCTCTACTTAGATTGTTGACATTACAATCTTTATAGCATTCCTTAAAAAGAATTTTTAAAAATATTTTAAAGGGTACATTTTTTTAATTTACTCAAAATACTGCCAAAGTACCTTACCTTACCGCCCTACATGATGTATGAAACACGGCGTGTAAACTTTGTGACAATGCGTTATCTGTGTTTTTATCAGATTTTGAAGGCCGTTAAATACATTTTGTTGAGAATCAATGGAGCCTTAGTTTCTTTATTATAACGCGCATTACCGTGATTGCATATTTTGACAGTTCTTATTCTTCTTTTTGTTTTATATGGGTTATGTTAGGGAACATCTAGGTCTGCGAGCCAGTCTAGGGCCTCGTTAATTCTGGGAGCGAGCATTCGTTAACCGCTTGTTCGGTGGTGTGCAACGCACCGCATTCACACATCGCCGACTCCTTCGAAGGCTCCTTCGTTGCAACATATCGGGACAACGACTGTAGGAGCACCTTATCCTATTGATGTAGGACCATGATTATGTACAGGTACGATGGGCATTTCTCACGTCAGCCAATTGCCACTCAAGTTTCCACTTGTCTTCTGGAGTGAGAGCTAACCGAAGAAGTCTCTCTCTCCGTCCATCCAGAAGGGTTTTCAGAACTTCAAGTGGTATGCAAGGTGAGACATGACATGTCTTGTATTACAGTTCTTATTTATCAAATCTGTCAAAATAGGCAAGTGGTGGTCACGGTAACAGTGGTTAAAAAGCAGTTGATTTAACCCCTTGTTTAGCTAGATACATAAACAAGTCACACTCTGCAGGTCCACTATAATAACGTATTTATAAAACTATTTGTGCTCCCACGCTATTGCACCGCTTCGACGATTTTCGCCAAACGGCGTATTAAGAACTTTGCCTGTCTTATGAGACAGCTGGCCTCGACGAATGACTGAGCAAGTGCAATAATTCAATTTACAAACATCATATGATACGAAAAGCTCAATTAATAAGGAGTGGTAGCTTTTTTATGAAAAATACTGCTACAGAACGTGAAAATATGATATTCACGTAAAACAAAAAAAAACACGAACTGAAAATTCAGTTTTTACTTCAAAAAAATTATAAGAGGACATAAAAGGTACAAAAATATAATTAAATAAAAAACACACGTTGTTTAAATCCACTTTATTTTTGTATAAGTCAACTAGTTTCGACTCTGCTGAGTCTTCAAAGCAGAGTCGAAACTAGTTGACTTATACAAAAATAAAGTGGATTTAAACAACGTGTGTTTTTTTATTTAATTAATCATGTCAATCCACAAAGTGTTTGCTTATTCTGATAATTTAAAAAAATATCCATTTCACCATTGAAAAATATAAATCGAATCTACACAAAAATCGTGTATTGTTATAATACATAAAACCATTTCACTGTGATTCAAATTGTCACTAAATACAATTTCATTAATTGTAGATATATTTCGACCAAAAATAATTTTATTCTGTATTTGGGATGAAAGCTATTTAGTTTGCATATCACGTCCTTAAAACTCGTCTAGAGTTTACAGAACATGCTCGGAATTCCCATTTGCCTTATTATTATAATTAATCGTTCAAATTGTTAACGCCAACAAAAATAAATATGCTACGGCAGACAGAGCGAGAAACTGCATTGATGCTATTTTAGTTTATTTCACATTCACTTAGTTGAGAAGGTTCATAAATAACGAGAAAGTAGTTTTAGTAGTAGTTAGTTAGATAAAAATGCGAACAAAACAAAAATATACCAACATTGTTGAGAAAGACATTGTTGTTTTTTTTTAAACTTATTAATTACCCCGTTTACTTCAGTCGTTTAGTTTCATTTCAAATTAACAATAAGTTATTACAAAGGGGTCTATTATTTACAGCACACCTTTAATGATCTTCTTCGGTGATTTATTATTCGGTATAAATATAGGACTAAAAGACAATTGGAAAGTCCTCTTGGATATTCGTTAATTTAGAAGCAAACGTAGAGCTTTTCTTTCTTCCACATCCACGCGTCTTCGACACTCTCAATTGCCTAGATTTGTGATTTCCGGCTTCAACGTTGACCTCTTTGAAATCTTTCCACTTGGGTGTATGTTGTGCTAGTTATTTCATCCCCCCTCTATGGTTCACGATCCTTTAGTTATCAGATTAAGTATTATCTTGTCCAAAGGTCCCTACGCTCTATGTAAGCTTCCTCTTCCCTTCCTCGGCCAAACATCACATTTTCTGAACAGATAAACGGAATCACATTCGTCTTTCTTTTACCATTAAAAGTTCCATTGGTGACCACCACCATTTTAGACCACCGCACGTCTTTAAATTAAAATGTGTACCTGACCGACTGAGTTCAAAGGAATATTTGTTTATCGCAGTTATAGCAGTTTTACTACATACTGGTATACTTCCATCTCCATGGAATAAAAACACATGTCAAAGCGCTTTTAAATTGTTGACATATTTCACCAATCTATAAAATTATAATATTTATAAGATGTGTATTTTTCCCTCCATAAAAATCTATTTTACAACCCACTCTAGGAATACGTCCTACCGATCGATGCCGAAAGTCGAGGAAAATAAAATGCTAATCTTGCGAATAATATCTTATACGAGTGCCTAAAAGAAAACCTTTGTGAGTAAACATGATCTTTTCACATATGTACAGCCAACAGAAAGTCAAACTACGATTCTCTTTTACACTAACATAAAATGTCAATTCAGAAATCCTTTGTCGAATTTGCAATATTTATATTCATTCCCTCAGTAATGCTTCCGATCAAAGTTTTATCCTTCCTTTTTGTACCCACTTAACATTTCTAGGGGATAAAGTGGATATTAAATGCCCTCAATAATGGGAGGGGTGAGAACCCTTATCCGACCATTGGACGGCTCGAGGACTTGGCCTATTGGTCAGGTAATATTTGTGATTCTCTTTATCCCCACAGTCGTTGGAGGCTGAAAGGAGAATTATTATTTTCCTATGCTATTAACTATTTATTTTTTTACATGGAAGAGAATATTTTTATTTGAAAACAAACATATCAACCTAAAAAAATTGATAATCTAAACGAAAAAAACCCTCACTGTAGCATATTGGATTTGTTTGTGTATACACCGAGGTATTAATCATAAATAGTATTCAGTTTTCAATAAAAGAGTTAAACTAATTATCTAAATAAATAATCACACGTTTAAAAAAGATAATTCATATCACTGTTGGCTGTTGGTAAAACGCGAATGTTTGGAGCGCTTTAATTCGTGTCAACTTCCATTATTCATCATTGAAAACACGTGTTATGACGCAAACAATAATTAATTATCACTATTACTTATGGCTTGTGTTCGCTTCTCACGCTCTCCTTTTTGAAAAATATTATTGTATCAGCTCGAATCACATTAATTATAATAGAATATGAATGATTGTTCTTAATAATTTATGATGATTTAACTGATATGGCAAGACGTATAAAACAGACATGTCTCCGTGTAAGTAAACCCTCATCCATCAAACGTAAGCAGGGGCTACCTACCCCTTTACCAGTATTACGCAATTTGTTCTTAATATAAGTATAACTTCACGTGAAATCTCAGGAGTAATGACTCGATATGGGACGTAGAGATTTGTAATGCCGGATTCTTCTACAACACTTAGTCATAGGAGAAGGGGTGGAATCTTTCGCTGATGGATAAGATAGCGCGGAGAAAGAATTGGACCGGAGAATGGAGAGTTTAGACTAACTTTTTCATACGAGTTTCTTGGTGATAATAGTATGGCAATATATAAATTATGTATTCTATCAACAATATAAATAAAATGTTGGTGCCAATAACTGAATATTAGAAAACCATACAAAAAATATAAATACCTTTTCGAATTTCATCACTCCAGAGTTCACTGTTCGAAAATTTTTACTGCTTCAGCACATAGATTTTCCTTTTTTTCTCTCTTAAAAAAAAGACAAACATTTCCGGGCTACGAATAACCTGAAAATATTTGAAAAACTCATACTGCCATCATAATAAGCGGAAGACGTTGCTTGTGCAATGATGGAGGAGCTAGCAGAGGAATTGAACCAACGACGCCCGAGTGGTAATCTACACTGTAGGATTCTATTTTTTCACAAATTGTTGCTCAGTGTTTCAATTTCGTAAGTTAACTATATGAGCCCATAGAGTAAAGTTGGTCTAATGTTAATATTCCGGGAAGAAAACTCTTATACTGTGATAAAGTACTTAGGTGGGACGTGTCATTTGAATTTTCATTCAAGATTCCGTGTCTTCTTAAAACAGCTTTGGAACTAGACGCTTCCGAACTCGCTAGGGAATATTTTCATAAAAACAAGTCCTAAAGTTTTTCATTTAGCTTAAAACTATAAACGCGTACGCGTCAAGGGATTAGCATTCCGAGTGCTTGCCTGCTGGAGGTGAAAATGTTTCCACGTTATCAAGATGCCGAGACAAAAAGCGTCCCCAACTTGAATGTATATATTAAATATAAAATATGGTTGAATTACCATACATAGTACCAGGAAGAGTGCGGCCACAAGTCTAACGGGCTTACAACACATAAATCATGACGTAATGATAGCTTCACGCCAGTTTTGCTTGGAGGGCTTAAGTGTGACCTTTTACACAATTATTTTCACATTCTAACTCTTCTTCGAATCTTC
This sequence comes from Drusus annulatus, assembly GCA_022651775.1. NCBI lineage: Eukaryota > Metazoa > Arthropoda > Insecta > Trichoptera > Limnephilidae > Drusus > Drusus annulatus. The sequence continues at coordinate 274,386 of JAGWCC010000247.1, read as the reverse complement.
AAGGTATAAACATTGTTTAAGACTTTAGTGAGTTGTGCCTTTGACATTTAAAAAGCCGTCATAATTGTGTTATCTTGTCCTTGATATCAATGATAGATAATTCCGAATACCAACGTAATATTTATAAAAATATAATCATTTATTTTATAACTAGTTTGCAATTTTTAGAATTCTTTACGCTTATTCTAATTTAGTTACCTTCTGGTAATTCTTTCTTTAGAATCTTTGGCTGTATGAAACTATACCAGCTACTTTTTTATGGTAGGGGAGAAGTGGCATGTAAGAGCCGGGTTCTAAAAGGGCCGGTAGCTCCCAAACGCATTGGGCAGTATTGACTACAGATTTATATTATTTATTTCGTAGATATACTGTCCATAGATCATCCGCTGTCGTTTCACAGTTGGCAGACAAAACGTTCAAAAATGCGTTTGTTCGAAATCACCGCCGCTAAAAAGTAAGTTTTTGACTATAACTTTGTCGATTTATGACATTATCGGCGGTGAGTTGAATCTATTGCTGCATTAATTAATACAATAAGAATACACTTTTATGTAAAAATTCAAATGACATAATTTTGTATCGCTAACGGTGTGCTTGATTTTGAGGTTATTTAATATTATTAGCGAAAGTTATGAAAGAGTCAGTCGACTCAGCATTCTACGAGCCAGCTCTTTAAATGCCACGTCTGCTCTTACGAAACCTTCCCATGATAATAATATACTATATCTACTGCCTACGCCAAAGCGGAAGAAGAAATTCAAAAAGTGAAAAATTGGCTTGATTCTAACTCCTTAACATTGAACGTACCGAAAACATAATATTTCCTATTTAGTCTCACCAAGTCTTGCAAAAATTCAGCTTTGTACCGAACTTGTGACTGCCCTTGCCTAGAACAAGTTAACAACATTAAATACTTGGGACTAACATTTGACTCAAACCTAAATTGGAAACAACATATTCGTAAATCCATATACTTTTTCAAACAAACACGCAATTTCCTTATCCTCAAGCTTTTAAAATCAATATATTACTCACTCTGCCAATCACACTTAGAATACGGAATCTTAGGTTGGGCAACGCTTCGTCTACTGCCGTTGATCCCATCTTTAAAGCCCTAAAATTCATTAAAATAATTCTGAGACTCCCACTTTCTACCACTACCGATACGATCTTCACTGCCATCAATGTTATGGACTTAAAGCAGCTCTTTGCACGAAACATTTTGATTAATTTGTACAAAAACGATAAAACACAATACAATTCAACACAAACTCTATATAATACACGAACCAAAAATAAAGCACTACTCCAAACTCCTTTTGCAAATACTGCTTTTGGACAAAGACACTTTAAATACATAGCCTACAAATTATACAATCTACTACCAACTACGACTAGACAAATAAAAACAATGACCAAATTTAACATGAAATAGAACATTGGATTTATAAAATAGGTTGCTCTAATATTGCTAACTACTGTAAAACACCTACTTAGACGTGCATACTTCAATTTTCAATCTATCTTTATCTCTAGGCTTATACAATCCCATTTTATATTTTCTGTATTATTCTTTACCTAGATCATAAAACACCTAAAAACATTATAAATGTACCTTATGCACAACCTTTATACTCCCAAACAATATCTATAAAATCTTACCTCCACGTAATAACTATATTCTTATATTTATTTAATTTTATCTTTCTCTTCTTTTTCCTTTTTATTTCTTTTTCCTTTTTATTATTGTGCACAACCTAAACAATATCTTTAAAATGCAACCTCCATGTAATAACTTTGTTCTAATTTTCATTTAATTTCATCTTTAATTTCTTTTCTTCTTTCTCCTATTTATGTCTTTAATTTTTATCTTTATTAATATTTACATTTAATATTATATAATTTATGTACACTACGTCTGTCTCGACACAGGAATATCCTAGTGAGACATACATGGACCAAACCCATGTATTTCTTTATATTTTAGCAAGAATAAATAAATCATTTATATATTTTCACAATTCTGATTCCTAAGACAGTTCTGATGACGAGATTTTAAAATCGTACATTGCAAAAAGAAATAAGAACGAGACAGGGAGACAAGTCAAGAACAAAACAGAGAAACAAGACAGGGGGGGGGGGAATAATAATTTAGTGTGGTCTGCAAAGAAAACTAGGTATAAAAAAGATTTTTGAACTGGCTCAAATATATAATTTATGGGATCATGAATTATGTGGCGTTAAGAGTTTTTACAACTTTTTTGTCTAAATTGCTACAAGAAAATTAATATTTTTTTCTTCTTTATTGGTTACTCGATTATTTTTTTTTTTTTTTTTATTATTATGCCTACTTATGCACATAACTAATAAAACTATTACCTTTGATTATTTACTACGTAGAAATAAAATATGCTTTTATGAGTACCTATGTGTCATTGATTCAAAGAGTTTGGGGCTCCTTCAATATTTCATACTGGTTATAAAAGAGTCAAATTTCAATTGAAAGAGTAAAAGAAAACTTTGATATATAAATGTTAGCTTAATAAGTATATTTCTTGTTGGCAGCATACTTTTCATTAAAAATGCCTTTAACAAAAAAAAAAACCTTGTAAAAAAAAAAGCGGCCCCTACTTATTAGTCATCAATGAAGGTGTTATGTAACCGCACTGTAATTCACTGCGGTATCATGATCAATTATTCATAAATGATTTCAAGCCCATCAGTAGGTATCCGTCACAACGCGTATTGCACTGAGGTAGCCTGTTCAATAATTGAACGCACATAGCTGAACCTCTTGACGCCACTGATCTACCTAACTCAGGGCCGGTTAAATGACATCTTGCGCCCGGTGGAGTAGGCACCAAATGCGCGTTGGGAACGAAATTCTTGTCTTTGGCGAAATACGCTACGATACAATGCATAATTATGAGTTCTAAAATAGCTTTCTCCAGACTCCATACTCGTACAACAGAATCGTGTCAGGTAGTAACTTATCAATTTGTGCGTTAGAATTCAAAACCATAACGGTAAAGACATTTAAAAATACGCCCACATCATAAAGCAAATCCCAAGAAGTTGCCGTGAAGCATCTGAAATCCCCATATTGGAAGTGCAACCATGCGTTTGCTCCGCTCCACTGATCATCTCATATAAAATCGTTCAAATGTTACCAAGACAAATAGACCATAAAGTATCCCATATTATGGGTAAATTTTAAATGAATCGGGGAATATTTTAAGTCAATTTAAATCTTTATTTCCACGGCGCTCTCTACAAAGGTTGCGCCTATTTTTATGGACGTACGGAGGATCCGGCGCTGTCTAGACTGACCAGGTTTTAGCTTAGTTATCAGATTTAGTTCCAAAGGGGATGTCTGTCTATATAGCCAATCTGAAGTCAGAACAGTTGTGAAGGTAGTGAAGGCTATTGCTACAGTTATTACGCTATCAAATCAGGATAATCCCAAATTCATTGTAATATGAGTACGCGTTAATCTTGACTGTACGTTTTACGTCTGTCGTTTACTGAACCTTTAGTAAATTAGACACATCCGAGCTATTCAGCTACTCGAACGAAATTATTGACAATCTCTTGCCCTACCACGCTTCAGCCGAGCGTGTTGTTTAAGAGGACTTCGATATTCACAATGAACCTTCTACAGACTACTGAATCTTATGACTAGGAGCCGCAGACGCGATGGCCAAAACAGAGCGGTAATCAGTACTAGGGAAACACATAACAAAACAAATAACAACAATCGTTTCCCAATTTTAATAGGCAAGGAGTCGAATATGTTGACGAAAAAAATAGTTTTTTTAATTATTGTAAATTATCGTTTCCTGCAAAGTTATCAAAGTTCAAAGCAGCCTATATTGGGGATATCCATCACATTCAAGCTATTTTCTCAACAAGCTATTTTCTCAAGTAACAATACTATCTTGAAGTAACAATATATGGAGGGAGAGCTAATTATTTTTACCTAACCTACACAAACTTGCGATAAATCACTTTCTCCGGGTTTTTGCGTCGTGCACCATGAGAGAGAAAGAGACAACAAATTTCATAGACCGCTTCTACATACTGTCTCAACGATCTTAAGCTCCTGGGTCACCGCGGGACTCCGCCCACATTTTTTATTATGTCACTTAACTTGACATAACTAAACGGTTTTTTAGGTTACGAGTATATGCTATATTTATGTTGATAAAAATACTGTGAAAAAGTGGCCATACGAATAAACAAAAACATTATGTCGATATGTGATATGAATGGATGTATAAATACCTTAGCCTTAGTATAAGCCACACCCAGGTGCGCCGAGTCAGGTTAAAATCATCAAAAACAAGTCAAAAACTGCCTTCACTGCCTTGGATAGATACTACTCTATGTACTCTAAAAATACTATCAATATTTATTCATTATACTAATAAGGTGATAAATAGGGCTTTCCTATTGTGAATTTGAATAACATATACACGATGCAGGATTAATTTGTTTTGACATCAACATTACTTTTATAGTACACTATGAGAATCCGTTCTACCTTTTTCGGAGATAAACCAAAACTTTTTTCAAAAATCCACTTTTGTAAAGATAATTATCTTTCAACATCGACATATTTCAACGGAGAAAATTTAGATAGCTATGTGAAATCGATGAAAATATTTAAATTTTCACTAATACACCGTAATCCATCACAGCCAGTATTTTGGTGTAATCTTTTTTCTGCCCACTCTTCTTTCCTCTTTGATAAATCGAACGATTCAATGATAGAAAAGGTCCTAATTCTAATCTTCTAGTTATTTTATGACATTTGGAATTGTTCCAAAATATTCTGTTATAAAAATAAGTTTACCCCTAATACTCGTATCTTCAAATAAAAAATACGCTTCCGCTTTTTGCCAAGGCGTCCTTGTCATTTAAAATAGAAACAACATTTTTGATTTTTCTAATATCGTTAATTTTCCTAGAAAACACTTTATTTAAATACACTCTTGGATGAGCATATTCACTTGTAGAACAATTAGAACTTTTTTAAACTGTTAAGTTTGATATATATTTTATTTTTTTCTTACTGTGAATACCGCACAAGAGTCCCAACTGTCTAGACCCAGTGAGACCCGTTGTAACCCGGGAATATCAATTCAGATACGGAGGCTTCATTAAATCCGGGGTAAGTTGATGAACTTTTTAGAAATAATAGATATTAACGCAACTATTGACACAATATAAACCCCCAGAGCACAATACTGCTGACTTTTGTAGGCACCTTTGAGCTGCAATCCAAATTGCCAGGAATTAAATCAAGTGACGGAAACGTAATTTTTAATTTTTATTAATTTGACGAGCTTCGTGGCAGATCGGTAAGAACATTGGTTTCAGGTCAAGAGATTGCAGGTTCTAAATCAGGTGAAGGGTAAATTAATGATAAGGTACATACTAGACCTGAATCTAAAAATATTATCATCTCATAACATAGCTCAACTGACATTAACTCCGGGAAGTGTTAGATTTATAAAAATTGATTCATTGGTGAAAATAAATTTCTATTTTAAAATCGTCCATCTGAATAAAAGCTTCTCACCGTCTTAAGCTAAACTTTGATTCGATTCTTTTGTGTTAGTTCTGAAACTGAAATAAAACCTTAAAGTTTCCCGAGATCTGAGGGAAATTTATGGAAAGTAAGTTTCGCGATCGGTACTTTCAAATACCAAGACTGTTATCAGAAGCAATGTTCGACATGAGATATTGCCATGAACAGAACTGAATCAATATTTCTACGCAAAGACTTGTACTCCTGTGTTCTTCGACATTTTAAAATATCTTTACCTATTTATCTTTAGAGATTCCAGAAAAACTGCATCCTATAAAAATATTACTTCCATTTATATTTTTCCTTCAGTTAGTTATTATACACAAAATTATACGTTCTTCCATGTTATGCAGTGATTCCCCCCTCGCCACCAGTGCGTAATTGAAGTCGCTTGGAGGGCGATAAAGAGTTAAAAGTTGTTTGGGGGGCGATTTTATATGATTTTGGGTGATAGGCATACTTTGTGCATTTACTTTATTAAAAACGAGCGAAAATCCACGAAAATATAAAAGAATAATCAAACATAATATTTACGGAATCCACCCTACTATCGAAGTTAACACGTGTTCCTTGTGAGTCGTGTACAAGCACGATGACTGTCAACTGTCGACTGTCAATTGTCGACTGCGACTTGCCAACGTAATATAACGTGTGTCGCGTTAGCAGCACGACCCGACAGGATTCTGTAACCGATTTGATTGTTTCCCGTTCGCTTCAAAGAGCTTGTCCGTGCTTGCATTTATTGACATGCTATAAAACAAATTGTTTTTAAGGAACTGTGTTAGTTGCTTTTTATCGATCAAACTAAGAAAAGAGGTAAAAATATAAATAATCAGATGGCGATATATTCAATTAAGGTATATTTTGTTTATTTATACAAAGCGCCCTTGAAGTGATTTTCCCACGAAAACGGCGCTGTAAAAGTAATCCACTAATTATTATTCGATTTTTCGATTGGTAGATTGAATTTAAAGAAGCTTTTCATTTGAGCTTAATTTTGTTTTTTTAGAATAAAAAATATTTACTGATATCTTTATTGATAGCGAAATCCAGAAAACCTTACACTATTTTATTAATTTGAATCAATGTTACCCTGCATTGCTGAAGTGTTATGCACTGTTCTTTACAAATCTACGTTTGATACATTAAACAAGATTTAATTGTGTAACACTACTATATGAAATGGCTCAAGATGTCGAACAATCTCTCTGTGAAATTTTGCGATCAACTAATTTTTCATAGCTATTGAATAAATCCACATTGCCAGGAAACGAAGCGTTATTGCTAATTAGGCTTTATAAAAACCAAGATAAATTTTCAGGAAATTTCACGTTGTGGAGATATTTTTTCTAAAAAAAACGATACCTTTAGCAAACATATAGTTTGTACCAACAGATGGAGCTGCTGAAATGTTAGGATGTCATCGAAGACCGATATCGTTTCTGAAGCTGGCGGTTACAAACGTTATTGCTATGCAATGTGTGCTTCATCGACAGCATTTGGCAGCAAGAGAACTTAGTGAAAATCTTCACCAAAGTCTACATTTCGTCATTACTGCGGTCAATAACATAAAGTCCAATCCGTTCAACAATAAGATGTTCATGAACCAAGGCGAACAAAATAGTGACAACTATAATAATTTGGTGTTGCACATGGAAGATCGCTGGTTATTTAAAGGCTCTTGCCTAATAAAAATGTAGTTACTCTTTGATTCAGTGAAAAATTAAATTATAAATATTTCGAATGAATCCTACGTAAGTAGCTGTTAAAACTTTAAGATTAAGATGAGAAACTTGGGAGATTTGGGTGATTATAGTAGCTTTTTATTGTTTGTGTACACAAATAGTCCTTTTTCATTCCGATCCGTAGACGACTCACTGATTTATAAATGTTTATTTACATTCCTTGATTGTTACATTCAAAGTTACCGCCAATACTATGAAATAAGTATAGTACAGAAGGTAGAAAAATTTCATCAATTTTTTTTTCAAATATAAAAAACTTTATCCGACACAGGTAGATATCATTACTGCGAGTAAATAAACTTGATTTGTACAATAACTTCCGATAATTATTAGGGCCAGTTGTTTCGCAGAACTAGAACAATCCTTCAAAATATTTGAATTTGACGGATTTCTTTTCAGTGAATGTGACGAAACGTGCTTCCTAATTTTGAAAAAAATGGATCAAAGAATAAAATCCAAGATTTGTTTTTCCACAACTCCAGGACGCTCATCGTCATTAACATCTTCTCGGTCTTCTGTAAAGCGCTTGTACCACTTGTAAACACTTTTTTGAGCCAAAGTAGACTCGCCGAATGCCACAGTCAACATTTTAAGTGCGTTGGAGCACTTTATTCCATTTTTAAGGCAAAATTTAATACATATTCTTTGATCCATTTTTTTTCAAAAGTAAAAAACACAGAAAAACGTGACTAACCTTTCCAGTTGTCAAAAACAAACCACTTATCCAAAATGGCTGATAATGCTAACAAAAAAAATCGATAATCGAACGTACACAGCCCGCGAAAATTCAAAATTCTCCTTTTCTTTTAAACAGGCCTCGTATGTTACTTATAATACAGGTGTTTAATAATTTGTTTGCATTTCATTCATAAATTCAGTTTCCCATAGCTTATATATGACAGAAAACTGTATAATTAATTATCTTTACAACATGAGAAGTTTTGGTGAACAATGTTATGTACATACATTATGTATGCATATGAAAAAGATCAAATGTTCTTGATAATAGATTCCAGTTGACAAAAATAACATACATGGATGTCGATGTTTCCAAACGATTTTAAATCACATAAACCAACTATTTTTGACAATCGTATATTCTAAAAAAGGTTTCAAAACATTTTCTCATAAAAGCGTTAACTTCGGAAGTTTAAATCGTTGGGTTTTATTTGAGTAATATATCGAAATAGTAATAATAATAACGTTACCCCTTAAGTTTTTAGATGTCCGCCATTTTAGTTTATGACAGGTGTCACTTCAACGGCCCGTCAGCGCGTTAACCGCTCGATCTTGGGCGGTCAGGAAATCTGAAGCTTTCGTCAAGTTCCCGCGTTAAGCGTGATCAAACAACCGAATTTGTGAAAAATGACGCTGATTGGCGATTTGACGAGAAAGTTACACTTGAATTTTTCCGAAACAACTGGCCCTTAAAGTTGTTTTAGGTTACAAGCAACATACTTAAAAGTTTTGTCGCAAAAATTAACGGAATAGCAGTGAGGCAATATTTCAGTTGAATATTGTTCTTCTTTGTTTTAATGAGGCTTCTCATAAATTCACTTGAAAAATAATTGAACTCCATAAATAAATTTCAATGGGAATTGTTTACCAGCGCGCGACTGTAATATTGCTGTTGAAACACTTTGTATAATTTCAAAACATAATATAGGGTCCGCAAAATAACTTTTTTTTTTCCAACTAGTGCTTATTTCGTGAATGGTAACACTTAGCTCATGTCTGATTTGACAGATAATTAGTTTTATCCTTCCGCTGAGCGAATATGGTTGTGTATACGCTTGAACAACGCTGGGAAATATTGCGACATTACTTTGAAAATCATGGTAATGTTGCAGAATGTGTGCGAAAATTGCGTACGGTTTTTGGAAGAAGAGAAGCACCGTCAGCTCCGTATGTTCGTTATCTTGTGAAAAAAGTGAAAGAAACTGGCATCCTCATCGATAAACCAAAGCGTGAAAAGCCAAAAACAGTGCGTACACCCGAGAATATCGATGCTGTGGCAGAAAGTGTGCGTGAAGCGCCATCAACATCAATTCACCGTCGTTCTCAACAATTGAACATTTCGGAGACATCATTGAGACGAATTTTGCATAAAGACCTTGGTATGACGCCATACAAAGTCCAATTGGTTCAGGAGAAAAAGTTATTATTCAAAAAAAAAAAGTTATTTGGCGGACCCTTTACATGTTTAGAAAAATATTAATATATTTTTTAACGTTTAACCATTGCATTTTTCACGAATATGAATAGTTTCCTTAGTCTGTCATGTTTTATGTGAGCGGTTGCGTGGCCCCGGACTGTAATCAAAATAAAAGCTATTTGACTTTGGGTCAGCACGCGATCTCTTTATTACAGAATTAGTCACGATTTCCGATTTTCTTTTTTGCTAGGACGGTGTAACATGGAAGCATAATCCTTCACGCGGTGTCGAGTGTGAGCAATCACAAAGGGCTTTAAATCGACGCGTTTAGTCGTTGCAAGACCCGTGTTACCTTGTCCAAGAAGATACTTTTAACTAAGAGTTTTTTAATATAAGATTACTCAATTAATAATCCAGGGGATATTGACGAAAGACATAGTCGAGAAGGACGCCAGTGGCGCTTCACGGCTTCGAAATATCGTGACCAATAGGGCCGTGGGGTTGTTTTTGACGTCACTCTGAAAGGTGAAAATTCCTGATTATATATATCCGATATCGATAGAAAAGTGCACCGGAAGAAAAAAACGTTACAGAATTCTTACATCTATTTTAATTGCATAGGTTAGCTATTTGATATCAACGCCGAACATCCCGTTGTACATTTTGTAAAGTTATATCAAACATTTCTTACATTTAAAATAAATGCAAACAAATCCTTATTACGGACCGCACGTGCGACGCGATGACGGTAGGAACCCATTTCGTATCACCACCACCCCAAAATAATTGTACCCGCCACGTTCGGTCACACTGATCCCACATATAAATAAAGCTCAAACACCCTTTGAACGGGAGCTTCATTGCGAGATAAAATCTGGGCTTTTCCACTCAATCTTTTACAAAACATAAAAACGTTGAACTCAATCTGACCCTATCGGCAGTACGGCCCAAACCCTATTACACATCCACATGGCGGGGCCCTTATCAAAGGTGCGTGTTATTATCTCGCCTACTAATCTATAACACACTCCGAGCCATACCTACCCTTTGGCAGAACACAGCTTTACTCACGGCGCGGCGCGGCATACTTAACTTCCCGAGATGTGAGAGGCAGATAACGAAAAGGTTTGGAACTTGAACTTTTTTAATTATCGGGCTTATTGAGTAACAAGTGACCTGTATTTAAGATAGCGAAACTTGCTTTTATCTAGTGGTTAAGTGTTATAGTTAAAGTAATGAGTGGAAAATCTTGAAATATATTTTATTACGTGCTTATTATGGCTGCATATGAATAATGGTTCCGTATTCGGTGACAACATTCAATGTTTCAGACTCGTTAACTGTATTTGTCAAAATCATAAATCAGTATACGAGTACAACTGTGGGCGCACTTTATTGGGGTTTGTGTGTTTGTGAAGGGACGTTTGTTACGTTTTTGCTTTACTTCATTTACGCTTTTTTTTCATATACCAATACAGACAATTATTCAGCATGGAATTTTTGGGACGCTGCGATTCTTAAATTAATTATTTCCAAATCATCCAGTTGGCACCATCCCGTTACGTTTCTGAGAAGTACTGAGTTACTCGTACATCGAACTAGACTAATATCTTTCCACGAGATAAAAAACACACATTAATTTTACTCAGAATCTAAATCATATTCTAATCATTCTTGTAATTGACATCTAGAAGGCTTCTCATGTTGATGTCCAAGCGATGAAGCGATACGTCGTTTGGGTCTGTTTTTAACTAATTCATTTTCCAAGATTATGGTAGGGATACTCGTATGAAGTTTGTCAGTTTTCAGGCTTCAACTGTACGGGAGAATATCGAGAATCCTGGAGCCCCAAACGAAAACCATTAACTTTTCCGGCTTAACGCCCGAAAAGCTTCCAAACGCTGACAGTGTTTCAGAAGCTCTTAATTAAGCACTACAATATTTTTTTTTAAAATAAATATTTACATCATTTATCACGCGCAAAAGATTATGGCTGACACACAAATAAAGCTATGTATTGGTAGTCAGGAAACGCTACCAGTGGTGGGTGTTTGAATTCAGTAGCTTCCGGAAAATCTATTAATGCAAAAGACAACTTAAGAACACCTCATACAAATTATTTTCGATTCCGATAAATTCCCTGCCACAGTTATAGATTCTAGGTTTCTGGGTTGTAAGTTCAATAATCGTTCTCTGCCCAGGATAAGGGTAATATAGAAGACAAACAGCAGGCACGGGTAATTTAGATAACTGTCGTGGTAGTGCCCGCACTGGAAGAACTTGATGGAACTCTACAACCTTATTTTTTAGAATAGTGAGTATTCGTTTCTCGCCTTACCTCGCCACCGACCAGCCAGTTCTCGGGAAGGACCCGACCACAGAAGCCATTGTCGTTGCCGTTTCTCAGAGGATATAACTTACAAAGTTCTGACTGATTTCCTAATCATTGATGAATTCATAAGATTTTTACCTTGAAAAACGAATTTTATAAAAAAGTTTTTAACCAGTATATTTCAACTTTCTTCTTTTTATTGAACATTTAAAAGAATTATAATGTTTTTCTACATATTATTGACTATTATTATTATTATTATTGACTTTTCTACAGTTAAATGGATTTTTCAAGTCATCATAGCTGATGATGGAAATAATTTTGGTCGTTGGAAATATTATGTTTTCCTTAGAAATTTCCACAAATTTAAGACACAGAAATAAACTTTTGGCTTTGATTCTATTAAAAGGATTGTTTATTTGTTTAATTTCATCATTAAAATCAATTAAAACATTGAAGTTTTAGTATTGCACAGCCCACTTAGTATTACTGGAATAAAAACATGGTACCTATTTTTAAGAAAAAAAAAAAACATAATAGTATGGGACTATGACTATCATAAGACCATGGCTTCGATCATGATATCTACGGAACAAAATCCGCAAAAGCATGTACAGCATTTGAAATATCGTCGGCGGTATCTGTTCCATTATATCTTTTGCATATTCTATGTATAACGATGTGATCTAACTTAAGATGAATAGAATTAAAAATATAATGTAGACTGTAGACTGTAATAATGTGAAGTTGTTTGGTTTCTTCAAACCAGGCACCGTGCAACAAATTATGTAGATCGGCTTCATACAAAGCGTTTAGTCTTTTTAGTTAGAGGGGGAAAGTTATCGCTAAGTACGAGCGAACAGGAGTTTTCTGCTGATTTTCGAGAATTTACTGCTACTGTTCGGATAAGAATTATTAGCTCTAGCGTATGTGATTATTATTAAAACAGGTGGATACTGTCGGTGGCTTATGTACGCTGATACTGTAAGTATAGGTAGATTCATATTCGGGTCAGCTTCTGAAACGTAAAGCAATATGAGTACTAATATTGCTGCATGTTGGTTCTTGTTGTTCTTATACATCTATAAAATAACGAAAGGTATTACTGGAATCGGAGTTTTTTGTATAAACTAATTTTAATGGATAATTTAATAATCAGTCCGGTTGTGACGGAGATTTACTTATAATCAATTTTCCTGAATCGACTTTGAGAATTTTTGTTTATAAGTATGGTGTTCAATAATATTTTTACAACTTTTCTTTTGTTGTACGAGGTTTGTTCAAAAGAAAAGGTGAATTTCGAATTTTTTCGAAAAGTATTTATTTATTCATCAATATCCATTTTCTCCCCTTCAAAGTAATCCCCTCAGATATAATGCACTTTTGCCAGCGCTTCTTCCAATCCTCGAAGCACTTCTGGAATGCGCTTTTCGGTATGGCCATCAGCTTGTTCTTCGATTCTGACTTTATCTCATCAATTGTGGCAAAACGCTTTCTTTCATTGGTCTCTTCTGTTTCGGGAATAGGAAAAAGTCGCAGGGAGCCAAAGTGAATACGGTGGTTGAGGCATGATTACGGTATTGTTTTTGGCCAAATAATCACGAACAAGCATTGATGTGTGAGCTGGTGCATTATCGTGATGCAAAATCCATGATTTGTTTTTCCAAAATTCCGATCGTTTGAGCCGTATTACTTCACGCAAACGTTGCATAACTTCCTTGATGTATTCCTTATTAACCGTACGACCTATTGGCAAGAACTCATGATGCACCACGCTATTGTAATCGAAGAAAACAGTGAGAAAAACCTTCACATTTGATCGAACTTGGCGTACTTTTTTCGGTCTTGGCTCTTCTGGCCGCTTCCGTTGGGATGATTGGGCCTTGGTTTCGACGTCATAACCATATACCCACGTTTCATCACCAGTTATGACCCTTTTGAGCAAATCTGGATCGTCGTTGACGTCATTTAACAACTCCTGACCGATACTAATGCGACGTTGCTTTTGCTCAAAATTTAGCAATTTCAGAACAAACTTCGCTGCCACACGTTTCATGCCCAAAACATCCGAGAAAATTGCATGGCATGAGCCGATTGATATGCTAACATCCTCTGCAACTTCCCTAATAGTGATTCGACTATTTTTCAAAACCATTTTCTTTACTGTTTCGATGTTTTCTTCGTTTGTTGACGTGGTTGCAACTCCAGGATGCTCATTGTCATTAACATCTTCTCGGCCTTCTGCAAAGCGCTTGTACCACTTATAAACACATTTTTGAGACAAAGTAGACTCGCCGAATGCCACAGTCAACATTTTAAGTGCGTTGGAGTACTTCATTTCATTTTTAACGCAAAATTTAATACATATTCTTTGATCCATTCTTTTCAAAAGTAAAAAATCGAAGAACACACAAAAACGTGACTAACCTTTCCAGTTGTCAAAAACAAACCACTAATTCAAAATTGCTGATAATGCTAACATATGATAAACATATGTGTACCAACATAAAAAAAAAAATTAAAAAAACGATAATCGAATGTACACAGCCCGCGAAAATTCAACTTTTCTTTTGAACAGGCGTACTTATATGTCAACCAAACCATAGTGTGATTTGAAAAATATTTTTTTACTCCCGTTCCGAAGGGGGATTCTAATGTCACCCGAACGAGAGTTTTGTGCGATATCTTAGAAGAAGATTACTGAAATATTAAGAATATACTTCTCTTTAACCATTAACAAAAAACAAATTTCCTCAGATTATGTCATGAAAACGCTCTAATAGACAAGATCAAATGGGGCAACTACGTCAACTGCCCTCCGGATCGCGCATTTGATTCTTACGTTCAGGTACAAAAAGGTTAAAAGATTATTATTCTGCTAAACTTTGCCTCGGTAACGTTTGATGTGTGTTGGCGGTTTTTATGTACAAGTATATGCTCTTCTTTATAATATCATTTTTGTGGGCCGATCAGATTTATATTCTTATCAATGAAATCATAATCCTCTTTACTCCATAGCCTATTCTGATATCTAGACGTAAACCTAACTAACTAACCATCACTCCGTTTCTCCGCAGGGGTAGGCAGAGAGGACGGACCGCCATATAACTCTGTCTTGGCACACACTCCTTGCTTCATCCACATTCATACATCGTCTTATACATACTCTTCTGCTATTCTGACTCTTCACATGACCCGATTCAAGTATTTGATTTACTTGATCGCGCCATGTCTTTCTCGGGCGTCCTCGACTTCTTCCATTCACTTTCGCATCATATATTCTTTTCACACTTATTTCTTCGTTCATTCGCTCTACATGCCCAAGCCCATTACGCTCACATCAGCCTTGCATTCTTTCCGGATATTTACATATTTAATACGGTCATACATGGTTTTACCGCAAATACTCAGGGATCTAATTTCCACAGGACACTTTTATCAGTCTACTTTCATCCTTTCCCTGCCAGTTCCATGTCTCACTGCCATACATCAGGGCTGGTAATGTTGGTATAAGCACTACATTGTGGACTGCTAGCTTCGCTTCTTTTGACAATTTATTATTTGCGCCAACAGCGTTCAGTCCTCCATTAATAAAGTTTCCTGCATTCACCCTTCTTTCAATATGGTAAACCTAGTGGGTCAAATTCAACTATCTTTCAAGTGCATCTTTAGTGGCCAAAATCAGTCGGTGGAAGATTTAGTTTTTAGATAATATTTTTCGTGATATTTAACGTGCGACTCTTTGAGTATGCTTTTTTGGTATAACCTCTTCTGCATTTTTGAACGGGAAAATTTATGTGAAATAAAATCATTATTCAGTTTTACTATGCCAACGGCCAACTTATCCTTCAAATAGTTCACCATATTCTCTTCAAGTTGGAAATAGAATGTTATGAATAACTCAAGTGAAAAAAGAATAAAGACAAAATCGTGGAAACCATAAATAGGCAAGGTTTTGAATTCTCTGCAAATGTATAAAACAAGTTAATTTCGCTATAAGAATAAGCGGAAAGCGTAACTACCTAAAAAGGATGATACAACAGTACACCTACGTAACTATTTAGTGTGATGGTTTTACGAAGAGGGTTAGTTTTTATAATTAAAATGAGATTTGACACTGACTCGACAGTGTACAAACAAAATTAATTATTAAAATATACATTGGTACCTACTCGATCAAGCCGTATAATAAAACATTTTTGCAGCTTCTCGTTTCTTCAAACTATGAAAAACATTTTATTATGTTATTTTTAAGAAGATTTCCTGCAATTTATGGGTTGTCTTTGTTATCGTGACGATAATGGCGTCTATTGGGGACCCTTTTTCGTGAACGCCATTGGCTAGAAGAGGACTTCCGTGAACTTTTTAATCCTGTCGGCTTAGCAAGGGCGTAATCGGTGACCGGATGCTTTGCATATTTATGGAAAGCTATCACGCGATGTTCTTTTGCACAGTTGACGTCCTTAAGACGAAACATAACAATGCATCGTTCACATAATTATGTATAAGCTGATTCAACATGGGTTTTCAAATTAAAACTGGTATGTTTTATATACTTCAAAGAAAACTCTACCCTTTCTTTGAAAGATGGAAAAGAATAATAAACCCCTGAAACCTCTAGGAAATTGTAATAATCTTTTGTGCAGTATAAAAGCGCCTTTCTCGAGATATAATAGTATAATGAAATACATAATGTTCACCATCGCAAGAGGAAGAAACTATGGTAATGGTGTATTTAGCATTAATACCTACCTACTCCAAGAGCTATTTAGTTAAATATTGCAATGCTTAGATGTTTATTGTATTTGACGTCCTTCGTGGCAAAACAGTAAGTTCTTTGACTCTGGACCCAGGGATTTTAGACTAAAATGATGTTTTGTATGCATTTGTCATGTAGGTATTGAATATGAATAAACCAAGTATTGTTTATTTTCACTGCTTCCAGAGCGAAAGTTACTCTCAGTGCAGCCCTGGTGAGAGACCACCATTTAGAATTGAAAAGTTTCTTGAAATTGCTTTTTCTTTATTTGGCCAGATCTGAATAACCAGGAAGTTTAACTTCTTCCCCTCCCCGCTTACTTCTTCCTTCATTATCAAAACATACTTCAAATCGGGGTTGCCATAGTCCCACTAGGTTTAAGAACTTAGGACTGTTGTGAAGTCATAAAAAAGGCAGGAACCCTTACTACAAAAACATTTCAAATTTGTTTTATAAAATCTAATGTAAGTTCTTCATGTGATAATTTTGCTCATGCAAATATCAAAAAATAGTATGAAGTAAACGTACAGTTTATATCCATATGAAAAACATTAACATGACATGTACGTTACCTTAATGTCATTGAAAAATTGTTTTAATTATCACTCCCTATTGTGTACAAAAAAAATGTAAATAATTGAAACTTTATTTTCTAAATTCCAAGTATTCGGTTTAGTGCTCATTTATCATCACTGCTATTGAGAGATAAATATAATGACTGCTAAACCAAAAATAGATTATGTACAAACAAACGAAACCTCTCTTTCAGAACTGCTCCTAGCAGCCTCATATCATGTATATTGTTTTCATGGAGTGAGGGAAGGGTCAACTTTAGTAAATCAGTGAACAATGAAAAGAGAAACTATCAGGCAATGAGGCAATCAACACCGTCATCTTCGCCGAGTTATAGGGTCGTCGCGAAAAGAATCAGATTCAATCCTTGAAAAGCTTTTTCAAATACCTTCATACATATGCATCAGCAGTTATCATTGAGACCTAAATACGTTAGTTGTTGTTCTATCTAAATCAATTTGGCATCGCATTTTCAAAGTATGTATTTGAAAAGTAATGAACTTAACATCAACACAAGTATTTATGGTTTTAAAAAACAGTTTAAAAAGATACACATCTTTGCTATATCAACTTTTTCAAAAGTCTTCAGATGACCACCACATATGAATATTTATTTTTTTCAAATAAAACACAACAAAGTTGCGCTCCCATGAGTTATCAACAAAACTGTAAGGGACTGTAAATTGGCACATAATATATATTTTATGAACAATACATATTTACACCATGTGCCGGTGTAAAAGTTGCGGTTCTGCAAGTACCATTTCAAAAAAATTGCCGCTAGAACATTCTTTGAAGAAATTTTAACAAAATTACTCAAACGGTATCTATAATGCGTCTGTCTCGACACAGGAATTTTTTTAGTGAGACAGACACGGAGCAATCCCTTAAATGTTGTATATACCAAGATTAATGATGAATAAAAATAATTTAAAAATCCATTGGAATTACAGTACCGAATTAAAAGCACGCTTTGAAAAATAAGTCAACGAGCAAACAGTGTCACTAAAAATACAATGCCGTAATTACCCTTAAAATTAACAGCTATTCATTATGGATCCACATTAACCATCACATACCACTTAATATATGTTTTGCACGTTAAAAAATTTCCTTGGTTTGTGGTTTAAAATCTATGGTAAATATATATTTGTATATCTTATACAAATATCACACAATTTAACGTTAATCTTGTTTTTCGTCCAAGTGAAAAACTTTGATTTTTTTGTCTTTGAAAATTAAATTTTTTTTTTCAAATCAGGGTAAACATTTACAATGTTCAAATAATTTAATAAATTCTGAGGTATTATTTGAATGTACGTAATATGTAGGTATTTCTATAGAAAATTCTGTAAAAACACTAGTGCTTCCGTGATGCCCTGTTGAAATTAATTCAGGTATTCAGGTTGCTTCGTCATTCTGTACCCAGCCCGAACCGTTTCCGTGGGAAATTACGTTTCAACCCTATCATTATGCTGTTCGGGGCTTGAACGTTTTCTGTTCCTCGTTAGACATCATTAAAATTTTATCCAAATCCTCATTTGAATATTTCAATTACAATACGAAACTCATTTAAATATAATTTTCTTTGAATCGGGATGATAATATGACACCTCGATAAGAATTCTTTTGACAGAGACACCCTTTTTTATAGTCATTTTTGGCCTTCGTGGTCAAGTGGTTAAGATCCTCGACAACTTTTATTTTATAATGTTGTGTTATTTCACGGTTAATTAATTTTAAAAAATATATTTACGCCACGTTTCAGAGCGGAATTTTTTTCTTTCGTAATCCTCTACTAACTAGCTGGGGCTTATACAAACACCCCTCATAATGTCTATCTAACTAGTGCTGCGGCTCATTAGGCCTTATTACTATCACCATCTGATGGTTTTATTTACTTGACTGAGTTTATTTTTACATTTGTGTTTTCTTAGGGAAAAGATCTTAACTGGATTAAAAACCCTAAGCAAGGAAAAGATAAAAATAAATACGTAAGTTCTGAACTTGTTACTGATTGAAGAATTTTATTTGACTGAAGTTAAATATTTCATGTTTTTTCTACCTGAAGCTGCATCCTTTTTCATTTATGAGATCTTTCCTAAAGAAAGGAGAGGCGTGGAGTGGTTCAGAGCGGAAGATACTCTCAGTATTGCCCTAATAAAAGACCACTATTTAAAATCTGAACGTTTCTTGAAATTGTTTTAGCCATGTTTGGTGACCAGATCTGAATAAACAGGTACTTAACCACCTTCTTCTTCCTCATATCCTTCCCCTCCCTGCTCCTTTCAGCCTAACAATATACACCAATTGGGGATGCCGTAGTCCCACTGGCTCCAGACAATTGAGACCAATTGACAC
This sequence comes from Drusus annulatus, assembly GCA_022651775.1. Taxonomy (NCBI): domain Eukaryota; kingdom Metazoa; phylum Arthropoda; class Insecta; order Trichoptera; family Limnephilidae; genus Drusus; species Drusus annulatus. The sequence goes on along the minus strand of JAGWCC010000247.1, from coordinate 254,868 downwards.
TTTTGTGCGGTATGCACATTTAAAAAAATCTTTACTTATCTAAGAATCTTCTTTGTTCAAAAATATTTTCACTGTTGAATGAAAATGTTCTGATTGATTCCGTTTTATATATCGAGACTATTTGCGACGTCTACATCAAAGAGCTAATATTTAATATGCAAATAAAAATACCCACACGCAATTCTATAATTTTGGCGCTTCCACAACAATCGAACCCATAAACTTCAGACAAATGAGCAAATGCTTACCCCTTAGATAGGCGTGCCGAAAACGTTAAAAAGTTTTAAATAATTGTAGAACAATAAATTAATTTTGCTGGAAAATGGTCTCAGAATTTAAAGAGTTATACGACTTAGAAAGCAGTCTTTAACAATACAAACAAAAAAATAAAAAAAAGGTTAAAGTAGTTAGCAAAGTACTTGTGTTAATTGCTAACATGATCTAAAGATGAAGCTATTTTAAATTGTCTAAAACAATACACAAGAGAGGAATTGAACCACTCACCTACTAACCGGTTTAGTAAAATCCCTAGTAAAAAATAAAATGGAAAAAAATATGGCAAAAAGTAGCTGAAAATAGCTAGAGAAATAATTTTTTGACACCACCATATTAGGGCAGTGACCACACTACTGGACATGATCATTCTCTTAACACAGCTTCAATTAATCTTTTTTTCTGGTGCTCTCTCCTATCGGAGTTTGCCTATCAGGGCTATCTTCGCCCTGTAGGCTGCAGCCTGAAACAACCGCATCTTCCTGTACTATTTTCACAACAAGAACATCTTAAATTTTTACTCACTCGCTCTTGCAGAGGTTTCGCCAGGCCTCGTGGTACAGCACGGGGTTCTCTGTCTGTATCTCCTTCAGGTTGACGGCCTCGATAAACTTGATGTAACCCTGCATTGCCTTAGCGATGCTGGTGTACGAGTCCTCGAACTTGGTGTACTTGCCCACTGTCGAGATGTTGACCTCCTTGTGGAGGGAGTCCACGCGCTTGGTTGGTTCTTTCCATTTCACCATTAATCTAAAGGACAACAATTGCTTTTGTTAAGGATGAACAACAAGGAAAAACAAACTTTGACAACAAGAAATAGAAACGATGCTTTTTATAGTGGAATGTTTGCAGATGAAGGAGAAATCTGTTATTGAAGAATAAACTATTTATTTTTCTATTGCTATTATCGGAATTAAATCTTATCGTGCCTCTGCTGATCTATTAATCTATTTACTGCTATTGTATCTTAGTAATACAGTAATTATTTAAAGATTAAGGACGATAATGCATAATTCAACCGATTTCATCATATTAGCATTCGGCGTATGTGCTGCATTTTGCAATACTTACAAATATGTTTTAAGAAGAAATGTGCAAACGATTAAAATTTGCAAACGTACGAGTAGCCTACATAGGCTTTTCATTAAGTAATAAATTCGATAAAAAAAAATGTTTTGCTATCGTAGTTAGAATTTCCCAAAGTAATCACCGCAGTACAGCGGGTGAAATAACTATTTAGTATTAAAAATCCATACGCCAGATGAGCTTTTAACTATTCATTATTTAGTAAATTTAATAAAGGAGCTTGAAATGACGCAATTTGTCCATTGACGCATTAACCTCTACTAATATTCTTTTGTTTTTCCTTTTGGCAAAACAATTACTAACATAATTTTAACTGAATTAAAATGATGTCATAGCATAATTACTTTATCAAAACATCACCACAAGAAATCACACGTAAATTATCGGCAAGCAACAGGTTACTACAAAGTCTGGTGTGCGTTCGCCCTCCAACTTCAAACGCTCGATAAGAGTTCGAATTCCGTAGCCACTAGGTACTAGATATTTACCGAAAACCTTCAAAACTGGTAATAATAATAATAATATTTGGATAATTTGTATAGCGCCGTTTTTGTGAAAAATCACCTCGAGGGAGCTCGTACTTACATATTCGTATAATGCGGAATCTGTAAAACACCTACCTAGCGTGCTTACGTCAATTTTCAACCTATCTTTATCTCTAGGTTTATACAATCCTATTTGTTATTTTCTGTATTAACCTTTACCTGAATCATAAAACATCCAAAAACATTGTAAATGTACCTTATGCACAACCTCTATACTCCTAAACAATATCTATGAAGTGTTACCTCCACGTAATAACTGGATTCTTATATTTATTTAATTTCATCTTTCTCTTCTTTTCCCTTTTATTTATTTTTCCTTTTTATTATTGTGCACAACCTAAACAATATCTATAAAATGCAACCTCCATGTAACTTTGTTCTAATTTTCATTTAATTTCTTCTTTCATTTCTTTTCTTCTTTCTCCTTTTTATTTCTTTTTATTTAATCTTTAATAATATTATATAATTTATGTACACTACGTCTGTCTCGACACAGGAATCTCCTGGTGAGACATACGTGAACCAAACCGATGTTTTTTTTTATATTTTAGCAAGAATAAATAAAAATAAATAAATCGTTTTGAAAACCTAAACTAGTCGAACCCAAATATTAAGGATAATACGTAAGTATAATATATATCACTGCCAAGAATTGTATTCATCATCTGTTGTTGTTGTTGTTATTGTTATTACCTTTCACGATGAAATTTATACGAAAACCTTCCACGTAAGTTTTACATCGATCAGATTGTTATTCTTAGCTCTCGCGGGATGGAATTTATTTTTGCATCCTCGCTTTATTTTTAAGTAATTCAACCTATTTTCCGCCCCCCGATTGGAAACACGTGTAACATAACCTTTCCCAAGTCTGGCGATATTTGTATGAATACTGTGCTCTTTATTTCCAGGTTCTATATTTGGGTTCTCGTGTTTATTATCTACTAATTGCACTTATTACATTGTTTCCATAACTTGCTCTATTGTGAGACATGTCACATTCAAATTGTTTCACTTTGAGGCAAAATAACACCGCATTTCTCGGTAAGTTGTCAAATAAACACATTTTGTGGTACACCTCGTTGTTAAGTTTTTTTAGCACATTTAATAAATCGCTTCATGCTTTTGAACGAGCAGTGTTCGCGATCGGCTCATGTAGCGTTTTATCGTAAATATTTTACTTTATTTTTTCTATCATAATAGTTTTTTGGATACATTTTTTTTAAATTAAAATTTCCAATTTTTTCAATGGAAAAATTTGAGTTGTAAAAATACTAACTGAAAACGTTCATCAACCATTTTTTTTTATTTATTACGTCTCGACACTGATGATAGCTGTACACTTTTAAGCTATGTATTGTCAAAAATAATCGACCTATTCAAGATGTTTTACCTATAAATTAAATTTTCTATTCATTTTTACCTTGACCATCAATGATGAAACTTCGAAGGGGGTCAGTTTAATGGGAATGTTTATTCTACAGGATGAAATTTTCAAGAATTCTGCAATAACTTCAAGTTGCCGGGCTGCTGTTCTAAAATATGAAAAATCTTAAAAGTTTAAGGAATGCTGTGTAGAATGTACATAGCGGTGCTTTCAAAGGTTGTACCTCCGAATATATAACCTCCGTGCCCCAGCAGGGGGTCTCATAAACATGTCGTTTCACGAAGATTTGTTGGATTCCGCGGGCCAGATGTGTATGGCCGGTCTTAGAAACAGGGAAATAAAACAATAACATGAACTGAAGTACTTACCCTTCAGCATTACTACGTATGCCCTTCTATAGAGCGTATTAAAGGTTTGTATAAGAGGAAGGAATAATTCCAAATTAATATAAGCTTATATACTTAACATTATTACACTAATGTTAGTCGAGTGAATTCTCAATGGTGAGTATTAGAAATAGGAATAAACGGAAAATATCGATGATGAATTCATATACTCGGTACTAACATTAAATACTAGTGTGAAATGTATGTATACGAATGAATGACAAATAACATTATCCAATGAAAACCTAAAATTACATAAACATATTGTTAAGAAAAATTATACTGAAAAATGAGAGCTTATTAAAATAATTTATCCAGCTGATTTATTTTCAAGTATAATTTAATTTGATTTAGAGTGGTTACAAACTAATAAAGTAGTTAATGTAATGAAAATATCGTTGCGGTCTCTAAAATTTTAGATCCAATTTTCTCTAAAACCCAAATAATAATAAGTAAATAATAACTTGACGTAACGTTGTCGGTAGACCCTACGGTAGGGTTCGGTTAGCGTCAAATCAGGGGAGTGATAGTCAAAGGAGATGTAATCAAAGGTCTTGGGGTCTATGGGATTCAGAGAAATAATTGCTTTCTTGATCAAACACTTCCACGCACATAATGAATTATGAACACATATATGTTCAATCAAACTGAACGTCACGACAACAACACTTCCACTATTGATGTATTATAATATAATAAATACAGAAATAGACCATTATTATGTGGCGGTTGTAATGTACACTTATTGTTTTTTAATCTTAACGACAGCGCAAATCTGATCGAATATCTCTAAATACTTTAAACTGAGTGAACGGTAAGCTCTAACGTCATGAGATGTTTAATTTCACTTACAGTTTATTTTTCAGCTCATTATTAATATTTATATTTTGGTTTTTTTAATATAACTCATCACATCCCACGCCTAATGAAAAGAAATACAGTAAGATACAGAAAACAAAATATAAGAAATACGTTATTTGAACCAACAATCTTCCATAACCCACAGCGTAAGAGCAATTTAATTGGCACGGATTAGTTATTCATGGATTGGTCACCTGCTGTATATCTAGAGTTGTCTATGTATTGTTGTGTATGCAGTATTGGACTCCAGACCGTCCAATCATAAGTTTGAGCCTTCAAGCACTCCCTCGCCCTGCTGACATATTATTACAAAGAGCTCCCTATAGTGGCTGTGTATCTTTCATCTTTACACGCCCTGCCCACGGAGCCCTCTCAGTTTTATAGATTTCGTCATTAGCAACTTTTCAAACAATTGGTCATAAAGTTAAAATATACGAGTACATAATCTTCTGTTCCCTTTCAACAAACCCATGAAAAAACTGACCTACCATAAAATTAGGCAGCCACTAGCCAGTTTCTCGACGTATTTTATCTTTAATAAATATTATGAAAATTCTCTTCAAGTGTTAAACAATATTTTTTTTAAATACGTTTGGCAGTTTTTTTGTAAAAACGTAATTAATAATACTAAATTGCTTTGTGCTCTTCAAAACATCAAATTCACCAACATCTGGCGTTGTTTTTAATTTCACAACAGAAAGCGATTTGGTTAATTAAATAAGTCAAATAACATTTCGTTTTCAAAAATCAAAAGCAAACAGTAATATAAAGTAAACACGATAAGTCCCGTGTATTAAAAAATACCATCATCGGCTCAAGCCATTTTAAGCAACGTTTCAATTTTGAATAGTAGTTTTTCACCCGAGTGATACTTATAGTATCTACTAATCTGAAACATGTCGTATATTATTCTATATTAGTTAAATGTGAAATAACACGTATTAATTAAATAAATGTCAAAACTCTATAGCGCATAATGGAAATAAAACAGCGGTCTAGAAATAGCTGTATTGATCTATAAATTACAGACAGTTTTTTTTTTCAGATTTTGTAACGCCACCCCGCACACCATTCGAGAATTTTTTTCACTTATTAATTAAGATAACAAAAAAATAGTTCTGCACACTTTTGTTTCTATTGTTTTTTTAACGTAGGGTTTATCTAACTGAACTGCGGCAAAGCTTTTACTTGTTTTATATTTTATATATTCCAAGAAAAATAAATTAATAAAACCCCACCTAAATAATTATTTGACAAGGTGGGTTTATTTTAAACGGGACTGTTGATATCTGCTAGATTATTGACGTGCTTACGATTGACCTTCCAAAAAGTTAGGTGGGCACTAAGCTGTAAGCTTTGTGAAAATATGAATATTTACAAAACCGTAATAATTGATTTGTGGAAAATTATAATACATTTTTGGTAAAATATGTATGTCGTCATCGTAAGATTTATATAATTGCTTTCTATTTCACCTTACGCTTATTTGGTAAACCGGTTTATTTGATTTTTTTTCTCATGTGAATAAAATTATAAGAAACACTGCTCAACGCCTATAGACTATTGTAACTTCCAAATGGGGAATTTAGAGAAGATACATTAATCGATTTTATAGGTTACACAATCTACACTTTAGGCTAGTTACTAAATGTAGGCCATGCTTAAGAAATGTTTTAATAAATAAGAGTGGAATTTCACCATGGCAACATTAAAATAAACTTTTCACCATGGATAATAATTTACAAAGTTTTATTTATTTCCTTTGTTTATGAGGAAACTTAATATAAATATTATTAGAAGTCTATTATCATTTCCCGGGCCTAAAAATTAGGTAAAAATAGTTTTTTTTTCCTTTCCCCAGGACAACGTTAGGTCAAATGTGTCTTATTTATATCAAACATAAATGTGCAAAAATATATATGTGCATACAGTTTGTACTTACGGTGACATAATGACTCAGAGACGTCATAAGAATTAAATCGGACAGCATGAATGTTCATGTTTTTCCGGGTAACATCTTTCCAAACCAAGTCCTCCATTTTAAAAACTCTAATACAGCGTAATACTTAATTTTTTCCTAGTTTTAACCCGATTTTAAAATACTCACACATTGGTTACCAGCACTACTTATTTGAATGAATGTCCATAAATGAATTTAGACGTTTTTGGTTTGGGCGGAAATTTAGCGAGCAAAGCGGAAACTCGATGAGGTGACCACTATTCCACATCCGGAATAGCCAGGGGGGTTCCGTTTCATGTTCTACAAGCCGGGGGGGAATGGTCATTACCACGTTTCAGATTGTGAAAAACTCGCTCTCCCACATAAAAGATACAAAATGCTATAAATGTTATGAATATGTATTTTGTGGATATGAAAAGACTTTAATCAACCTGATGACGTCTTTATAACAGGCATAGGCAACCTTGCTCACGGGATCGCTGTCTATTTATACGATTTATGATATAAATTAAAAGAATAATATATTGATACCTTAATATCACTTGAATATTAACAACGCCTTTATAAAAATTTACCTTTGTCTATATTTATGATGGTTTTTTTCATACACCACACTTTAACCTACCACGGTGACAATGCGGCTGAAGCAAACCGTGGTGTCTTTGTCAATTTCATGCCTCACCATTTATTTGTCAACACTTTTTTTTTTTTTTATAAGCCCAAATTTCCAAAGCCAGTGGGACTATCGCATTCCTAATTGTGGTATTTTGTGGGGCTGAAGGAAACGGGAAAGGGAAGGACACCTTTTTAATCTAGCATGGAGACAATGCGCAGCCTGACAGCCTCCGTGGTCGAGTGGTAAGACGTACGTCGACGAATCTAGAGGGCGCGGGTTCGAAACCGACATGCGCAAATAAATTTGATTTGATTAATATGTGTTATAACACATTTAATTCATATAAAACAATATATTGTATATTTTGCGGCACCTTCCAGAGTGGTAGATACTCTTAGTATCGCCCTGGTGAAAGACCAACATTTAGAATCGAAACGTTGCTTGAAATGGCTTTAGCCGTGTTCGGTGACCAGATCTAAATGCCAGGTACTTTCCAACTTTCCTCTTCCTCATTAACTTGCCTTCCCCACTACCTTCAGCCTCACAAACTACCCCAGTTGAGGATTGGTTCCCCTTAAAAAAATCGGAAAATGCAACCCACCATGTCGATTATTCCACAAACTCTAGTGAAATGGTGGATCACTAAAATCCTTTTACGGTGGTTGCGTAAAAATGCAAAAATATAATAGAACATTCAAACCGATTCGCTCCTCTTCTTGTTCTAACCGTCGCGAACACTCGATGGAAAAGAAAATAATTCCGATAGAGCTTATGACAGTAACACTGGAGATAGTGTTGTCTCCAATTATTATACCAACACAAGTAAGAATTACGATTGATATTTTGCGAAGAATGGAGCTACAGAAATTGCGAGGGCGGCATCCATACAATCTCGGCATTATTCGAGTTTTTGATGAAACATGGATAAAAATGAAAAGAAAATATTCAATTATTATTCGATTCAAGGTTTAACACTCACAACACGGGAAACGAGCCCAGTGCCTTTGGATTCGTACGTTGTCAACTGCGCTCTTACCAATATAATACGTATCCTTCATATTTAATACTATCATTATCAAAGTGCTAATTTTTATATATTGTTACTTGCATAATCTTACGATTACCTCCTTGAGCAGTATATTTACAGATGCCTCCAAACGTATAGATACAACTGGGTAAATTGGACGTAGTTATGCAGAAAGCGAGCAACCTGCAATTTGCCAAAATCGAGTTTTAGATGTTTTCTTATAGATAAATACGAGATTTATATCTACTGAAAACATTCTAGCTTCAAATTTAATAGATTTTCTGTATTTAAATGTTTTACTAACGCACATTGCAGACATTTTAATTATATTGAAGTTTAAAAACATTAAAATGTAGGATAAAATAGGAAATACAATTTTTTTTTTAATAAATACATTGATAGATTATAAATTACCAATTTATATTAATTATTATAAAGAAAAAAACGATGATATTCACTTAACAAATGCTGATTACGCATATTATTGCTTTTATATCGTCATACATTAAAAAACCTTTTTTTGCGGTTTAAATTTTTTGGGGGTTGGATGCTTTCTGCATTACTACGTCCAATTTATTGTCAGTGGAGCATATTTAATTCGAAATAACTAGAAACCTCAGAACCCAATGAAGATCGTAGATCCAGTTTTGTTAATTACCTATTCGCAGCTCTGAACTAAAAGGCTAATGCGATTAGCTCCCTGCGTACTGCTAACGATTGCAATCCTTTGATTATATAGCTGGAAATCTATGTCAAACTGCTTCTAAATAATTACGGAGGGATCGAACTAATAGTCCAGTTTTCCACAAAAAAACAGGTTAGTTCCTTATAAACGACTAATAGTTACCTACTGAAAACTTTCTAATTTCCCATTAAATTGTAAAAAAACACGGTAAGACTTGGTTTGTTCCGTATTTTATATTTGGAGAGATAAAAGCTTTAAGCTTTTTTTAGCAAAAAGAGTGTTGAAACTAGTGAGTAGCGAGTGGCGAGTGGCGAGTGGTGAGTGGAGAGGTAATAAGTAGTGAGTACTATTAATTAAATTTATTTACTACTTTGCTTTAATATGCAATACACTCGCACGAAATTCAACTTTAGAAAAACATACTCTTTATTTTTTTTCATCGCTGCTATGGCCGTGGCGATGCTAAATCTTCGTTATTGTCGATAATCGTATTGTGCTCATTGCGAATGCGGAAAATGAACACAAAATACACTAAGTCGTTAAGTCCCAATACATAATTACATATTGTTTAGAAAAAAGTATAACGCTGTACTTTGCGCTACGATAAATCTCGTCTTATTTTTTTGTTTTATTGTAGTTAGTAGTTACTTACCTAAATTATTGAAAATGAATAAAGCTCATTTTTTAAATAAATCTATGTGCGAAATGAAGAACGGAACGAGTAAAAAAATGAGTTTTGAGTTAAGTATGCAGAATTTAATTACATGAATACAATTATATCATACCTAGCAAGGAAAAATGAGATTAGTCAGAAAATAAAATAATGTGCGATGTATTTTTGAAAATGGACATATCGTCGCTGAAAAGACAAAAGGGCTGAAGCGCCATTTTGGGAAGTTTACACAAGAGCACTTGTTTTTTGTTTTTGTTTGTTTTGCAATAAAATTCATAAGTCTTCAGTACCTGGTTGGATTTTCCCAAAAAAGTTAACTCAGGTATCGCAATGGTCTCACGGAGTTACGTGAAGTGTTAAAAAGCTTTTAAAAAGTCCCGAACTTGCGTTAATTGAGTTAAGTCTTCTCCCAAATGGTAAATATATAGATTATTTACTTAAAATATTTATTTCTGTATTAATTTGTTATGATATGTTAACTTTAGTTCTGTCAGTGGACCGGTTCTTCTTATATATATATATATATATATATATATATATATATATATATATATATATATATATATATATATATGTATGTATGTATATTATTTTCATAGTTTGATATATTTAATGTGGTTTTTTATATATATATATATATATATATATATATATATATATATATATATATATATATATATATATATATATATATATATATATATATATATATATATATATATATATATATATATCACTTTGTGGTTTGATATATAATAACTTTATATAAGGCCTTTGTTATAATTTTAAATGTTATCCCATTATTTTCTCACTGTTCTTTATTTTATATTTTGTTCTCCCTTTGTATGTATATATAACCACACACTTGTATTTTTGTTTTGGATAAATTTTGTACCCTGATGATACTTGGGCTAAGCGAAAACGGTCGGTCATAAAAATTAAAATTAAAATTAAATCTGTGGTCTCATACGAAGTTAGTATTACAATCTCATTAAGATATAATATATATAAACTTGACACGAAGCACTTACTTTGTGGTAAGACATAATTAAATTTGAAATAAATGGTTTTTTGTTGGTTTTAATATCACTTTATTACATGCATACACCAACCGGTTTCGGCTCTATCTGAACCTTCTTCAGGGTTGAATAAATATATACTTAATAAAAACAGAATTACAAAGCTTGGGGAAAACATAAAATGGGACAGAAGATTAAGCTTGAAGCTTAAGCCATTCGGGTATTTATAAGCTTAGATGTAACCATTGCCCAGCACTCTATGTAGATAAAACTGCAAGAAATGTCAATACAAGGGTGACTGAACATCTGAGGTGCCTGAATGGAGTGGGTTATTTTGAATAAGCTTTACATTTAATTGATACTGATCACTCTTTTCACAGATCTTCTGGATTAGAGGTACTCCATAGAAATGGGATAAGTCTATGCCTAAATAATTTAGAAGCCCTTAAAGTTAATAAATCCCTAAAAATAAATTAAATCAACTTATTTAACAAGCAATTAGATTTATCCAGTAGCCCAATTTTAAACATGTTCCCCTTCAACTGCCCTACCCTCACTCCCACTACCCCACCCGTACCTAATCCCCACCTAAGTTGATGTGCTCATTTTGTTTTCCCCAAGAAATTACAAACTGTTTTAATTTAGTATATATTTATTCAACCCTGAAGAAGGTTCAGGTAGAGCCGAAACCAGTTGGTGTATGTATCTAATAAAGTGGTATTAAAGCAAACAAAGAAACTTTTATTTCAAATTTATATCTATATATATTGCAAAATGTTAAAATGTTCTTGAATAAACTATCTACATGTTAATTAAATATTCTCATTCGGTAAATAAACAATGCATCTAGGATACATCGTTTATAATTCTAGATGAATCTACTATTTGAAAATGAAAAGCCCTCGCTTAATTCAGAGACGTTATATTTATAGAGAGATCACCAGTAACCATAAACCAAGTTCAATCAAATATTCGCCAAAAGTTGGCCTCTGTACTGCCTGCTCCTGTATTGACAGCCGACTCCATATAGTATTTACAACTATTTTTGGTTTGCCGCATCAATCACAGGCTCCATAAATAATATAAATCATGGGTCGATCGAGCGGCAGGGACGGATAGTTATGGAGGGAAAAGCAAGTTATGTGGCCGCTTTCATCTTACCAATATGTTCTTAGTCATGCAATGTTGATATTGAAACACATACAGGTACATTCATTTTAAATTACTAAAAGTCAGAGATTGTTTATTATACTCGTAACAACATTTTAAGATTAGTTATGAGATGTCTTTATTCATGTGATCTTTCCAATGCATTTATGACAAAATCGTTTAGCACTTCAAGTTTTATGGCATTCGTCCGAGAGCCACATGTTTTCCTTTTTTTTTTAAACTGTAGTTGTACCCTACAGTGTGCAGTGTGCGGGTCGCGTCCGCCGAAAATAGGTACCCCGGAAGCGGCAGCTTGTCGCGGTGGTGGTCGCCGCTGATGATTAGGGTTGCAATATGTTCAATTACTCAAATGCGAAAATTGGACTTGACATCGTGCAAAAAAATATGTTTGCATTAAAAATAACTCGATATTATCTAAATTTTAATCATTTTGATATAATTTTTTACGGGTCTACGGGCCGCGGGATAGTTATTTTCAATAAAATGCAATTTTTTTTCCAAATGCTATGAAAGAATGAAATTACAATAAAAAATATGACAGTGGATTTCGACCAACTATTCAAGCATGGGATCTGTCTTCGCTCGAGAGATGAGAGATCCCCTGAAATCCCCACCCACTACTCTAAATAATTAATAGATTCTTTAACCGCTGATGAGGTAAATTGACGGGTGTCCACTCAAATACCACTTTGAAAGCTAAAATCAAAAGGTCATATCTATTTTCATCATTATCAAACTTCATTTCCACCCGACTTCATTTATTTGCTTTCCCATTCCTAGTCCTTGATCGAAGATTTTGAATTATTACAATGTTTTATTTATTATTTTTTATATTTACGTGCAGGTACACCCATATACAATATTAATTTACGTCATACGTAAAGAATCTGGGTTGGTTGGAAGAAAGTGCCAACCTGCAATAAGCTTACTTATCCACTCTTTGCCTAGGTGATAAAATGCATATATTTACAATAATTTATAAAAATAATATTATTTTTATAATTATATATTTTCCCACTGTGAGCAATAAATTCTTAAAAAACCACATCAAAAATAGCATTCTTTGAAAATCTTATACCAGACAAACATTTTACACTAGCATTTGAAAGCGATTCGAGCGTCTGTTTTTTGACCACGTGTCACTTACTAGTACTTAGGTTAATAGATAATAACGATTAGGTTTTGAAGCAAAAACTTCTACCACATAAACTAATAATTCGCTCATTCCTGTTCGAAATATAGATATTTAACCAAGAAAGGCAATTATTCATAGAGTGGATTTTTCTAAGTTGGTTACAAGAATTATTATTTGGTGGCGTATTACCTATATGTTTTTGATGTTCCATCACTTTTCTACGTGTCTAGTCATGGGTCATCACCGTTCTCGTATCCATAGTCAACGCTGATCATTAGATATAATTATTTATAAAAAAAAACAATTCAAACTTAAAAATACAAAACATACTTATCGCATTGTACTATCTTAATAGGAAAACATAAATTCATTGTAGGAACAATATACTTACAAGTTTCATAATTATATGTAGGTATTAGAGAGACACATCAATGAATCAACACTTGAGGTTTCTTTCAAATTATATTTCTTAAGTTTCGCTCTTCACAACACTTTAGGAGTTTCAGGCAGCTAGAAATTGACTATGACATGCAACAACGACGGCTCGAAAAATACTGAATTTATAGCAAAACTCGGCGCTTCAGAAAACCATATACATAAATAGATAATACACGTGAGAACTTATTTTCGGAGCTAGCTTAGTCCTTAATATGTTTTTCAGTAGTTTTGTACAAATATGAATCATTAGTACCTTGTTTTGACAGTTTATCCCTCATGTTCGAACACTTTCACAGTTTGTAACATAAAACAATCTATTGTCTCATTCAATCTATGTAGGCATAGAGTTTTAAGATAAATTTTATTTTTAAGTCATTTCCTAACTTTGTAAGGACCTTTGAAGTAGAGATAGATTCGATATTCCTGTCCCGGCTACTTTATTCCGGTCACTGGAACCGTCAGTATATCTTATTTTTGTGAAATGAAATTTAAAATGTATTGCTCGAAATTTTATACTAAAAGTCACCCCATTTTAGATATCAACCACCACAAAGTATATGATAGCAAATATCCTTTTAATGCTTTTCGCCGGAAGGATGCGGTCACGGTTCTTTGACGAGAAATTCCCCGAAAACCCGGTTTTAGAAAGGAGGATTCGGTTCCAGTGTTTTTCAGTTGTAGAATATCTTTAAACACCCCCCTCTCCCCATGAAATATAAAAAATCACAGGAACCCTTCTTGATACATAAACATGGCTTGAAAAGCTTCTTTTTTATATATGAATACCGTACAAGAGTCTCAACTGCTCTCAACCGTCTAGTGGCAGTGAGACTATGGCATCCCCAAATAGGGTATGTTGTGAGGCTGAAGGTACTGGGGAGGGGAAGGAGATTGGGAAGAGGAAGGTTGGAAATTACCTGGCTATTCAGATAGCTGAAAATACCTGGCTATTCTACTTGGAACTTACGATGAATCTTCATTGCTGTATCCCATTAAGGCTAGCTAGGCTGCGGCATCCACAAATAGGAGCAGCCAATTCTCGCACAAAGTTGTGGCAGCCAGTAGCTATACAATCTCTCCGTATAAAAAGACATCGTAAAATGTGTCATAGAAACACGTACATTTTGCATACATTTACCATCGTCGTATTGCCTGCGATCAACGTGTTTCGACTGGCTGCCGCAGCCAACGATTTCTGGCTGCCTAGTGCGTTAGCTTGAATACATTATTTGAAGATCGCATTGGCTACCGCAGCCTGGCTGCCTAGTACGTGGCCGGCCTAAAAGTTAATTTGATTGTCCGTTATGCTTATTTTCCAGGAATTATGCAATTTTTAAATACGATAGTAAAAGAATATACTATCTTATGTTGAAACATAAGTACTAAAAACCTGACAGTATTACCCAGTATTTTTTTCGTACCTGTACCTAAGGAATACTCATAAAACGCACCTATACTTAGAACCTTTCTGGGACAAGGAGTCCGTTCCAAAAATAACAGTGTAAAGGCTGATTCACACCAACGTCCGGTTCCGCTCAGTGCCGATATTGTTCCGCAAGAGAGCTTATTGATATGGTATGAATATCGATCAAGGGGTATGTGCGAAGACAAAGTTGTGTGGCAGAATATCCTTTTGCCCACCCTTGTGATATTTAACTACTTAGTTAGTTAAATAATTATTTTGAATTGTAAAAATACTAACATCGCAGATTTTTTTTATCAAAAACCATTTTTTTATCACTAAATAATATTTTTATTAATTATTAAAAATATTATTTAGTGATAAAAAAATGGTTTAGAAAAAAAATCTGCGTTGTAAGTATTTTCACTCTTCAAAATAATTATTTAACTAAATAAGTAGTTAAATATCACAAGGGTGGGCAGAAGGATATACTGCCATACAACTTTGTCTTGGCACATACTCCTTGATTGATATTCATACCATATCAATAAGCTCTCTTGCGGAACAATATCGGCACTGAGCGGAACCGGACGTTGGTGTAAATCAGCTATAAATGACCGGTTCCTTGCCAGTCACCGGTAACTGGAACCGGAGCGAGACCCGATTTCCGATATTAACCATCCCTACTTCAGGATAATTATTATTTCAGGGGTGAGGTCAACTGGGATACCGCCTTATTGATTACAGCATCTCCTATGCTAGATAAGCTTGCCACTGAACGGCTGCCTAGGGTATATAAAGGCATTCGAACACCATTCGAGTGCTTGCTCTAGACTCAAGAGTCTGAATCCTGGAGTAAAGTGCTGCCATCTATTACGGTCATAACGAACTAGAAACCATCAGATATGATATCCATATTATTGTGGGAAGTCGTGTGGCAAGTGGCAATGCCGAGCTTCGTAGCTGGGCTAAGAAACTTTAATCTTTAGCTCCGGGACTACAGGTCGCGGATTCAAAAGCAAAACAGAAAGCAAAAAATTGTTATCCAACTTGTTTGACCGCATTTTTGACGCCATATTAATTGATTTGTTTAATTTAGAACAGGGTAAAATTTTTTGATTAAGTAAATTTCCATCAATCTGAAATTAGGAAATATTTTCTATGTAATAAATGGGAAAAATATTTTGTCTTTCAAACTGTATTTGTATATTTTCCATCACACCGTATTGAGAAAAATTTTCAGGTTATATCTTCGAGTTAGTAATATAATTCTTGTAAATATAAATCCGAGATTATTTAGAAAAATAGAAAATTTATTGAAAAATACATTCTCCGTTTTATCTCTAAGTTCGTGTTGTTTTATTCAGACTGTGGCTCATCTGTGTATGTTAAATGTCAATATCTTAGAAAACTTTTTTTTCTGGCGGACTAGTCTTTCTATTTTGTGTAATATTATTATTCAGATCTAAATAACATTGTCTTACCTTTTTTCCCCCATTTATTTTTGCCTTAGAATATTTTCCAACTTTGGTTGCCAAAAAAGTTTAAAAGTTCAAACCATCAAAAGCACAGAAATTCTTTATCTGTTAAAGTTGCAAATGTTTACTTCACTAAAATGAAAAACTGTAGAATTACAATTTTTTTTTAAAGTGGCTTTAGTCCTCCCATTTTGATTTTTACCCATGCGGTGAACAATTCACATTTCCCGCTACAAATTCGTAAAGGTAAATTAATTGCATTCTCTTACCTCCGTAATATATTGCATCTGTTTTCGAGATACAAGAACAGTCTAATTTTAGGTAGGTGCCGATTCCCTCGTATCTATACGTAACACACCATTGTACTGTATAAAGTTTCATCACTGAAGGCGTGACTACAGATTCCTCCTTATAGTTCTCGTACACACAAGCTGTAAAATGAGTAGTTCCTTATTAATGGCACGTTGGGGGATAATTACCTGTATAAAGTAGCCGAATATTCTCACCGTAACAATAGTATTCACCCAGTTTAACAGTGCACGCTAATGTTTAGACAACATCCGCAGAACCTATTGTGGCCACCACAAGTCACATAATAGAAGATCTAAACCAAAGCTACGTGGTTATCAAACTTTACGAAACATAAAGCATTCGTTTCCAGGTTGTTACTGCTTTTCGAAATACAACTGAACTGAACTTCTTATCAACATACGAAATTACTGCAAGACACATAAAACTAGGTCGTATATTATATTTTCAAATCGATCACTTCATAAGCAGGAAATGTCACGAAGCGATTATTTTACAGGAGAACATAAAAACTGAATTTCTATTAATATTAAATCACACCCTATTACCCTCAGAACAATAATATATATAAAAGAGAGCGCTGCTATAGTCAGTTTTGATGAGTTTTGACGGACTCGGCTAGACCTGGGCGTGGCTAGGACTAGTGCTAGGGTATTTATACATCCATTCATAGCACATATCGACGTAATGTTTTAGTTTATTCGTATAACCACTTTTTCACAGTATTGCTATAAACAAAAATATAGCATATAACCAAAAAAACTGTTGACTTATGTCCATTTATGTCGCATATCAAAACGTGTGGGCGGAGTCACCGGAGACGCGGGACATGAAGAACGTCTTTACAATACTTTAAAACTGTGTGATAATTCGGAAAATGTTGCTGGCTCTTTCTTTCTCATAGTGTACGACGTAAAAACCCGGAGAAAATGATTTATCCCAAATTTGTATAGGCTGGGTAAAAAGAATTAGCTCTCTCTCCATATATTGTTACTCCAAGCTATTACCCTAAAGGTGATGGATATTATTTGTGTGCTTTGTGATTTAATCAAATTCGCAAAATGATTTTAATGGATTGATTGAATAAATTTCACTTTTTATGAAATGCAACACTTGGTTGATTTTAAAATAATATAAGAAAAACACTGTGTTGGTTTATGCACCTTCATTAAATAAAATGAATGAAAAATCAAAATGTTGACATTGCTCTGGGATTGAGTAGATATTTGTATGCTGAGGTCTTCAGTAATACACCCAAATCTTTAGAAATAAAAGCATGATATTTTATTCTTAGATTGATCAATCGATCTTGTGGAATTTAAGGGCATAGTGCCAAAATTTTCTAAAACCGCTTCTATTTAACCAGTTTCTTAAAAAAAAAACTCAATACAGACATTTTTAGCTGCCTGAGAAAAATTCCTGTTTATAAAACGAAGGATAATAGATCATCGTCGGTAGCAATTATTGATTAAGTTGGCTACTAGAGTTGGATATTGACATTGCGGCTAGGTTTATCGGCCTTCTGTAAAACTGTCACGCAAATATGCGTGCAAGTTTAAATTTGCTGTCTGTTGACAATTAATCAAGGTAATTTACTTCAATCTACTCATGAACGATTTCACTTTAATCGAATTCCATTTTTTTGAGAAAGACTTCGTTTTAACATCAAACAGATAACGGTTTATGTTTGAACTTTAAAAAAATAAGGAACGAAAGAAACAAATATATTTTTATGTAATTCGTATTTATTTAACGTACAATTTTTTTCTCTTCGTTACTCTAAATAAAAAATCCAAGAAACTTTTTTCTAGTTAGCAAGGTAATTAAAAAAGTATGACTCTTGTTATTTTGAGTCAAAAGGAGCTGTTTTCCATTTCCAAAGGTTACTTTCCGACACCGACTTAAAAGTGTTTTAAAAATCTACATCTCGCAAATAAGTTAAATGGGGATTCTCCGATGTCTAAAAGCGGGCAGCGGATTACTAGAATACTTCAATACCCAATCTTAAAATACGTCTCTCTGACCCGGTCGGGTTCCAACCCACTTGAACCCGCTCGGGTTCTTGCAAGCCAGCCCTAGTCCAGTAATTACCTCAAACACAGCTCGAAGGAATGTTTATCCCAGCTAAGGTTTTGCTTGAATACTAATGTAATTCTAACGTTTCATTAACATTTTGAGCTCCCACGTAAAGCGTTTATCCATTTTTCCAAAGGACACGTACCTCCGTCCTTGAATGAGCTCCCAAGACCCTCGGAGAATTTTGATGGTCAGATTACTGCCAGCAAAACTATTTTATTGCTTTAATTCTTTTTCCCAATAAGATCAACATAAATTCCTGTTTTATACCGTCACGCTCCATTTCCGATAGGAAGAGAGATAAGAAGCTCCCATGTTTCTCCTTTGGGTTTATATTCTGTTAACGTTTCTACCAGGATGCGAACCTCATCAATCTGTTTATACCAAATAAAGAAAACGAGCATGATAGGCAGTCGCACTCGATAGAATATTCTACAACAATAATTGTAATGGAGGTTTTTAACCTCTTAGTTCTTACTCATTTTAATAGAAATTGTATTTAACGTTCGTTTCATGCCTCTGGCTACGACAAGTGGAATTATTGTGCGAAAACCACATGTAGATACCTAGATAGATTTTATATTCTCCAATTTTACAAAATATATTTGTTTGACCTCATCATTTTTTGTTTATAAGGATTTTTTTCTATTCGTTGATCTGGGGCCTTTTAAAGCATTTTGCACTTTAAAATCACTGCAATAAAAAAAACACCTAAAAAGTGATGCGTCACCACGTTTTTACTCATTATTAATGTACAAACAAGAAGTGAGAACACACATGGAATATTTAATGCTTAAACCACCCATTTTTCATTTAAAGGCGTAGGTATCGACCTTCATAAACTACCCTTGCCTAATAACAGAAATGTGCACAGCATTTTTCAAACGAGATATTTCAGTGAAGGGTTAGTGATATTATGTTTGTGGAAATGTTAACACATACTTAATGTACTGAAAGATTCGGCATAGAGCAGGTTCTAATATATTTTATAGTCCTGGAGATCTCGTGCGTGATCCAAATACTAGGCACAGTACGAGGTGGGTTCGAGCCTCCATCCTCGACTTCAAGTGTCTAGATTGTATTTATTTTGATTTTTTTCGACATTTCATGTTGTTCATAGTGCATATTTTCCATCCTTATCGATGTAAAGCCGGATTCACATACGCTTTAAATATGTTATGTTATTATTATTAGTGACATGCGAAGCATACGGAAGAGTGACGTATTATTGAGATTACACCTGATGCCAGTATTTCACCTATGTTATGTTATTAACTATAATACCTGTACACCTATATGTAATGTTTACTTGTTTGAACTCTCTTATAATGCTTATTAAAATAAATCAAATATTCCTTTTAGTTAGAACGCCATACTTTTAACTATTTTGCTTGGTGTAAAATATGAAATCATAATTTATTTTTATTTTTGACAGTTAAATTAATAATTCTTAAAACAATAAAAATGCCGTAGCAAATTATAAATAATTATTCTCACCTTGAAATATCGAACAAAAAAGCTGTGCAAATTATTTGTCCCTAGATCTCGCCGTTTGCGAGTTTTTAGTGAGACACACAAACAGGTTTATCTGTTTTATAGTTAAGAAAACAACTTGATGTCAGACTATTTGGCTGGTGGAAAGCGAATGGTGACTCGTGTTAGATACACAGAATCAACAAAAATGTCATACACGGATTCTTGAGTTCTTTGTACCGTTCTATATAAAATGATATTTTTTTATGAAGGATAAAAAAAATCACAATAAATTTCAAACATCTGATTTATACGAACTTTAAGGTAAATTTCCAACCAAATTTCCAGTGTATATTTAAATTTGAGGTACTATAAATAATGTTAAATATGTTAGGGAATTCTTGAAGGTAAAATCCCCCTCAATCATGTGACGCGAACAACGTGCCCCGAATACTCCTAAATCACTTTGGCCGGAGGATACAAAGTTATTTTTTGCCTTCAAACTGGAGCTAAAAACTACCCTAGAAGTTAATAAATTTCCAAACATACTATAGGCAATTAATAACTCAAGTTTCTTCTTTTAATTTACCTTAATGGTAATTTTTATTAATGTTTTGTGTGTATTTTATCGAAACACTTAATTCTCTTTATTCTGTTAATTAAGTAAATTTTATATTTATTTATAAAGAAAATATTTTGTGGTGGAATTAAAATTATTTTAATTCATTTTTGTGATACGAATAATTGAATGTAGTGTAAACATCATTCATCCACAATTATTCGATGCTTTTAATTTTTAAAGGGTATGCATCGAATATCTTCAGAAGTGGCTTTATATCTTCGGTCAACAACGACAGTAACGAAATAAAGTAAATTCAAAACCTTTAAATCGGCGAATTCGAATCAAGTCGAGTTTTTGTTTGGTTTTCACTAGAACTTCTTATTTGTAGCGATATATTATCTGATAATATTTGACGGGAACACCATTTTTTTTTTAAATGACAATGCGAGAATGTGGTTTTACGTTTCGAAAAAAAAATGATTTAGCACAAAAAATTAAAACCGTCTACCAATATCACGTGACACTACAAAAATCCCCTTTCAGCATTACTTGTTACTCTATTGTGTTGTTGAATGAAAACTGAAGGGTGGTCTGAGTGCGTCACAATGGGAAACAGGCCAATAGGTAGGTATATGTATTAATAGAAATTCGTGGTGTAGAAAATTCAATGGGAACATGTTCTGTTTGCCCTGTTACTTTTGCGAGTATTCAACAGTGCAGTGCGGGTCATTGTAAAGGAATCATACGTGCATGACTCGCGTTGACTGGAAACATTTTAATTAAAAAAAAACTAATACAACAAAAATCTTTGTATATTGTTTTGCTCGTTGCACTAGGTAATGCACGTAGCTGTCTTGCTAAAATATTCACAATTACACATGTGGGATTCCTAGATCAAAAATCTTTTTAGCCAGAAAAAAATATTGATAATATAGCTTTTTATTTCATGGTAATGATATGAACGAAGTAATAGAAAAGTAATTTTATAAATTATCCTATTGACTAATTGAGTCCTAGACTTACTACATTGGTAAGGTAATTGTCAGTGGGATTCTCTCTTTATATATATATATATATATATATATGTATACATATATTTTTTTTAATTTAAGGTATATTTTTTTCCAAATCTCAGGAAGGGTGCCGCAATACCACGAGTTTCATGTCACACATATTATAATAATGGTAAACACAATAAAAACAACAGTTGAATACATATTTTATAAACCTGCAGGATTCAGAGCAAAGGAGGGCGGTTCGTCTGATTGTCAAGCCGTTAACTGACCGATAGCCATCTCTAATGCACAGACGCAACGTAGGTATGATGAGTCTTTTCTAGAAGTATTCCAATGGAGCCTGCTCGTAGGAATTAGCAGTGTTGATTTTTGCGCGCCGGTACACATGCGTAAAACTCGAAGAATACAACCAGAACACCCGTTCACAGTTGATGTCAACTTCATGAGAAAGAGTTGTTCCTATGTCTCGTTTTTATGTAAGTCGACTCGTGTGTAGAACGAGCTACCGTATCTGTATTTTCTCCTTCATTTAATTGGAACCTCTTTGAGACTCGTGTTCGCAAAGCCTCTTCCTTGACCCGCTTCACAACATGGCGACATTAATCTTTTGTGAGGTGTATCATTAAAAAAAAAACCAAGTGATAATAATATATCGTAACAGTAATATATGATGAATTAAGTTATGTTTTGATTTAGTTTGGTTATGTTGTGTTTTTAAATATTTGACGTTGTTTTGCACTTGAAAGTAAATATGTTTAAATGTACCTCATAGCGTGACAAAGAAGGCGTGTTGTGTTACCGCACGCTACCAGCACAACGTGTCTAACCCGCGCGTGATGAACAATGAACATTTTGCAATATTTACGTATAAATTCATCATCTCAAACACCCGCTCCACCGCTTAGCGTCAATATTGGAAAATTCATCCCATAAAGCACTTCATCCGAAAATGCACTGTCAGTATTCACCGGTCCGTGGGGCAAAGCGGCGGCACAGCCGAGTATCTTCTCGTTCTTTCCAATAATCTTATTTCTTGGCACACAGGAAGATGCCTTTGTAAGCATTATGGCCCGGATTACGGGCGGACGAATTGCTGATTAAAGAGGACCATTTTTTTTAAATAAGAACACGATTCTATGGCATTTTCGAACATTAAACTGTTTTTATGCGGGATGTCATATAAACGTTGGGAAATTATAAGCTTTGGGGAACTAAGGTAGGTAATCGCCGAAAGCTCAATTACTTGTAAAGGGTGCCTACTAGACGTATTCGTATCAAAGATCTTTGAATAGGTCTTGCAGGTACCTTAGTAGCTATGTTAGGCAGCGAAATTAAATTTAATTAGCCAGTACTAGAGTATTGTACGAATTTATATTCACAACCAAGACTCGATAAGAATACATAGTTGACAGCTTGATGTAGTTAACTTTGCAGTCGGTGACGTCGCTAGGGTAGATTTTGTGGATACACAAATCTATGGATTAAAAAAAAACAGTTCGTTCGTTCATCAGATCCTTTTTAGACTGGTTGTAAAGTTAACCATGACATTAGTGTCAAGCTGTAGTCTTATATCTTCTTAGAGATATTGGGTAAAGTAGTCTTGGGCATGAAAGCTATTTTAACCCTTTATAGGAGAAATTAAAAAAAAAAGATAATTGCTTAATTTTTTTTTTGTATTCATTTTGATAAACAGAAGAATAACTTTTTTTAAATGTATAAAAAGGGTGTTTCCAACTTGCAACATTAAAAAAATATAGAACTTAATGTTGTAGGTCTCAAAACTATCCGTTTTTGTCTTGTGACCTATAAAGGGTTGATTTTTCATGTTGGTGCAATGATTTTTTTTTCATTCCAAAAGTAGCAGTATTAAATGAAAAAAGTGTAATAATGTCGCTTTGGAGGTCAAGTGAGAGCAGGAGGTGACTTAGTAAATATATCTACAAACACTCGATTACTAATTTTTTTTTGTGATTACGTAAGTATGTATCAGCGATATTTTTAAATTTGGAACTGACTTTTATCTAAATTATCAAATATTAAAAGTATTATTTTCAAATCTCTACCTACCTAATAAAGTACCTACCCATAATGCATTGTAGCAAACATTGTTCTATGTTTGAAATGGGTGGATTAAAGCAACCACTAATCTAAGATACATCGCGTGATTTTCCATGGGCAATAACTAGTTACTAAAAAACCGACGAAAGATTATTGATTATTACGAATTGCATTCACAGAATACGCACTTACTACGGATTTAGTCATTTAAATTCGAGTAAAACTTCAGGCTTGTATGCTATTAATGCACTGATCAAACATGGCTCTACAAAAAATGTGAAACCCTTTGACCTGTGATGGTCATGGAGCTACTAAACAGAAATCACTAGTGAAAAGTGGATAAAATTTAGCAATAAAAAATCGTACCAATAATTTAGCAAAAACGTGATTATATCTATGACAAATTAAAAGAGTGAAAGTAAACTGTCTCATTCCAACTGGGCTTTTTTTTCATCTTATTATTTTTATTTGACCCTCTCACAAGTTCTTTATCGGAAGTTTCAAAAAAGTTTCTTCTCTCTCTCTCATAGAAAAAAACATTGAAAATAGTCTATCTCACTCTTACTGGAGATTTTTTCAAAATTACTCTCGCATTCTTTGGAACATACCACGAGAGTAGGAGACCAGAATTTGGAATGGTATTTTTTTTTTCTTTTACACAAGAACGGAATAAAATAGAATGGTACCGCACTATCCGCGAGCGCATCTAAAACCACTTTCGGGAACTAATCGAGGAATATGAAAAATCACACTTTCGTTCCTAAATAATTACTAATAAAATATAAATATCTGTCAGACTGTGATATAAAAAGACTACCAGAGATATTGACCATGACTTGTCTAAAGTAATCATACCGATTTTTTAAATAAGGTACATACTTTTAAGAAATTTGCATAATAAAATATTACAATATAAAATAATATCCTTTGGCATTTGAACAGCACAAGAGCCAGTGCCCGTACGTAGGTTGCCGTCTAATAATGCAAAGGACTATTGCCAGTATGTGTATGAGTACATTGTTCATTTGAAAAGAACAAATAAAAAAATAAACGATAAAGCATAAATAATTCCATTAAATTCCACCGAATCGATTCATAAAAAGCGAACGTTCTATTTTTCTCCGTAAATCGCTGTTTTATTTTCATGCTGGTAAACGGCCAAATGCCATTTGTTTCGGCATTTATCTGTTAAATAGCTACGAAATACGGAAAGATTTTAAAGCAATTGTCCGTCCCACCTGTGTTTCTATTAGCAGTGCGTTTATCTATTGCAATAAATCATGGCTTACTACCGTTTACGGGGTCGCTTGTAAACTTATTATGTGTTTGTTATTATGTAAATTTCACGGAATTCAGAGCAACGTTTCTAGTAATATGCGATATTTAGAATTATTATTAGTGATGAATTAATATAGTGAAAGAAATTTGCAAAGAAATGTCTCGCATAAGTAAATTATGAAATTACTAGTTGTTACCCGTGAATAGTAACAAGATATAACTTGACTTGCCAAGAAAAAATATTTCTAGTTAGTTAGTTTCTTTAATCCACCCATTTCAAATATAGAAAAATGTTTACTAAACTATATTATAGGCAGACACTTTATTAGGTAGGTAGAGAATTGAAAAAGATTTTTTTTTTAATTTCATAATTTTCTAAACACACCTGTTGCACGTACTCACATTTTTATTTTATTTATAGTTAATAATAGTGGAGTGGCAGATCTTTAAACTTGGAATAAAATTCCTCTTGATTTATAAAGTTCATAGTAATTCAGTGACTTTTAACATAAACTATTCTCTCCTGAAAACCATTTGCCTATATGTCACATATTTATGCAATAATTGAAGGTTATCATAAAAAAATATAACAGTTTAACTGTTTTTATGAACGTATCTCAAATATTAGACTGAACCTTAGAGCAATAATAATAGCTTAGGACTGAACTGAAAAACTAAATTATTTTAACGGAGCTGTGCTTAATATTGTATTAATAAAATATAATATTTATTATAATATGTATGTTGATGTGAAAAAAAAACGCTCCACACAATTGCAATGTCCATATTTTGTGTGGTTTATGGTTATGACAATAACTTAGCCTTTTTATTTCATTAGTTTTTTGTAGTTTTTTCACCAAATAATGTTATTTTAGTGTGTTTCCGTCTAGTAATAAAACCCATTCCAAGAACTATATATACATATTTATTTTAAAGATATCTTAGATGTACTCGTATAAATAAGGCTCATTAATAAGTGTGTATTAGTAAAGATCTCATCTCTCACTCTAATTGTGGGTTCGATTTTCTCTCATGACAGTCGTATAATACAGACGTCTCTAATATTAGCTTATTCAAGTAAATACATAGCTATTATCACAACGAGAACATACGAATGGTCGTATTACATAATTTAAGTGGTGAGGTTCCACTAACTCCCCGCTCAAACTCTTTGTGCCAAACACTGCTAATGCTTGGACAGGGTAGTTTCCTAATCTTTCTAGCGAAACTTTTCATAATATCTTACATTTTGCTCTATATTTTGAAATATGATTTTATGACGATTGTTTTATCTTTTAAATATGTATTTTTATTTCAAGATTATGTATAGTTTTTCGGCTGTTCTAATTAACAGAAAATTAATAAAGAGCAAGGTTCAAAATACTGTAATGTTTGCTGACGAACTCGACAGATGCTCCTTGGGTAAGGCGCGCTTTTGCTCGGGGATGTAGAATAAAATATAATCACTTTACTTGAATAATTTTTTTTGGAAGAATTTATAAAGTATAATAATTAAACCTTTAACTGAAGTACCGCACGGCAGTGCGATCTGAATAGGAATGCTGAGATGATATAGGTCTAGGGTAGAATGTCGTAGTAATGGTCAACTTAAAGATCATAGTCCAACATGTGGTCTATGGGATAATGCATGTTCAAAAGAATTTTAGAAATCGACCCTTACAAAACAATTTAAGAGACAGAAATACATTAAAAGAAGCAATTAATAAAATACAAAAGGACATTGGTATGAATGGTTCTTGACATGGGTTAAACTGCACATGGGCGCGACTGGGTGGGCCTTTACAATACATATTCCTCTAAAGTGTACCTCTATCGTCAACATTTTGAACAACACTGCCACGTTCAGTAGTGCAATATTGCAGCTGCGAAGGATGTTACAAAATTGGGGCTTAACTTAATTTTTGATGTTTTCTATAAATTTTGATTCAATTATTTAAAATATAATCGTATTTAGAAGGAATTTCTATGTGTGATAAGAGAAACAGTGATAACAGGAAATAAGGGACTCCGCACCAAAATATTATTAATAGGAATGTAAAGATTACTTCGGAGGTACACTTATTTAATGTTATTTTATGCGGAGCGTGTACATTCGGAAGGTTTTTAAGGATATATGACAAAGGATGTCGGAAGGACAATTGCGACATGCGTAGCGAGCGGTTCGGCTGTGGTTTTTCGTAAATATCTGTTTTTCTTCGAATAAAACACAATCTCCCTATATATTGGCTTTTTATTGCTGACAAATTAATAAAGTGCCTGTGTTTTCAGTATTTTACGTAAAAAACATGAATAATTGTCTCAACAAAGACTAAAGAAAACATATGTTTTTTTTTTAAAAAAGACTAGACAGACCAATACGATAAGAATCCTATGTAATTCTAAGACAACATAATGTCATTGTTATCTTTCTAATTTGTGTGTACATTGTACAGCACACATTTTAGTTTTTTTTTTGTCAATTCCGGTATCTACACATAAATCTGATCGTTGCAGGGGAGTTATTTCATTATTTCGGTTTTACTTATTATTATTACAGTGATTTTTGATATCATAAACTAGACTTTGATAAAGTCCGGTGCCAGGGGTAATAAGGTAATTTTTTTGAGTTCAAGATTATAAAGTCTGACCGTGAAATGGAATTAATGAAATTAATTAACTGTTTGAGCGTGTGATGCTTCGGAGCGTTTCATAAATTTATTTAGTATTTATCAGCAAGTACTAAAAATATTCGAAAATAAAACATGTAGAAAAAACAAATTAGCCAACAAACTTCACACTCAATTACTGACAAACTAAAAGCAGAGTAGACAGGTAATGGTAAGGTAGGTTGAAATGGGACCTACCAATTCTGGTAATTGGTGGCAGTGTTTTTACCCACTTCTTGTGAGACTCGGCAACTACGCTAAGGCCAGGTGAAAACCAGTGAAGGTTGCGATGAAGCCCGCTTGCCAAAAAATGGATGATTTTGTGTACCAAAATGTTATCGTATTGGTCGTTTAAGCAAATGTAACACATATGAAACAGTAAATAATGAACGTTTCAATTATAGATCTTTAACCAATCTTAATATTTTGTAGATTATTTTCTTCGTAAATTATACTCACGTTAAAACAAATTACAAAAATCACTGTTGTTCTCATGAACAAAGTAAATAAAGATGCCTCTTCTTATTATAATACCTTAAATAGAAAATGTTCTCCGAGGCTGAACAAATAACCGCGCAAGTCAGACACAAAACATAATACTATGGCGAAGAATAATAATATTACACAATCCAACGGGGATATTGTTCTTGAAACTTGTGTTTATTCCCACCAGTAAATAAGCAAATACAATGGATCTTTTATGGCATACTCTTGATGTGGCTAGGTAGATAAACCTATCCTGTTCCTATACTGTCTATTATTTAATCTACATAGAAGGAATCGTAACCACTTGAGAGAGAATCATCGAAATTCTAATTTAAACTTTAAGGGAGGCTTTCAGCTGATTTCCTTCAATAAACAAAACATGTTTTTTTTTTTTGTAAAGTACGAGTATGTTATGTTTCTGATTCGCGTCGATTCGCCGATAATGAATGCAATATAATTGCATTTTAGTTATTTCACTTGCTGTTCATGTGTGCGCAAGCAAGAACGGAACGAATCAAAAAAATCAGGTTTTGAGTTAAGTATGCAGAATTGTTCCTTAGATTCATATCTATTAAGTTTAACTAGTCATTAATTATATGCAAGTATTTGAAGTTAATGTTAGTTTATATTAATTGCAAGTCTGATTTGAAATCGCATGAGACTGAAGGGAGCAAGGAAGGAAGTGAACGGGGAAGAGGATAGTTGATAAATACCAGGCTA
Source organism: Drusus annulatus (assembly GCA_022651775.1). Taxonomy (NCBI): domain Eukaryota; kingdom Metazoa; phylum Arthropoda; class Insecta; order Trichoptera; family Limnephilidae; genus Drusus; species Drusus annulatus. The sequence continues at coordinate 226,086 of JAGWCC010000247.1, read as the reverse complement.
TTCAGATCTAATCACTAAACATGGGCAAAGTTATTTCAAGCATCATCGTTTCGATTCTGAATGGTGGTGCATTAAAAATTCCCGAACTGCGAATTCATGGCATCATCATGAAACTCTCAGAAAAAGCCGGGTAGTAACAACTAGCACCGAGTAAACTTATTTACCCGGTTAAATTATAGCATTAACCATTTAACCGTGTGTACTTAAAGCTACGCATTGATGGTGGAAATTTATGTGTTAAATTATTTCGGCTCCGGCGTGTAAGGTCCGGCAGTAACTAAACATTCGTTCACCGCAGGGGAGTGGAAATGAATGACCGCACACACCAGGCCACGGGAAGATCACACGTCATCAACGGTCGCCGCCCCGCCGCCCATCACCGCCCGCCCAACACCGCCCCCACTACCCGCCCACCGCTCGCGCTACCGTGCGGTCACCGTACCGACACTCGCCGCATATGGCCACTGCTAGTGTTCTGAAATTACAGGAATTTAAAGCGATCAAACTGCGTCGGCGTCGCCCTCATTAAAAGTTTGACCCGACGAATTAGTCTGTATTTCATTATTTTAAGTATTTACGTACTGCGCAGAAACAATGTTTTTTAAATATTAAATTTAATAAGATGATCCGATAAGAAGAAAATCAACCAGATTCTATATAATGGTTAAGGCGTTTGCACAAGGATATGTACCTATGGAACCAATGGATGACGAAGTTCATCAAATCGATGGAAGAAGTCGGAGACGCCCTAGGAAGTAATGGCACGATCAAGGGAATCAAACACTCGTGGGAAAAGGCGTTTTTATGAGGCGAGAATAGGGTTTAAGCAAGGAGCAAGACTTGTATGTAAGGACCGAGGGGTGTGGCTTTCGATCCTCTCTATACCCTCGAAGTAAAGCGGTGTAACGATTAGATTAGCGTGTTTTTTTGTTTGTCAAAAAAGCTTCTATTATTGCTGTAAAATCTGGGAAACTTTTTTCAGTTGGCTTAATAATTTTCCATCCAAAAAACAAAAAATTGCCACATTGTTTATTCCGTATTTTCCAATTGTTCAAAAATAAAAAAGTTTTCTAAGAAATTATGTATGTACTCGGGCAAAACCGGGTACTATAGCTAACATCTTACAGACGTCAGTAGATATTTAAAATAATCTCTGATAAAATGCTTCGAGCAAATTCAGTACACATAATCAAACATCATTAATGTTCTAAATCTAAGCCCATAGAAATTAATTCGGATTGGAAAGGGTTAATTGGATGACTTGTACGAATAAGTTTAATTAATATCCTGAGGCGAGGATAATTATTTGTTAGCCCACTATACCTTTACAATAATCTAAAATACGTAATGTTCCGCCATGACTATAAAAGTATAGTATAAGCTATGTATTCCACGAATGTTCTCAAACTAGCCCGGGGTATTTTGATAGATCCGGTTCAACTGACCGAATGTTACCCCCTTCCTTATTTAATGAATTTTTAACTATGTCATCTTGATTATTGAATTATTGAATTAGTCACTAGTGTTTTTTTATGACTGAAAAAACCTACCCAAAATATGTAATTATAATATCATTATATTCATGCTTGGTCTTAGAGGGGTCAGAACTCCGGGCGCATTGTTCAGAAATCACAGGTTCCTAAGCCGAAAAAATAAATCCATTTACACTTGCACCAAAAATAAATGATCGGCTTTTAATTAATGAATCTTTGAATGTTTTAAAATAACTTTATTTATTGCGTATATTAAAAATCATAACAAAAATATAACCCAAAACATTTGAATTTACTTTATTCCGTATTTATTTTAGTGCAATGTTTTGAAAGTTTACCCTAGTAGTTTGTATTTTGCGTAAAACAGAATTTTACGTCCATCCAACAGAGGAATTACTCCCTCTAAAATGGAATAATTATTACACTGTGTCTGATAACTTTAACTGATAGTCCTGTAAACATGGCCAAATTGGCTTTTTACTATGAAATTTGGCAAAACGGGCTATTCCGAATACCATATTACATTACCTAAAGACCTTTCAGATAAAATTTCAAAAAATTTCAATTGCAGTACTTCATGTTCCAAAAATATAGACGAAAATCAGTTGCTGCAAAACCTGGCGAGTGGCAAACAATATTGTAGAACATATTAAAGACAATAATTAATACCATTGTATCAACAAAAAATGTTATTATTTTCAGGCACTATGCAACGCTCCTAATCTGTAAAAAAAAATAGCCAGGTAATTACTATTATCACTGAAACGCGACTTGTTATGCAATCTTTTATTATTTTTTTATAATGCCACTACAAATTGACCGAAGATTTTGGCGGTCTTCGGGCCACGAAAAGGCTTATGGAGATGCAGCGTTCTGGATCTAGAATGTTGGTTGTTTTACTCAACCTATCCACCATACGAGAACCTCTGTGCATTTTGAACGAATTTAAAAGACATAATAACATGTGCAGTGTTCATTTTCAGTCAGAAGTCAAAAGTATACGATCACTTTTCTTGTACAGATAAAGTTACAGATTAGTGCAGACTTGTGTGTTTATGATATGTTTTCTTTGGAAGGGTTTAAGCTAAGCCGGGGCTTTCAAATATCAAAAGAAAACTTATCAAGAGGACAACCCGCCGCGTATTCCAGTCGATCCAAGTGCATCTGTATGAAAGTTTCAGATTATCCGAGTCTCTCCGCAGCCCGCCGGTGCAGTACGGTTCGGGTTATAGTTTTGTCTTACACAACTTTTAACCCAATAAAACGAAGCAGACAGTTTATTACTTGTACGTCTCGGACGTGAGCGGCGAGAGGCTCTCGTGCGGCCGGCGAATAAGGGTTGACGGACGAAACAGCCTCCCTCAGGGCGAAATAATGCCCTCGGTGGCCATTTGGCTTTTTGACAATCAGTGTCCAATCGTCACGGGATCTTTCCTGCCTTCCAGCTGATGGCACGTTGACATTTTATCGTCGACCTTTGGAAAGGATAAAGGCTTTTTTTCGCTTTTCTTGAAAGATTTTTTAAGTTTTCAGTCAGCGTAGTAAAATATTTTAAACAAATTGTCTTAAATTACTTCTCACCACTTAAAGATTTGTTTAGTTTCGGTCCGGTACGTTATATAAAAGACAAAAGTATTGAAATAATATCAATAATCTTCAAAGTAAATATAAAACAGGAAAAGCTAAAAACTAAAAATAATAACGGTCGCGACCGAGACTCAAACTCGGAACCTCTACTCTATCCGGCAGTAACGTCTCTGCCAATTGAGCTACCGAGATCTTATTAGTACCGACATTTTAATCGATCGCTTACTTCCCTGAAATTATTAATATTTTTTTTCAATTTCTACCGATATAGGCAGCCATCTTGTAATGGTATGCAAAGCTCTACCCGAGCGCATATTGAATTCTCAGATGGTGGCTTGGATAAACTTTTTTTGATTAGGAAAGATCTTTTGACTTCTTAAAAATCTACAGTTAATATTTTTAAAATTGGAATTAGAATAAGAGAAAGTTTTATGCATTTTTCATAGATATTAATTATTGAAGTAATATCAATAATCTTCAACATAATATGAAACAGAAAAAGCCAGAAACTAAAAAGAATAACGGAATAAAAATTCAATAATTAATATCAAAATAAAAAGCATAAAGCTTAAAAGTTAATTCTAATTTAAAAATACAAAATGAAGTGTTCAAGAAATTGATTCGCGATTGCGAGGCTGGGGGGTCTATATGCGATGGTCAAAACTATTTTTTATTGTGACAACCTCACAAATTCTTATGTCTGGACACTGTAAAGTTAGGGGATTTACAACGCAACCTGATTGGGCAACATTTCAATACGGGTAAAGGGATGTAGTGTAGAAATGAATGTGATATTTTTTTAATGAAAGAGAAAAAAATTATTTCGGTACCTCGTTCCATATAGGAAGAGCTGCCGGTCCGAGAAACGACTCGTTCTTATGCTGCCGACATCAACTGTGAACCAGTTTTCCATTCTTATCCGGCAAGTTTCCTGATGGTGCATCTACTAGGCTACTCCGATAGGCTTCATGGCTATACCTAAATAACATTCATGAGGTAGTTTTCCATCAGATATTGACATTATTTCGTTTCAAAGAATTTATTAGCCTTCACTGGTAGCCCTGATCCACAGAAACGAGGCGGAAGAAGCATTAAGTATTAACACAAGTCTGACTGCAAATAGTGCAAACTTTCTCTTCGAATTGACCAGACTTCATTGCACAGTTTAAACATAGCCTGTGGCCTGCACGCCTATTGCAACTTCGAACAAACCAACGGCAGATATGGAATACGGGATGCTCGTATATGGAGAGATAAACTCCTAACATTGCTCTGTAAGATTAAAGTGATAAATTGAATGCTTTCTTCTTCGAGTATTATGTTTTCTGGGTTCTATTTAAATTAATTCATATGTATCTCTATTTGGTATTAAATAGGATAACCATAACTGAGCGCAAGCCACATGAATATTAAAGTTTAAGCTGGTGACTTCTAATGGGTGAACTTGAAACATTTGAGTTAAGCCTATATCCACAAATGGACGCCAAAACAAAAATAAGATGTCACGGGAGTTCTGGCATTGAAGTCTATCTTTGGTAACATCCCAAATATTTGTTTTTTATTCCAAGTTGATAAGGCAAAAGTTTACGATAAACTTATTTAAAACTTGCATAATATTACATTATAATTTGTTTTCATCAACCTTGCATATGTGATTTTTGCAATCTCTTTTGAATCTACTGACGGGTTTTACCTTTATGGTTTCCGACAGCACATTGTAATATTTAATTCTTTTATAGAATAATTATTATAATCAGTAATCTGATTTCATTGCTTGTCCTTGTGTTGTCTATGAATGTTCTTTTGGCGTACATTGTGGTAACATCTTTATTTATTTATATACGCCTTCATGGGCTTTTACATAACATAAGATATAAAATAACAGTGACATAAAAAATAAAAATGACATAAAAAATAACAATTCACCCAAAAACATGATGAAATTGATAGAAATATTATCATGCAAAATTTGTTTATTATTTTCTGTATAAATACCATTGTGTTTAATATCAGCATCTGTTTTACTGTTGGCCAATTTAGTACCTTTAACTACTTACTTTTAGTACTTAACCTTTGGCTACTTTTGAAAATATATTAACGGAAAAGGTGTCATTTATTTTGTTCTTTGTCATTACACACGAAAATAATCGTTGAGCAGTAGATAAAATGTTCAGTTTTATACCGTGATCGTAGCTTTTAGAAAAAATTTTGGCGAATTCTTCCCAAAAAAGATATTTTCTTCTCAATTTTCTTTTAATGTACTCAACAAGCTTGTCAAAACTAGTATAACTCCGAAGTATTTCATATCAGTTACATTTTTAATAATTTGATCATTAATTTCAAGGCTTTGCATTAGGCATCCAATTCATGGCTTTGTGTGAAATAAATTGCGTAGTTTTCTGAAAATTTTAATTAAACCCCCGCTTTAATTTACTCAGTGGACTATAAATGTCTAGAGTGCAGTGTGACATGCAGATGGAATAATAAAAGGAAGATTTAAAGTCGTATAAAATAGTGTAACCAAAATCAATAAAACAACAAGACATCGCACATACCTAATCTAGCCTAACCTTTACTGCGTTGAAAAATGATGATTCTATATTTCAACCAACAAAACACTCGAAGATTAGCCGTATATAAAATATCATCATGAGATCAGAGCGATAGTTAAAAAAAAGTCCTGTCGGCATTCTGTAATGCAAGCATTGCGTGATGGTTAGATTAATTGATAAATACTAATATTGCTAGCTGTAATAATTCCTTTTTCAAATCGGAAATCGCCCTCCGGCCATCCCGTCCGAGTTGCGTGCCGTGATTCCAACTGCCGGGAGGGGGGAATTCCAGTGCGATTAATCATTTTCGAATACTCAAAGTCCATGGCTATTTCTACGTAAAACGTTTAGTATTATAATTCATAGTAAATATTCACGTGATTTCTTTTATAAATAAATAATCACATAAAATATAATCGAAATGGAAATAAATACGAAATACAATCAAAAACATCAATTAATACGAAATATAATTGAACACTTGATAATTGAAACAATATTTTTAATATTCAAACGATGACCAAGATAGCAAAAAGGAAATCGATTTTAGGTGCCACCTGAACTAGATTTTCGACATGAGGTGAGGTGGTGTAATTATGAACACGACCGGGAGGCAAACGGTCGAACCGGATTCATCCTAGGTGGTAAATATTTTTTTCTCTTCGGTGCGTTTTTCTATTTCGTTGTTTGAATGTTGTTAAAATTGTTTCAATAATTGAGGGAAAAATAAAAATAATTTTAAACGTTATTTAGTTACACATCTCCGCATATTTTTTACGCCCCGCAATTGTTCCGAGTAAGCTCAGCGAATGGAAGTGTCCATAGGAAAACAGTTTCCTGAAAATTGCACCCCCATAGGTCTGTCTACATTATCCTCTACCAATAAATATATAGGACTATCCGCCATGATATATTTTAAAAGTACAATGGTATAAAAAGCGCAAAAATATATTGTACAAGTATGTGCATAAGAATGCATATAATAATAATAGCTAAGAATGGCTTCATTGCAATTAATCCAGTTTAGTTTAAATTTTAATTAATTAGTTTAGGTCTTAGGAGCGCTTAAAATAGTTTTGAAAAAGTAACTAATTTTTAAACGGTAGTAAAAAATATTTTTAATCTGATTCATAATGCGTAATGAGAACGCTTGAGTTATCAATGGTTTTTTGTAAATATCTATAGTGACAATAGTAACAGTTTTATTCCGGGCTTTTATGCAGGCTATATTAATACTGAGCTGAACTTATGAACTTTTGGAAATAACATTCGAACATTACCCAATTACAATAGTGACAATGATAGTTGTTTCATTCCAGGCTACCTGCTGGCTATATTAATAGTGATCCGAACTATTGGACTTACGATGATAATTTTCGAACATTGCCCAATCACAATAGTGACAATGATAGTTGTTTCATTCCAGGCTACCTGCAGGCTATATTAATAGTGATCCGAACTATTGGACTTACGATGATAATATTCGAACATTGCCCAATCACAATAGTGACAATGATAGTTGTTTCATTCCAGGCTACCTGCAGGCTATATTAATAGTGATCCGAACTATTGGACTTACGATGATAATATTCGAACATTGCCCAATCACAATAGTGACAATGATAGTTGTTTCATTCCAGGCTACCTGCAGGCTATATTAATGGTGATCCGAACTATTGGACTTACGATGATAATATTCGAACATGATTTTTTCCAACATTTTTTTCAAATATAAAAGGCACCTAAGCACCGAAAGAAAATGTTTTACCAACGTTAAATTCTATCACAAGGATAATATGTTAAATAAATAGTTTTACAGTGAGATTTTTTAGTTTTAATTTTTATATCTCCGTGGCCGAGCGGTTAAGATCGACATCTACAAATCCAGAGGTCGCGGGTTTGAAGCACAGCGTGCGCAAATAAATTGTATGCAATGGATGTGTTATTTCCCATATTATTTAAATGAAATAATATATAGTACATTTGCAACACGTTCTAGAGTAGTAGGTACTCTAAGTGTCTCCCTGTTAAAAGGCAACCATTCAGAATCGAAACGTTTCCTGAAATGGTAATAGCCGTGATTAGTAACCAGTTCTGAATTGCTAGGTTTTATTGTATTATTCTCCCCACTACATTCAGCCTCAAAACATACCCCAAATGTAGATGCCATAGTCCCACTGGCTTCGAACATGCTACTGTACGGAATTCATACAAAAAACCGCTTTTATTTTACGACCAGTTAGTACCCTTTCAAAATCATGTGAAAACTTTTATTCGTCGGAGCTTGAGAAAGGAAATTCTTTCGAAAATATTGAACAGGAAGGTTGGAAATTCCTATCTCATTTGACGTGTACTTTGATTTTCTCAACAATGCACGCACGAGTATTTGTTCCAGATCTGTAGATAAATTTATTTTGTGGGTTTTGAGAAGTTTGATGAAGAAAAACAACATGTAGGTGGGTTACATAAAAACTACTTTTTAAATGCTTGTATAATGCGTAAATAAAGCTTTTTTAATAATTATTTAGTGTTATTATTAAACTACACGTGTCAATCAAACCGAACACAAAATCTTAACCAAAGCAACAGTTTTAGCCTAAAAATAATCACAAGATATTTTTCTCGACAAAGCTTAACGTACAATTTTATTTTGTAAAAAATTGTTTTTTAAATTAAAAATAATAATAACTATTGTTTAAATAAAATTAAAAAACCTAAAAATTATGATGGAGTTCTACAAAATAACCTTTAAAACCGTAAATACCTAACGTACTTTGTACGTGTGTTTGAAATGCTGAAACTGAGAAATCATTATTTTATTGACGCATAAAGAGCACGTCAAGAAAACCAATTACATAAACAAGACATACATTTTTAAGGTCTGCAATTTTAGAAAACTGACTTAAAAATCAAAAGGAATATAGTATTGCACACGAGAACGTCAAGAAAAAGGACTTGCAGTTCCTACATTGTCTCGCTGTGGGGCGAGGTGCTAGCCGGGACATTCCAAACATGGCTGTCATTTAGGTAAGTAATGTATGTATTAGTTATCGAACTGAGAAAAAAACTGTTTGTAAAGGTTTTTAACAAGGTTTATGTTTTCGGCTTTTGTCCGGGTTTTTTGGACCCATGTACTGTGTGTTCACTCTCATAATATTTTTTTAATGTATAGATTAAGTTTTAGGAGTAATTAATACTCGGTTTGCAATATTTCGTTAGAGGTTTGGATCGAAAAACAAATCCGAGTGATTCGCGCACAATATTGTAATAAAAGACGTCTCATTAACGAGTGGATTAAAATTATTGAGAATAAATAGTTCGCACCTAGTCAGCAACCTTGTGGATTGCCACGGATTTAATATAAGGCGCATTGAAACCTTTATAAAAAATACTTGTGACGTCATTTTTTTTATTTTATAATGAAGAATGTAAATATTTAAACTTTCAATTGCAAGGAATTCACAGTTTAGCTTGAAAACAATTTATTTTCAGCCTTTTAGTATTCCGCAAAATAGTTGAAAAATTATGAGAAAAAAATTCCGATTACAAGCGGGATAGCTTTCGACATGCTGCCATCGATTCTATATCCAGGTATTCAAATAGTTAAGTACTCTTTTACAATATAATTAGTTTTACTGCCCAAATTCGTGGACCTCTTACTACCATAACTATAAGCGGTAAATGTTGCTTGTGCATTGGTGGAGGACTTAGCTAGCAGAGGATTGAACCCACGACGCTCGATTGGGTAAATTACAGCCCCATAATTATTCACAGACAGACTTGTAACGCAAATTTTAAGACGCCAATGCCAACCTCAATTTATCCTACAACATTATTTTTATAAAAGAGGTAAGAACCTTCACTTATCAATATGATCTCTGATTCTGAAAGTATTATACATTTACGCAGTTTGTGTATACCGCTTTAAAGCTTTAATTTGGGTTGTTAGGTAAGTTAAATAAAAGTATGGTAAAACATTTAATTTAATAATTGTAGATAATAAGATAATCCATTTTACACCCGTTCAACCTATTATACTGATCCTAATCGCAAATATTTGGTATCTAACCTAGTTCGCTACATAAATTATCTCGTCTAAAAATGCCTCATCTAAAATGTTTGACATTTAGAAATACGGTATTTCATAAAACCACCAAAGTCGGCCGCAACAGACTTGCGGCACTGCGTTACGTAAAGCATTAACTAACTTCAAAGGAATATCGATTGATCGGCTTTGAGGATAAAGTGTGTTGGTAGTCTATCCACGCTTTCCTAATCAATATTTTCAGTACGAACAGAGTAGAAGATATAATTTGGATTACAAAGAATTCTTTTCATAATAAAAATATAGCCATATATCTATAGGTAAGCACTAGTATATACGGTAGTGCTCTCTAGAAGTATAAAGCTTGCTCTAGAACAGACAGAAAATTCGAATTTAGCTGGTTCAACGTTTTGTTGGTAAAATAATAGATTTGTACTCGTATATTGTACAAATAACGGAGAAAATAAACTATAGAGTTTGAAGAGCTTTCGCCTTTCCAAGGTGTGCATTATGTAAAATAAAAATATCAGTTATATAATATTGATCGTAAGGGTTTAGCGTTGTTGAAATATGTTTTTTTTCTTCAGTATTTGCAAGTCTGAAATATGACCGTATCAGAGTTAAGCCGGTGTGGTCTAATAAATAAGTAACAAAGTTATAAATAGAACACATACACTTTGTTTTTAACCACTTTTTACATAATAAAAATATATAATAATATATATATAATAAATATATATAATAAATATATATAATAAATATATAATAAATATAATAAAAAGTGGTTAAAAACAAAGTGTATGTGTTCTATTTATAAATATGGCAAGCCACAAAGTTAATGCTTTTTACGAATATATAAAGTAACAAAGTATTTATTTTATTTTAATCATAATATTTTTATGTAATTTCACCACAAAATCAGTAGAACAATGGAATCCCCATTTTCGGGAATTGTTGTGAAGTTGAAGAAAGTGGGGAGAGGAAGTCGAAGGGGATATGAATGTTGGGAAAAACCTGGTTATTTAGATCTCATACCAAAATATAGTCAAAATTCTTTCAAGCAACGCACAACTTTTCGATTCTAATTGGCAGTCACTTGACAGAGCTCTACTGAAAGTACCTTACACGAAAATATATAAAATACCGTGTGTAAGAGATAAGAAAAGATAAGAGACAACGTTAGTCTAGATTTATACAAATCTATGGTAAGCCAGAATATTATATACAAATTACTTTCTGGCAAACTTTATACGTACTTGTTATTTGACAAGATGTAAAAATATTCTATTTATTTTCAAATATTATTTGGAGGATGTATAAAGGTTGGTCACACGGGTTGGTGAACATTATTTTTATTGAAAGGCTCAACAAACGAAGTATTGTGGTTGGGTGGTTGAATTCAAGACGAAATTTTCTAGGGAATTATAAGATATTAAAGGGTACGGAAATTATTTAGGAATTTCGTAATATCAAATTGAAAAACCTTTTATTATTATTTCGAATCAATATATTTTTAAGGTTGGCCGACCTTGTTGGGTGGGTAAAAATCTTGTTTCTCCAGTCATTACAGGCTTTCAATTACCTATTTTATGTATTTCACAAGACACTTAAGAATTTCCCGAAGAAAGATAAAAATAATACTTTATGTATAATTTTTACTGGTTTTCTGTATTTTATTCCAACGGATAGTACCTTCTCGTATGGGATTTTCGGAAGGAAATAATTCTTGCTTCTTTATTAACTGACATTTTTAAAGTTATGGTGTGATTTTGTAGAATAATTAGACATATCTATAGTTTTGTTAACCGGCTCAGATTTTCTTCTAGTCGAACAATAAAAAATATGTAACAAACAAAACTGGCATTTTGTCTCATTTTCAATACATACGTATTTTAGTGCGCAAATATATATTTTTAATTTAATCAATTAATGTTATTTTACAATTGTTTTTTTACGGTAGTTTGCAGAGTGACAGAAACTCTCAGTATCGCCCTGGTATTTTTTAGTTCAAAGTTGATGACCTCCGTGGCTGAGCGGTTAAGATTCACGTTTGTGAATACGTAGGTCGCGGGTTTGAGGCCCGGCGCGGCGTGTGCAAACAAATTTAACTGAATCAATATGTGTTATTTCCAATAGTCTTCAAAATAAAATAATATGTAATACATTTGCAACACGTTCCAGAGTGGTGAGTCGAAACGTTGCTTGAAATGGCTTAAGTCGTGTTTGGTTACCAGATCTAAATATCGGGTACTTCTCAACCATCCCCTTTCCCATCTTTTTACCCACCCCCACAACTTCAGCTTCACAACATACCCTAATTGGGAATGCCGCAGTCCCTATGACCCCAGGCGATTAGAGCAGTTAAGACCTAAAAAAACATATAATTTCATGTATTAACTATAAAGTACATACTCGTACGTACGTACGTAAGAGTGTGAACTTTTCAAATTTGCAACTGATGTGAGTTAAAATTTTGACATTCAAAAAAAATCTTTTCAATTCCCTACCTACCTAATAAATTACCAACCTTTAATATAGCAAACATTATTCTATATTTGAAATGGGTGGATTAGAGAAACTTATTTTGGTCAAGTTATATCCCGGGATTTTTCACGGCTAAAGGTCAAACCGCACTAGCGCGTCAGCGGCGCTGCACTGCACGGCGCGTCGCTTCACCACGAAATATGTTTTCACTGTTTTGTATGAAGCAAATCGCACCAGAGCGGCGCTGCACTGCGCGGCACCACGCGGCGCGGCAGAGTTGCACCCGGGAGAATATTTTGACGCGCAGCGACGCGACGCGCAGTGCCGCTGCTGCTAGTGCGGTATAGTGCGCTACACTGCGCGTCAATCGCCACCGCCAGTCCGCTTTCGGTGTTTGACATGTTCACGTATGTTTTTTTGTTATACGTCAACAGGACTAATACGAGTGAGAGACAAATAAATGGACAGCCATTACGAGAGCTGTACGACCTCAGCAATAAACATTACATGAACAAACATAGAAAAAATAATATTTGGAAAGACATTAGCGCTGAATTGGGTGTGCCACAGTAAAAAAAACTAGTTTTTAAGTATAATAAATAGTTTAATGATTTGAGAATCAATTTTTATTTATTAGGTATCTATTCTTATTGACTTCGACAACCTTTTCTGATAACTTCCTTTTGCCATGGCAGAGATACCTGTGACGAACAAAAATAATCCTTGAATCGGTCGTCATATTGTTATATAAGTCGCCCATATTGTTCAACAGTTAGAATGCAAATGATCGATATAATGACGCGTACTGCCGCGCTACTGCAGTTATAGTGCGGTTGGTCAGAGAAGTGACGCGCAGCACCGCTAACGCGCAGCGACGCGTCAGTGCGGTTTGACCTTAACAATTAGAAAAACAATAATATCACTGCATTTTGATTATTATTTAAGCATTATTTTTCTTTGTAAAGAAGAAAAAAAAAGCAATTAGAATAATAGAGCGCAGTAAAAAAGCTTCATTTTATGACGGTGAAACAAACCATATACCTATTTGGAGGTTTGCATTGAATATAATTACAATGAATAAAGTAATGATGTCTAAGGAATTTAAATATATATTATATATTACAATTACAACGTACACAGACACAGGACGAGAAATCCAAAACTTATTAGATTGCCAACAAAGAAAAAAATAAGCTCACAGAAATTTTTCATGTAGCGGGCAATTCCAACAAAAAATTACTGCAATAGACAATATTCATAAATTTATAAAAAGGGGGAATATTTTTGCCATAACCATTAATGTAAGTATCTTATTATATTTGCAATCGAAAATTCTAAAAGGTAATTTGAAAAACATATTTGCAATAATCGTGTCTATACTCGTATGTATTTAAGTCGTTTACATTAGAACACACAAATTATTTTATTTTATTTTATTTGTTTGGGAGACCAACAGTTTACATACATACTAGGTAAAATATTATATAAGTAGTATTAATATGACCATCAATAGGTTTCCACTTAAGTGTTTGTATATACAGGTGAACTGATACTGTAAGTGAATCTAATTTTAAAAATGAAACAAGAAATTAAGATATAAATTAAAAGAAATACAAATCAAATAAAAAATAAGAAACATAATTTTAAAATTTTCATATCAGTATGTTTAAAGGGTTGAGGAAAAGGAAGGACATGAGGGGGGATCGATCTACATGTAGTAAATATGTATAATGATATGTGAGATTTAAAAGATTTTGTTTATTTTTTAAATATGTATATTTAAAGAAATAAAGTTAAAGTTAAAAGAATTGGTGGTATTGTGGAATGAGTAGTTATCTGTAGTTATAAAGGCTCGTGAGATCGTCGGTGTGATTTTATAGAGTGAGGTGCAGAGTTAAAAATGTCAAATTATGTGATCTAACTTAAAATAAATACTTAAGATATTGTGTCTGGCAATTCCTTTTAGACGACAAGAAGTGTTCATTATATTGATTTATTAATCTAAAAAGAATGTCCACTTGAGATCAGGTAATTATTAAGTATATGAAATAATAACTAAACATTACCTGTACGAAAACGTCCAGATAAATTGTTTCGAGAACGATCTTCCGTCGCCTACTGGCCAACTACCTTATGAATTCCAGAATAAACGTTCCAAGATAAATATAAATCAACGTTCTAATCAAGATCGGGAAGCCACTCGCCCGCGTTATGAAATTCAAAGCGACAAAAATCATTTGATGTTGATTTGATTATTCAGTTCTTTGCTCTCTCATCCGGAACGCACGTCTTCATAAATTTCCCCGAATACTTAAGGCGCTCTCTGGCGCAACCGAAGGTGCCTGTGAATTTTATATTATCTTTGCGGTTATAAATACCCCTTGACGTATTAAATGATGCACCCCTCCCCGAACAACTCGTAAGTCACGACGAAATTTCATTTAACCGCCTGGCTGTAATAGTGTTCATAAAAATGCTAAACTCAAATGTCAGTCTCATTCGAGAAAACAAATATTACGGTTTGGAAATTTTTAATTATTATGCAAATCCGGCGAGACATTAAAGGTCCGAAATGCGATAGCAGATCTGGTGAGGGGAAATAAGTAATCGAGGAAGGTGATGTTGAGAAATTGCGTTAACTGTGTAAATAATTACGCTGTCTACTTGGTGAATTTATAAAATCACCCTTCTCTGTTTCTAAGTATGAGCCCTAAAACATTTTCCCATGGTTAGTATATTCATTTATATACCGAATATTTTCGTTAAAAGTTTTCCCTTACTAACTAAAAACCAAATATATTAATGTCTAGTTAAAAATGTATCGGCGATAGCTCTATTTTGACCTCTCCTTTTCTCTCATAAACATAGTATGTAACAGAAGGAGAGGTATAACGGAGGTCTCATCGATGGGACCGTAGTTTAATATTCGTAACAGAGGCTGGTGTGACATAGATTCATCGTCATATAGTCAAAACTATAGGAAGCTGTAAATATTGATAGGATAACGATTTTTTCTCTAACTTACCTTTGGAGACCAAAAAAAAATATTTTTTTCAAAATCTGTTAAAATTTAGTTTTTGGACAAAACAGCGTTCTGTTCACCGAATATTTGATAACAATTTAATGTTTATGTAAGATTTTAAAACATTACTACTTAATAAAATATAAGTACATATTTGTGGAATTTTTTGCACTTAAAACCAATTATAGGAAACCATAATGATGCGTTTATCGTCTATGGGTGGAAGGATGCACTTAGATATCACTTAAATTAACTGAGGAGTGTGTTCTTATAAGTTACCAACTACTTTAAAAGTTTAAACACTTTATCGAGAATTCTCAATTCCGCCGGGGAAATAAAATGATGAAATTGACCGCTTGCTTCGAATCCTAGAGTTTTTCCAAGACGTCTCAGTAAGAAAAAGTATGATTTGAGAATTAGGTTTAAAAATAGAATATGATATTAAAATATTCTCTTACCTTAGTAAAATGCAATTTGTAAAATGTTGTATTCGTGCTTGTCTAGCGTCTATCGCACTAGTAAATATTTTTATAATTGAATATTTTATACTACTCGGTTAGTTATTTCAGTGTATAATACAAACCATTTATTCATAATAAAGGTAATAATATTTGGTTCATGGAGAGTTTATAATAAATTATTAATGCCATAGCTTATGTCTAATAATGAAATCTTAGATGTAAGTTACTAGTTATAAGTTATACTCAGTAGTAAGTTACAAGCCATAAGTCCTTATTGTAAGTCACTAGTTGAAAATATTAGTTGTAAGCCATTAGTAATAAATCTTAACTGTAAGTTTTTAGTTATAAGCTTAAGTGATAAATTATAGGTTAGATAAATTAATTTGTAAAGCGCCCTTGAGGTGATTTTCCCACAAAAACGGCGCTATAAAAGTAATCCATTTATTATTTTTTATTATTATGTCAGCTCAATAGAAAAAAACTATGGAGTTCCTTAAGGATCCATACGAGGGCCACTCTTATTCCAAATATATATTAACGATATCTCTAAATTAAACCTAAATGGCAAAATCTTCTTATACGCAGATGACACTACAATATTTCACCTAGGCAGAAACTTGATTTTTAAAATTTCGACTAAACCTGAATATATTAAACAACCGGTAAATAAAAATCATATCTTAAGCTTAAAAAATAGAAAAAACCTGTCCCATCAACTATTGAAAATAAAATTTTCGATATTGAAAAATATAAGGGTCTCCATATTGATATAAACTAATCTTTTAAGCAGCACATACAAAAATTAAACCAAAAATCTTCTCACTAATTGGTGTATTCGGTAGAATAGCTCATCTTCCTATCATAACTATCTAATAGAGATATGGGAAAACACACACATCGTATGCTTAAAGAATTTACAAATGATACTGAATTGAGTTTTACAAAAACTTTTTGATTATAACCCTAAACTTACTGAAAAAAAAAATACTAGTACAATATACGTCTACTAATCTGCAAAATACAAATAAATCGACTGTTACACACGAATACAACATTTATTAAAAAATGGCACAAGTACACGGACACTACAAAAGATGAAATTGGTAAAAGGAATACGTATAGTAATGAAGAAGTACACATATTCAATATATTTATCGATAGCCTGAAAATGGAGAATTAAATAAAAATAATATTTTAAAAAAACTGTTCAATATCAATATAAGTGAACAATATGAAAATGTATTGTTGATATCGTGTAAGTAAGGAAATAATTATGTTCGTTGGGAAATAATATTATGTAAGTCAATAAAGTATATATTTTTTAACTTAATAAACAATAAAAATGATAATTTTCCAAGGCTCTTTACTCGTCATTTTTTGTCTTGGGCGGAGCAGTGGGTAACAAGAGGGGAGTCATCTAAGCTAAGTAAACATTGGGAACAGGCAAATAGACGTCGCTTGTCATTTTCACTTAACTGAGCCGAACCATTAGCTAGCGATATATTGTGAACCACAGGCATTTTGGAGACTACCAGGTAAACAAAATATTCCCTGGTTTTTTGTGTTTTCTGAATGTGGCTTTTTATGTGTTTTCGCGTACAAAGGCGTAAGACTACATCGAGGTTAAAAATAAATAGTTATGATGGTGTAGTTTTTTCAGTTGTTTAAATACCTGTCATTACTTGTCATTTTTACGCAATCTTTATTTAATAAATAAGATATATCATTAAAAAAATACAGAAGTGCCTACAAGTATTCTTGTCAAAAGATGAAACTTCTAATGATTAAGCCATATTTACTATTTATATTTAAGTAAAATGTCACTACTGGCGTTCCATGAATATTCTGAAAATAATAGTAAACTCAGTAGTATTTATGAAAATATTGTATCAATGACTTTCAGCGTCGTTATTCCGTGATTCAGGCTATGGTCAGCCGGCTTGGCTGTTCGTAGAGCCTCCCACATAATGTGAAAACTTATTTTGAAAGGTTTCGATTTTAAATCCCGGTTGCCGCACTAAACTTTTGTAATTTATTTTCCAATGCATTGTGATTTGATGAAAATTAATCAATAAATAAAAACATTTGCCAAAAATTTGTAATAATTCAATTTACCTTCCTCAATAATACGATGCTATTCTCCAGTACAGGCCCGTGATACATTACCATATTGTAGTCGAGTACATAATTAACTTGTTTCGTAGAAACCAATCATTTTGTGGTTTGACATGTTGACCGACTGGTTTCGTTTAGCCTAAGCATCATCAAGGTACAAAATTAAACTAAACAAAAAATACCAAGTGTGCGGTTATATATTCCCCATATATGTATATACCCTCTGTCGGTCATAAAAATTAAAACAAAATCTGTGGTCTTGTAAAAAGTTATTATTTCATTTTCATTACCTAATTAACTACTTACTTGATTATTCGATTGCGTGATATTGCTGGATTGTTAAAGTTATCGTCTTCGCTCATTATATTTCCACTGTTGATCGAAGTACTCTTCGAACTATACATAATTTGAAGTAGAAAAGGGCTAGTATTAAGGAACGCCATTCATACTGGCCTATGACTCAAAGGTTGCAGGTATACTACAAGGATGGGAGAATGTGATGGAGATGAATTGGGTTACGTGTAATGGAACAGTCGAACTAGTTTGTTGACTAGTTTCCTGGGTTATTTTTCTGGTTAGGCTTTGGGAATACCAGTGGTTCTACAATGATAGCAACGGTGACAAAGAGTAGAAGTGAAACGGGAAATGTCATTATGGAACACCCTACTAGATGGTTGCCTAATTTTCTAGGTTATTTTTCTCGCTATTCTTCGATGGTAACAACACTCAAGGTAGCAGAAGATCAGTAGAGGTTAATCGCGCAATGCAATGTGAAACATCCCACTAGTTTATTGCCTTCGCTATTTTTTGTTTCAGGGACAGCAGAGGTTCTCAGAGGGCAGAAAAAAATAACGGAAAACATGTAGCAGTTAAGGTACAAGGCGAGTCAAGGAACATCCACTAGTTTGTTGACCAGTTTTTTAGGCTGTTTATCTTTCTATAATTCAAAAGTAGTAAAAACACTCCGTTCAGAATTAGAATCAGGAACTGTAGAACGTGTAGTGTTTTGACCAGTCAGCTCTCCGGGTAATTTATCTTTGTATGTCGCGGGGTAGCATAGATACTCCGAGGGTAGTAAATCTTGGCTTTATAAGAAAATTATGTTAGGTACTATATAAAATTCTACCGGTGTGTTGACTAGTTATCTGGGTAATTTGTCTATCTAGACTTTTGGTAAACAGAGATACTCTTAAGGTGAATCAGGTAAGGCACCGTAGAACATGTCACTAGTTTACTAGTTCTCTGGGAAATTTCTCTGGCTGGGCATCAAGGGTAGTAGAGGTACTCCGAGGGTAGCAGAAGGCGAAGTAGGCCAGGCACTGTGGAATGTGATAATTGCTCCCCTGTGTGACATTTGCTCGCAGCCCGTAAAGTTTTATGATGGGGAGAATAGCGATCGTCAGACATATGGCCTATCCCATTCCACCGCAATGAATCTTTCACAAATTAGGAAATTTTAATAACGACTTACGACGCGTTTTAATTCACTATTTATGTAAAGGGGGAGAGCCCATGTACGAAATGCGTTATCATGTTCGCAAGTTCAAAATCTACCACCCATTTTCATGGAGTGGTAGATTACATCCGTCACGTAGTGGTTTTTACTTATTAAACTGTGATTTATAACTGGGTACGAGGAGTTCGATTCCCCTCAAAAATCACATTCTGATTAGAACTTATGTTCACTCTGCAATACCTAGATATTATAACTGAGGAAACTTATTTTGTTTTTTATTTACTTATCTAATGGTTTATTATTGTCATTATTAATTTAACCCTTCTAAAATATAATTCAATTAAATATGTCCAAAAGACTACTTGTTAATAACTCCATATATGTTTTAGGTTTTTTAATTTTATTTAAACAATAATTATTTTTATTTTATTTTTTTTTTTAAACAATTTTTAGATAAAAGCTCTGCGATGTAATTATTTTTATGCGTGACAGCTGTTTCGCCTTCCGAGGGCATTATCAAACAGTTTGATAATGCCCTCAGAAGGCGAAACAGCTGTCGCGCGTAAAAATAATTACATCGCAGAGCTTTTAACTAAAAATTTTTTTTTTTTTAATTGAAATAATAATAATAATTGTTTAAATAAAATTAAAAAACCTAAGACTTAAAATGGAGTTCTACAAAATAAACTTTAAAACCATAAATAACTCCATATATATATTTGTATTTCTTTACTGTGTATTATATTATTTAAAATAATATGTTTTTTCTTACTTCTGTAAAGAGTGTAATGGATAAGTGAGGGTATTAAACTACTTAACCGTGTGAATCCAAAATTGACAAGAAGCACGACAAAATGTGAAACATTCAACATTTAAAATTTCATGGCGGTGGTATAAAATATGTCTCCTGGTAGGAGGATTCATGTTTTCAGCATCCATTGACATAAATTTGATGACATTCCGTGAATGGCGTCGGTTGTCTCCCCAACGCTCCGAATCCGATGATGAATAAACTAAGAAAACACGTTTCGCTGAATATTGAGGTGAAAATATTCGTAGAGAACATTGCCTAGGGATTTAAAGATGGCCACAATTCGGGTCCACAGAACAGTTTCTCACCGATACTATTATGATGAAATTTAGAAAATAAGGATTTAAAAACCTTATCTGTGCAGGCGTACAAAAGAGGAACAAAGGCCCTAAAACTATTTTAATGGTTGAGTAGGTAATCACATCTTATAACAAATGTGATTTTTAAACAACCATCGTTCAAATTTCTCATCTTGAACAAATATCTCTTATAGTATTTACACTTAAATGTAAATTTCAATTCTTTTGTATTATGTATTAAAAGAAATGTTGTTGGGATTTGAAAATAGATACTTTGACCTTGAAATCAGAAAAGTTGCGCTAATTCATGACGCCAGTTCACAAGTAAAAAAAAGTTTTCTTCTTTACACTTGATACGCTTTATACTTTCTACACTTATAATATCCATGAGTCCACCCTAGTGTCCCAGCATATAAACATAATTTTATACTGTGGGTAGCATCCCCTCCCCCTCCCACTTACCGAAGTGTCGTAAAACTAGAAAATGCGATTTCTGTCTGTAAACCGACACACGTTGCCACTCTGGCGGGGATCACTTCTACAGACTTGCATATTCGCATACCACTGATAGCTCTTTTGTAGCATCTCCCTCTTTCTCATAAACGACGCATGTAACAGAAAGAGAGCATACAGTGGATCTCTCAGTGGCGGAACCGTATCCGCCTTATAGAATATGAATGACCGAAGAAGGGTCGGTATTATATCTACAGTATATTATTTATAGATCTGTTTAGCGGAACAGTTCGTCTATTGGTGATGGGTTTTGGGTGATATGTGCCTTTATTGAAAGACTGGAAGCACTTTCGCCGAATGGAGATATACGTTACTTTCATAGGTTATTGGTTGGGAAAACATACCTCATTTAGTTGGCGTATGCGTTACTGAAGAGCGCTGTTTCAAGTATGGTCTTATAATTAATAGGCAGAGGGTTAGCAACCTTCCAATAACTCTAAACAACATTCGTAGACGTTGCCACTTGGATATTTAGACGCTTTTAAAAATATTCCTTCACTCCCCATAATCAGAATGAAAGCCCAATATTAAAGGCCGTTATCACCAATCATGACTAAGTGAACGCTAAGTTTGTTAATAATTTACATATAGCGATGTTTATGCAAAGCTGATTTCTTGTATCAACCTCAAAGCAAGGGCAGCGGACAATAACCGCTTCTTATCTCCTCCGTCTGAAGATGAATATTTTGTAACAAGTACCTAACTCTTTAGATAACAGCTTTATATATATATGGGTCAGCAGATTTATACGAGTCCGAATTTTCTCAGATGAAAATAATCGAATACCGTACTCGCCTTACGGATGAGCGCTTAATATCATCCTGGCGTTTAACAGTGGACCCTTTTCTGTAGTTTCTATTTGGTAATAATATATTTTTTTAACCCTAGAAAGATAATCTACGTCCGCGAGACGTACAGCGCGACAAAATAGTGTTGTCTCTTTTTCACTATACGCCGCAGCGAGTTGTCTGTTTCAACGAACTCAGTTGACGACCAGAGCTCACACGGGACCGTTGTGCCGCAAAGGTAAGTACCCATAATAACTACAAATGACTATATTGTACGTCCGAGAGACGTATGATTATCTTTTATGAAACTTTTGTGACATATTTGTTGACATCGTTTATATGTATTAAAAGTAACTCTGTCTATCTATCTGATGTATTAAAATGAACTTATTATTATTTTCAATTACTTACTATCAATATGACAAACGGAAGCAAGAAGAAGCGGAACAAGCGAGAGATTCCAGAACAAATGAAAAATACTCGATCGCGAGCTGTGGGCAGTGGGCACATCAATGTTTTGTTATGACGGTCCTTTGACTCTCGTATCATATAAACCAAAATCATCGAAAATGGTTTATTTGTTGTCATCTTGTGATGAGGACGGTACAATAAATCAAACAACTGGAAAAGCTCAGATGATCATGTATATCAGAAAAATATATCACCAGAAAAAAGGGAGGTGTCGACACATTCGACCAAATGTGTTCGTTAATGTCTTGCTCTAGAAAGACAAACAGATGGCCAATGGTTTTGTGAACTCATATGTCATTTATTGTCACAACATTCTAACAAAGAATGAAAAGCCACTTAGCCGTAAACATTATATGAAGAAATTGAGTACAGAGCTTACTTCACCATGGATGGAAAAAAGGTTAGAGGCACCAACTTTGAAGAGAACTGTTCGGAAAAACACATCGGAATTACTGCCACAGGTTATTGCAAATAGTGATCAGACAGATCAAGAAGAGCCTGCTGTAAAAAAGAAGAGGTATTGTTCATATTGTCCTTCTAAAATTCTCAGAATGTCAAAGTTATCTTGCATAAAGTGCAAAAAATCTGTGTGTGGTAGCCATAAACGCGACGTGTGTTTTGATTGCATTTAATATGATCATTTTGTGATTTAAAGTAATAAATAATTATTATTATTTTTAAAACAAGATAAAACGTGCCAAATAAGCAACCATTTAGACTCGAAGTTAATTGAAAGTTCCTTTAGAAAATAAGTTTTTTTTTGTTGCTGATTTGTAAGGGAGCTTACATTTTTGTTTGTAATTTTAAAAATATATTTTATTTTTAGTAAATCATTGTTTTATTTCACTAATTAACACATAAACAACTATTTATAGTACTAATTTTAAAAAAATAAGTACACTGCTTTTTTTAAATACGCTAATTACATGCGATACGTCTCTGAGACGTATGATTATCTTTAACGTTATTTTTAGTAAGATTATCTTTCTAGGGTTAAATACGAAAACTTAAATCCATAATGTTTTCTTAGCTTATAATACTCAATGTCGTACTTTATATTTCAACACAAAATATAGCACGGAGCTATATTTTGCAACTATGTCCTAGATTTTCGTTTCGGTTTAAATTGTCCGTGGGCACTTTTAGAACGTAATTCCACCGAAAACTTATATTTGACCGATTTGATGGTTCGAACGTTATTCGGGGGACAACCTCTTTAATTCATAATATATACTCATATATTTTTTTAATATAAAAAAATATGAAGTTCTACAAAATAACGTTGAAAACAATAAACATGACAACAAATTATACCGCGAGCGTGTGAGTACATCTTTCTATTTGAAAGCGGCAATACACATACATACCTACATCGTGAACGTAAATAATGGTTGTTTAAAAAAACACTACACTTCACTACTAAGAAGTCAGGTTCAGTACAATTTACCTATTTGATCCTCATTTTACAAAGTACATTCCGTCAATGTAGAAATGTACAGTACAAATCCCTAC
Organism: Drusus annulatus; assembly: GCA_022651775.1. Taxonomy (NCBI): domain Eukaryota; kingdom Metazoa; phylum Arthropoda; class Insecta; order Trichoptera; family Limnephilidae; genus Drusus; species Drusus annulatus. The sequence continues at coordinate 202,477 of JAGWCC010000247.1, read as the reverse complement.
GATTTATCAATTTTAAGCTGAATATTCCAATAAATAAATAAAAAATTATTAATTTGATGAAACAGCTAAATTTAATTACGCTGTTCGATAGGGGAATTGCTTCAGACGTAGTTCTACTAAATAAAATTATTTGTCATGATATTGACAGCCCTGATATTCTCTCCGAAATAAACTTTCGTGTACCGACCAGAAATACGAGACAAATTGCTACCTTTTTCTGCGACAATTATAAAACCAACTATCAGGCTCACACACTTATAAATCGACTGCATTGTCTTGGTAATAGATTTGAGAATGTTTCTGTATTAGTGATAAAACGAACACTTAAAAAATCCTTCACTGAAATATACGAGTCTACCACAGAATAGGGAGTATATATTTTTTCACTTCTATGGTTTTATATGCATTATTTTTGTTATTTTTTTTTATACTGCATTTTGAATTTACGAGTTTAATTTGATTTTTTTTTTTTCAAGAAGCATGTACATTTTTGTTTTTTTTTATATATCATGTACTATTGTATGATGCTCTACTTGTCAATATAATTATTATTCTGTCTCGATACAGGAATATCCTAGTGAGAACAGACATGGACCAAACCCATGTTTCTTAAAATATTTTAACAAGAATAAATAAATAAATAAACTGTACATATTTTTTGTGAAAGCCCACTAGGGCGTAAATAAATAAATAAAGCTGCTGTGATTTTCCAGTAGCGAGTAAATGTTGAAACATTTGCAAAAAATGGTCAAACCAAATACTCTACCAAAAGAAAAGATTCAGTATACAAGCTACACCTATTTTAAAGATAAAATTTTTCTTAATATTCCCGAATTGGCTTTCTTTAATTATTTATTTAATAAAGTATAACGCCTATTTAGGCGTATTATAATATGTATTTAGATGGCCAGCAACGGGGCGTGCCTAACAGCCTAGCAGAGGAGAGTAAAAAACACCTCTTGTTTTGTGATTACTTACGTCAGCATGTTTTAATTCGTAAATAAACGTGATCTACCTAACCTTAAAAACTATTATTTGACAATTACCTACTACGTTTATTCATTATAGTTCCTTAGTTCTACAAAAGACTATTTAAGATATACCTTAATTTATAATATTATGTTACATTATGAAATACATAGTTTTTTTTTTAAAGACAAACATTCCCGAGTTACGAATAACCTGAAAATATTTGAAAAACTCCTACTACCATCATAATAAACGTAAGATTTTGTTTGTGCAATGATGGAGGACTTAGCCAGCAAAGGAATTGAACACACAGCGCCCGGGTGGGAATCCGACGCGTTTGTCCACTCAGCTTCCGACCGGTTATATTTTACACTTAACACTTAGACACCACTTTTATGTTGTATAATTTACAGCGGGGTTTTGCTGGCAGTGCGACACTAGCCCCATTATACGATAGACAAATAAAACGTATCGACAGTTAAAGAATTTCGTCGATGGTATAATATATCCGCTTAATAGTTTTCAAAGAAATATGGGATTGTTAAAAATGACAGTATATAAATATACCTTGGTAGGTTAATTGTCAGAGACGTTACTCCCGGATGGAGAAAATATTTCATGTTCAAATCTCGGTCGCAATCTAACCTTTTTCGTATTTTCTCCGTCTTCCTTCTGTTTTATATTCCGTTGAAAATTATTGATATTGTTTCAATAATTTATTTCTGATGTATTGTACTTTTACCACAATACACTTCACGGCTGCGAGTTTAAAAAAAAACAATATTGTCCTTTTAAAACTTCCAACTACCAACTAAACGTACATTCATGCCTACTTAGTAGTACAGCGCAAACTTTTTGCAGATACTTGGTTAGCATCAGTTGTTCTTTCTTTTCGACCGATTGCCATTCTATTATTTGTATTTATCCCGTTCAGGAGCCGGATATCTGGTGGGCCCATATCCCGTTTGGTAATTTATTGGAATCACCCTTTCAAATACATTGCCATGCCATGCCATTACGTTTTGAGAAAGTGAAAAAATATCATACCTCAATGAAAAATATTATCTATAGAAAAAAAAACACTAGACCCACTCGAAACCCGTTTTGCTCCTGCAAGTATTAAAAAAAATGTGTAGAAATAGTTTGTTTATAGTCAATATACCCCTAATAAGGTTTTATGTGCTACAAATCCCTGTTATAGTTGCTAAAAAAAAAATATATAATATTATTTAGAAACCATTTATTTTGTGTTGATTATTTTAGCGCTTATTGATTTCTGGTATCTGTTCAATTTGATTCAACTGATGTACTGACGGGAGTTTAATTTTCAACAATTCGATAATATTGCAGGTCGAGTGCTCATCGGTGTAAATCTCGGGGAAATCTCAATTTCCCATTTATTTGATGCAAAGTATTCTTACAACTTTTCAAATTAAACGCCTGGCGCGCGGGGCGCGGGGCGCGGCTCCCGAGCAATAACACTTTAAACTCCCAAAGTGCACCAACAGCTGGCGCACCTTTGCGAAACAACTTGGGACTTGAGGCCAAGCTTCCTATGACTATGTTACGATTGCGAATTCTACGTCATACGGGTGGATACCCATGTTCACCGAGTAATTATTCCGAACTGTTTTACGTTCGAGCATGCGGGTTTATTAGACTGCAGCTAGTTAGTTAGCAAACTTATAAGTCATGGGTATTAACAAAACAATCACAGTATACCCATAACAACGCTTTGGAAGTGGCACCCTCGAAGTCTTCAAAGCAGCCCCTAAACTTTAAAGGACACCCCTACAGAAGTGGCTTCAAAACGTGTCTGACTCACTCAGACAGACCTTATGCCCATCAAAATAAATAGTAATGGAAAATATCATACAATGAATTTGATATTCTGCGAATTAATTGCAGCGTCTTCAGATTTTAACTTTGACTCCCCAGTTAGGATTCATTTAATTTTACTACTATTTGATTATTGATTTTCCAGAGTTATTTCATTGTGATAAATCCATAAAGAATCCAAAATAACGGTCGGATTTCAACTCAAAATGCCTTTTCGGTTTGCAATTTAACTGATGTTTCACCCATTGAGTATGGATCGTAAGATTTTACCGATAAAAATACAATTTTCCAATTCTAAGCGATAATTTACTCACTGGTCTACAGATGTCCGGTAAAAAATCTTATGGGAAAATAAGTGGGTAATTTACCGGTGATTTATTACTATTTTATGATCAAAAGTTACAATAAAATGAAATTCATAACCGCTGCGGGTGAATTAATTCTTCAAATAGGTAGAAAATCTATAAACGGGACAAATGTGTAGGAACCCCGAGAGTTTAATAGTCACCCATTTATCTTCCCCGCTGAGGATTTATACTACGGGACTATGCTCCATCAATACACCTTCATTTGGTGGTACTCCTACGCCGGCTCTTTTCGTATGCCACCATTACAGGGGAAATTTAGCCACATTATAAGATAAAAGTGCTATAACACTTAGCCCTCGTATACAGGTACCGATAAGTCATGTTCTCGTGGAGGCAATGAAATTATTAAATACTTATTCCTGAATAAATTTCCTAATGTAGGAATACTTACATCTCGTCTGGGCTTCTGACGCAAATTATAAGGTAAGTCTATTCCAGTTACTACACCTCACTTGTTCAGAGAAACACTTGAATGAAATCATTATTAGTGGGATTCCGCGAATGAGGAAATACAAATTTCTGTAACATTCTTGCCAACTCATTATGCTAATTAGCGTTAGGTGTAGGATATAGGAGCCGTACCGATAATTCAACGAATTGAAACTGGAATTACAAAGAGCCTAGAATTTTTCCTCGGGCAATATGTACGAATTTTGAGGCGTATCGAGTCTAATTGCACACTCGCATGCCGCGCTGCACTTTGTTGGGTACAATTCCATGACCATGTTCCACTTCGGCAGCGCATTGTTCAAATCCATTCTGCATCACTGTTAATCGAATTTCATGTAAGATTTTTACACCGATTAAACGTATGATTTATACCTGATTCACGTACTAACCCGACTCTGAAACGATTCGTTGATTACTGACATCGCACATCGTATGTAGAAAAACGTAGATACAAATTGGATACAAAACTACCTTTTGTATCCAATGCACAGCATAATGATTTGTTAATGTTCTCGTCACTTAACCAAAGTAGGAGAATTTTATTGTGAAAATCTAAAATTTCTTCAAGTGAATTTTAATATGAAATATGCATGGTATACTCTTCACGCCAAAACTCTATTCCCAAGACTCGCTACAAATATCTGTAAGGTATTAAAGTGAACTGTCATTTTTAAATTTATGACTAAAATTTTCACTTTTGCATTTTACTTTTGAAACAAGGCCGTGTATTGGTCCCAAGTCAACAATAGCCTGACCACTTCTTACTGCAAGGAAAATGCTCTTTATAACGAAGGGTAGGTTTCGTTTGATTTATATTTCCTGACAATTTGAAAATTATTATTAATTTTTATTACCTGCATGAAGATTATTTATGGTGAATTAAAACTTTGTAATATGATGTCTCGCTTTTCCATTTAGATTCCAATGATAGATTTTTTTTTTTAAAGTTCTCTCTTTTTTTACGGGTAGCAGTATCTACGAACAATTAATATGTTTGTGGTTATTAAAAATAAAGTTTAGTTTTTAAAAGAGAATTAAATTTTATTGTTTTTAAGTTTTCGTTCCCACTCCATAAAATCCTTTAAAGTTGCCTTTACGTGTCTCAAAATGGATATTATTAATTTATTCACAGTACCCACTTTTGAGGCAGAACTAAGTGGGTGCTCTACACTCGAAAAGCGCCTGACATTGTGATTATATCTCATAGCATTGCATCAAGGCGAGTGGCACTTATCTCCAATCTCTGGATCGCTACATACTTAGCATTTATAATGCCCAAATTCATGTTTCAAATGCATTGGATTAGGTTGTGTGATACCCTTAACGAATTAAATACATCAATGCTCTATGTTTTGAAGCAACAAAATTCAGTCAAACCTTTTATAGTCGATATTCTATCGAGTTAAACTAGATGCAGAATGCACGATTGGAAATTAGACGAAGTAAGTATGCGACAAGATAAACCACGAGGACGTGTCACCCTTTCTGGTGGACTGAAGAGGGTTATTAGCGACGTTTTAAGTAACAATTATTCAAATAGAATAACGAGCGTTACAAGAACGAATCGAAAGTCCGGCTTGATGAACCTAAATAGGAGCACACGACAGTCCGTTTTCTCTTGATAAGGTTTCAATAGTTCCCTCCATCACTAGGCAAACACAAAATGGCTAACTGATGATCTTTCCCACATAAAAAAATAAATAATAATAATTCATAAGTGTTTTTATTAAACTCACGGTTATTTTTTTTAAAAGCATTGAAATTATAAGCACGGGAATTCACACGAAGTGATATCAGGTAGGATGGACCCAAGTCACAATCTCTATTACTCCGGCAATCGACTTGATAAAAGATAGAGATTAAACCCGCACAGGTAAATAACGTGCCCGCAATACTTGTTCCCTGTAAATAAGTATCGAATAGTAGAAGGAAAGCATGTTAGTTGCAACACACAGTGCATAGCACACAGCCCAGTACGGCACACAACAGGAGCCAGTTGAGCGAAACTTTAGTTCCTAGAGCATGAAGCGCATTCAATAATGCCAGCACGGCTCACTGCGCAAACCGCTCCTGCCTGTGTAAAGTGAGGGATTTTTATCCTACAATCCGCAATAAATTTATTTTCGCTGTCATATCACAAATTGTTGATTTTTGCCTTGCGAGTTAAGAAAAGCGTGTCGGAAATAGACGAAGTCTATTTACTTTTACTCCTACGCTGTGGGAGAGATGGGCTCGCAAAAATGGATTTTCACATAATGAAGAAAGTGTTAGGTTTTTAAGGGGAACTTTCTTAGGCTTTAAACATTAACAATAAACATGTTTAAATTTTGGATAACTTATAAAATCTATACCGGCCTAAGGCAGTAATAGATTTAGACAAAGGTTATAACGAAATTTATCACATTAGTTTTCCTATACGCTTAAACATTAACTCATTCTCTTATATATGTATATAAGTAGATAAGACAAGAAGCGCCTAATGGTAGATTCACACCAACGTCCGGATCCGCTCAGTGACGATATTGTTTCGCATGAGAGCTTATTGATATGGTATGAATATCAATCAAGGAGTATGTGCCAAGAGTAGTTAAATATTACAAGGGTGGGCAGAAGGATATACTGCCACACAACTTTGTCTTGGCACATACTCCTTGATTGATGTTCATACCATATCAATAAGCTCTCATGCGGAACAATATCGTCACTGAGCGGATCCGAACGTTGGTGTGAATCCAGCTTAAAGTGGTTCCAGGCAAGTGGACTCTATGGAAGTCAGTGAGATTGACTACTTAAGTCGACTGAAGACCGTCGGCGGATCATGATATACGAATTCCGAGCGGATGATTGAATAAAATGCCGGCTTGCTAATTAAGATATTGCAAAAACCACACCGAAAAGTGTGTAAACACCCACGGAATTTCTATCCACGTGTAGGTTTGTATATTTTCATTAAATTAAAACATCTGCTAGACTTGCTTATTTATCTATATCTTATTCAAGTTCTAAGCTGAAATGTTCACAACACATCAATACATACAACTTAGTCGTGTTGGCGTAGCGAGTCACCAGTCGCTTCTAGCGAGCTACAAGCTACGACAGTGATGCACAATCTGCCAGCCCATTTCGTACGGCCTACTTGACTGAATCAAAAAGTTTGCAGTATTTCTGCGAAAGAAAAAAGAAGAACCAAGATTTTCAAAAATAGTGGACGGACGAAAAGGTACCTGTATAACAATGGAATATATGTACTATGAATATGCATTGTATTGGAGTAGTAATGGAATAGAATGAGATAGAAATCGACAGCATTGTTGGTTGAACCTCGATTTTTTTTATTGTGCGCGCTATGGATGTTTTATTAAATGGTTACCGTTATGCAATTTATATAAAGGTTATTCGATTTTTTTTTGAAAACCTTTGCTATTAATTGTGTTTTTTAAAGACGAATACAATATGGCATCTAAAGATAAACATTAATTTTTTTCTTGGGATGCGATATTTCGTGTAGGTAGGTACCTAGTTAATTGTAACACATTGAACATGCGAAAACTGGCCCTTGGCTGTTAAAAAGGTTGTCTTTCACTAAACTACGAACTCAAGAGCTGACCAACCTTAGAGTAACGTAGAGACCTAACTTTGCGAAATTTTGTCCGCACTTTTTGACCAAGCAATGACCAAAGGGTGTGGCCTAAACTCAGAGTAAAATCACTAACAGGGTTGTCACAAATTAAGTAAATTAGGTATTTTGTTGTGAGTAGGTAGTTGTAAATCATTAAAAAGAATGAATGTTGTATATTTTTTTGTTTATTCAAAGATACATTAATCAATAAGATTATTAAAATCTTATTTATAGATAAAAATATAAACGAATTAAATTATTAGTACAGAACATTTTATAATATATCTTATAAAATGAACTTCAGTTCCATCAACAAAATAGTTTACAAACAAAAAGTAAAATAAAAAAATGTACGGTGATAACAGATGTTAAATCATTTTCTTAACCTTGGAGAATATATGGAGAGAGATCATTTTTTTTACCTATATAAATTTGCGATAAATCACTTTCTCTGCGTTTTCACGTCGTACACCATGAGAGAGAAAGAGGCACAAAAAATTTACAAAACATGAAACCGCTTTTAAGTATTGTAGGGATGTTTTCCGTCCCGCGTTATTTTGTAAGGAAATTTCGAATGCAGATAATAATAACAGTGAACTTATATAGCACAGTTTTGTGATATTTCACGTCAAGTGCGCTTCATACTTAATTAATTAAGCTAATAATTCTAACCAACAAGGAGAAAATAATATATAATATGTATACAAAATTAAAACTATCTAGATGCATATCGTTATCATAAATCATCAGAGAACAGGTTCAGAATGGGTACAATAGTGCATGTGCACATCAATAGATTTAAAAAAAACAATTAACTAGAAGCTAAGGGTATAAAAAATCCAGATGAAACGTATGAATTCATATTAACATATTTGTTAAATCAAAGAAAAAAGAAATTAGATTTTTCTCGTCTTTTTTCATCCTTTGGAAATCTAAAAATAATTAAATAAATAATAATATTCCAATTTTGGCATAGCCCTGAATCTTGGGACGTAACCGAAATTATAAATATAACTAAGAGATAAACACTATTCTGTCTTTATCTGTTTGCCAACAATTTAGCGTTAGTATCATGAGAAAGAAAGAGACCGGGATATTTTCAGAAGCCGTACAATATGGGGATTCCCCCATGTAATGGTTTCTTATGTGACAGCTAGTAAATATCTCTAAGTTAAAAAATATTACGAATCCACTAAAAACTCATTTCAAACGGAAGTTTATTATATTGGAACGAATAGTCCAAAGATTAATTACATATTGGTGTAAGTTACTAGTTGTTTTGTAGGTTAGAATGTTAAATATTTGTGATCTAACTAAAAAGACGATTTATGGCCATGATGTTTTGCTAGATATCGGACAAAAATAACTCAAGTTTTTAACTATTTACGCACTTTTGACAGTCCGTTCGCCTGACACTCCAAACCAGAATGAAGCTCGTACAGATCAATTAACCGCGGACATGGTATTAGCCCGCCCCAAATCATGTATTGGTTTCAACAATTGTTTGTCTCTTTTTCTCATATGCGTATAGAACCGAGCATAAAGAGAGAGCTATATTTTTGCGAGTTTGTCAACGATTTGTCACAAATTAGTATGGTCTCTTTATATTGTTACTCTGAGTGACCAACATACGCGTGGCGTGGTGGGTCGCGAAGTGGGAGGTACCGAGCTTGGCCGATGTTAACCGATCGCATATCTCCGAAAGCGCAGAATGGAACATGATTTGAAAAACGTTTCGTTTGGAGCTTTGTACTATATATATATTTATATATATATATATATATATATATATATATATATATATATATATATATAAATGTATTTTCTTACTACAAAATATTAATTGATAACTTAAGAACTTCGTTTTGGTCGCTTTAAAAATTAAATAATTTTTGTTTTGTTGTGACTAGTTTCGTTTCGTATTCGTGAGATCTTCGGGGTAAGTAAAGAAATACAAAAGTAGAAATTAAAATTAATATTTAACAAAACACACTATAATCTTGTACAGATTAAGACTAAAACTGTAATTGTTCTTCATATTTAAATATCTATTAAGAATTTTGCTATAAAATTAAGTACCTTATAATAAATCGAAGTATTAACTCTTTATGAAATAAAAATGTTGTCAAACTAAATATTTTTTATTGAATTAAATAAAGATAACAAATTTATCAAATCAAATTAAGTTAAATTAAAATAAATAAATTAAATTAAATAATTTTATAAAAGAATATTAAAAAAGTAATATTAATTGTATTAAATAATACAGAATTACTTTAAAACTATATTTAATCATAATTAACTACATTTAAATTATATTGGATTGAATCAAAATTATATAAAAAAACTATGTGAAACTATATTAAATCATATATTTGTTTTGTTTACTTTCTTATATTTATTTTTTTGGTTACCAACTAGTTGCATCACTTTCATGACATATTCAGGGCAAATTTTAGTGCAGGGTATAATTTTATTTTCCTTAAAATGTCACGTGACAAAACTAGTACACCAAAAAATTGAACAAAACAAATATATGTATTAATAAAAGTGATGAACGTTCACAAATGTTTCAAATTGAACAAATTAAATTAAATTAATCAAATAAGGTACGTAAATAAAACTCAAATAAACATTAAAATAAAATAAATTATATTAATTCACCTTTTCTTTGAATCGATGACTAAGAACATTTTCAATGCATAAAAGATAGATATGGTCGAAGAAGAATTATTAGTTATAATTTAGTATGTGAGTACCTAATGGTAGGTACCAAATATGGACTTTGATTTGCATACAGTACTCAAAGGCTAGACACGTCTCTATTTTCAAGAAATATTTTACCATAACATCATGCAATGTATGTTAATGTATGTAAGTAATTAATTTATCTGTTCTCGATGGGAACCAAATCAAACGTGACGAGCAAAATCTGTACACGAATGTTTCCACCGAGGGTTTACATTACACTTCCTTATAATATACTGAATATACTCGTATATGACATTATAAGCGAGGCATGTGTGTGCGATATTGTGTTATGTTATATAATTGTTGTTCCGCATTTCAAGGCGTAACAATGGATCACCTGTATGTTTTCATCTATTGTGTGATTCTAATTTTACACTCGACTGCAAACATCATAATTTGTTTTTGGAGAAAAGTAGCACATTATGAAGCGGGGAAATTGGGTGATATGGCTTCGTTTAAAATACACAGATTTCACGTGGTACCGCGAGAAAGTCCCAACTACCCGGAGCTAATGGAACTTTGACATTTCCATTCAGGAAATATTTGGGGGCTGTGGGAAGTTGGTAGGGGGTGGAGAAGGAGGAAGGGATGCTAAGTTTGTTGTGTAATACTTCTTGTGGTATCATCTTTTAGCGAAAGTCAGCAATAACCATTTTTAAACTGATAGGTGCAGTATAACGGTCTTCTATAGTACAAAGAAGGGAAGGGGCCTCCATCCTCCTACATTAATTTCTAAAGTTTTTCAACTTTAATAATTATTATAATTTTCCAAGACTAGGTTTTTCCTTTATTCTCTTTCATTAAAAGGAGGCGGTATTTTTAAGGAAGAAGAAAATAGTCAAGATAAGGAGTTTTCGTGACTCAATTATGAAGAGTGCCGTTTCATAATGCATAGAAGAACACGTGTGCATATTGAAAACATTTATTGAAGAAGCGAAGAATTTTATTAAATTTTGTATTTTTTTTAAATTTTATTCATTATTAAATTTCAAGATTTTTCCTGCGAATATGTTGTGAGTATATGTAAAACGCATAAGCGCCAAATGCGAAAACGATTTTGGCATTTAAATTGAATTCATTTGAAAGCATTAAAACATGTTCAAAAACAACTTTTGAATATAAATTACACTGATGACTTTTAAACGAGGGTCCAGCGTTCCTGGAAGTGACATGTGAAATTGGTCGTAAAAAAATGACATGTATTGAATTTCTCGACCGTAGCCTCTGCGCTAGGAGCATACCCTCACTGTAATGCCGGGGTACAGGCAGCCGACGGAGCCAGTGGACACTCTAGTGGACGGGACACCGGACACCGGACACCGGATCTCCGGACAACGGACTCCGGACACCGGACTCCGGACATCGGACACTGCTGTAATCCACTGATACCGCTGAGCAGCCACCAGTGACGCGTGTACCACAACATATAATAAGCAAAGGGACAATAGAATATTTCTCCAGTACTTTTTGTAGATGAGTGATCGATTTAATTTTAAACATGATGGTGGTTAGTATTTAAAAGTTTTTTGGTTTACGGACGTTAAATATTTGGTAGAAACAATGATTTTTTTTTTCTCTCTTACACACATCACACACTTCACACTTATTGATGATGATGCATACCTATATCATTTCCTGAACACATTACGTTTATCTTAAACCACTATCTAAACCCTCGTTTCCCTGAAATCTCCTGACCAAACTGTGTCTTCTGCCAATAATCCATCTCTCCAGAACAGATTTACAAACGTATCTGTGTAGGCAGTCAAAAGAGAAAGTAACGAATGAACTACGGTTTTAATGTTGTCTACCGATACCTACGGTAGTAGTGATGAAAAAAGGTTTTGACTTTTTTTTTTATATGAATACCGCACAAGAGTCTCAACTGCTCTCAACCGTCTAGAGGCAGTGAGACTATGGCATCCCCAAATAGGGTATGTTGTGAGGCTGAAGGTACTGGGGAAGGAAGGAGATTGGAAAGAGGAAGGTTGAGAAATACCTGGCTATTCAGATCTGGTCATCAAACACGGCTAAAACCATTTCAAGCAACGTTTCAATTCTGAATGGTGGTCTTTCACCAGGGCGATACTTAGAGTATCTACCACTCTGGAACGTACCGCAAATATACTTTTTATTATTTTCATATGAATTAAATGTGTTATGACACAAATTAATTAAATAAAAGTTATTGGCGCACGCCGGGTTTGAACCCGCGACCTTTAGATTCGTAGTCGAGCGTCTTACCACTCGACTATGGAGGCCGTCAAATTTTGTCATCTTTTGACTAGGAAGATTTCTCGTTATTTATTTATTTACGCCCGTTATAGGCTTTTACACAAATGTTAACATTTAAACAAACAAAAAAAAACAATAACCTCATTAGTGCAAAAAATATTGAAAAATAAAATAAAAAAGAGTATGTAACAGCAGATACAAACATATTGTAGATGAAAATAACTAATAATATTTAATAAATAACAGGTTCAAAAATATTGTAAAAGAAAAGAAAAATATAATATTAAATAACAGGTCCAACTATTAGTTTAGCTCTACCAGATGACAACAATTGAATACTGGAAATAAAATAGGACATAAGTGCCAAAAATGAAAAAATGAACTGAATATGTAGAAATATTCTATGTGCCATTTCCAATAACCTAAATTACGACATAAGTGGCAGAAAAAAATATTGTAGTTCCTATTAATTCCACTAAATCGCGTTGGGCGTAAGTTTTGCATGCTTAGTTTTAAAATAGGGAATAAGTGCCAGTTGACGTTTGTATGAAAATGGCTGACGGTGTCGTTCAAAACGTGAGGAGAGAAAAGGGCGAAAAAGTGGTGATAAAAGTGTGAATTTCGCAAGGAAGAACAAGGAACAAGGATGCTGGCCAAGAGTATATATTATGTTCAAAGAAAGTGCTAGCTGCAAAAAATACACCTAATCTGGAGGTAAGTGATATTTGAATATCGTAAGGCCAGCATTTGAAAGTTCCGTTAGAATGCGACTAGTGATGTAATTCTCCGAAATCGGAATAAATAATAGTTTCGTATTTTTTTTAAATGTCAATATATTAGCGTTGGGAAGAAACTTCAATGTTTTGTGAATGCCTCACGAATTGTTAGTTCTTTAAAATAAACCCTTCGACGTGAACACTTCAATTTAAAACGAAAAAAACTGGAACTGGTACCTCGCCAACAAAATCACGTACTAGTCGGTAGCGCTTTGAAACTGGAAAGCACTGGAACCGGTTCCTAGCCGAAAAAACACATGCTAGTCGTTAGAGTTTAGAAACTAAAAAGAACTGGAACTGGAACCGGTTCCTTGCCAAATTCCAAATTAAAAAGTACTAGTCGGTAGGGATTTGAAAACCAAAAGAACTGGAACTAGTTCCTTCATTTTTAATGCTTTCGCAACTGTGACATGAATGAACTGCCGACTGCAATTGAAGTATTTTTTCAATGGAATGAAATTCAATCAAATGAATGAAGGCTAAAATGATCTACCAACTTCAATTGAAGTGTTGGTTCAGTGAAATGAAGTTAATGAAATGAATGAAGGCTAAAATGAACTACCACCTTCAATTGAAATGTTTGTTTAATGAAATGAAGTTATTAAAATGAATGAACGCTATAATGAACTACTGACTTCAATTGAAGTATTTGTTCAATGAACAATGAATGAAGTAGGAACTGTTGCCAAAAGAAGTAGTTCTTTGAAGCAGTTCTTTCATGGCGGTCACAACGCTACAATATATAATTGTTATTTTTTGAGATAAGTCATAATTTATTGTTTTTTTTTAAATTAAAATACTACCTTTTCTAGAAAATTATTAGGGAATTAAAATGGCGGCATTAATTTTTACTTGTCAATGGATAATATAAGTTGGAATAATTACAATTATTAACGTGGCAAAATAATAAATGGCCATCACATTTTGCAAATATTCATGCAAACTCTTGTATTTTGAACAGAAAATGAATCTTTTCACCGATTATGATTTAGCTGACAATTTAAAGCAAGGATCTTCCTTGATGGGTCTTCTTCATTTAACCTAAATAAAAAGAAGAAGTCAGAAAGTCAACGCCAATGTTCAGTCGACTATACTATACCAGACGGAAAGGGTAATATAGTTCATATTTGTAAAACTACTTTCATGGACATATTTGCTATTACCCCCAAAAAAAAATATATGGATTGATGGATTTGAACAATTATGAAATTCCTCGTCTCCAGTGTACATCTAGAATAACTACAGAAAAACTTAAGGATTTAAAGGAAATGATTCCTTACTTGGATAATAAGGAACATTTTTTTTTTTTTTAAATCCCTAAAGGATATAAAACACACCATCCCGCCTGAATCTTCGGGTAGGCAGATAATATACATGATGCTGACAAACATTTTGTTTGCTACTTTCACTTCCTCACAGACCGTGCATCTTGATCCAACAATATTACAACACATTTGAAAAAAAAACTTAAAGATAAAATTACTTAAATAAAATGTGAGGATATCATTTTTGTTTTATTTTTTAAATAATAATAACCATTGCTAGTAAAACAAACAAAATATAATTCTTAGTTAAACATTGTATTTTATATTAAATTCTACTTTTACTGTAAGAAAAAAATACCGTTGAGAAATACAAAAGTTTCTGTTGGTAATTATTTGATTGGTGTTCTAAATAATATTAATAGGACTGCACATCACTATTTCAAATGAATAAAAAACAAGTAGGTTATCTATATTTGTAACTTAATTACCTTATTAAAAAAACCTAAGCATAGCACTTACTCCCCATTTTAAGCAACTATTTAAGGCACATTTCCGAAAAAGTTTGAATCCATTTATCAACCATGTTTTAAGAGCTAAGTTTAGTTTTATGTTTATCAAAGTTATATGATTGTCAGGACGATATTTCGTAATACTTAATATAAATTGTTTCAACACAATATATCTTTTTATTAGACATCTTATTTTGTTTTGCCCTTTTGTTTTCCCTTTTTTGGCACTATGTCCTATTTTATTTCCAGTATTCAATTGTACTAAATTAGACTTATAGTTTGATATTGACGTGTTAAATATATCAGCGACATCGGAGTATGTGTTTCCCAGATGTTGCATTCGTCGCATAGGCGTGTTGAATTGTGAGGTTGAAGCAGAATTGCTACAATAGTACGGTAGATACTGCCTTGTAACCGTCTTGCTAGGAACATGAAATGAAATCAAGTTTAATAGTTCGAGGCTATCAATCAGTGTATTTTAAATTTTGTATAAGCAAATCAAGTCGGTAATTATTCTCCGTTCAGACAATCTCAATAGATTAAGGTGACAAAGAAGATAATCGTAATTGATACATTCCCTTAATATGCCTATTCTGAAGTTAATAAATATTACGAATTTATTTTGAACTCTTTCTATTGAAAGGGAATGAATAGCATAACTTGGTGCCCACACTGTTGAGTTGTATTCAATTTGACTCCTAACTAATGACATGTACAATTTTTTTAAGGTATGAATGTTTTTAAATTGATTACATATTCTTAATATAAAACCCAACAATTTTAAAGCTTTATTTGATGCGATTTCAATATGATTATTAAAGTTTAGTTTTTGATCAAAGTATACTCCCAAATCATTTACCTCGGTTACATTTGTTAGCGAAGTATCGTTTGTGGTATAGTCATAAATTAGTGGGTTTTTTATTCTATAAAATCTCATATAAGAAATAATCTCAATCGTTATAAGAAAGTCAAATTTAAATGTTCATAAAACATTACACTAACTCTTTACGATTTTTCCTGGTCACAAAGTCTTCTATGCATTTTTTCGGCGATGTGTTTGACATCAATGCTTTTTTTTATTTTTGGGCAATCCTCTACACCTTCGATTGTTAGTACATCTACTATATTTTTCTTATCTTGAAAAAAAGATTTATTCTTAATCTTGAATGACGATTTATTAAAACTCCAACTTTGGTAGCGACCCTCAATATTATTATTTTTAAATTGAAAAAAATACTGAAATAGTTTTTTACGGTACTGAATCAAATTAGATGGTTCCCTGTCAAAAATTCGATTTTTACCCTAATAAGGACCACCCTTAAATATATATTTATAGATATACTCGTATACAACAACAATAATCTAATAGTAGAGACGTCAAGCAACTCCTCTGTCAAAATTTTGCAAATTTTAATATTAACAGTGATTAAAAACATTAAAAAGTACACCTATCAATTGAGAATTCAACAGTGCTTAATCTCTTGCGTTCTCTAAACAATTGTTCGTGTTTTACTCTTGTTTAAAAGTGCAATCAAAGTGAGTAAAATCAGTACATAAACAATCGCATTGACAAAACCATTGGGCTTCACACAAGGAGGTCGAACACGAGAAATGTCAAGATCTACCCAAGTCATGGACATGTTAACTGATATGAGACAGGAATTCAAAGAGCTTCAAAAAGATATCACAGATTTTAAAACCACAATCGATTATTGTGCAAACAAAATTGATGACTTCTCTAAACAAATACTAGAAATGGAAAAAAAAATTAAAAAGTGGAAAAAAACGAAAACGACAAATCTGATTTACAAATTCAAAAGAAATTAAACGAAATCGATCACGCCAACAAAGCATGTAACGTTGAAATAAGTGGGGTTTCCGAAACAAACAATGAAAATCTATTGGAAATTATTGATGAATTTAGGTGCAACCATAAAACTCGACTCCGCTAAACTGGAAATTAATAATTTCTATAGAATACGTCGGGACCCAATAATTACTGATGGTGTGGCCCTACATGAACATGTACGACCAATAATAGTCAAATTTAATAAAGATAACTTTCTTGCGGCGGTGAAAACTTTTAATATGCAACACACACTAAAGGAAGATAAGCTAAACACATTTAAAAAAGTTTTCATCCCACAAAAAGGTTCCTATCTTCATAAGCGAGCACCTCACAACAAATGAAAAAATCATATTGAGGTTAACAAAAAGATTCGCAAAAGAACACAACTTCACTTTTTGCATGGTCCAGAAATGGACGATGCTACCTCAGGAAGACATGTACATCCTAGGCTGTAGTGATATCATATGAGGAGCAATTATCGCCAGGGTTAATAAAAAACCTATCGGATATACCCACAGAGCAACCAACCAACCCAAGAAAAATAACGGATTTACGTATGATACAAAAACATTGATTAACACACTACTTTATACAATGATTTACTGCTACTATATGAACATAAGGGGGGTGAGAACCAAAATTGATGAATTTTATATAAACATTCTTAACAACGACTATCAAATAATAAGTCTAACAGGAGACATGGCTGGAGGAATCGATCTATGACCAGGAACTATTTGATGACTGCTACGAAGTATACCGGAAGGATAGACTGCACAAAACAAAAAAAGACGGATGAGGAGTCATGATTGCTGTTTCAAGAAAATTAGAGGCTAAGAGTATGGCGCATTGGGAAAGTTAAGCAGAGAACTTATGGATCCAACTCAATATAAACCTCAATAACAATTTGTTCTGTATACCTTCCACCATCTGAAGAAGAATCCACTGTGAGCTCATTTTTAAGTAATCTTCGGAATGTGTACTTAACAACACGAAACCAACACATCTTAATATTTGGCGATTTTAACAAGTTCAACATTTATTGGACTCTCGATGAAATCAACAATCTGTTACCTTTCACCACAAACACAAATACTCAATTTGAAAAACTGTCAATCATATCAAGCTGATATTGCAATGATGGCTTTTCGTTATAGACTGGTTAAATGAAGTACTAAGTACCAAACGGCTAATACGCATCTTTTCAGTACAGGTGCCAATAATCCATTCATTTATGCTCTACCTTGTATAATATTATTCTTTTGATTTTGTTTGTTATTCGTTTACTTTTGCATTTTTCATAAACTTTTATTTGATTTCTTACTGTTGTTAAATATTCCAATCAAATAACCACTCATGTATATGTTTTGGGCATCATGCCTGTTATAATTATGTACTTAAATAAAATAAAAATAAAATATATACATAAATATAGTTGTAAACGTATATATTTTTAAAAATAATAATTAATTTAAAACACAAAAATAAATAAAGTAACAGGAACGCAAGGTAAAATAAAAATTGAAACTATGGACTCGTATGTTTGTAACGTATATGAATGATGAGATTTTTGAGAAATTTCAATAATGGAATTTGATGTGTGTAGTAACAGTGGTAGTAAATTCACCTGAAATAAAAATCAAACTGGTGTGCACTTATGTGATATATTTATGTATCATACGATTTTTCAGAAATTTTAATATGAAGTGTGGTAATCACAGTTGTGCTTCGTTATTTTTTTGAAAAGTAATAGTTCACTCTCATTTCTGCCTAAATTGTGAAGCCAATCCCTAACCAATTTACGAAGAGCTTCCAGACTTTTCATTTTCCACTATAAGGTATATAGTTTTGTACAATTTTGGACCTAAGAATGAAAACTGTCTTTGAGCGAGGGATGTTTTGGTGGTAGGTGGTACAATTGGATTACTCCGCGAGTGTCGGGTATCGTGTGAGTGGCTGAGAGATGGGCAGAGGTGACGTTGTTTGTGAGTATTTAAAAGTATTTTCCTCATGAATAATTGTCTGCCATCCATTACTCCTCTCTTTAAATAATGCATCACTGTTGTAGCTAAATCGTTTTTGAGAATATCCCTAAGTAGTGATTTTTGTGCTTTTGCTAAGGGATCCAAGGTCGTTTCCGCACACCTACCCCAACCAAGGATGCATAGTCTAATAGTGACCCACACACGGCGTTGTAAATAACTTTCAAATCTCTGACTCGTAGGATATTTCTAATTGAAATGTGTAAGCTTTCTAACCTTTGTGATGACTAGGTCTATATGACCGTCCCATCGCAGAAATTGGTCAATTATGAAACCTAGATATGTTATACTATCCACACATTCTAAGCTAAAACAAGTACAGGTAGTTGAGTCGGTGCATTGGTGTATTAAAACTTGATGTAATTCCTCGGGTCGTCCCGCTTCCGTTGAACTAAATCGTAAGATTTTTTTTCCAAGTTGAGAGTCGGTAGGTTATAGTCTAACCGCAGATTTAGCTTTTTCATACCATTTTCTGCATTGCGATGAACATCATATCAGTTTTTTATTTTCAAATAGCATTATAGTTTCATCTGCAAATGTTATAACGTTATATGAAAAATTACTATTACGCAGATCATTGATGTAAAAACTGAACGAAAGAGGTTCTAGAGTACTTTTTTGGGGTATACCAAATTTTACAGGCGCAGGGCCGCTTAGAGTGTCGTTAATATTAACCTCTTGGTTTATGTTAGCTAAATAACAACCCGTCCATTTAAATAGCTGTCTCTGAATTCCAATTTCCTTTAATTTTTTAAGGAGTATTTTAGAGGAGCTTATATCAAAAGCTTTGGATAGATCCAGGAAGAGAGTGATGGATTTATTTCCACGGTCGATTTTATCAGACATAGGTTTAGCAATAGCATTTTCTGTTCCTAGAACTGGTCTGAAGCTGAATTGGCTATTTTATACGATCTTATGGTTTTCTAGGTGTAGGCTGAGACGGTTTTTAGCAATTTTCTCAATATTTTTTTAGCGATATTGGCCGATAATTTTACTATTGGCATATGATTTGTCTGCATTCTTATGAATCAATATGACAATGTATTATTTTAGGTGGATCGAAAATATTCCTGATTTGAAACTTATATTACAGATAAATGCTATCAGTTTTCTCTAAGGGATTTTATAACTTTCAGCAGATAATTGAAAACAGACGAAGGTATGGTGGCTTGGTCGCATTCAGCGTATTGGTTAGGTCATATAAATCTACATAATGTATATTTTTAACATGGTAATTTCGTCAGTTGTGTAGATATGCCAACAAAACTTAGCGTCGTTGACGAATCTCAAAGTAATAATATTAAATTACGCTATGTTATAAGAACTGTATTTTTTTAATCAGCACAACATATTAAATATCTTTCAAAATAATCAATGGCCACCATTTCTTATGAAAAACACGTATTTAAACTAGTACTGTATCAAAATATATCTAGCTGTTAGAAATAACAGCTAGATGCCGCCAACGTCTAACGCTATTGACGAAAATTTGCGCTAACAGTTAGATATTATTACTAAAAATATTAGTACCTACATACGAATATTCTTCGACGCTATTATTATTGTATTAGCGTTAGCGCCAAGTAAACAAAAAGGTGTAAGAGTTTATGCATCGTAAGCGACATTATGTGTATCTTTTTATACTTTCTTACTAAACGTTTTAGTGGAATATCCTATCCGAAACGCGCGATACGTAGCTCCAAGAGTCAAGCGAATAAAATAATGGCTAGGTAAAATAATGACGGCACCTAAAATGTAACTGTTATGTATAATTCTCCGAATGTCACCAAAATATCCAACAGCTAGATATATTATAACGACGCCTCGTATTGTCATGTACCTATTATTTTAGTCTTTAAAAAAGGTGTAAAGAGTGTGTGCGTCGTCGACAATATTATACGTAGTTTGGAATAATCTTTTGGTTATACTTCTTCTTACTAGACATCTCTGTGAACTTTCCTATCCGAAACGGCCGATACGTAGCGCCTAGAATCAAGCGACGAAAATAATGACAAGGCAAATATATCTAACAGCTAGTTACATTATAACGACGCATCACATTGTCATGTACCTATTATTTTATTCTTTAAAAAGGTGTAAAGAGTGTGTGCGCCGTGCACAATATTATACGTAGTTTGGAATAATCTTTTGGATATATTTCTTCTTACTAAACATATCTGTGGACTTTCCTATCCGAAACGGCCGATACGTAGCGCCTAGAATCAAGCGACGAAAATAATGACAAGGCAAATATATCTAACAGCTAGTTACATTATAACGACGCATCACATTGTCATGTACCTATTATTTTATTCTTTAAAAAGGTGTAGAGTGTGTGCGCCATGCACAATATTATACGTAGTTTGGAATAATCTTTTGGATATATTTCTTCTTACTAAACATATCTGTGGACTTTCCTATCCGAAACGGCCGATACGTAGCGCCTAGAATCAAGCGACGAAAATAATGACAAGGCAAATATATCTAACAGCTAGTTACATTATAACGACGCATCACATTGTCATGTACCTATTATTTTATTCTTTAAAAAGGTGTAAAGAGTGTGTGCGCCGTGCACAAAATTATACGTAGTTTGGAATAATCTTTTGGATATATTTCTTCTTACTAAACATATCTGTGGACTTTCTTATCCGAAACGGCCGATACGTAGCGCCTAGAATCAAGTGACGAAAATAATGATAAGTAAAACATATATAACAGCTAGATATATTATAACGACAATGTCTTTTCATCGAGCTGTTATTTTACAACAGGGGATTATTATTATTAAAACCAATAGGCTCGTTATTCATTATTTTTGCTAGTTAGTTTTATGTCAATCTCCTACTCGTTTAGTTTGGCGCGTTTTACTCGTCGCGCGTGCATTCGATGTGTTTTTGTGAATTGAAGAATACGATCAATGGTGTAGTTGTCTAATGTTTATATTTTGTTTCACGGCCAAAGTGCAAATACCGAGTAAGCAAATAAATTAAGTTTTAGTAGACAATACGACGCAATATATTATTTTACTTTTTTACTATTGTATTTGCATTATTAGCTCATATAATTCAACGTCTAAACTTAATAATAATAATAAATGGATACATTTTATAGCACCGTTTTCGTGGGAAAATCACTTCAAGGACGCTTTGTGTACTTATTTGTAATTTAGAAAATATAGTATATTGGTAGTTTACCAAAAAATAGTCAACGTCGGCGTTATTTTCAACGGTTATATTTAACAGTTAACAATCGCCAACGATAACGGCGTTGGCGTTTTTTCGAATTATATTTAACGCCCAGTACTAATTTAAACGCGATTGAAAACACTTAAAAAAATACAATATTTACTCTGGAGTCACTCGTTCCAATATAATAGAATGTTATTTTGTGGCGAAATGTTTACTCTTTTATATTCCCGGGATTTAGGTACTAGCTTTCCGTATTCTGAATCCATCTGGTGAACAGAATGATATTTCAATATACGGCGAAAGTAAGGATTCTACAGAAGAATAGAGTGAGATATGCGATTCTGTATATGGATACAATAGCACTCTAAGTCATCTCGATTGATGGCGTACGGCGATACAGCGAAATAATAAATAAATCATCGAGGATATTCATTTGAGCTTTCAATACGAAACGTTGATTTAAAAATGCGATGAAAAGCGTTTTCTCACTCTCCAATTCGCAAGAGATATTTTTATACGTTCTAGTACATTATATTATTATCCACGGGTCTATTTCGTGCGAGATCGGCATTCTCCAAATAATACAATGTATCATGATGAACGAGTACATACACGAACATAAAGTAGTAGGTACTCGAGTGTAATATGTAGAGTTTTCCTGGTTTGTATAACATCACTTAGAAATATTATTGTAAAACTTTATGTTCCAATCGAATACTAAAAAAATATTTGAACCATGATTATCAAAGTTTGATGATATCAATTTGAAATTCTAATTCTACATTTCGATATTGAACGTAAGAATTCCACAATGTTTTTCGTTACGGGAGACATCCTCTTCCACCCGATATTTGGCTCTTAGCCTAGAAGTCCCGGTTTAAAACCCGTCTAAGTGCTCGAGTAAATGTATCAAATTTCGTGGTATCAGACATATAGAATATTACACAAAATAAAAATTATTTTCTGTGCTTTCAGTGAAATGTTATATATTTTTAATACTCCCGGGTGAGAGGCCACCATTCGGTATCAAAAGGTTGCTTGAACTGGTTTTTCTTGTGTTTAATAACTAAATCAATATATTCCGGTACTAACCTAACCATTCTCTTTCCCAACCAATTCCTCCTACCTTACAACATACCCAAATTGAGGGTAACACGCATAAAACTTTAATTCCCGTACATCCGGTGGAGCTGCGATTATATGGCACTACTATGGTGCTACGACGGAGCTACATTGTGCTACGATGGTGCTACAGGTTAGCTATGAGGGTGCTACGATGGACCTACGATGCAGTCACTAAATCGTTAGTTCTTACAAATATTGTTGTTCTTAGGTTCTTACTTTGGATTAAACAATAATTAACGGGGTTAGAAAATTTACGTCGCCTTCATAGTCAAGATCTGTATTTTCATTTTACTACAAACTGCGTTCGAAAGGGGGTGTCCTTATATAACAAAACGATACTTGTTAATGGTGAATATATACTTTTAGATCAATAATGTAAGTGATAGGATAGGGTGTCGGGACCTAATCGCATTGCGGGTCGGGGATGATTTGATGAACTCACGTCCTGTCCGGACACCCAATAAGATCGTGGCTGTTTCCTAAATACTTCCTACGTACTTGCGGCGACTTCGACAGGATTACATATGTTTAGAGAATCCCCACGCCAGTGAAGAGGATGTTCACGTTCCCGAGAAATACCGCAAATAACGAAGTCAAAAAAGTTTGCAAATGGAAAACGTTTCAGTAAAGTTGTTAAATGTAAGATTATAATAATTCAACTATTAAGGTATTATCAATCGTCGAGATATTATGACACTGACATTTTCATCGCTTATTCATATACCTTCGTGGAAAAAAGGTTAATCTAACCAAGTCTTTATAAATATATTGCTTGATTGATTGCTTGACTTTATGTGGCTATCGTTTCAAAATAAACCTTTCAATGAATTATTATCAGTTAGTTAATTTGTTTTATAACCATAAAAGAATAATCAATACCTGGAGCTGGGGGGACTGTTCCCCCCCATCGTCCATCACCTTCCCCGAGGACAAAAAGCAATGAACCGATTATACGAAGAATCAGTTTTAGAAAAAGTAATAGTTTTCAATATGAGCATAATAGGTTTAATTTTTGATATGGTTATCGTGTTTTTAAGGTGGCGGAAGTCACACAATGGGACCGAATGGGAAATTTTACTTTTGGAGAAGCGCTGGGCATCGAATCCCTGCTACTTTTGATAGAAAATTCCTGGATTTCGTGTCTTAGAAATAATGGAAATGTGCTGAAGATGTCAATGGGAAGATTGCAAAATAAACGGCTCTTCCAAGAGTAAGATCAAGACGTCTAGTTGGTCGCCCCTATGAGAGACTGCACCCGCAATAAATCAACACCGCCAAGGTAGCACTGGACAAGGACGCCTGGGGGGTATTTTCGAAGCGACGGGTGGTTGCGACACGACTAGGAAAAGGGGATGAAAATGTTGATAATGACTATTAAAATGTTTCGCGCCGAGAGCCACGGAGGTTATTGTGCTTGGTGTCATACAACCGCAACTCATATACTACATGGATAAGATTTAAAAATTCTAAACGGTTACCGGAAGCATTTGAAACCGCACAATCCAAAGCACTTAAAGGTGAGTTACCAGTGTATCCTATTTCGTCCCGTGTCCGCCGGGGGGGAGGGTGTAATTGCAGTAATCATGACCGTCCCTCCACGTGTGCTCTGAATCTTCAAGTGGTATCCACCCTCTGCCCACCCCCAGGAACCTAACTGATCATATTGACACTGACTCAGTAAACACACAACCCTAAATCCGACACTATATCTCCTCCTGAAATGACAAAATAATTACCTTTCGATATGCGATGGGTCAATTTCCAAAAATAATACTTTCCCATACATTATGTGAAATTTTTCATTTTTTTTATTTGAGAGACTTACAGTTTATACATTATGAACACTAATAAAATTTTCAAAAACAAACTCATTAAAAGGTTTCCTGTTAAGCATTATCATCATAACTATATGCATACGTATTTTCATGTGTATTAATTAACATAACAATTTAAACGGTGAAGAAAAAGCACGGGCATCACATTGCAGGCCATTTATTTTTAAAGGGTTTTACTTTGCTCCCATGCATTTGTATTTCTTTACCCTGCTGCTACGAGGTTTCTTTTCATCTGTCTTCTGAACTGTTTTATTTTTCAAAATAAAATAAAATCTGAATTGGGTACATTACATCACACTATACCTTTTATATATTTGTTGCAGTGGCGTGCAGTGCTATTTATCTAAGACTATCAAGTTTTATCCGAATAAATGCGATTAAACTCAATAGGTTTTGTTAAACTTTTTGTACATTAAAATGGCTTCAGTAAAACTGAGGTTTGAAAAATAAAGGCGTTTGTAGTTAATTTTTCGCATAAAAGATAAACAAAACACCGTAAAACTTTTGCTCTGGTAAATCACAAAAATGAAGTGACAGCAGATCTTGGATTTTATTAATTTAATGGAATTACTTTTGTGTTACGTGATTTATTTTATTCACTATTCATAATAATTACATCACGTGCAAACCTACGTAGGTCAATAAAATGTGTGTCGGTAAGTTGCTTAAAACCTTTTGTTAAAATAGAATATTGTGAAACAATTGCTGCTCATTCGCAGTTAATTATTATTCTGGCTAGGAGTATGGAAGTATTTAGAGGGTACACTTGTATTTTTTCCACACAACCAACCCAACGGAACCCCGTATCTTAAGTTTACGGGTGAATAGCGATTTCACGTTTGGCGAAACATATCTAATTAGGTGAACAGCCACCAAGTTGCTGAAATGTTGGATTCGGATATTCCAAATAATACAAAACCTTACACCGATTTGTATCAAAAACTTCTCGGTCGAATTGGTAGAACTTTTGGGCGGATTCATGGCGGCTATTAAGTTTTATTCGATTGCCAGGAATTCCGATTTATACGATTACGTATTTAGTCGCATTAGTTCTCGCGTGTTTATTGGTTTATCCCCTAAGAGTTTTGAACATCGAAATCGCTAATAGTATTGTTTAAGTTAGGTGTATATCAGTTTTTTATTACGAAATTATATTCCGTTAACTCACAAGAAAAAGGATTGATAACTTTTTTCGGTCCATACGTTTGTCAAAACGTACCCTTCCAGATATTTAGCAAACACGGGCTAATACGATGAGCGTCCAGACAGTCCGCGGCTAGCGTATGAACGTTTCTCAACTAGCAAATATATAATTTAGCAATCAAAATAGCAAAACAAAAAGTGTATTAAAATAATTGTGGGTAAAATAATACATTCTGGTCATTCCATTAATGTTAAACTATTTATTAACTTATTTGGCAGTTGGGAATGGCTCATGTGCTCGCCACGGACTGTCTGAGCGAAGCTATTGACAAATTAAATAATATAAAAAATATGTTATGTATATTTATAAAATAAAAAATGCAATATTTTAAATTGTGATTTTTTCTTAGAATTATATCATGAATCACCCCTAATATTTCACGGTATGGGTGAAAAATACGGCGTATAGATGAATCTACACTAATACTGTATCAAAATATATCTAGCTGTTAGAAATAACAGTTAGATTGCCGCCAACGTCTAACGCGCTATGACGAAAATTTGCGCGACCAGTTAGATATTATTATTTAAAATATCGGTAGCTACGAGTACATACGAATATTATTCGACGCAATACAGTCTTCATACTCTCGTATCTATCTTTGTATTAGCGTTAGAGCCAAGTAAACAAAAATGTGTTAGAGTGTGAAACGCGCGATACCGTAGCTTCTAGGGTCGAGCGAATCTATTGGTGGCACTCTAAAAATATCACTGTTCAGTTAAATAATATTCTCCTAATGTCACTAATATCTAACAGGCGTCAAATATATTAGTTTCGTTATAATTATAACCTATAATTACGCCTATGTACCTATTATTTTATCTGCGCTCGCCAAACTAACAAAAAGGTGTAAGAGTTTATACTTCGTGAACAATATTTTGCGTAGTTTGATATAATCTTTTGGTTATATATCTTCTTACTAGACGTCTTTGTGGATTTTTCTATCCGAAACAGCCGATACGTAGCGCTTCCCACCAAGCGAATAAAATTTAACACAGTTATGAAATATCTCCCGATGTCTTTTGATCGAGCTGTTATTTTTAATAGGGGATTATTCTTATTATAACCAATAGGCGCGTTATTCATTATTTTTGCTAGTTGGTTTTGTTTCAATCTCCTACTCGTTTATTTTGGCACGTTTTTACTTGTCGCGCGTGCATTCGATGTGTTTTTATGAGTTGAAGAATACGATTAATGGTGTAATTGTCTAATGTTTATGTTTTGTTTCACGGCAAAAGTGCAAATACCTAGTAAACAAATAAGTTAAGTTTTAGTAGACAATACGACGCAATATATTATTTTACTTTTTTTTTCATTTACATTATTAGTGCATATAATTCAACGTCTAGACATAATAATAAATGGATAACTTTTATAGCACCGTTTTCGTGGGAATATCACCTCGAGGAAGCTTTGTGTACTTATATGTAATTTATAAAATAAAGTATTATATCGGTAGTCGACCAAAAAATAGTCAACGTCGGCGTTATTTTCAATGGTTATATTTAACAGTTAATAATTCGAAAAAACGGCAACGCCGTTATCGTTGGCGTTTTTTCGAATTATAGTTAACGCCCAGTACTAATCCACACTATTCGCAGTAATACTTGTTGAATCGCAGATTTAATTCCAATGATACCACTTTCCAAACTACACACTTTCAAGGAAGTAGTAGTTGATGTTATTGTAAAAATATTATGTAACTAATATTATAGTGAAAATAAATACCAACTATCAAATCGAAAACTTTTTATTATAATTTAAACATAGTAATCATAAATTAGCTCAGCATTCTTATTGCGCCACTTTTTTAAATAAATGCGCTTTTCAGAATAAGAAAATATCAAACTTAGTTTAAAATACCGTAAACAAAACACTTAGATTAAACGATTGTTAAATAAACTAAATTAGGTATGTTGGATCCTAGCTGCGATAAAAGGTGTTTTCAGCTTTAACTAAATTTAGAGAAGGTTAAGTGACGTTAGGTTCTTAAGATGTTTGCATTCTTTGCAAGTTTGGTGTATTGAGATGCAGAACTGCTTTTGAAGAGAGTCGAAGCTCGCTATGTATATTTTTTACATCTCCCTTCCGCTTTTCTGTTTATTTACAAAACCTTAGTGAATATACTCCTCTTTTTCTTGTACCTAGATTATAACAAAATAATCTAACTGCATTCAACATATTTTAATTTTCCACGCACAGAGTAAGATATCCCCAGAGCCAGAAGAGCAAATAAGTGTGAATAAGTGTAGTAAGTGGAATAGAGCAAGTAGGAGAGGTGTGATATGGTTGGTTCCCATTTTTTTACGAGTCACGACTCGATTTTTGTAATAGCCAAATGTTTTGCGACTCAAAAATTAAAAAAAAAAAATAATATGGTAACCAAAATTTTAAAGATATTTATTCGGAATATAATTCGATGGTTGATGTTGAACCTCAGTAAGTGACTTCAAAATTCAAGGATAAGTTTTTGACAATGCAAACTTCTGTAGATGATTGTTTCATATTTTTTGCCATAATATATTATATTTTACGGATGTTTTACGACTATAGAAACCGTCTTGAAAAAACTCCCGTCAAAGACTGATATAAATCGACGAAAGAAAGGTGATTTGGCAACAAAACGATTATATTGGAGGGTAAGAAACTATGATAATGTCAATCGATTCAAAAAGAAAATTTTATCAAATATTTTTTTAAATTTTTTTACTAGCAATAACTAGTAACTAATAAATTAAGCAGCTGGCAACCCCTAGAAAATACTACGCGGCCCATAAATTGAGAACTCGCAGTTTGGACTTTAGGGCACAATACAAATTTTGTACTGTACTAATTATACGGTGTTCGATAAAAGTTTTTATTCTAGATAAATTAAAACTCTTACTTGAGGGAGTCAAGATGTTTACATATCAAAAAAATACAAATTAAGAAAAAATCCTACCTGTATTTTTTGGATCAGGATCCGTCGTTTTGCAACCTTGTCCGGACAAAAAAGA
This sequence comes from Drusus annulatus, assembly GCA_022651775.1. Classification (NCBI taxonomy): domain Eukaryota; kingdom Metazoa; phylum Arthropoda; class Insecta; order Trichoptera; family Limnephilidae; genus Drusus; species Drusus annulatus. The sequence goes on along the minus strand of JAGWCC010000247.1, from coordinate 173,454 downwards.
CAGTATGAGTTATAACTTATGACCCATGAGTTAGTCTGGAATAGACTAAAGTTTTTCAACACTTCATCAATCACTTAACACTGCATTCATAGATATGCATTTGCATTCAGTTAATAAAGGCGGCGTTGATTCAGTTCGTATTTGCTACATGTGCCTCTTAAAAATGTTTTAATTATTATTTTAAAGTAGAGAAACACATTTCAATTTTGGGGATTTACAAATCACAATTTTACTTCCGAGAATAGATCAGTAATCCAGATCTTTTTGGAGAATGTTATCCTGGTAATATATAAAAAAGTAGACTTCAACATCTCCAACCGTTTTTCAAAGTTACATTTATTGTTCACAATATTTTTCTTGCGTCGATTTAGATGAACTGAACGACAACTAGCATTGTTATTTTTATATATTCATGAGAATTTCCTCAACAATTTGGTTTTAGCTACAAAAACTCAATTTTAAGTGGGCGGGAAAGAACAAAATTCACTATTTGACAAATGTCATTTTGTATACCAAACTTACAAAGTATTATTTTCCCGCGTGTATGCGAATAACTAAAACGAATGAACGTGCACGAATATAATTAGTATTATAATTTATAACAGATTGGCGAAAGTTATCAAATACGTTTCACGTAAACAATACCATAATAGAATAAATAGGTAGACAAGTAAATTCAATTTATTGAAAAAAAACCATAAACACAAAACTATGCGATAGAAAAAAAAAACAATTTCTTCCATAGGAACTCTAAGAAACAACATAAAGTACTTACGCATGAGCTTCAACGCATTATTCAATGCGAGTTTAGCAACGTGTTTTATGTTTACCTCGTAACGACACCTTTCTTGAAGCAAAAACCATATGAAATTAATTAATTAATTCTAAGAAAATATTATTATTTAGAAATAGTCAATATTCCTGTTTCAGTTACTTTATCCCGGTGATTTTTTTGTTGCTAGATCGCCCAATATTATTTTACTCTGGAACCGGTACCTAAGTTCATATTTGAAATCTGACCCCAAGTACTTACCAGATTTGTTGCAAAAAAATAAATGAAAACATCACCAATGAATTTCTAATGTGGATCTTAACTGTGGATTCCATGCCGACCATCTGGCCACATCACATTTCCGAGAAAATCATCTGATGTATCGCAAAAATTATTGTAGTGCTAATGAACATCCTAATCCAGTCACAAGTTTAAAAAAAACAAAATGTTCCTAGGTTCATTATTTAAGTTTCCTTATTATTTTAGAGGATTGAGGTCAGATTAATGCAGTGAGGCAAGCCTTTTTGGATATGAACCCTGAGGTAGTGGGTTGAATACCCATCATGGAAAAATAAAATATTGAAATTATGTGGATTATACAAACTATCGTATCGAATCACCTACTGAAGTTACCGCAATTTATCCCCAGACACCTTGTATATGAAAGTTCATTGCATAATTGTATCTGTATCCATCTCCAAACTAGAAATAACTAAAATAATGGGGTTTTTCTGATGTGACCTTTCGGGTATGCTTCATTATATTATCTTTGTACATAATATAAATAAATATTAATATGACAAAGATTATGTGTAGTTGGTAATAAGATACTATTACCTTGGGATTTTTCACAAAAACGCCACTGTACAAATGTTATTATTATTATTAGCAGAAGATAGTCTCAGTAAAGCTCCGATGAGAGCCCAGGATTCAGCATCGAAAGGTTGTTTAAAATTTTAATTTAGTGACCAGATCTGAATAACCAAGTACTTCCCAACTTTACTCTTCTCCCTCCCCTCACCCACTGACACTGAGCAGCTGAAACTCTTGTGTGATAAAATATATATATTTTTAAAAAATAAATATTTATTTAGTATACATAATTATTGGTTTTACTTACTTCACATATGCAAGGATCATACATAGGATAAAAAGAAAGGCAACATTTATTATATTGGGAAGTTATCTTTATATTATCTACATCAGATAAAACATAAAATAAATCCAAAATTCTATATAACAAGTTATATTTTAAGAATTTAAATTGTGTTGAAAATTCAAGAAGCCACTAATTTCACAATATTTTATGAAGTTCATGTCACCATTTCAACGATGCCCTACTGCCTATTATTATCAATTTCAATTTAGGAGTTTCAGTTTAAAACTAAATAACATTTGTCTATTTCAGTGGCTACAAGTGATATTTCGCATTGCTGAATAGTTGTATAACAGGTTTAAAGGTATCTATTAAAAAAATATTATAATGTTATACACAAATTAAGCCTTAAAGTCAAATGAACACAAGTAAGGCATGCATTTTGACAAAGTTTGATATTAATTGACACTTGCCATAAAAAAAAAAAAATTGTTTTTATATTTGTGATACAACACAGTGATTTATAATATTATGTAGATTCAAAGAGAGAATAAAAACAAAAGTGCATTTAACTTTATTTATTAACAACTTAAGTATGTAGTTTCTTTGTGGCTTTATCTTTTATAAGTACATAATTTTTCACAAAAACGGCGCTATACAAATTATCCAAATATTATTAATGTGAAAGAGATCTCATTGAATGCTCTATGTTGCATTAAACAAATAATGATTCCCATATGTAACTGATAACTCACAGAATAGTAAAAGCTTTATTTATTTATGACAATGTTTGTATTTTGTTTATTGTAAAAGTGCAATTCCAAGCGAGTCCTGGTTGTAAATGCAAGAATGCTGCTTTCGCACAAATCAAGTGAAAGAAATGAAGAAAACATAAATGTACTATACAACAGAATATAATCATGTAAAAAAAACCCCTTTCAATTGATTTTAAAATGGTAAATAAAGATTTACATATCCCGATTATGTTAACATATATGACAATTTGATTGAATTATAATAAAATTATACTTTTGAAGGTAACCGATTACATAATACATATGTATATATATATATATGCATTACATAGCATAATAATAATCCATTAATATGGTTTTCTTGCTTCGACTGATTATTTTCTAATATTTACATCAATTTGGTCAAACAATAAATATTTAAAATAAAAATACTTATATCAAGTACAACATGGTTATAGTGGCATTAAAAAAAAACAAATCTTTGCGTCACTTTACGCAAGTTATTCTAATTCAAAGACACTATAACCGAGTTGAACAGTGCTGGCATGAGTATTAAGACGTCTCGGAACTGAAATATTCATATTTGTATCTCATGTACATGACCCTCATTCTGTCCCAGGCATTGTCGAAGGAGTCCAGGGCTGGTCTGACATCGAGGAGGGCAAACTGGTGGTTCTTGTCTACGTCCCCGCCGTCATAATAGTCAATGACATATCGGACATCCTTGCCGCATCGGTCCACGATCCAGTCATGACGGTCAAAAGGAAGCTCATATCTGCCAAATAAACAAATAGTTAAAGAGAATACTCACCATTCGAGAAAAATCTTTCAACAAATACTATTAACCCCTGACTGCAATCAACTAAAGTGCGTAGTTGGAGGAATTATGCATACCTTGTATGCGCTGCAATAAGTGGTAGATACTCTCAGTATTGCCCTGGTGTAAGACCACCATTCAAAATCCAAATGATGCTTGAAATGACTTAAGTCGTTTTCAGTAACCAGATTGGAGTATTCAGGTACTTCCCAATCTTCCTCTTCCCTATCTCCCTCCCAAATCTTTCAGCATCACAACATACCGTTACGTTACCAGTCTCGCTGGCTCTGGGCAGTTGGGACTCTTCTGCAGTACTCACACAAAAAAGTTAAAATATAATGAGGTAGTTTTTAAACATTTCATTATTCTTCAGCACGAGTACAAAGTAAATAAGTTTGTGTTATTATGGTATGTCTTTTCTTTCAAACGATGCTAACTTTCAAAATTTAATTTTTGACCGGTTAGAAACTGAGTGGACAAACGCATTGGATTCCCACCCGGGCGTCTTGGGTTTAATTTCTCTGCTAGCTAAGTCCTCTATCATTGCACAAAAATTCTCTGCTTATAATGATGGTAGGAGTTTTTCAAATATTGTCAGGTTATTTGTAACCCGGGAGTATTTGCCTTTCTTTTAATTCCTAGTGCGCCGGATGGTCTCTAAGGACACGCAAAATTTGTACCTGCCGTGTGCCGGTGTGTCCTCGGAGACCGGTACATTAATTTTTATCATTTCAGTTGTTTTTATCCTTTAAAACCTGTTGTTCGCATATTTCAATGAACCGTAATTGGTTGTCAACAAAATAATCAATCCATAGAGATATTTTGCATTGTGTTAAATTCTGTACAAATAATAAAGTTATAAATATTTTCAATTTGTTTACGTCACAGCGGCAGAAAAAAAACGATTTTCAAAATGACATTACTGTTTGAATTTACAGGAAAACTATGCAACTTTATTTTTTCTCAAATTAAATACTAATCACCAATCTATTTTAACTTTCAAATCTCTACCATCTTGACTATCATACTTTTTCTTATTTCAGTCAAAACCGCATGGAGATTCGGGTATGGTCTAATTTGGAACCCACACAGAGGGTATTTTCATAGCGTAATAAGCTTGTTCCGGTTTATTGAAAAACCTTTTAATAGAATTTCACTCTAATTAATTTAAAGAAAAAGTATGAGCATCTTACCCCAAAAGCTGTCTCATGCGAGCCCTGGGGCTGTATTGGGTGGCCTTGCCCCCGAAGCTCTTCAACCGAGGGGCGCCGCACTCACGAGCGTGTAATGCTTCCCACTTCAAAACTTCTCTCCAAGCCTGAAAGACAACAAAAAATATATCAGTAAAGAGCAAAAATGACAAGAAATTTTAGAATTCTGATAAATGTCTAATGGATTTTCTTTTCATAGAGGCGTATCTATATCCCGTCCACAAATCAAAGAAAGAATATACAAACTCGAGGAAATCCTTCCTTTCAAACCAACAGATAAGTCAGTGTGAAGAAGGTTCTAAGAAGGGTTAAAAGATAATTACTAAAAATATTATATTTTTTAAAGTCAGAGCATGTTAACAGTACTTCCAGAGATCTTTGTCATCTAGGGTTGTAGCGATACCTGTTTTTGCCAATACAATACCAATTATTGTAGTCAATTACCGGCGGTACTCGGACTCATTGATTTATATTTATCGCTTATAAAACAATAAAGTATGTAATATATAAAAAAAAGAAGCTAAGTTGGAAGGTGAAGATAAATTATAATACATTTTATAGTGAATATCAGCGAAGACATAATGGTGAATCCGATATGTCGTTATCTGTATCAGTATTGTAACATCCCTAATGTCATCACACTAGCAAATATTGTGTGGTTGAAATTTTACAAGACCATGTACAGAGGTAAAAGTGTACCGCTTACAGCTACGTTGTAACCTCTCCCTCTTTCTCACTAACAATGCATGTAAAAGATAAAGAGCGTACAATGGAGCTCTCAGCGGTAGTATTGTAGGGAATCTTCTGAGTTCAAACCTGCAGGTTGGCGGCAATGAAGTTGAACTCAAAACATCCTCTACCGTCCTGTCGCTAATCAATATCAGCTAATTTATAAATCAGACCTACGATGTTTGATTTTTGGGGTAATAAACCATGTTGGACTTCCTCTTCTTTCAGCCAACGCTTTTGAACAGCAGTTCTGTGTCCATCATCAGGGCAGGTGTGTAGATTGTAATTAAAGTGTTACTTACACTTTTCACTACAATCTACCCCGATGATGTACGCGGCAAGGTTGACGAAACATAGACTGAAGGAGGAAGCACGACACAGCTTATTACCCCAAAAATCCAAAAGCATAATACTTTTGGCGGCGAGAATCTTAAACCATATCTATCGAACCTGCTCATTATTGGCGTTGTGAATCTTGATGATGTCATCCATATCCTTCTGCTGAATGGTCTCCTCCTTCCATCGCCAACCCTTGCGCAGCATGGCGTTCCAGAACATCTGCTGGCTCGGGTAGACCCAGAACTTGTTGTCTCCGTCGGGGATTGCGCTGGGGATTGTAGAAACCTGGCGCTCCGTAGGCAGCAGGAAGGGCTGGTCTGGGGCGGGCTGCTGATTTGCGGGGGGCATCTAGACAGGCAAATCAGAATAAATCAGTTAAATTTATCTTGGTAAACTACATATTATTATTAGTATCGGTTGATAATGTTGTCAGTCTTCAATACTGCTTTACCTAAAATAACCAACTACTTTTCTGTTTTCTAGAACCATTTAGAATATTTTGAAATATAGATAAATTATTGTGAATGTAATTACAGTGGGGAATACCTTTTAGTAATATGTGTTATAAGCCAATGTGTTATTATATAGAGTGATTATAATGGTTCCAGATAACAGCAAAGTACAAAAAATCGATTTGTCTATTAACAAGTCATTTCTTCTGTGAAACAAAGGACTTTAAATCCTATAAAGAAACGATCATAACAAAAGTATAAGGGACTCAACCATGTTTCATAAGACTCTCATCGGGAATCTTAGGAATCCAAGATGTCAAACCAATAATACAAATTATACAACATGCTGAAAGAAAAGAATGTCACATTTTCATTGAACTTTGGCTGATTGTCAATAATACGAGAATCTAAATCGACAGGGCCGATTCACTTATAATATATTAAGATATTGATGTCAGCCTTCTTTACATTGTTTATAATCGATTTCACATTAAAATTTGCCTTTGTATAGAAAACTCAATCAAAACATTACGTTAATATGTTAAAACTCACCATGTTTAATGGATTAACGTCATCATTATCATGTTTCACAGGACACTGTCCAGTTTTAGGGGGAGGTTTGTAATCCTTGTGCATGGGACATTCTGGAGGAGGCGTCCCAATTGCCATATTCTTGTGTGCTGCATTATTTGGAGAAGCCAAATCGGCCGCCGAAACACTGTTACCCATCTTCAAATACTTTTGGGGTTATACGTTATGTAAGAGCAACTTGTATTAAATGTAGTATGTTTAAACTAATTGATTATTAACTAACTGTATAGTTGGCGAAGATTACTCTTAAAACATATAATTTAACGACCCAGTCCAAAGCTAACTATAAATGATACTATTCCGATTTTGAAGTTTGAAGGTGCCCCGCAAAAAGGCAAAGCGCCCCACCAAATTACCAAATGTACCATAGATTATAGATATAATAAATCTGCATTTTAGAGATGTTCGATATTTCTGTCTCGATTACCTTTTCCCTGGGACTGGCGGTCACTGGAGCCGTCGATATTATTTCTCCGAGGAACCGGTTATTTTTGGAGCCGGTTTCTATTTTTGCAAAATGAAAATGTCGAAAAAAAATTAAGCTTACCGATAACCTTCCGACCACTGAAGTGGTTCTAAAAGTAACAGAATAAATAACGGGCTTCTTGTTGGTCGCCGGTGACAAGACTGAAATCCGGTGATAAGAAATCGTAACTGTGAGCACGGTGTTTTTATTTCAACACCAATGTTTTAGGAGGATTATCGAAGTTAGTTTCAGCTTATTATGAATTTCCTAGTGAGATGGACATGAATCAATCACTTATATTTTGAATTTACCAAGATAAATAATAATAAAAAATCAGCAATCAAAACCGTCTTAAAATATAAAAGTATTTTTTTCGATTTTTTTAAATCATTTGATAACACCCTTTACCTTGGGAAAAATGAAGATTTAAGGTTTTTAAAAATTATTTCCTATTTTTTTTAAACATCATTAAGTGATTTAAACATTTAAAGCTACATACTCTAATTCTTATTTTTTATACTAATAATACTAGAATAGTGCATTACGCCTTACTTGATTACCCCATATTTTTTGAAAAATACGTTTACTTAACTTTTTTGTCATTACACTTTTGAGTTTGGTAGGGATTTATTTAATCAAAAACCCTATAAAGAACCCATAACATCGCTCAAATGTAAAATATCTCATTTATTGGTTGGTTGAAAATAATAATAAATTTTCATATTTAACTCTATGGTGAGCAATTATTACCATAGAGTTAATAGAATAGGATTATTTTGACATAACATATCTGACAGTATCACACAAAAAAACTTACTACTAATATTTAAAACGTTCCTATTTCTTCATCCAAATATTATCTTGCATTTTTTGATAAAACGTTCACCGAATTTTAAATAAAAATGAGGCTGATCATAAAAATACTGCAAGGAGACGAGTGTATAGTTGAGGTTAGACAATGTTAAGTATTTTGTTGCAATAATAAATTCTTTAGATAGTAATCTCATATATATGTATTTTAAAATTCCAGGTTGAAAAGGAGTCAACAGTTTTAGAGGTTAAGAAGAAAATTCATGCTCAATGCGACACCCCAGTGTCTAAACAAAGACTTCTTTTCTTGGGTAAGACGTTAATCGATGAGAAACAGCTGGCAGAGTATCCCACAATTAAAGATGACAGCAAGATATATTTGGTTGTAAAAACCCCGGATTCTTTGGTTGTGGCTCTGCAAAAGTTCTTCAAACTGCATTTCCCACAGCCTGTAGCTGATAAACACACCACATCTGTTAATGCAGACCTCTTGAAACAAATTGATAACATGTCTTTGGATGATATTGAACGCCTTGCTAAATTTTATATAGATAAAGACATGTTAGATAACAGCTCTAACTAATAAAAATATTTTATGTTTGTTATTTAAAATAAAAATAGTCTCAATAAATTACTAAAAAAATACAATATTATTTATCATTTTATCTATATCTGTCCTTTGAACCATTTTTTAGCAGCCACTTTCTCCAATGAAAGCTGAGCAACAACTAAGTAAAAAATTATTTTAGTGTCACCAACTGAGTGTAATTCCTCTGAGGATTAACATTCTCACAATTTATTAACGATCAGTCTCACTATGGCAGAGTCAAAATCGCACCTTTATTTTCAAAATTTTACATAGAAGCAATCATTCAAGGGTGTAAAATAAAACATTATATTCACAATATAAGTACAATAGCATTTAATTTACGTCAGTTAAATATTACATTGACAATTTTTTAGTATATTACTCAATATTGTAATTTATTTTATTTAAAGATAAAATTAAATATAGTATTTATGTTTATCAATCTCTATAACTAATTCATATTTATTCATGAATTTTAATATTTACGAGCAGGAGCAAATATTACACTTTTAGAAAATAAAATACAATGTACAAGAGAATATTTTTTATTAATTATGCGACAAAGCAGCAGAGCATCTAATTCCGCTGGGTTAAAATCTAAATTGACTTTTTTTTTTTAATTTAACAAGCACATTTGTGTCTGGTTATATATGGTAAATATAATATATTGTTTACACAGAAAACTGTAACATGCAAAATTGAATTTGCATTCTCACTCATATTATTAAGATTGTGACGTGGTTTTCAATAAATTAAATCAGTATGGAATATAGACTTTCTATTGGCAAGATAATCTCCCGGTGAAACTCAGTAAATTAAGCATAGTTTGTGTTATAATTTTAATAGAGGTTTAGGTAAAAAATAAGAAAGACATGGCATCAAACCAATAATAAAATGGGTTTACGCAGTCAAAATAGTTGAGACAATATCTAATAATAATACTGGGCTAATTTATATAGCGCCATTTTTTGTGAAACATCACCTCAAAGGCGCTTGTGTCAGTACAGTAATACCTCAATTCACAAATCTTCTGAGAATGAAGCCTCATAATATCCAAATAATTAATCAATGCAACATTATTCACGAGACTTTATATAGGTATTTTGGGGGGTTTTCTCTATTATTCTGATGTTATATGAAACTACCTCTGGATAATAAAGGGTTCTGAAAAACCTATCTTCTAGAATGGTTTAGGCATGACTTTACCTACAGGAATCGTAATAGCACAGTGTATGAAATGTGTGGATCTGAATAAAGCACTGCGTGCTGAGAGGTTTGAGGCATTCTATCTTCTCTGTCTGCCTGGAAATTGTATGTAATAGTAAGAAGAATTATTAATAAACAACTCCTTAATTTATTTCTATCTTAATGCAATTAATAATTACCTATTTGCATTCTTTTCAAATTATTGTTATTATTCTTATTAGATATTCAGTTGATTTCTATAATCGAGCCATTGCCCGGAATAATGTCAAGTGTATACAACAGTACATATCCTCACTAGACCTATCTTATAAGATGCAGAAAAATCAATTATTTTATTAAAATAATTATTTTACGAATTTTCTGTTTTTTCCAGACAAGGGCTCAATTATTATAATCCAAGGTAACATAACTACCTTATCATCTTCTTCTCGTATGGTGAGAAGGTTGAGTGATACGGGCAGAATTCTGCATCCAGAACACTGCATCTCTACAACTTTACCGTGAATGATTTAAAAAAAATTGATTAAACATGCTTCTTTCATGTACTTCAATACAATCATATATTATATGAGACGGCTGCAGGGGATGATACATAATGCTGTTTGTAAGATTTTCATTGTTAAACTAACCTTAGTAAGAAAAGCAGCGTAAATAGTTTTAGTTTGAACACAGAAAATAAAAATGAGAACATCCATTTAAAAACAACAAAGAATAAAAGCGAAAAACATTGCATATTTACAATTTTTATTCCAAATATGGTGGTTAATACAATGCAGAAATTCTTAGAAATTTATAACATAATCTTTGTGATAAAGAATAGTATGTATGATACATCCAGTCAAACTTGGTGATAACATAAATACAAACAAGTTTACAACTGTAATAAGCAAAAATTATATTTACTCTATATTACTCGTATTTTAGTTTATGTACAGTTATGTAAAACATACAAATATTTTTTTCATTGCCATACTTTTAGGAAAAAAAAAACAATTCTCAATATCAGTTAGCTTCATTTTTCTTATTATAACCAAGTTCGACTGTATGTAAAACATAGTCAAGCATTTGACTTTTAATGATTATGTTTTACATTACTAGACAGTACTTATGAAAAACAAATAAAAATCACAAGAAAACTTTTGTTCACTGAATGTGATAAACTATATTTGAAAATAATATGCAAATAGGTAATTCGTATATAATTTGGAAATAAATTATTTTAACATATAGGTTACGTCACACTCATTATTACACTATGCAGTTAAAGAAATTTGGGCCCCTAGAACAGCTAACTTTACATTTAGTTTGCAAGTGTGGTCAATCTAAATTTTATGTAATTTTTCCACTGAAAATATTTATTTAGATATCCTGTTTTGGGGTTTTTATGATACAGATATACTTAATAGAATTTCCAAAAATCTTGGTTATTGCTGAGGGGTTAGGTTTCTTTACTTTGTCTTCAATTTTTAAAGCTATACATAGTATGTATATGAAAATAAATAATAATTCCACAAGATCCAACTTCCACAAATTCAAGTACCACTTTAGATATTGTAGTCATGTGTTGAAAAAAAAGACATTTCCTCTTTTAGCCGCCTGCAAAAATGAGTTTATAAATGTAATAAGAAACAGGTAGGTAGGAATCTTTTTTTTTACCTACCTTCCTCTTCCATTATTCCGTAAAACTCTCCTATAGGGTTTTGTAGGGACCGAAAACAAAACTTGAAAATTTCCAATGCGGGAACTTTATATGCGGGTTTCACTGTAATTTAATTGACTGACATTATGTTAGATAGAGAGACAAGCAAACATTATAAATTATAGTATTTATTGTAATATGCCAATATAATATAATATAATTGAAACAGGCATGAACAAGCAGTTGATGGGATAAATAATAAACAACCACACAGAAAAAAATAGAAGAACATTTTTCACAAAAATTTTCAAGGCAAATCCCTATTATTTTTGTTCAGTTAAAGTAAAAGTACACCCATTTAATATAATATAACCTACACCTACATACAAACAATAAACAAGATAAATTTAATACAAGGTCTTAGATACTCATGGCCAATTAGAAGAAATTAACTTATAAATAACCAATTTGACAGACTTCTTCATACGTGTAATATTACATAATGTACAAAATAATAGTATGTTTTTTATGTGCATTGACAATTTGAGCAAAAATGAGTTATTGCTTTACAAATTAAAATAATAATCACATAAATAAAATTTATTTTTATCTTCTTATTAGATCTTGAAAATGAAATGTTATCAGAGTAATTGAAGATAGAAAGATTTGTTTCTTATTATTAGTATACATTAAACTGTTCAAATTCAAGAACCACTGCTGCCAACAAGCTAATACAATGTAGGCAGTATTTTTTTGTAGAATATTTTTTTTCGGTTTAGATTCTTAAATCATTGTTGGCTGCGTGTTTATTGATATGGAAACTCCGCTGTTGTACAGCTTGACAAACTTAACTTTGCAGGCAGTTAAAGGAGAAACTAACAAACTATGTTTTTATATCCATAGACTAGCAACACCACCGACTGCAAATTATGTCGGTCTATACAACATTGCATTTAACATATCTTCTGGGTTCGATTATGTTTGATATTTGTGATGTTTTGTTGTCAAATTATGACATGGGCAACAACTTTATGTACGTGGTTTGAAATCAGCAATATAAGTGTGGCAAAAAGGAGTTACAGCAAAGGTCAAACTGATCTTTTCTACTACAAAAATTCATACTACACATCAATAAACCAATTAATATTTATAAACAAACAAATACATACTTACATTTAAATGAAAGTATTATGTACATATCTGAGAGGATATCTGTAGGGATAATAAAACTGACTAACTAAGTTAAGACAGAGTAATTATCAGAGGAGTCATTTGCCAGAAACAAGGCTCATTTTCAGCCTTTAGCATATTTACGATTTATAAAAACTACTAATTTTAAGCCAAAACAGAAGTTTGTAAAAATAAACTAATATTTTTGTCTTAACTTACTCATGGTTAATGTTTACAACATATCCAGCACAGAATAAAAGGCAAAACAGCGAGATCAAATCATAATAAAAACAATTGCATGTCCACAAAAATAATAATAAAATTAGCAATTTAATTGTGTAGCATACAAACTGTGACAGAGTTTGAAAATACCAAAAACATTATTAGTTGTTTTTAATTAAAAAAATATGAATATGATTTGTCATAATATGGAGAACATATTATGAAACAAATAATTGGCTTTATAAGTGACTCACCTGTGTAAATACTGTGTTTTCACTTAGTGGGGTACAATACAATGGGGGAGTGATGACGTGATTAGTAAATGGCTTCAGTCAGAATCGCTCTCTTCGGTGGTTGAGGATTCAGACTCGGAACTATCTGGATGCTGCTTGGTTATCTCGATACAGTGGTCTAGGTCTGTTAGTCGCTTCAGAGAGCGTCCTATTGGAAACAAAGAATAGTACAGTTAATCAATAAAATACAGAAATATTATAAATTTCTAACTGTTTTTTTTTTAGATTTAACATGACAAATGGCATAACTCTTTTCTTAAAAAAAATAAAATGTTTTTACAATTTTTTTAAAGTTGCTTATGGCATATGTTTCTTTAAGTTTTTATTTTTATGTAACATCTAATAAATTACTTCTTTGATACACATATATGAAATTAAAAATACAAAACAACACTTTTCCATGCAATTATCTGACTTAAAAAAATGTTGCATTGAGTTCGGTACAAGTCGAGAAATAAGTATTTGAAGTTTGCTTACGTCAGTGCGGCAGAAAAAAATCGATTTTCAAAGTGACATTACTGTTTGTAATTACTAGGAAACCTCATGCAAATTTATTTTTATTTGAAAGGAAATTTATTCAGCCACACGAAAATATAATAAAACTAAAAAATCTTCATAGTTCTTAACCACACTTTTTTTAGTGACATAAGAGAGAAAAACACTGATTCTCCGAATATAAGTAGCTACTCTATAAAAACCACTTCTACCGTTAAGATATAATTTAAAAAAATATGTAAACACAATATCTAAAAAGATAGCATAATTGACAAAAACATAATTCTGTAAAACATAAGCGAATTATTACAAATTAGTCAGCAAGATACAACGGAAATTGTACCTTACGGGAATCCGGCATTCCAGAGGTAAAAGTCACACCCTTTTGAATTTGATTTATCTTAGTTTTGTCATTTAAAGCAATTTAAATTATTGCAGTGCCCTCAATTTTTTTGTTGTTATTATTGATTTGTCAGACTGTACATATTTGAAAGTGTCCAAATGTTTAAGTGAATCAATAATGGATTGTTGGAATTGGGAGGTTAACACAGAATTTAGGGAAATAGTGGGGTTGGAAAAAGGTTTTTTTTCTGTGGATTCCATAGCTTAGTTTATGAAGAAAAAAGTGTGGGGAATGTGGTTTTAAAGTTTACACTCCTGACGGTCCAAGTTGCGATTTGGTATGTTTTGTCTGGCGTTTTAAGCCAGCATTTTGGGACCCGGGTATTAGAGTAAGAACATAAAATTACATTGTACCTGTTAGTGTAGTGAGTAGTCTGCTGTCCTGGCTGAAGGAAGTTGAAACGGGTGCAAGCTGCAGAGCTATCTGTCTTGCTCTATCTCCTCCGCACTCTGAAATTTTATATGGAAAAATAAGACAGTGTGCTTGCAAAACTTCCATGTCTACTTTTTCAATTAAAACAAAAACATTTCTTTGTTATTCTGTAAAAATGGCAAGATTTAACGCACACCTTTTACTGGTAGTACACTATCTCCCTGTTCCCGTATAGCACTGTCCCTATCATACCACGTAGAGACATCAATATACACAGAAGGCCTCCTGCACACCCCTACCATGTACCATGAGGCCGACCAACCCCGCCTTATGGCCCCGGGGCCTTATCATTGTACATTATTATTCTGTACCCTCCCTCAGCTGGCTACTTGTGCATTGCAAGCACCTGACTTGAAGACTACCTTATCTTGTTAAGGCACGCTTCTTGTCTTAGCTATCTGTGTTCTGCTTAGTCCTCGGAAGACAGAAATCTGCCGAAAGCTACCTAGGCTAGTTCTGAACAGTTGTTCCACAACACACTTTTTTCTACTTAAGTTGTCCTCAAAGTTTACACCATAAGAATCCTGAAAATGATCCTAATGTGTTACAGTGACAGCAACTAGTGATAGCAACAAATATGTAGAGGATCAAGATCCAAGTTTGCAGTTACAATTTATTTATTATCTTGACTCATGTGCAAGCAACCATTTTAAATTAGTATCGTGTGAATATCATGATCATGATATGATATCTAAATGTATAGCTAATTCTTTCTGGGAAGTTGTGATAGATATTATTTTATCTTATACAAATTGAGTGTAATTTTGCATCAATGATAACAAACCTCTAATAGTATCTTGAGTAGGATCTTCTTTGAATGCAGCATGTTCTGTTCTGTACAATCCACTTACTAGGTCCCAAACAAACAAGCACTGAAACGTAATAACAAAAATTAGGATTATAGACACAGCATGCCAATAGAAGTGGTCTGCTACTTTTAAATAGATCATTATTTCCATTTTTCTAGTCGAAGATATCAATTTAAAAATAAATCAACAAAAAGCAACTTTGAAACTGAAAAGCATATCACAATGTCTACCGCCGACATTTAATAGAGAGGCAAATATTTGAGGAAAAGGCAAATATTTTGCATAATTACCTCGGCTGAGTATTGTCGCCTGTGCACCATGCACAGAGAGTTGCTATCTTTACAAGAATGGCACAAGGAAGGTTTTCCGTCGTCGTCATCGGTGTCTACTTCCGTAGCCCATAACCACATAGCACATACCTGTAAATTAATAGTAATATTTTTTTTAATACATGATGTACATTTTATTAAAAATAATTTTTAAAATCAAACATGTTCTGCTATTTATAAATAGTAATGCTAGGAGTTTGATATAAATAAAACATAGAGCTCTACAAAATATACACAAAAATTACTTTTTTACAGAAGATATAATATTCACTTTAAATTCAGGGTATTGAATAATCATGATCATTTGTGAAATCACATTATTGGCAGTATGAAACAAATCACTAAATGAATAAATTAATGGTTATTTAGTTTATATTCTTTCCTTAAAAAAACCTGTTATTAAGTACGGTTTTTGAAATCGTGATAGAAGGACGAAAGTAGCGCGATGACTAGTAATTCGTGTAATTCGTGTAACATAATTATTAACGAGTGCCTTGCATTCATGCAAAACAAGGCGGACACACTGGATGAAGTCGCAATTACACAACTGTGCACTTCCACATTCTCGGAGGATGAAATTAAGGCGGCCAAGACGATCTTGTTCGACAAGCTCCCGGATAAGCGTACACTGCGGAAAGGAGACGGCCGGAGCCACCGAGATCTCCAGGACATCCTGAGGGTCTTGAAGGAGACTGAGCCTGATAAGCTGCCGGTGTTTGTCGCCAGACAATTGCAAAAATTGCCTCCCATCAACTTCGACAGTGTCGACGTATCCAGATTCCTGAAAGACCTAAATGCGATGAAATTTGAAATATCTCAAATCAAGGACGAGCTAAGAGAATCATCGGCCACCAAAAATGTTGAAATTAAACAAGAACTAGCTCTTCTTAGAGTGGAACTTAAGGAACTTCGAGTTTCTAACGAGCGCGACACGTTTCTTCTAAACCGATTGTAAACAAACGAAGTGTCAATAATAATGTGGGTACTCCGGAATATACTGAAAAACGCGCATCGTATGGATCCGTTGTGTCGAAGAATCTACGCACCAATACTGAGGCAATCCGCACCGCGTCTGCAAATCCACCGTCTGCACTCACCGACAATAACAATACCAATATTACCAATACCAATACGGTACATGCACCAACTAACAGCTCACGCACGTTGGCTGGCGGACAACTAAGGCAGGGAGCGCGCGACCAGGGCCCGCGGTCAAAACATTCACGAACAGATGAAGAAGGTTTCAAATTAATAACGAGAAAATTTAAGCGGAATCAAAAAAGGGAAAGCTCAATCGACAACCCTAAAATCAGCAGAACTAAACGTTTCTGTTTACATATCACGATTTGATATAGAAACTACCGAAAATGACATAAAAGAATTATCTTGGAGGAAAGAATCTGGAAGGATTTAAGATTGAGAAGATTCAACCTTTTCGTGCAACCCCGTTTAACACATTTAAAAATCGTTGTTAAAGCAACAGAGGTATCGAAATACCTGGAAGAAGAACTTTTGGCCGGAGGGAATAGTGTTCCGCAGATTTATAGAATCACGTACAGCCACTATACAACAAAATGGAATATAAAAATTTAAGAATTATATCTGTGAACTGTAGATCGGTTCGAATTCAGTAAAATTCATACATGACCTTTGCGAATTACACGATATCGTTGTGATCCAGGAAACGTGGTTACTCCCAACAGACATTGACTTTTTATCCCTTATCCACCCGGAGTTCAATAGCTTGGTACCTCTGCCGTCAATGTCTCTGACGGGCCGTTACTTGGAAGACCGCATGGCGGAGTGGGGATTCTCTATAGACAACAATTAAGGGCTACCACAATCCCGCTGGGCAACTGTCGCATGGCTGGAATCGAGGTGAGTTTGAATACTGAAATATTAAGCATCTTTACGATCTATATGCCAACCTGCACAACAGATCATTTCGAAGAGTATTCCAACTGTCTCGCTACCTTGCAAACTATTATTGACGACAAAGATTATAGCAACACAATTGTTATCGGTGACTTTAACGCTAATCCCGATTCACTCTTTGGACTAGAGCTGAAATCTTTTTGTCAAGAATATGAATACATATGTGCCGACATCGAAATTTTACCCAACGATTCCTACACATACATAAGTGACGCGCATAGCACCACTAGCTGGTTAGATCATTGCCTAGTTACGAAAAATATCTTTAAGCAAATCCTCGATATGAAAATTTATTATGACATGGACTGGACAGATCATCGGGCTCTCGAGTTGACTTTAATGACAAAAGGAATCCCTAAAACAGAAGTATATGCTCCTATGATAAGGGATTCAGCTACATGGAATCCGAAAAATATACGCGATATCGAAAAAATACAATGTATGCTCGCAAAAAAATCTACGTAAGGTCATGGAAAAAATATTATTTTCATTGATAGTGGCAACCCTACAGACGCCCAAATAGAAGACCTATACGAGAATATAGTAGACGCGCTACGAAACACTGCTATTTCAGCATTCGGAGAAAGAGTCAACCAAAAATATAAGCAAGTCTGTGGATGGAATGACTATGTAGCGGGTAAATACGAAGAATCCAGACAAGCGATGAATATTTGGATCAACAATGGGAGACCACACGAAGGTCCTATCGCGGAGGATAGAAAAGCAAAGCGTGCTGCCTTTAAAACAGCATTGAAAAAATGCCGAAATAATTCCATACAACTCCAGATGGATAAAATCGCTGGGGACTTCGATAAACGGGACTTTAAAAATTTTTGGAATAAGTCAAACAAAGTGTTAAATGTACGGTGTAAAGTTCCGAATAACATCAATGGAGAAACGAATCCGGAAAACATCGCCAACATTTTTAAATTGCACTTCGCCACTAAAACCCCCTTCCCGCTACCGCTCTCTTCAAACGAAACCCCACTGACAGAATACGATGATATTGAACTCCAGGTCACAGTGAACATGGTGAACACAGCCATCAGAAACATGAAAGCTGGGACATCAGCAGGGCACGATGGATTGAGCATCGAACACGTCAAACACGCAGGAGGAGCGATTTCGCAACTACTCGCAACGTTGTTTACTGTCATCCTTAAGAGTGGATACCTTCCTAAAGATATGACCAAAACAATAATCATACCGATTATCAAATCGAAATTGTCCGACATAACTCTACAGGAAAATTACAGACCGATTTCCATCGCTACCTCTATCGCCAGAATATTTGAACGTGTTCTGTTGGACCAGGTTGGACCCCACATGAAAACGAGCGATAATCAGATGGGCTTTAAAAAGGAGTGCTCCACGGACACAGCGATATTTTGCGTAAAACGAACGTTGGAATACTATTATCAAAAAAGAAAACAACTACTTACGCGTGCTTTTCTTGATCTCAGTAAGGCGTTCGACAGAGTCCATCACCCCTTACTATGGACTAAACTCGTTGAAAGGGGTATACCATCGAAGGTCGTCCACATTCTCAACACTTGGCACCGGCAACAAGAAAACCTGGTAAAGTGGAAAGATGGATTTTCCGAACCTTTTCATCTGAAAAGCGGAGTTAGACAAGGAGGATGCATGTCCCCATTATTGTTTAACATTTATATGGAAGAACTGACCCATAGATTAAATAATGCTAAGGTGGGCTGCCATATCGGAGGACAGTGTTTTAATAATGTGAGCTATGCAGACGATATGGTACTCATGACGCCGTCTATAAGAGGGCTACGTATCCTCCTGAATATCTGCGAAGAGTTTGCTCAGGAAACAAACATGATTTACAATCCGCTAAAAACGGCATTGATGGTTATCAGATACGGGCAGGGTCCGAAAAACATTCCTCCAGCTTTCTTGAACGGTGAGGTTCTAAAGGTAGTAGAAGAAACCAAATATCTAGGGCACATCATCACCAGCAAGCTAATGGATGACGACGACATCGACAGGCAAAGGCGAGCACTCAGTGTGAAATCAAACATGCTCAGTAGAAGATTTCGGCTCTGTAGTCCACCTGTGAAAAGGACACTCTTCCTGGCGTTCTGCACTACCCTATACACGTGCGAGCTCTGGACCAATTTTAAGAAGAGTAGCATGGAAAGGCTTCGGGTCCAGTACAACAACGCCTACCGCATGATGTTCAGTCTTCCCAGGCACTGCAGTGCTTCCGGTATGTTCACCGAGGGGCGAGTTCCAGGATTTGCAGCCCTTATGAGAACCAGGGTAGCAGGAATGCGGGAAAGGATTTACATCTCCAGAAATAACCTCATCATGGAATCCCCGTCAGATCCCGAACTCAAGCATAGAAGCGCATTGGAGTAAATTATTGGCCCCATCAATCTTAACGCTGCCAGGATGGACTCCCTCTTGATGGCGTTTTGTAGAAATGAGGCCTAATATACTCCATTAATATTTTCTTACTTACATTCTTTATTTATTTTTTACTTTTTTATCATCATTATTACTATTTTATTTTCATATATTTTTATTTTTTTATTTACTTATTTATTTATTTCTTATGAATTTCTGTTCATTATTATTTTGTTACTATTATTATTACAATGTATTGATATCAATTATGGAAGGTATTGCATTGCACTACTCCTGCATACCTTCCGGAATAAAACTTTTATTATTATTATTATTAAGACCTAATCCATATATCATTTATTTACTTCATTTTTGTGCAAGGAAAAAACCTAAGCTTTGTCAATATTTTCGTTAACCTTCAGATTGCTGCAAAACTTTGAAAATATTTATTTAATATAGCAACGGCATAAAAAAAACTGTTGGTGCCCACTGTGTAGCTTGAAGCTGCTTGACTTCTACTGAGATAGTAATGCTTGTCTAATGCTGGGGTGGGGAACCTTTTTGCTGTTAAGGGCCATTTGGATATTTGATATTAGAAGATCATTTAGATATTGAAATCAAGAAATAAAACTAAGCCGATATCCAATATGCAAATGAATTTCGAGTCCAAAGTTTTATTTTTCTGTTTCTGCGGTTGGTACGAACCTGCGGCCTTTGCGGAGGTTCTCTATCCGTAGTCTAATATGACTACACACCATTTAGCACCGTTTGAACCGAGGGTGTAAAAGGGGAAATAATGTCTCGGTGACTCTAAGTCCTTACTCAAGAAAATATGTGATCACATTTTTAAAGAATTTATCAGATTTTTTTACCCGGTTAGGTATGCAAAACAGCAACCTCGCCCTCTATTGACCTTATCCACTGGCCACAAACTGAGGGTTTAATTTTGATTGACATCACATTTTATGGTAAATAGTAAAATAAAATAAATCATATTGAAACACACCTAAGATTATGAGATGCAAATCGAATGAGGACATTAACTATTGTTACAAAATAGAACTCAATACTGATCCAACATTGAATGCTAAAACAAAGTGAAGGTCATTCAGTATATTTTTATAATGAAATTACAGAAGAGCACCATAATGTTTACTCTAGAACTGCGGATTAAGTTATGTAAACCATATAACATAAAAACGAAATAAATAAACTCACCCCGCAGATGCAGCCGCTAGACTGGCAAACGTTGATGACGTGACATCCCCAGTCGAAGCAATAGATGAACTTCTTGCTGTGCAGTCGGCAGAGGCGCAGGCAGACCTCGTTGCAAAGCAGCTCGATGTCTAGAGAGCGCTGCGAGGCCTGCAGCACAGGGGCGGCGGTGCGCAAGCGCTCCCAGGCACCCAGGGATACAGGCTGCAGAGGGGCGTAACCCGCCCCGTGGGCCACCAGGGGCAGAGCCACGTGGTAGCCTGATATGCAGTCGTCTGGAAGTGTAAAGATAAGCAGTCAGATTAATAGTCAATTCCATTAAGAAAAAAAACGGCGACAAATGGATAGGTAACAAGGTTGGGTTGTTGATTTTTTATTTGATTATTGTGAGGCTGAAGAGAGTAGCGAAGGAAAGAAGAAGAATTATTAGTGTAATATGGAGTCACAATAGTCAAACAGACTTAGGAGGATAAGGAGTTTTCAAAACAACAGATGTGGAAAAATGCATTAGATACCCAACCCTTCTAGGACAGAGGGATGAATATGAAAGGTAAAAAGATAACTTGACCATATAACTTTCTAATTAAGACCACGGAAAATTTTGTAGTTTTCTTACCTTCTGAATCAGTTATAATGGAGGTGATATCATCATCGCTCTCCACAAAACGCCTCGTAAAGTGTTTACTGCATTTAGAATTTTCTGAATGGACCAGATAAGGATCTTGAGGATGAACAGTGCAATCCGACAAAGTCTTTGAAGAATTATCGTGAAGGGCTATGGTCCTCAACGATCCGTCCTCTTGCATGGCAGTTACTCGATATTCTACGTCAGAGGTGTCTCTAAGATGACTAGCGCCGAGGAAAGAGTCACACTTGACTTCCGATGGAGAAACAGGGGCTGGCGGAGTTATTTGGTTGTGCACTCTGAGGACCACTCCTTCAGCCGGCGGTGACTTTGCTCTTCTAGAAGGACCTCGATTGGACGAGCCTATGTAATACTTCCTATTGCTGCGGAGTACTCTAAAAGGAACAATATTTTCACTGTTGTCTTCTGAGAATTCATACTTTTTATCAGCAAGACGTCTCTTACGAAATAAGCTCAATTTTTCACATTTGGGTTCTGCTTCTTCAACAAACTCATAGGTTTTATCAGCGATTCTGTGCATATCGTTGAATCTAGCGAGACTTTCTGTGGGACGGCGACGTGGAGAACGTAACGGTGGACTAATGAGGGTCCGAGGAGATGGAACAGAATCCCAGCCATCATCTATTCCCACATACACTTCACTGCAGCTTGGAGAGGGCTGGGCTCTGAGGGCTTGGATACACACTTCATGACTCAGCATATCGGGCACTTGCACGGGTCTCAGATTAACGCATGGCTCCATCTCTATATCCGAGAAGTCAGCTAGAATACTTTGGACCACTGTGTCAGCTGCGGTACTTATAGGACTCTGAATATATTTCGACGGGGGAGGAACATTGGCCTGCATACACTGGTCTTGAACAGATTTTTCTTCCTGGTTTACCTCATCCATCAATTGGTCAGGTATGATGAGATCTATTTCCAATATGTGAATGAAATCTGTGTAGATTATGATTTGATTGTGGTAAGCCAACTGGACAACAGGTTCACAAATGGCAGATTCAGCAGCACAGTAAAATTTTGTATGAATGGCAAAATTATGATCTATACATCTTTTGCCGCCGCAGTCTAATTCTGAAAAAAATATTCACAAAACGTTAAACTAAATTACTTACAATATTAATTAACTTGTGGGACCAAATTTTATGTACTGTATATATCAGTTATGGTTTTAATAAAATAATACCTTCTGAAGAACTGGAAAGGGCAGCACACTTTCGGCATCCTAGACGTGGGACACCAATCACACTGAGATAGGAATTCTCTGTTGATATTTCCCTAGAAAATAATATTTTATATGAAGAATACAGAAACGCAGAAATTATTCCAACTTTCCTAATACATACACATTTGATCAACTGCTTTTCTAATAATATGCTACTTCAAAACAAAATCAAATACCGTTATATAATATAAGCAGAACACTCACATGATTATAATTGATGAGAGATTAGAAACATGAACTGTGAATTGCAATGTATTTCTATAAATAACTTACGCGATGCCATATACAACCAAAAGAGCTGGGTTGTGCTTCCATTGGCCCATGGAAACGGCAACCCGATTGTCCACACAGTCATCATCAAACAGAGGCACTGAGTGAACTAGCTTGGCCGTCTGTCCAGGTACCCACGATAGAAAATGTAACCTAGAAACAATAATGGATATAATGCGATGTGATTGGAGAATCAATAGTGGTTACAGGCTAAGGGAATGCTGAGATTCTGCATCCATTACTTAGTAGAATATATACAGTAGTTTACTTAAAATTGTGTGACCACTGAGAAGACGAATGTCCATTTAAAACTGAGCCAAAAAAAGGAATTTTAATAGAACTAGGTACCACAGGAGGCACAAAAAACACACTGCTGTAGGAGTTTAATCGACCTTTCTGGAAATCTGACTTAATGAAAGAGCAGCGCCCTTGAGGTGATTTTTCACAAAAACGGCGCTATACAAATTATCCAAATATTATTATAAAGGGAAGAATTTCTTTAAATAGAACAGACAAATTAATACACTTACCTAAAACTGTACCCTTCCCTGAAATCTCTTCCTGATGTGCTGCTAATATGGTAGGTAAAACTTAGAAGGAACTGTCCACACTGGGAGAAGCCCATGAACACATGACTATTCAGGAAGTTTGGAGGCACCATGTCCATGAGGCAAAACCTAAGGCGGGGTGGAATCTTTTCAAATACCCGTTTCTGAGCATATCCGGCCTTTCCAGAAAATGAACCAATAGTCTGAAAAGATAGAACTAATTAAGTACATGGATATGAAATAAACGCAACATTACTAATTTAAAATCAGTTCACCCTATGAAGATTCTTAGCATCCTTAGGTAAAATACTTTTAAATTGAGTATTTATTATAATATTCTTAAGATTAAGATTCATATCATGGGTATTACAGCCCGGCTGCTTGGTTGCACTTTTTGAAGAGGGCCTATGTTGTAGTATACACAGACATAAGTACAAGACAGTGTAAGATTGGTAGCAGTTGTCCATGAAGTTTGGACAATAATTCTATGTGTGTGTGGTATAATCTAAATTTTGCATACCAAAAGTGCATAATAGAAGACGTCAATCTGCTAAGAACCTAACAATCTATGAACGTTGAAGAAATAATGAGTGTCAAAAAGGGATACTAATAAATATATATTTTTTAAAGGAACAAGCGCAGTGGATATTCATTTTCGGTGAATGGTCATCGCTGTGCTGATAGAGACAAATCAAACCCTATCGATTGTTTTACATCTTGGCGAAACAAAAGATTATTTGTCAAAATTTGTATCCCTTGACTGAAAATTGATAAGTGTGTGATGCAAAATAATTGTCCCATTAGGATAGTAAAAGGGTCAATTACTTTGGGTAATTGTATTTACTTGCGTTATGAATGATTTCAGAGAATAGCTGAAATAGATTTCCAAGAGGTGCAAAAGGAACACAGAGAACAATAATAAATCGCAAGAGGACGAGAGGCCAACGAAATTTCATATAGAACCTTTTTAAAAAACAACCGATTTAAACGAAATCAAATTTAGCAGTCGATACTTGATATTGGTGCAACTTTACTAGTTTGTCTAAAATGAAAACAGTTGAGATACGGATCTATCATTAATGCCAAACAACAACACATATCTGCAGTAGTTAAAAAACATACCTCGCGATTTATAATCTTCAATGCAACACTTTGATTATTCACATGTTTTGGGGTTTGGTTTATATAAGGCATAATTCTTCGATTAGTCTTATTCATTCTAAAACTGTTTCTTATTATTGTCTCGCGCTCCTCATCAGACGAGGTCTCCATGTTTGTTTCAAATTTTCATTTGACAACTTAAAAATTGTTGCTATAACAGAAAAACGGGTAAATCTATGACATAAAGCGCAGCAAAACTTTTTTTTATCATCCCTTCCCTTTGCGCACCGTGATTTATTGTGGTTAATATTTGGAAAACCAACAAGATTTCACTTTTCCGTAACACAGTATGCTGTATAAAAGTCGTTAACAAGATAATTATAGTAGTAATATCAAAAATACATCAATAATATTATTGATTAATATTAATATGCAAAATCACGGAAGAGTTAATATCACAATCAGTAATATGACATTCAAACGAACAAAGAAGCATAAAATGTGATCATGTAACCAGCAAAAGTTACATTATGAAAATAAAAGTTGTTGTAATTTTACGGGAAGAAGGTGGAAATTTATCTGCCCGGGGTCAGTTGGCCTTCCTGGATGATATTGAAATCTTACAGAGGCATACAACTATCTTATGTGAATATGATTTTAATGAAAAATGTTTTTTTTTAATAGACATCCCCAACATGGCGGGCAAAAAAGAATTGTGCAAATTATTAAAAAAAAACTTATTCACATGTTACATGTGATCAAAAATATGTAACGAATTGTAAATAGTGCAATAGTAATATCAATACCCTTTTTAATAATATTGAATTTGATATAATGTAAAAAAAATACCCTAGATAGAAGTGTTAGGGGTTAAAAGCTTTTTACTTCTGCGTTTAAATGTTTTTTTGTTTAAATCTACTTACCCAATAATTGTAAAAATTAACATACAACTTCTCTTTTTCTTTGAATTATTGTGAAAATGTTAAAAACCAGTAAAAGTTAAATTAACAAATGCTTTTTACCCAATGGTTAGGCTTGTGAATATAATTTTGGAAATTCCAAAGCACTCTTAAATCCTTAATACCTTTAATTTCTAGAAAAAAAACTATTACTGCTTCGTTGATTCCTTTCGACTGCAAGGACTTCCCTTTCGAAGATACCGTGTCTTACAATACTGATAATCCAATCAAAACAATTTACTTCATTGCACTCGAATTACATACAACATAACAGTAGCGTATTTTATTATGACAAAAAAACTACTATGACGTATTTTTTAAATAATTTTCAATTAATAATAATAATAATAATAATATTTTCGATAATTGTGCAATTATTCCGATGACTTAATTTGAATATCAATTGATATGGCATAAGAATACTTCAATAATCCTTTAATAATAGTAAATGGATAACTTTTATAGCGCCGTTTTTGTGGAAAAATCACCTCAAGGGCGCAACTTAAAACCGAAACGTTGATTTCGGACACATGTAGTTTGCAACAAGTCTAGGCAACGGTGCGTTAGTAGCTTGGGCTTGCTGTGCATCGTACTTAATTTACGTTAGTTATTGAGCATGTGAATAAACAAAAAAATAGGAGGGACATCCATAATTTTGAATTAAAACATTATTTTTGTTCGATAAATGAAGAATTCAGACCATTGTTAACTTAATACGTATTAAGTGAACTTTTAAATTTGTTTTGAACTTGTGATAATCATTATTTATATATCTAAAGTTAAGTTGGATTTTTTTAAATGTCTGAAGTTTTCAAATTGTATTACCAAGACGTAAAATTCTAAGAATGGTTGATATCTGAGACCAGACAGGAACCCGTTATTTACCCAGTTAGGCCGTATGCATAAAGAGATATTCAAAATAAACTGAACTGGTTTGTGATTGAAATTACTAACCGGTAACTAACTTTTTAATGACGCATATTCACTCACGCGAGATACTCAGAATTGATAAAAATCGGTAGTTGTCTGTGTGGTGTGCAAAAAGGGATGTTTTTCTACTTCTCCCACTAATTTTATAATAATTTGTTGATCGTTCATTTTCGTAAATTAAGATGAAATTATTATAAAATTAAATAATTAAATATATACAATGAAATGATATAAAAATTATAAAATATATACAATAATATTATAAAACAAAAATATGTGACAAGAAACGTTGAAGTATTTAATCGGACGAGAAACTAGGCAACTCAAGACTAAAGTAAAAAACGAATCGACAGGTCGAGTTTCTTACCAACTGGTTACCAAAACGTTAGTGACTGTTTAGTGACGGTAGCGCCGTGTTCGGTGTCTCGTTTTATTACAAAGGTTCAAACTCATCGCGGACTGGTTATTAATTTGCGTCGGTGATCAGTTTAATTTGAGTATCTCCGTGTGCAGAGGGCCTAAGGTTTATCGATAAGATGAAAAAAAGGAACCGGTTCCCCTAATTTTATATCGTTAAGAGTTTTTAACAATATTTTGGGAAAAAAACGAACTGGTATTGGTTTCTGCCGCTCACCAAAGTAATTCTACTGAAAAATAACAGGAACCGGTTTCGTTTCGTCACGAAATTCAAATGAAAAGCCACCGGTTACTCCCAAATATCAGCATTTTTATCGTAAATAGAAACCGATTCCAAAAATAATTTATTACTCGGAGAAAAAATATCGACGTTTCCAGTGACCGACAAATCACCGGGACAAAGTAACTCGGACCAGAATATAAAACATCTCTAGATTCCATGGATATTTTTCTGTTTTTGTTCTGATTTACTAGAGGATATACTTTATATTTAAAACATCAAATTCATTTAGAATTACTGGATTTGTAAATTCAGTGATAGAAATAATAAAAAAAAATCGGCATCTCATCCTGCGTTCACGAAGGACTGATTAAAAAGATATTTCGATTATTTAAAAGTTTCGGAAATAGCTAACACTATTACTAAAAATTTTCGAATGCATCCTACACTATTTTCGGCAATTTGGTGATTCCATTAACCAATATCCATAGAAAAACTTCAACCGACATGGTTTGACGCTTTGTTGACATTTCTGCCAAGATATTTTAAAAAATACTAATTATTTATAAAACATCGCTTAGGAGCATTTATTGGATTGAGTTTTTAGTTCACATCTATTCATATATATTTAACAAAGGTCAAAGAGTATAACACAACATTCAGAATGTTGGAGATGTCTGTTGACCCAACTGGGTGTCGAATATGCCTAAAACCCGAAATGATAATGTTACCGTTGTTTCAAAAGATTAGTTCCACTTCTGATATATTGTACAGTGACATGCTCAACTATTGTGCCAATTTGCAGGTAAAATATTGCTTAAGTGTTTGTTTAGTATGAATAAAATCCGTTGAGCAATTTTAATGACCTATGTTTGTCTTTAGGTTAGGTTTGGTGATAAACTACCCAACAAGATGTGTTTGAAGTGTAAGCGAACATTGGAAATATGTTACAATTTCAAGAAACTTGCCGAAGAGTAAGTAAAAATTTAATTCTCATTTTATTAATGTGGACTATTATAATATGATTGACAATAAGAAGTTCTAAGCAATGTCGGATTTACCTCCCCTTTGGCCCATAAGTTACAAATGCGGTTAAGGTGGAGAAAACACTGTTTTAATTTACGAAATTATGGTGATATTTTGACACAATATGAAAAAGATTATATTTTAACGACACATATATATGTATATATATTTTTTTTATTTACGTAAACTTAGTATTTACCAAATACAAATCTGAAATTGGCCTTATTTTGGTCCGCTATATGTATAATATGACTATGTTTTTTTTTAAGTGTTAGTGAGTTCAAAAAATACCTTAAGCATGTTGCTTTTAGTTAACAATCATATATTTACAAAAAATACAAAAATGGGAGGTCATTTCCTTATTTCTTAAACACTACATTTATTGGTTTTTTGAGAATCGATTGCAAAAGTATTAGTTAGAAAGAAAAAAAAACTACCACTGAGGGCTTAATGCGTTTATTTTTTTCCAATTATTGGTATTTTAAAAATAATCTTAAATGTCTTTGTTTTGTAGTAATTAGAGTTTAATGAAAAAATAATATTTTTGTCCAAATCATACCGTAAGTTAGTGCCTATATCGCAAATTTGGCGAAACTTTGAACTTATTATCTAGCATGTTTTCTCACCTTCGGGTTATGTTCTTTTCTGACGACAGAGGGTATTTTAAATTAAATAATTAAAAATGCAGTTGAAAAAAGATACTCCATTTTATTGAAATTCACTCACAGGTATAAATCCCTTTGAGTGAATTTTACGAGGAATTTGTAAAAATATCCAATATTGATTTATGATCGTCTCTGCAAACCATATAATATTATTGCATGCAGATTTTTATATCGGTATGCCTTTTTCAATACTCAAGCATAGAAATGTTAAAATTTTACATTTTTTTTCTATCGAGCGATACTGAGTGGATCTACCACTTTAAAACGTTTAAAATTTTTTTTTTGTGAATACCGCACAAGAGTCTCAACTGCTCCCAACCATCTAGAGCCAGTGAGACTATGGCATCCCCTGGCTGGCTGCGGGCAAAAATAAAGGTCCCGCGCCATGGCATGCAAATATTTTGAATTAGTTTTAAATTGCCATATTTTCGAAAATAATGTACGTATTTTAATAAAAATTTCTATGTAGTACTCAGCACACCCCTGTTTTAAAACTACTTACCGAAAATTAAATAAAATTAGTAATGCAACTCAATTAACCGAAAACAATGTCAGTGTTGGGTCATTAATAATGAAAAGCTCATTTTGGTTATTTTTGTTTTAGTATTATATTTATTATTTTATTTGGTATATGTATTTTATAAAATTACAAATTATTACGGTTTTCACTTAGTTCAAATCATTACAAAAATAAAAATAATTGTCGTATCTCTAGTGTTGTCAGTGTAATGGTTAGTTACTTTTTTGTTGTTTTTTGTTTTTGTTTTTTTTTTAAATACAGTCGAACGTGGTTATAACAATCACGGTAATAGCGAGGTCATGGCTATAATGAGCAATTACTGAATGATATGGTAGTTCGGGCTTATTTTCATACAATCATGTGGGGTTATAACGAGGTCCTTTTACTGATATAACGTCGAAATATTATGAAACACGCTGTTTTTTCTGAAACAAGTTGAGTTTTAGGAAGCCCAAAATTATGATAACTTCTCAAAGGATTTATATTACATGCAATATTATTTTTCAGGTTTTTAGGAAGCATGTTATTTTTATGCTTGTGAATCATCGTTAAAGTATTATAATATACTCGTAGTATATGTTGTTTAGTTGTCATCATATTTAAATTTTGAAACATAATTTTAACTCTAGTAAAAGTATTGCATTTCAAAATATTATTTTGACTTACAAGTTAAACGATATTATATTTTAATAATATATAATAATGTTGTTTTGCTTATTTAAAAAAAAAAAAAACAAGTAAAAAATAAATTGAATAGCGTTGCACCGACCTCTGCCGGCGCGGTTTCTTAGAGTTACTCTAAGCGCGGACCGGAGCTGTCTTCACTACTCAAATAAGGAACAAGAGTTGTAGAGGAATAAGAGAAAATTTAAATAAGATCTTAATTTTTTGCACAGTTTGAACGTATGGTGGATACGGCGCTGACTTGTGTTCATGTTGGTTATAAATCATTTTGCACATAAAAAAATTATCTTAGGTTTTTGTACTTAACATCTTCGTACAAATAATTTAAAAATTCATTAATCTTTTTTTATCCATCTCCATATTCATATTATTAAACCTGCAAAGCTATCAACAGTAATCAGCGCCCTTCAGGTGATTTTTCATAAAAACAGCGCTATACAAATTATCCAAATATTATTATGGAATGCGGCAGAATGATTACGACTAACGCAGACGAATCTCATTCAGGTGTCGCTCGGATGATTTGTCGGAACTCGCCGAAAGCATTGGATATCTGGTCAGAAGTAGTTGTGTGACATTGGAACTTGCCCCGCCCTCAACCCCTAACATTTCTTGCGGTAGCCATCTTACGGATTATAACAAAACTTTTAGAATAAAGAATTCTCTCAAAATTCATACTAATAATCGATGTATTCAACAGATGCTCAAATGTAGATTTGTGTTGAATTTTATTAGGTGTGCTAACTTCGTTAAATGCTGAAATTTTTGCTTGTGCTATGTTGGAAGACTTAGCTTGAAGAAGATTAAGGATCGCAACCAAGGCACCCAACGCCATTATGGATCACTAACTCACAAAGTGGTCAATATGTCCTTTGTTTTTCTGCATATTCATGCCCATATAATACAAAAATTGGTTTTCAAAGTGGGCCTTCTCATCACAGTTTTTGTATTGGTTTTCCTTAATTTACCGTTTTAATAATGTTTGACTAATTTATATAGCGCCATTTTTGTGAAAATATCACATCAAGGACCCTTCGTTTTAAAGTAACATTTTTTTTAGTTCAAACAATACACTGATGCGGGACCTGTCTACGAGGCATGTCAATTTGAAGGTGGAGTTTGATGATATGGATGACTTGAAGCAAAAAATCGATAGTAAGGTTCTTATTGAAAAAGTCCCCAAGACCGAAACCATAACCATCCTCAACTCTGACGGAGAGGTTTCCATTTGTAATACGAGCATCCGAAAAATTAAACAAAGCTCTTCACCAATTCCTGAAATGGAGGTAATCTTATTTACTAATAATACGCTTTATGTCTCTGAATATTTTCTTACCTGCTCTAAAATAGCAGTTGATTTCTAAAAAGTGTTTTGCCTTGACTAGCAATTTTAAAAGAAATCCATTCAATCGAAATAATAGATTGAGGGTGGCCACAGACTAGATAACAGCAAAACTGGGATTTTTCAAAGTATTTGATTCAACCGGGAATAGACCACCTGAAACATTTAAAGTAAAAAAAATTATTGATAAAACAAAGCAAATATATTTTAGTATTTTTTATTGTTTTCATATTTGATTTTTGTTTCAGTTTGTTTTTTTAGCGGCTAAAATAGATCTTATTATTTAGTCTGACCAAAATGTCTTAAAATATCAAGTAAAAATGTTTTAAACTGCTTTAGAAAACCATTTTTTAAATCTGTTTGTTACCACCATGTTAATAAATATTAGTTTTATGCATTATGTATAAATGTATTTATTTTAATGCTAATAAAAATATGTATTCTTTGATGGTTTCCTCAGGAAGAGTACCTTGATTTTCTTTTGTCCGATGGTGATAATGATGATGATACAGATTATGTACCTGCTGTAAACAAAACATCCAAAAAAGCACCTAAATCATCGAAAAATACAAGCGTCAAAGAAAACATCTATAAAACAGTGCAAATAAAGATATTGAACCCAGATAAAATTTTGCCTGCTTTATATGAAAGGAAATTCCCCAAAAAAAATGCGATTCCTATCAGAGACCGGAATAATTCTTGTACACTTGCACATTGTAAGTATACAAAATCAAATTAATTCACTGGTGAAATTTTGTTCTTACAGTTGATATTTTTATACATTAAGGCAATTTATTTCATTTGCCACATGCATAAAGTAATTTATGATTTCTGTGAAATGTTCTGAAAAAAATATTTACGTTAAATGTATTTTATAATAGGTTAAGGAAAAAGTAATTTCGTATTTTTCGCTTTATTTCAATGCTTTATAAAAAGTGTTCATCATCCGATTTAAGTCAAATATGCACCGTTCTGTTCGATAACTTGTTGCCAACGAGAATCCAACTTCATAATGCCCCTCTCGTAGAAGCCCTTGTCCCTATTGGCAAAAAACTACAACCAATTTTCACAGGCCTCTTTTGAGTCCAAATTTGTACCCCCAAGCACGTTGGTCATAGACAGGAACAGGTGGTAGTCACTTGGTGCCACGTCCGGACTATAGGGTGGATGCATAAGAACTTCCCATCTGAGCTCCCGGAGCTTCTGGCGCGTCATCAAAGATATGTGCCAATCCCACCAAACACACAGCAACACCTTCCTGGTCGTCAGACCTGGCTTGGCCACGGTCTGGGCCGCTTCGTTGGCTTTTGACCACGATCTCTGTCGCTTGACATTGTTGTAAGTGACCCACTTTTCATCACCAGTCACCATCCGCTTCAGAAATGGGTCGATTTTGTTGCGATTCAGCAGCGATTCGCAGATGGAAATTCGGTCCATGAGGTTTTTTTGCGTCAGCTCGTGTGGCACCCAAACATTGAGCTTTTTTTTTAATCCAGCCTTCCGCAAATGGTTAAAAACGGTTTTATGATCGATATTCAGCTCCTAGGCGATGCTACGACTGCTAACATGACAGTCTATCTCGATATTTTCCATGGTTTTATCCGAAAGAGTATTGGCCCCGTATACATCGCAAATTTTTTTGGTCGCCGTCGACGCGTTTTTCCCTTTCAGGTAGTAAAAATGTAAAATATGGTGAATTTCTTCCTTTGAGACCTCTATACTCGACGCACAATAGTTCACGACTGAACCGACCAAGCGCAATACTGTTAAAGAAGCGTTTGTAGTATATACTCACACCTTTACAACGCCGTATCGTATGATCCGATGTGACCAATAATGAATGAGATATACTTAGTTGGCACAAAATTACTTTTTCCCCAACCCAATATTATTTAACCAACAAATTGTCAGACATTATAGTGTTCTTACTTAGGCGAAAAATTGGTTATATATAAAAAAGCATTAATTATTTCACAATAGTAGGAGATAATTCTTATGCTCAATCCCCAACACCTTGTTATAGCCAATATAGGCTTGTTTGTACTTGCGAAAATTTTCGAATTTTTTAATTCATTAATCTTGAACACATTGCATCAATAATGAACACTTTGCAGCCATTTTATACATATTTAAAGATAAATCCAATTTTTAAATTAAAATAAACTTTCAAAGCTTTACACTTTATTGTAATATTGATTAGTAAAAGAATATTAACAATCTTCAAAAGAATATGAAAACAGGAAGACACATAAAAATAAAAGATTAGCTTGTGACTCCACTTATCGGGCGTGACACATCTACCGAAAAGTCAATTTTAATTTATAAATTAATTTTAGACTTGCAAATCTTCGGTGAAAATAAAAATTGATGGTTCTATCCACGACGCCATATATGTTTGTGATTGTGTTTGAATAGAACTTTGCTCCTGAATGTAAAGATACTAAAAATATTGAAAATAATTAAATAAGTTATTAACCTAAGCTTTTTATATTCTTTCAATTTTCATATTCTTTAAAGATTGTTGTTTTTTCAGTAATCTAAATAAAATTTTGCTATTAGGTATTAAATAATTGTATTTTCCCTTTATTAATTCTTTATCTTCTTCATAATATCATCTCAGGTGCTGATGAAGAGAATAAAAACAAGTATCCAGCTGCCAGACTGAAGGTAGTGTCCGGACCCAGGGAATCCATGAATCAGAAAAAAAGAAATGTTCCAAAACGCGTTATCAAGGTCAAACGAGGCAGTGGAAACTGGGACACAGACGATACCAAAAGCTCCAGGGTCAATGGAGAGAAGAGGAAGGAGAAAGAAAAACATGTGTGTCCCATATGTGGCATTCTTACATTTACTCTGGCCAAACATCTAATGACCCACGAAGGTAAATTTTATTGTATTTGTCGTTTGACGCTGAAACACTATTGTGTTTTCATCTTGACCTTTTTCTGGGGGATGTTACCGGGTGGAAGAAACTTTTAGTATAACTATGATGAAATACCACTCTGTAGGTTTGAGACATTGCTTGAAATTATTATTACTAGACATCGGGTTATATTGATTTAAATGTGCATAATGCATGACTCTTTTTTCATCATTAGCACATTGATCACCATGACCGACACTGAGTAACTCCCTTAAAGTAACAATATATGGAGAGAGCTAATTCTTTTTACCCAACCTATACAAATTTCGGAATAAATCACTTTCTCCGGGTTTTTATGTCGTACACCATGAGAAAGAAAGAGACAACATAACTCAACGGTTTATAAGATTACATGGTATATTTTTGTTTATAAAAATACTGTGAAAAAGTGGTTATACGAATAAACAAAAACATCATGTCGACATATGCTATGAATGGATGTATAAATACCCTAGCCTTGGTCCTAGCCACGCCCAGGTCCGGCAAACCTCGTAAAAACTGACTACAGCAGCGCTCTCTCTTGTATATTATTCCTCTGAGGTAACTCCAATAGGACCATGTCAGTCGCCGGTGACCGATTAGTAAGATCTTTCTTTGAGTTAGTTATTCAATGCCCTCGAATAAGCATTCTGTGTAGTTTCCGATTCAGATTAACCGATGTAGCCCTTTTGTTTGTTACTGCAACATGGCCCTAGAATATTTTGTCAAAGTAACTTTAAATCAGCTCATAAATGTGAAGAATTTGATGAAATAAATCTCTTACATTTTACGATTTGTAAATGTGTTTTTATTGACATCATACCTAAAACCCCACTGGCGGTCAATGTGTTAATGTGTATTATATTCTGTACTTTAGGCATTAATTGTTAGTAAATATTTTGATGCATTGTTTGGTGCATATAATCCGATATTTAATTGTTACTGTTTGGAGCCTCATGTATGTAATGATCGTTATCGAATTTGATCTCCCATAAATTCTTGTTAATGTTTTGACAAACTACACTATTACTTACATATTACCATTTAATAATTTATTTCTCACTTTATTATGTATATGTAGTGGAAGTATTTTTTGCTCTCATATCATTCTCACACGGTCATGTTTTGCAAATAAATTATAATATTGATGTGTTTTTATTTTAGAGGTTAAACCATTCTCTTGTGAGGTCTGCAAAAAAACATTTTCTTCCAAAATTTATTTCGATATGCACATGAAAAAACATTCTGGGAACAAGGACCAAATTTGTGAAATATGTGGAGCTGCATTCTACTTCGTCAGATCTGTGATAAGGTACGATACTTTTGCTTTAAAATAAATTATAATAGCTTTGTTAGCATAATGTTCTACCTATTTTTGACTTAGATGGTGGTTAGTTTAATCCCGATGTTCTTCTTCTTTGTGTTGAACTCATCGGAAGTTAGACATCACCATTAGCACTTGAACCCTTTACTACAGCCTGTAATAGATTATTGTAGCCAAACTGCTGTAATGCAATTATTTATATTGATGAATTTCTAATTGTTTTCAGACACATGCTAATTCACAAAGGAGAACGACCCTTCCCTTGCACATTATGTCCCAAGAAGTTCATTGCAGTAAGTATTATATCTTTATACCTTTAATTTAATTTCAAATAAGAAGGAATCGAAAATGTATTAATTTTGTTTGAGTATATGTCATACTCGCTAATGCACTAAGCAGTGTTCATAACATCATCAGTACTCTGTACTCTTCAAACATTATATTTGCTTATATCTTTACGTCACACGGTTGCCCTTCATGTTTATTGTATACTTTTATATTTACGCCTTATGGTTGTCCTTCATGTTCGTTTCTAGAACTGTGACTTGACACGCCACATGAAGATCCATGCAGGCTACAAGCCATTCAAATGTGACACCTGCACAATGACCTTCAACGCCAAGCACCAGCTCGCCAACCACAACCGCATGCACACTGGAGAGAAACCGTACACTTGTGAGGTAAAATATCCTTTTATTTACATCCTTCACAATTTCAGAAATTATTTTTTGTTGCCAATGTCCCACCTTGATGCGAAGAATGCTCATATATCTGAGAGCTATATTGTGGGCCCAAGAGACATAGCCAAACACCTAATAACAACTCCGGTGAACTGGGACTAGGCTACTGTCAAAGAAATCAGGTGAAACATGGGAGATAGTGTGATGGGCCCTTGTGCTTACTGGAGCTATTAACCTGTTATCCGGCCATTATGGCCTGTTGACAGGTGGATAGTTATGGGAAAGGACAGTTATTATTCTTAGAATTGGTAACTAGTTAACTTAATTTTAAGCGACTTGCCGCATGTAGACAGTGCCTTTAGTGGTAAGTTACCGATGAAGTAGCAATTTACACTATCACCGCTGCACGCGCATCAGTCTAGTCTGGTGGGGGTTACTATCCTAAACACTCGACACATTAGGCCACTCACGATTGAGTTATTCAACCAAATTCACAAGTATTGGTGCAGTCCGTAAATATTATCTATATCTGGACCTACGCTTCCTTGTAAATAATGAAGTGGTTGGAGG
Source organism: Drusus annulatus (assembly GCA_022651775.1). Classification (NCBI taxonomy): domain Eukaryota; kingdom Metazoa; phylum Arthropoda; class Insecta; order Trichoptera; family Limnephilidae; genus Drusus; species Drusus annulatus. Next base: position 136,280 of record JAGWCC010000247.1, on the reverse strand, counting down.
AAACTATGTGCTTTGGAATTTGTTTCAGAATACGTTAAACATTAGTGTTTGTGGAACTACAAAAGCATTTCCTATAAAATTAAACAAGCTCGGCAAGAGGCCTATATTAAAAATAAAAAATGTGATTGATATGCCAGACTTCAATTTGAAAGAAGTCTGTCAAAGATATAAAGTGTTCGCTTGAGTTGCTCACAAGAGCTAAAAAAATTCAAGATTCATTCAAATCTGGCGTCGGCTTCAACGACATTTAAAAATCTAATTTAAAGCAATCGGATTTCAACTATATGGCAATGAAAGATTTATGATGGATGGCTTGAAACATGCTCTTTGTTAGACAAAAAGTAAAGAGTGGAAGCTAAAATAAATTTTTGGCATCGGTTGATGACGTCATGCGGGAAGAAGTTAGGATTTGTTATTTTTGTATGCTTTGGTCCCTTTTTAAATACTAGAATATTTAATCAATAATTGTCATGATTTTGATTTACACAGGAATATTTCGTAAATCCTATTAATTAATAGTTTTATAGTTTGTCGATATTAACAGCAATTTGGTTTATGTGTGTATTTTTGCCAATTATTTTCCTTTATTGATTCCGATAGTGGGGAGGTGTGCTTAAATTAATTCTTTAATTAATCTTCTAATCGAGGTTCTTCCTCAAATATTATTTCATTTTCAGGTATGCAACGTGTCTTTCGCCTACAAAGTAAACCTCAACAATCACGTATTTAAAGTGCACGGAATCAACATCCGCTACAAACCTGTCTACACTTTAACCTCCGAGATATTGAGTATGGAATATGCAGCGTCAGGAGAGCAATCCAAGAGTCTGCCTGTTTTGGAATATGGAGAGGACTCCTCCCTTTGATTTAAGTAAAGCATTGTGTTTGTGTAATACTACAATGTAAATACCTAATATGTCATTAACTTACCTTTTACGGTGCTAGAAAATCTGGGGTTTTCTTAAATAATTAGAGTCAATGTCAACTCAGTTAACAGCACCGGAAAGGTTAAAATATATTTTTTTTCTGTTAATTATTTTACTTGTATGAATCTGGTAGGAATACTTAGTGATTATTATTTACAATACTGCCAAATAAAACATCATCATTTTTGTAGGAATTCAGATGTGGCAAGGCAATACATATATCGTTTTGTAGAAATTTTGAAGAGTGTTAGGGAATATTTCTCCCTCTTCCTGTGTCAACTATGGTAGATGGTGCAAAGCAAGGGAAGGAAGTTTTTGGTTAAATTACCAAATGACATTCTTGTAAACCTGTTTCTTTGTCTAATCTCTAGCTACTAGATATAGTGCTGTATTTCTTACCTAATGTACTATCGTCAATGAGTAATCTACAACAAAATAAAACAACACAAATTTTAATATATTTGTAATAAAATGAAAACTTTGAAAGTCGGTTTGTAAATAAATATTCACGTATAAGTTGAAAATCTCTTTACTTTTACTGTTCACTCCTACACATAGGTGAACAAAGACGCACTTGTAATTCAAAGACATCATAAAATTCAAACCATGCAACATGCAATCTTACTTACGCAGGTTTAATGTTTCATAGACAGAGGCATAGAATGATCACATATTGATTATAAACAACACGTACACGAAAAATAATAAATTGCCAAGACATGCACCATATATAGAGTGACGGAGGACTTTACTTACTGTTATAACTACACATTAGCGGAATTTCATTCACTATCTAATAACGTAAACAACTTATTATTGTTATAAATTACTAAATCATTTTATTTTATTCACTTCTATTTTTTTTTAAATATGTACTAAAAATGCATTTGTACCAGTTTCATTAAATCGTCATAACTTCTTGAAAACAATTATAATATATATATCAAAATAAAATACTTTCTTTAAACAATAGCTTACTAAATAATACAAATAAATGTTATTATTGAGCTGTGTTGATTGCTTTGGCGGTATTGTTTAGTTGTTAACAATATGATTGTAGATGTTTTAAAAATGTGTTATAAATGGATTTAGTTAGATCTGTACCTTATCGTACTTGCAGTGTGGAGCGTGCACCACAAACACATGTTCATACATGCAAGTGTCCTGAGTGGCGGACGGTTGAGCGGTGAACAGTGCATTCAGCGGGGCATGCTCGTCCAGATTCAAACTAGTTTGTGCTTCAACAGCGTTTGTAGTACACATGCATGATGTCGTTGGAAAAAATAATATCCAAAATTCAATCTAAACCTGAAATATGGAATATAGTCAAAGGTTGACACTGAAATTCTTGTAAATTCATAGAGTTTGTCTTCGTTTAACCTTAAACTTTCATATAATGTATAAAATCATTTAAATTTTTTCTTTGTTTTACTATTTCACTCTGACCCTTACACAATAAATGAATTTTCTTTTGAATACATGTCGATAATATCTAGTGAAGCCATGGTGGCAGTTATAATAACGACTGTTTCCTTCAAACGCTGTCTGTTCACTGAGGCCAGGCAGCTAACGCTCAACAGCTAACTCTCTAACTAGCTCAACGTTACCACTCAGGCCATGGGATTATGTTCAATTTTTAGTATATGAATTACTGTTTTCGGTTTTTATTTCATTTCATAGTGCTTCCACACAAACCAAGCATTGAATTCCGTAAGTCTAAAAATAAACTCAATTATTATGAAACAAACATGGCGGAAAAATAAATCAGTTGACCAATCTCTGCACTCTCATTAGTCGCAATGGATTTGACCACTTTTTAAACCAAAGCCAGTTGAATTTGACCACTTTTTTTAAGTTTATCAAAATTGTTTATCTTGTTTACGAGGAAAAATATAAGGATTTGGCTTTTGAACAAAATATATGTGAAAATTTTGAAAGAAATTAAATTTTCCTAGTAAAAAGGTATTCATATTTTTTTGGATTTGACCACATTTAATTTTAAGGTACAGAAATATTCCTTAGTGATAAGTTTTTAATATTCCAAAGTAATTTAAATAATTTGCACGAGTTATGACTTAATTATATTTTATTTAACATTAAGATTTCGGATATATATAATTTTGAAAATTTACTGTAAACTGATGAATTTTACATAGACTAACAATCAAAAAGAAGTTATCTAAGAATAGATTATTGTCCGATTTTGATTTAAATTTGTGTGAAAATTTTGTTATTTCCCATTGTGTACCCTATAGTTTATCACTGGTTTTAGCAAACCACTTGATAAAATTAACAAAAAAAATAGTTTTTAAACGGTGTAAATGTACATATTGAATTTTTGGAAAAAATAAATTAATCTTACGTAAAATAATGTTTTTTATGTCCATCATTGTAACGGTAGTAATGATGTGCTTAAACTGACAAACTCTTGAGTTAAAGCTTTCCCATGAGTTTTAAGGGTACAAGCTCTGTATGAATATTACCACGAGTTCCATTGCCCCAGGAAAGTGGGATTATTACCATGTTTAGTGGCTGCCCGTCTTAGCATTTTTATTTTGGGTATGCTCAAAATGAACAATCTGAGATTCAAAAAGAAGGTGCATATGGCTACATTTTTCTTGATTGAAATTTAAAAAAAAAAGTAATCTGCCTCAGCACATGAGAACCCCGTAGCGAGGAAACATAAAGAAAAATATATAATACTGAACGCTATTTATATATTTAATTACAAAATTGCAAAAGATTTGCAGTAGTTGTTGTCCTTGAAGTTGAACGTTCACCGCTTCCAGTGGTAGGCGTGAAGCTAATGAGAATACATGGATACATGAAAAAATAAATGCAATTTTAAAAATTTCGTTTGCACTTCTCCCTGTCAGAGTTTTTACCATTATGGTCATCACTTGATTAAACAAATTACATAATTATGTAAAGTTTGGTAATATTTTACATTTACCATACCTACAGTTTCAATAAAATTTATTTAACATTTACATTATTATCCTTAAATATATATTTTTTTATAATTTTGAATCTCAATAAACCTCTAAGGCCCTGTACTTTGCTTACAAAACTTTTATTGCACTCCATTATTCCATTTACTAAAACGACGGCCCGGTGCACACGTTATGGTTTTTTTCGGCTGCAGTTCCACAATTCAGCGCGGTTACTATGGGCAGCAACATGCAGTGTGTGCGTGTGTGTAGCGCCCCATCTAACCCGTAGAATCCTGCGACGTTATTGCAGAGCCACAGGGAAAAAACCCAAACGTGTGCACTGTGCACTAGCGTTGGAAAAAACTTCAAAGTTTTGTGAACGCTTCAGGAACTGCTAATTCTTTAAAATGAAACCTTCATGGTGAACCCTTCAATTGAAGTACCACAGAAATTCTGATTTCCAGTCAGCCCAAGCTTTATATAAACCAATGCCTTCTGTATTCCAAGCTGTGGTGTAGGAAATGCACTGACAGTTAAAGAGACCTATTTTCGGACTTCGCTTGACCGTTTGTTCTATGGATTTACTATGAAATTTGCAGGCGGGTGGGAGTTCGTGTGAATGAATAATGCCAATTATTTAACATTTATTACAACGTTTCTGTATTATTTATATTCCATTTTGTGAAAAATACGTTGGTGGTGATATAGAAATATCAAGGTAAGGTATTTTTAATATATTTACGATTATAATATAGCTTAAATAATGTTTATCACGTCACAATTTTTTTTTTCCTCAGAATGCCCGCTAAAACGCGTTGTAGTGAAATCTAATTTTTTTTATTTATTTTAATTTTTTTTTTTATTTAGCATCTATATAAATGAGAAAAAAAATGCAAATACAAAATATGATTTATGTGTAAAAATGTTAACAGAGATAGCAGTAAAAGATAAATTAGGAACATTAATTATTATAATTGTAACACTCTTTGTTATTAACGTTTTTTTTCTTTTTTTTTTTTTTTTTTTAGTCCTTAGTCCTCCTCACTAGGGGGTCCTGTGCTGAGGCGGACTAAAGTTATGTAATTTCATGTCATCTAATTTGGTAATTAGAATTTGTGTTATGTACTACATGATATAATTGTACGTATGTACTAATATGTAAAGCTTAGAATTAATTTAATAAAGTTTCTTGTTTGTTCTTATTTTGTATTCTATGCCTCTTTTTTATGTTAACCGCAAAGTAGACATTCTTGAAAGATTATTTAATTTGTTTTGAAAATACAAATATTTATTAGTGAACCTTATTTTCAGATGCCTCATAGATGCTGTGTTCCTGGATGTAAATCCAATTATAGCAGTTCCCTGAAGAAAGAAGATGCAGTTACAATTTTTAAATTTCCCAGTGAAGAAGAACGCAGAGAGGCATGGATCCGTGCAATTCCACGCAAGAATTGGACTCCTGGTGCTTTTGCTGACGTTTGTGTCCAGCATTTAAAAAAAAGGAATATTATATCTCATCCCAAAAAACCTAAATTGGCTATCGGAGCTGCACCAAGTATTTTCAAGAGTTTGCCAAGTTATTTAACAAAAAAAAGGCTATGGATAGAGTGGATCCTGAAAATCGGAAGCTCAATATAAAAGAACGACATGAGGAACAAATCAAACTATTCTTGCAAAGCCATGTGATTGTGGACTACAGTTATTTTGTAAGAAATATTCCAATAAAAATTAAACTCAGTGAATGGAATAAAAAAACGATGAACGATAGCACATATTTTTATATTACAAACATTGATGTTGTAGATAAACGTCTATATTTAAGTTCTCAAGTTGTCGTTGACCAAAATCTCAATTTGAAAGTATTTGTTGGGACAAATGAACTTTCTCATGGTGAATTGAAGTGGTTATTCCCTAAAACCATGAAATTGAGTTTATGGTCACAATTAGAAAATTTGTTGGTTAGATTAGACAGATGACAATATTAGTTTTGAAAAAAAGAGTATGAATACTGTCAATAATCATTTATCGAAAGCTCATATGTATTTAAAGTCTGCATTAGACGCTGCCAGTGGTCTTGAGTATTCAAACAAAAACTCTTTAGAATTACTCTTAAATCAAGTTAGTTTAATAACAACCAAAAGGAAATGATAAAATACTTTATTAATGGTTTCAAAGTTTATTTTGAATAACTCCATTTTAATTTTTAGATTTTTTAATTTTATTTAAACAATAATTATTATTATTTTAAATTTTTTAAAACACAATTTTTAGTTAAAAGCTCTCCGATGTAATTATTTTTACGCGTGACAGCTGTTTCGCCTTCTGAGGGCATTATCAAACTGTGGAGAAGCCTTAACTTTGGACTTTGGACATTATTTATTAACAGAGTTCCTAAACAATTAGTTTTCTGACTCTAACGTAATTGCAAAAGATTATCTAACGATACTTTACTTTGAATTATATTTTTATTAATTTATGGGGGGACTTTAAATTGCATTGGGACAGGGAAAAAATAAATAAATAAAATAAAAATAAAAAGCAAAATCAGTCTTCCTTGCGGAGGACTGATTTTGGCTTCTTGTACTTAAATATTTCATTCTCGCTGTACGCAGCGAGAGAATTAATTGTGGGATTTTCGTGACCGGCTAGGCCGGCGTAGAATTTCTCCGAGTGTGTGACAATTAAATCCTTTATCAGAGGAATGTTTGTGTCTTTATGTAGAGTGGAAGCCCTGATCCACTTAGGGCGCACCCAACGAAAGTCGGATGGCTTTGTTTTGCAGGGCTTGTAGTTTATTAATGTGTGAGTACCTAATGGTCGTCTTGTATAGAAGTAGTTTGTTGACTGAAAAAAAATAGTCCGTCTGTATGTGGAGAAGCCACATACAGACGGACTATTTATATCATGTTTAATGTTATTATTATTTTTATTTTTAACTACCAATGTCCCCATTAGGTTTTTCTGATAAATTGTAATTATTGTTGATGTCTATTAACATGGGGAGTTTCCCTACCTAAGGGTATTCTATTGTTTGGATTTGACAAAAGGACATTAAGGAGGGTCGTTGGTGTTTCCTAATTCGTTTTAAGAAACAGGGTTTTTATTTTTATTAATTTGGGGGATAATTATATCTGAATTATATTTCTGTATGTTTGTGGTTATGCAGCCCTTGGTGTTAGGAAAAAAATTGTGAGCAATTGTAACTTATGTATTAGTTTAGTGTCCGATAGCAAAGGAGCTAAAATTAATGATTAGTATTTTGACTTTTTACAAAGAGGAGGTTTGATTGTCCCATCTGAGTCCGTAAAGTTTGAATTTTTCATTTGTGTTCTATATTTGAATATATTGTCAATGTAAAAAAGTTACACTATAATTTTTTGGAAAAAGGTAACCAAAAACAAATATTATTATCATTAACATTTTTAAGCCTAAGGTCTCATTCTTTTTATGTGGATTTAGATTCAAAATGTGTATGTGGAATGTCAAATTACCGAAAATACAGTTTGATTGTGGAAACTTTGTCAAATATTTTGCTAAATAATTATAGCAAAATGCGAAATAATCTTATCGCTACAATTTTTTTTTTTTTAAAACATATTGTAATTAGTCGAAACAAAGTTTATTCCTTGCCCTAGGTCACAGTTTTTCAGGTCAAAGTATTTATAAATAAGAAATGACACCAGAATTTTTAATAAAATAAAAACTTTTACTTTGGAACCAGTATAAAATATTTAATTTTGATTTCTGTGTTTTATAGCATATTGAAAAAAAGTAGTCACTGCCTTTGCTGTTAATTAAATTCACCAACATTTGAAATTGAATAATTAAAAACGATGCTGGAATATTGTTTTTACTTCTTGAATAAATAGGTCTCTTTACTTTGAAATTGTAGTTCCCGCCAATTTTAAACCACGGCTAGTAATACAGAAGGCATTGTAAAAACCCGTTAGAAGCGGCCGAATGAGGTTTGCAAACTATATTAGCTCTATCTATTGGGAAATGTAAAAGTATAACAATTATTATTAAATAATTTTATTATTGTTATAAAAGTTTTTTTTTTTTAAATGGACAGTTATTATTAAAACAAAAAATAAATTAAAAAATATTTTATGATCAAAACAACACTCTGAAAACCTAATGTCCCACGCCAGATAAAACAAGCAAAGAAATCAAAGTTTGTATTTCTTTTAGAAAATTAAAAGCAACTCTCACCAAAGTTCAACAAAAAATATCACAATAGTCTAGTAGTCCCGCATAAAATCATGAACAAAATAAAACACACCAAAACACGTCGAACGAGCGAGCGAGCGAACGAATAACTACAATTGAAGTAAACTAAAATCGAACCGCGGATGGTGCGATACTACAATCGTTCGAACGAACAAAGAACTAAAATCGAAGTTTTCGAAGTAAACTGCAAATGAGCATAGACGGTGCGATCGTGCGAGCGGAACTACCAACTTCAATTGAAGTATTTGTTCAATGAGAAATGATTGAGGTTTGAACTGCCGCAAAATGAAGTAGTTCGCACGGAGCGGTCACAACGCGAGTGTGCTTTTTTTGATTTTATCGATTCTTTCGTAATCCTCTGCTAACTAGCTGGGGCTTATACAAATGCCCCTCATAATGTCTACCTAACTAGTACTACGGCTCATTAGGCCTTATTACTATCACCATCTGATGGTTGTATTTAATTGACTGAATTTAAGTTTACATTAGTGAGTTCTTAGGGAAAAAGTCTTTACTGGATAAAAAACCCTAAGCAAGGAAGATGGTGTGCACAGAGCCTATAGGAATAGGGCCCTGCAGACACACCGCACCGCGCCGCCCATAGAACCCGCGCTGAATTTCTAAACCGAAAACAATGGAAAAAAACCCTGATGTGTGCACCGGGCCTTAGGTATATGTAAACGTTTGTGGCTGATTCACACCAACGTCCGGATCCGCTCAGTGACGATACTGTTCCGCAATAATTACAAATATTATTTAGTGATAAAAAAATGGTTTTTAATAAAAAAAATCTGCGATGTAAGTATTTTTACACATCAAAATAATTATTGAACTAACCAAGTAGTTACATATCAGAATGGTGGGCAGAGAGGATATACTGCCACACAACTTTGTCTTGGCACATACTCCTTGATTGATATTCATACTATATCAATAAACTCTCATGCGGAACAGTATCGTCACTGAGCGGATCCAGACGTTGGTGTGAATTCAGCTTAAGGCTTGGTGCACACGTCAGAGTTCTTTGCGATGCGGGTCCCCAATTCGAATATAAAGGGCAAGGGGTACCTACATATACAGCAGATTTAATTTCCTAGCCATGCTGATGCTATAGGCTTGGCACTGCTGCATGCAAGCCTATATTCATACAGTTTCCCTTGCGGCATACTTCCTTTTCCAGAGTTGGCGATCTTCGGAATTCCTGGATGGCAGCGATACCGCGATGGAAGTTGAGTGAAAAATATTATGGCTTAAAAAATTAAATATATATAAATTTATAAAATATCCGAAATAATAATTGAATATATTTCCATATTTTTATTCTAAGAATTAATAAATGCTTCTTGAAAATTGGTTAAAACCCCATAAAATATAAACGCTTCATAATTAGTCGAACGAACTTCTATTTCAAATGTACCGTTTACGTACGATGTGTTGCCGCCTTCATGGCGTTACACCATTTTTTTTTACGTAAAACTGCATTTCTTGGAACGATGATGAATTGCAGTAATGCTTGTATTTTTACACATCGGTACGATGCAATAGTAATAGTATTATTTCCTGACAATTTAGAAGGTTTTGTTAAATTAAAAGCGGTAAAATTGAAGAAAAAACCATGCTAACAAAATACGCGACTGACAGCTGGATAACGACAGTTTGAGATGTCAAAGATAAATACCATGTAATGCGCTGTTTTTGGCGGGATATACAAAAAAATCAACGGTAAAAATCAATTTTCGTATGAAATTTTAATATTTAAAAAAATTATAAAAAATCCCGTTAATTAAGTTAGACAGTTAAAATTAATCAAAAAAATGTACTGGAATTCCTTTTGAATATTAAAAAAAAATCAAAACGAATTGCCCTTCTGACGCTACGGATGACGTCACGAACCCCCCCCTACCTCTGAGATACTGCCGTTTTAGCGGCGTTTAAAAAAATCAAACTTTGTAAATTAACTTTAACTTAAAAAAACGAACTTTAAAAAAAATACTGGTATTTAGGTTTGAAGGTGGATATTTATTAAAAAAAAATAAAAATGGACTCAAATTCCTTATTGGGTGCCAACGACGACTTATTTTGTATGCAACAAACATTCATCAGTGAAGTGATTAATTAGGTTAGAAAACACCAACAAGTACTTTACACCTTTTGTCGTCTAGAACATTTTTGAAAGTTGATAATTGTTCCTGGATATATTTAAGTCAATGTATGTATATATTTATTTATTTTATTTTTATTTAAAAATAAAGACAAACATTCCCGGGTTACGAATAACCTGACAATATTTGAAAAACTCCTACTGCCATCAGAAGAAGCGGAAAATGTTGCTGGTGCAATGATGGAGGACTTAGCCAGCAGAGACCAAGGGTCGCAACGCCGATTGTGATCAAATATATGAATATAAATGGAAAATTGATTAAAAACCGTGTATTTGGACCCTAATTCGCAACGAAAAGATAGCTATTATTAAACATAATAACAGTATCAGGTTTCACTTAATGGATGTTTTCAAATCAATGAGATCCTTTCACGAAAAGAAAAATAAAAGTCACCCGAGTGTGTGGGTGCTAACTAGTAGTCACGAAGTCTCAGGGCTGTATTAAGCAAAGGGTCGACTGGGACACTTGCAAAGGGCGCCGGGCAAGAGGTTGGAAGTTAAAAATGTCTCGCCAACTACCAAGTTTATTGCAGTTGGAATTAAATACAGAAATATTAAACCATGATGAAAAATCGCTGAGAAAACTATAAATCGTTAATATATTTGAGAAATAATGAAACGGTTAACAGCTAACAATTGTTTTAAAAGAGGTAAATCCCAACCTTCTTCTTAACTATCTCCTTCCCCTCCCCACTACATTTCAGCCTCAAAACATACCCCAATTGGGAACGACATATTCCCACTGGCTCCAAACGTTTGGGAGCAGTTGGGACTCTTGTGCGATATTCACCATGAAAAAAAACAATAATCTTAATAACTGTTCCCCAATTTTCGGTTAGTAATTGTACAAAATTAATTATTCGCAGAATGATGCGATTTATTGTCGAAAAAACACGGGCATTCAGCTTTATCACTTTTCTATTGAGTCGTACATGTTGTCATGTTTTTTTTGTTGTAAATTCACTCATAAAAAAACCATAATATATGTTTATCTGACCGGTAAGTGGCGGGTTCCCACCAAAGCGTCGCGGGTTCAAACCTCTGCTAGCTAAGTCCTTCACATTATACAAGTAATATTTTTCGCTAATAATTATGGTAGTAGGAGGAATTCAAATATTGTCGGGTTATTCGCAATCTGTGAATATTTTGCCTTTTTAAAAATAGAAATAAAGTGTAGCCGCACCTGAAATATCTTATCAGTTACACATCTTTACTGAAATCAACCTGAATTTTATCAAAATCTTGATTGAAACCAATTTTGAATTGGAGAATTATTATTTTTTCTGATGTTTTCCAGCACTGGTCAAAGTGGTACCTAATACTAAACTTGTAGCACCATTTTTTTCATTTCAACCAGAAGCAGAACAATGAGAAACTGAGATTATAATACACCTGGATGAAAGCTTTTAAGGTCTAGACTTCTTGAATTACAGCAAACCCTTTGTTTTCATCCCTATAAATACCAATAGTTTTAACAGAGAAGGCAGTAGTCATCCCTCATCTACCGGCCAGTAACAAGTTTTCACTATGGTAAGAACGAACTCCAACAATTACAAATTATTTCCATAAAACAACATAAATATATTATTTTACCAAATTGTAATCGGGTTATGTAACGCTCGCTAAGCATGGCCAGTTCCAACAAAATCACATTAGTCGTACCTATTCTTAATTTCCTCTAATTGAATTGTTGTTTTTCAGTGGATGTTCCGCCCATCTGTTTTTCTCTGCGTGCTGATAACGTATATGGGAGTTGATGGCATCTATAAAGGGCCGAACTTTGTCCATCGTCCTTACCACCCCCGCCGAGCCAGTGGATGCACTGATCTTCAGTGCTTGGAGCAGCAAAAGCTCGCAAACATTCACGGACTTCAGGATCCGATGATGATGCAAGATTTGAAGACGTTCCAAGAGTATACGCCTCAGTTTTCTCAAAGTGCAGAGTTATTTCGTGAACTAGAAGACTCTGAAGAAGCCGAAAGAGCTACAAGAACAAGGCAAATGCTCGAAGAGGGGGCGTCGGATGGACCACAGGAGGGTGCCCTAGGAAAACGAAATCATTTTGATGATAGAGATGAAAAATATTCCGCGGCACCTGTAATTAAAGTGTTTTTCTCATTAATTTACTCAATGTATTTTCTTGCTTGTTTCTTGGACTGAAATGGATCGCAGTGTGTTTTGCATATTTTCAATTAATACAGAAACATCTGACTGAACATAATTAAGAGCGTTTTAATACATTTCATAAAATATATTAATTTTCACAGGGGACTGCGTATAATCGAGACTACTCCTCCGACTCGGGCCAACAGATGGCCAGGTCTGCCAACTTCCTCAGTTCCACGTCACCCAGATGCACCTGTAATCACTCGGTAATTGTGTGATAGAAATTTTGTTCTTTATAGATAACTTCTAGTATTCGAATTTAAATGCCACCCCTTACACCAATCCTCAAGTATAATCTACGAATGTAATGAATGTTTTCAAATATCTGACGAATATACCATAATAAAGTAACTGAGTTTTTAAAAGACTTTTCAAAGAGTTTATTCTATTCATTCCAGCCCAGATCGATTGACATTGGAGCCAATCGCTTTCCGCGCATCCTCAATACCATGGACTGCGTCCCGGGCTCCTGCTGGATGCAACCTTTCTCTTGCAAGAGCAAACTCCAAGTGGTATGTTTTCCTTTACATGATACATGGCTGTTTGAACTGGCGTTCCCCGCAGATCCTGTTCAGTATAGTGCAGCTCTACTGGACCTCTTCAGTGCCAGCATTTAGTAAATAACTAATAATTTGATTTATCATTTGTAGGTTTGGGTACTCAAGCAGAAGGTGTCCGGCGACACGGAAGACTCGCACGCGCCGCTGTTGCCCGAGGCGCTCCGGGCCGCCTTCGCCTTCGAGGCTTACACCGTCACCGTGGCCTGCGAGTGCCGCGTCTGACGACAACTTCCGACTTCTGCACCCCTGCTACTGCGATGAAAATCGACTGCAATTCTTCTCCTTCTAGTCTTACCAAAATTATAAATTAAACCATTATGCTTATTAATTAATTATCCATTGAAATGAAAAAGTTTACATAATATGGTATTGTTACATGATATATTAATTAATTTTGATTTCAAAACTAATGTATAAATAAAACACTTTTATCAAAATACCTACCAGTATTTCATGAGTCGCTTTGATGACTCAATTCTAAGTTAATTAGCTACTTCAGTCGTGTTAGCAGTCAATTTCTAAACATAAATATTAATAACCCTGTAAATATTATAACATCACGTCGTTAGTAACTAATGTATTATGCAATTTAAGTAGCTTTACTACTCCGGCTTCGTGAGTTTGAAGACTCATTTTAAAAGAAAAAATATTGTAAATATGGAATAATCAATAAGGTCAGTCAAATGAATATTGAAAATGACCTTGGCTAAAAAATACAAAAAAGCTGTAGAAATTTCATCATACCAGAGCTCACAATTCTAGGGTATTTGCTTCCGTCGGCTGTAGATCAAATATCCTATAGGATCATGATTTTTTTCTATATTATCGTGGTCACACACCGATAACATACCTTGTGCCGTTCACTCTTTAGCAGGCTAATACATATTTACTATGGTGTAAATACTACAAACACAGAAACACTAATTTGCCAGGTTACACGTAAAAAATGTATTTCATCATCAAATACAAATAGAGTTGATTTTGATTAACACTTTCCCAAAATGGCGATACCTCAATGACTTAACATAATATTCGAATCTCACGCAGTTGACTTCGGTTCATAATCTAATAACAACAATATGACATTTAATATTATGCTATTCTCCAACTCAGAGTGGAATTGTGAAATTTATTTAAAAATCTATGGAAGGTATATATATACCTGCAAAACTACAGCGGTATCAATTATTATTTTCAAGCTTGGCTATATTACCAAAATAATTGAGCCTTTTTTATGAAACCAATGGAAATAAAAAAAAATGAAAAAGAATAATATATCCAGATAATATAACGTTGACGTTAAGTATATATGATATACTAAACATAGTAATATTATGGCAACCACAAAACTAAGGCATTAAAACTATGGGTACTTTGAGCTTTTCCTGTGATGCTAACATGAATTTTACATGATTTTCACGGCCGTATTCACTGAATTGTTTACTTTAGGAGTAGTGGAGTTTTGTTGCGCTTTCTTATGTTTTTGAGACAATTTTATTTTAATTTTTAATAATTTTTATTTATATAAAATAAACAGTTTATAAAGTTCTTTAAACTATAACATTTTTTTTAACAAGAGAACCCAGCCCAGGAGAGAAATCAGTTCTCGTGTGTGGGTTGGGGAGCAACGCTATTACGTTGTAAAAACATGTAGGTAAATCACATAATAATACAATACAATTTAAATCAAGAAATGTACAATAAAGAGTTCGATTCAATGTCGAAAACAGATTAATAAAGTTTTGAGGATGTGTCTTTATTGCATTATAATTTTTCGAAAATAAAGTAGAAGTAATGTATGATTTACAAAAATAAAAAAATTCATTTATTATTATTATTATAGAAAACATTATCTAAATGTTTTTTTTTCAAATAAAAAATTTAATTTAGAATATTTTTTATATATACGAGGCCTGTTCAAAATAAAAGGTGAATTTTAAATTTTCGCGAGCTGTGTACATTCGATTGTCGTTTTTTTTGTTGTTATGTTGGTACACAAATGTTTATCATATGTTAGCTTGGAGTATGTTAGCATTATCAGCCATTTTGAATTGGTGGTTTTTTTTTGACAACTGGAAAGGTTAGTCACGTTTTTGTTTGTTCTTCGATTTTTTACTTTTGAAAAAAATGTCATGACACAAAGTTGGGGGTGTTTTTCGTTGTCAATGATTCCTTCGAGAAAAAATTCTTTTAGAATTTTTTGTTTTTTACTTTTATTGGTTATTGTATTAATGATTTCCCAAAATTCTTTGCTGTCTTGACCAACATCTTTTATTTTATCACGAAAGTACTTTTCATTTGTGAGTCTAATTAGAAGCGTAAGTTTATTTCGGTATTTCTTGTAAAATGTAGTAATTTTTTCATCATTTGGGATTTGTTTTGGACTGGTGATAGTATTCTTCTTTATTTCTTATTGATATGACTAATCCATGTGTTATCCATGGTTTAATTAATCTGTATTTGGACTTTGGTTTAGAAGCAATTTTTTTGCATACTTTTATATGTTTAAGGAAAGTCATTTCGAAATTCTCCGCACATGTATTACGATTTTCAGATTCAAATATTGATTTCCAATTTTCCATTTTTAGATTTGATCCTAAGTACTCAGATTTAAATATTACTCAGAAAAGTATTCAGATTTAAATATAAAAAAAAAGATAGTATCGTCAATTTTTTTAAAGTCATTTTTTATTTGACTAATATTGTGAGCAAATATACAAGCGTGGTGATCGGTCATACTGGTTTTCCACAATATTAATAATGTTTTTTTCTGTGTTATTTGAATTACATCATATGTGATCAATACAGGAAAGGGTTTGTCCCAGGACATTACGTGTAGCACTATTTATATACGACCTATAATTTAGTAATGTCATTACATTTATATAATCTTCTTTTACTCTGCTACATATATTGTTTTCTATATTTATATTAATAATAATAATAATAATATTTGGACGATTTGTATAGCGCCGTTTTTGTGAAAAATCACCTCAAGGGCGCTGTACAGATCTTACTTTCTATCATTACATATTAATTCTAGTTTAAATAAGAAAAATATACAGGAACATACTTACCTGGTGGGTTCCATCAGATAGACACAATTATTAACTTAAAATTACGATTATGATTATTATTTTTTTTTTATTTTTTTTTTTTATTTTATTTTTTTTTTTTTTTTAATTTTATTTTATTTTTTTATTATTATAATTTTACATATCTTTTAGGTTATATGCGCAGGCAAAAAGTATGAAGAACTAACGAACAAATAAAAATATTGTAATGATGATTGTATTGAATTGACAAAAAAGGCCGCCTCTCTCTCAGTAAAAAAAAAACATTTGTTGAAAACATCGCTCGGGTTCGGGAACAGTCAGTCGAGATCGGCACTCCCCGCCCCCCTTATGGTTACCGGGCCGGCGGTCGAAGGGACGAAACATGTTTTTTTTTTTAATGGTCATCAAAGCATGTCATTCTCTATGTTGTGGCACTGCATTACTGATATTTAAAGATTAAAATATTTTCTTAAAAATCGAAATTACGTCGAAACTAGTCACTTTAAAATTATTTAGAGTTTATTCACTTAACCTTTACACAACAACGGTAATTTAAGTGTAATTTTAAAGAAGTAATTTGTGAAATATCCTACTTATTTGGCAAAAAATAACAAAAAAGACTAAAACACGTCAGGTAGCTATCACCAATAATGATATTGGAAGTGTTTTTTAACTTAAGTAGAATTAGCTCTATGCCTTTAATAAAATTATACGGGGCCGATCCGTGTGTCCGGTATATAGCTATAAATATGAAAAATACACTTGATTTTAAAACGCAGTTTTAGATAGTTCGTTTGTTGTATTGCAATTTCTGTTATTGTTATATTTTTGTATTTATTTAGTATGAATATTACCATGCCACTGTGCTTGCTGATATTAGTTGTAGACGAGTGGTATGAGTAGTTAGGTATGTCATATCGTAATGTTTCAGTTTTCCAAAGTCCATCATCAGGGAAAATGAAGAAGAAACTCAACAATGAAGAGGCAGTGAAACATGGCTCAATAGCTACGCCAACAGTGAAGAAAAAAAAACTTTAAATCAATAATTAGCTGGCAACCGTGCCCCTTTCGAATTAATTGATCAATAATTCATCCATTAGTTTGAAGATGAATTTAAAGTTGAATTAATGTTTTAATTTAAAGTTACGTTTTATATAGTCGAATCGAATGAAGTTAATTTGCGGTCTATTTTGACTGATTCAATGGGGTGAGTCAAAACTACTAAAACTTTCAAAAACGTGTTAGGGGTTGGCGGCCAAAATCAACTTTGCAACTTACTGTTTATTACTCATACATTTAGATTTCGTGCGTTCATCTTGAGTTGTTTATCTTGAGTCGTTATGCTTTCGTTTAACATTTTCACTAAATGGATTTTATTGAGTGAAATTCTTTCACAAAGAGGAAAATAAAGGGCATCTGAGCATCGTATGGGTATTACTATAGGCTTGAGGTATATTGGAGAGGTAATTTGTTGATGTGTGAATATAATGTGTAATATTGAAAAAAAAACTTGGCAATAAAAGAGAACATAAGAAGAGCAATTTACACTCATTCGAAATAGAATTAACGTAATCGTCACAAATAAGATTTTGAAAGGGGGGATCTGATGGTTTTGACATCGAGAGCGGGTGAACAGAGAAAGAAGCTTCAGGAAAACATGACGGGCAATTGTTAAAAAGAAAAAGTCGGTGGCGCCCCCGAAAAATAAGGCAAGATGAAATATTTTAGTAATTTAATAGTTAGTTTTTGGAGTATTTATCTGCCCACCCCTTGGGGCAAATGAAGTAAATGTCCATTGGTTAGTTGAGAAAGGTTGACTCGAACAGCATGGCAGCCGTCAAGGTCGCAATTTACATGCTTGCAGCGCCACTCACTGACCTACCTCCATAAACTATAACGGCCCCTATGGACACGCAGCGGGACTCTCATACAATTGAAGCATTACCTACCTAAATTAATAAGATATTCACAAAGCAAAACAGTTTAAAGTGAGAGCAATCATCTTGTTTAGCACTGACCATACATAACGGCAGTAAAAGCGAATTGGTTTCGATAAGGCAGTGCTATAACCATCAGTGGCGGCTCGTGGCTTTTTAGTGTCTTTTAAGTGCTAAGATTGAAGAAACGTCATTATTGATGTTTTTGTAGCCGAAAACATTTTTTTTTTCAAAATTTCAATTTTTTGTATGAAGTTTTTCAGAAAACCGTGCAGTACACCACCAAAACTGAAAAATCATGAAAAAATTATACAATTTTTTAATTTTTTAATTTTTTAAATAATAATCATTTTAGGCTACAACAACATCAATAACAATTAAATCTTAGCACCCTCGCATACTAAAAAATCACGAGCCGCCACTGATAACCATGTTATGCTATAACACAATCATGCTTCTACATAGAGCTTAGCGATTGTTTAGTTTGATCGGTGAAAACAACCGATTTAAAATATTTTGATAAAATGGTATGGGGCTTAAATGTTGGTGAGGTGCAATGTTGAAACGTGAGAAGCAGTTTACAAAAAAGAGCCTGATGAAAATTTTTTTTCCTACATTTTTTCAGTTAAGGAATACCCAAAAATTCAATCTACAGGAACGACTTCTCCATATCACAGTAAATTGATACAATCCGGAGAATTAAGAATGTGAATTATGCACTGATTAACTAAAGTATTCACTTTGAACGAGAATAGTATTTGTCTTTTCAATAAGTCTTCGAATACACGGAGCTTGGAGAATATTTTAATGTTGACTTCATATTCAATCTCAAACGTTACGATAATTTTTTAAATTTATTTTTTCTATTCTTGCTTCTGTCAGTTCAATTTAAAACCACCTAAATTCCGTAACATTCGTGCTATGTATTTGTATACATTTTCAGAACATACAAAATTGTTATACTTGTTGTAAATCAATATAAAAAATAATTTGTTTTGTATATATTTATATAAATTTAGATATTATATACTCGTACATGTTTTTTGAGCCTGAGAAAAGAGCATTTAATTTTCAACCCCAACGCTCGCATTTTGCTCGCAAAGTGGTATTGTTTTGACAAATATTACTTTTGGGTAATTTGTTCATTAAATCGTATTTAGTCCATCATATTTTAAGGAATTTCAAAAGATTACTTCGTTCGTTCACACAGAGCCTGAGAAAACGGCATCTAATTTCCGACCCCAGGGATCGCATTTTGCCCGCAAAGTGGTATTTTTTTTAATAAATGTTACTTTTGGGAGATTTTTTCATTTAATCGTCTTCAGTGCATCATTTTTGACAAAATTCCAAGGATTCCCTTCTTTCGGTCTCGTAGAGCCTAAGAAAACGGCATATAATTTTCGACCCCAAGGCTCACATTTTGGTCACAAAGTGTATTTTTTTGACAAATATTATTTTTGGATCATTTATTTCATTTAATCATCTTGACTCCATCATTCTTGACAGAATTCAAAAGATTCTCTACATTCGGTCTCATAGTCTGAGAAAACGGCATTTAAATTCCGACCCCAAGGTTCGCATTTTGCCCGCAAACTGGTATTTTTTGTAATTAATGTTACTTTTGGGAGATTTTTTCATTTAATCGTCTTCAGTGCTTCATTTTTGATAACATTCTAAGGATTCCATTCTTTCGGTCTCGTAGAGCCTGAGAAAACGGCATATAATTTTCGACCCCAAGGCTCTCATTTTGGTCGCAAAGTGTATTTTTTTGACAAATATTATTTTTGGATGATTTATTTCATTTAATCATCTTGACTCCATCATTCTTGACAGAATTCAAAAAATTCCCTACATTCGGTCTCATAGTCTGAGAAAACAGCATCTAAATTCCGACCCCAAGGTTCGCATTTTGCCCGCAAACTGGTATTTTTTGTAATAAATGTTACTTTTGGGAGATTTTTTCATTTAATCGTTTTCAGTGCTTCATTTTTGATAACATTCTAAGGATTCCATTCTTTCGGTCTCGTAGAGCCTGAGAAAACGGCATATAATTTTCGACCCCAAGGCTCACATTTTGGTCGCAAAGTGTATTTTTTTGACGAATGTTATTTTTGGATGATTTATTTAATTTAATCATCTTGACTTCATCATTCTTGACAGAATTCAAAAGATTCAATTTATTCGGTCTACTGGAGCCTGAGAAAACGGCACTCAAATTCCGACCCCAAGGCTCGCATTTTGCCTGCAAAGTGGTATTTAAAAAAATAAATAATTCAATAAAAATTTACTATACATGGACGACAATAGAACGGCGCAGAATAAAAATCCACGTCTCTCGTCTTATACTTGGTACTGTGTGTTAAAGAGAGGCAAAATTGTGCAGAAACAGTCTGTGAAAATGAGAAATCAACTGGCGCAAATTTAGTAACGGGATAGCGCTATATGAATTTATAGAGCTGTCGCATTTTTCCAGCAATGTCAGTCATTTTGCTGTTGACGCTTTTATAATTTCTAAAACTTATAATTCCTTTTATACTGTTCTTAAAATAATAAAAAAATAAAACTGAAAATAATTTCCTTTTTAGTTTGATTACGTACACATGTACGAGTGTGAACTTTTCAAATTTGGAACTAACGGATATTAATTATAAAAATAATCTTTTCAAATTCCTACCTACCTAATAAATTACCAACCTATAATGTATTTTAGCAGACAGTATTCTGTATCTGAAATGGGTGGATAAGAAGGTAATTTTTTTTTTGGCAAGTCGAGTTACATTTTGTAATTTTTCACGAATATCAACTAGTGATTATATCAAATTGATTCCAAATGACCTATGTTAGTTTTTTTATATGATTCAATTGAATTAAATTTAATATTATTATTATTTAGTTCTGTTAGTTTTATTTTTAGTGGCAGCTGTTTCGGCATTTAAAGTCATTCTTCAACTGTTTGAACTCAAAAACTAATATAGTTTGACAAAAAAAAAAAACAATGGAGTTCTACAAATTGAACACAAAAACTATAAATACCTAAGTTAGTGATTGACAAAGTGATAGTGTCAAGGGGTTGATGGAACAAGGGTGGTAGAGAGGTTTTAGAAAGCAAGGTAACATTAGAGGTGTCGCTTGGAAGCTCTAAAAGGGCGAAGGATGTTACAGCTGGGATACTCAACTATGCAAAAGAATAGTGCTTTGCTGTTAGCCTACGTTCGGTTCAGAAAATAGAGTAATAAACTTTATTTGTATTATTAGCAGAGCGATTATTATTTCAGGCAAATGTCGAACAGAATAGCGACCATTTGCGCAATTGAGTTTTTTCTATTTTCTATCTATTTCATATTGGTTTAACTCCTCAGAAAGCTTGGGTTGGTTGGAAGACATTATCTATCGCCATACAATCTTGAATATAAATGCATGTAATGAATGAGTCGAATGTGTTATTATTTATTTTTTACAATTGTCGTATTTTTTGTTAAAAAGTTAGGTAAGGATAATAGGTAGAGCGCGTCACTTCCCACTCTTATCAAGTCTCATTTCGATGTGATAGACAATAATAGTAGCCGTCCAAAATGTTATAATAATTGCCTATGTTTATTATATTTTTAATTCACTCTGTGTTTGTACGTAAGAAAAAGGTGGAAAAATGTTTAGATGCTTTATTATATATTTTTTCATATTGTTAACAATATCTCATCATTTCCTTTAGTTGCATTTTTTTATTATATTCATTTACTAAGAAAAGCTGTGTATGAAAAAAACATGTATTTATGAACAGATTTCTTCTTTGAACTTAATAACCGCATTATTTCGTTTATCAACTAATTTTTCTTCTTAATTTATCTTCTACCATATATATACCTTTCCAATTAATTTAGAAAAATAGTTAAACTGTTGTACGAATTGTTTATTTTCACATACTACAGATGCTACTTGGGTAAACACACGTAACACATGAAAGAATTGCACATCGTCTACTAACTGTAAGAACGCTGTGAATATACTTAAGTTTATGTATAAACATAAACTTAAAGAGAGAAGTCTACTGACTATAAGAACACTGTGAACATACTTAAGTTTATGTTTATAGAGAGGTCTACTGACTATAAGAACACTGTGAATATACCAAAGTTTTATGGATGAAACAAACATGACATTTATAAAAACAGCAACGTGAAGGTAAATTTTACACAACTACATGTAAACATGAAAGTATCACCATAAGAACGCCACGATGGAATCTGAGCATATTTTTTGTATGCGGGTTATGTTTTATTATTATTTTCTTGAGAATATAACCAAAGTTAGTTTGAGCGAAAAAGTGCAAAATTTATTTGAAAATAGAATTTACCAAAACAAAACTCTCCTTTCGCTGCTGTATTTTAATAGATTGTACCCAAGTCATTTCTTTTACTAGAATAAAAAAAATAAAACAAGTGTTTGTTATATTAAAGAAACAATATTCATTAATTTATTGAAATTGAAAATAAAAGGAGACAAATCTTAATCAGGTCTTTCGAATTCGAAGCAGTCACACTATGGATAACTCCGTAAAATGAGACTAATGCAAATTGTAGTGGTTTCCTGAGGTGCACGGAGCATAGGGGCTATAATAGTTTCTAGAGGTAGGTCAGTGCGTGGCACTACAATCATGTAGGTCAGGCAGTGACCTTGAATCTGACACTTGCACTGGAGGTCAGGGGCTAAACTGATTCAAACTCATTGAGTCTATCTGAATACGTGCACTTCAAAGACCATTGTTGGGCACATTAATAGCAGGGGTGGCCAATGAAAAGCCAATGACTTCAATAGTTAAAAATCCAAGCATTTTATAGAAGCATCCTGTGTTAAAACCCCGAATTTTACAACACTAAGTATAACATGTGTTGAAAAGGGAGTAAGTCAATTACTTTGTGGGAATCGATCTCTTGGGAATCCACTGGGATATCGACCACTTCATCCAGAGTCATATTTTTATTAGTATAATAACAGTGGTCAGTGGAATACCATTGTTATTTGCATGTTCAAATATGTTAGATTGTATTTGAGTCTGTAACGTCTTACGTTCGTTTTTGGTTCAAGCTTTACTACCCGGTTTTGCCAGAGATTTCAACAACACTGAATAATATAATAAGTACCTATCTAAACCAACCAAGAAAACATATGACGTAGATATTGCTTGACTTTTAATCTGTCACGTTGTTGGTTGTGGACCGGTGCCGGTCCGCGGTCCACCATTTGAGTAGTCCTGCCCTAATCCGTTCACTTTGTCTGTGCCTCTCATACTGATTTTTTAATGATGTTCTTCTCGTGTGTTATATATTGCTTTACATTTGTAATGTGTTTTTTTGATATTTGTTTTCCTTTAATGAATGAGTTAACTCTAAATCCGATTCACCAAATCCTCAATTACTATGTGAATGTTTATTTGAGATATTAAAGCGACTATGTTATGGACCGTCGTTGTTCAACCTTTTTAGTGTCACGACCCCCTTAAAAGCTAAAAAATAGTATAAAAAACCTTTTAAGCCTTCACTATATACTTTAGCGTTTATAAACGATTCACATTACTAGCGTGACAAATAATGTCTTAACACTTGCCACGAATAGCATTTGCCACTTCTTACTTGTGCGAAAAAGGCTTCTCGTGTACTGTGGCTTTACAAACTAAATATAGAAATCGTCCATACATAAACCTTTTAAGTGAAGAACAAACTCAACCGCCGCATTAATTAATTGACTAACACTTCTTTATTTATTCATTTATTAGGATATAGGTTTATGTAACACTTTATTATAATTTGAAATCCATTATTTAAGAAAGTTATTTTTCGTAAGAGTCACTTATTTTTTCGACAGATTGCGCCTCCCCTATACCTGATCGCGACCCCCAGGTTGAGAAATGATGTACCTATAGACTATAGACTAATTAGTTGTTGCCTGTGAAAAATCACTAAATGTAACTTGAATTCAATCCGCCTATTTCAAATAGAATATAATGTAAAATAAAACAAAAAAAACTTTATTAGATAGGTAAGGATTTAGTAGGAATTGGACGGCCTTCGTGGTCGAGTGGTAAGACGCTCGACTACACATCCAAAGGTCACGGGTTCAAGCCCGGCGTGCGCAAATAAGTTTTAATTAACTAATTTGGGTCATAACACATTTAATTAACATAAAATAATATATTGTTTATTTGCGGCACGTTCCAGAGTGATAGATAAGTATCACCCTGGTGAAAGACAACCGTTCAGAATCGAAACGTTGCTTGAAATGGCTTTAGCCATGTTTGGTTACCAGATCTGAATAGCCAGGTACTTCTCAACCTTTCTCTTACCTATCTCGTTCCCCTCCCCACTACCGTCAGCCTCACAACATACCCTAATTGGGGATGGCATAGTCTCCTTCTAGACGGTTGGGAGCAGTTGCGACTCTTGTGTGGTATTCACTACAAAAAATATAAAAAGGGAATTTGAAAAGATTATTTTTAAATTTTGGTAATTTCAATTAACATCAGTTCCAAATGTGTTCACACTCGTATGGACGTACGTATTCACAAATGAAATAAGTAATAGCACACATGTGCTGTTTCAAGTAGTTGTGTAAATTATATACTCGTATACATTAAGGTTACTTACATATTCTTTAGACAAACATTGCAATCGTATTTCATAACCGTTAAAGGAATTTTAAATGCAATAATGTTACTTTTGTTTGCATTTCCTTTCATATATCAACCATTTTCATGCAAAATGAAAATATAATTGAAAGGTTGAACAGTAAACACCCTAGGAAATATCTAAACCCTTGTATAAAAGCATGAAAACAGATATAAACTCCAGTTATTTCGCATAAAATTTCAAATACAACCTAGAAACATATTATTGCTCTTGGAAGTGATTTTCTGTTTCACAATGAAAGGTTTTTCCCAAATATCCTCAAGATTTTTCAAAGAGGAGGAAATGAAACGTTGGAAGTATTATAAAGAGCCTTGGGACACGCTCCTTACTTTCTCAGGCTTCGGCGTCATGAGCCACGAATACGAGTCGTCAAAATTGAGATATGTGGGCTATTTCAATATTGCGCTTTTATGTTACTACGGTGTCAGCGGTCTGGTGTTCATTTCCCGAAATGAGTGGAATCTTCAATTGTTCAGTGAAATTACAATGATCACTGTCGTAGGTGTTATCATAATCGTCCAGATGATGACTCTCATTATGTACAGGCATACTTTGCGGGACCTCGTGGTAGAAATTGAACAAGATTGGGAGGCTGTCAGCCATCCCGTGGAGAGAGACATGCTGACGGAGAGAGCTACATACGGTTACTACCGGATGATTTGCCTGAATTTGATTCTATTATTTGCCGTTCTTAGTTTCTCTGTCAACGCCGCCTTCCACCGTAAGTCGAATGTGTTGCCTGCCTCGTTCACCATCCTCGGCATCGGAAGCTACGATTTCCCTTACTACCAATTGAACTTCATATACCACGCGTGGTGTATGATGCTGGCAACCACGTGCATCAATCCATTTCTGGGATATTTAGCTAATCCAGTACTGCAGATGGTCGCCCAGCTCGACATACTGGCCTACCGGGTTCGGAAGATCGGGGTTCAAGTCGTTAATGAAGACGAAGTAGTTGAGCTTTTGAGACATGCTCACTATAAGCATCTCAATATGATCGAGTAAGTTATCTTTGTGTTTTCATATGGGTTAACGGTTAACCCGAGGTGAAACTGGTGACATTTTGAAATAAGGTTGATGTGAACATTGATTCATTCTTAACCACAGACATGGTTGCAAAATCCAAGACGGGAAAAGTTGGCTAAGCCATCTTCTCATTGTTTCACCGTCGACTATTTCAGTAGAATTCGGAATTAATATTTCAAATGCCAATAATTGCCTGTAAATAGATACTCTATTTCAAACATTAAATCTTTAATATATTTCGTAATGGGTACCCACCAGACACCGGTCACCTTGTAAGTCTGGGCGCGAAAGATAAAAGGAGACAAGTCAAAATTAGCACTAATGGAATGAGTAAACTATACATTTGTCTTGGTGTGTATATAAAATACTCATTAATGGCATCTATTATTTGATTTGTTTTGATGAAAATATATACCTACCTATACGTGCAAGTTCTTACCCGTGAAAAATCACGGTATGGAACATGAAATGCCACTACTAAAATTGTCAAAGATTGGTTGCTTTTAATCCACAATAATTTCAAGATAGCTGTAGACAGTAAAAATCACCAGAAAGTCAAAATTTGACTTTATTAAATATTTCCAGTACTTTGAATGTTCAATATTTTTGTTGTTGCAAGGAGTTGAAGAATGTAATTATTTGGAATTGTATTTTTTTTAAAACTTGATAAAGGGTGTTGTTGCCTTCAAAAGTTTAGAGATTTCATAACTTACGCACGTGACACGGCGACCAAAAACTAATGATCTGCATGATTAAATAAAAACAAATTTTTAACAAGTGGAATAAAGTTAAAAATTTATTTTTATTTAATCATTAAAATGGAATTCCACCATGAATTAACAGTTACAAAATTAGAAATAATAATGATCTGCAATTGTTTTTCATGATTTTGCACGTGTAAGAACTAAATTGGTGAGAAATCAATGCTAGGTAGCTGCACTTTTGATAAGTAAAGGTATGCCCACTTACTTTTTCTTCCAATATGTGAACCAAGAGGCAACTTTACGATTGACCACACTTAAATCAAAACTTAATTTATCGATTTATTTATTTTATTATTATTTTTGACTAATCCCATTCTTCCTTTCGCATTCAGAAATGAATGAATAAAATGTTCGTGGAATCATTGCTACTATTTTTGGTATATGTCTTTTCAGTAGAGCTAAGCGTCTGACAATGATGTACGAGAAATTTCTCATCGCACAGATTTTCGTCAGTGGGTCCTGCATTTCATTGGCCATGTTTACCCTTATGAGCGTACGTATACCCTATTTATTTTGTCAATGCTTTTGATATATGCAGGCCTCCCCAAAGCCTTTTATTTCCTCCGATCTTAGTGGCATTATACTCATCTGAAGCCACCGATGTATGAGTATAATCTATGGGTCGACAGCACATTTTATCGGTTTTTCTCTTTTTCCAAACCAAGGTCACCATCCAATGATATAGGAAGTGCTACGGATATCTTTTAGCTGTGGGCGTACTTAGTAAAGTTCCACATAAGTGTGAAGTTTGTGTCGGTAATGTTAGCAAAAGTGAATCATTAACTTAAAAAAAAAGAAAGACAATCATTTCCGGGTTACGAATAACCAGATAATATTTGAATTCGCCCAACTCTAACTAAAAACTCATTTCTTTGCAGGTAAAGATAATGGAATGTCACTTACCTCTATCCTAGCACACACATGTTGCGTCATTCACCTATCGTCTCAGAATACATGTTTAAATTTAATGCCTTCATTAAAAGCTGAAATCGTTGCTTGTATAATGATGGAGGACGGAAAGCTTGCAGAGGATTGGACCTGTGACGCCTGGTCGCAAACCTGATGCTATAGATGGCTCGGCTACAAACCGATCCAAAAACAATATTAATACGTATTGAACAATGCTTCATTTCCCCCAATTTTATTAACGAGATGTGCTTGACCACCTGAATTTGCACTCAATCTGGTTTTGGTTGTCCCACTCCAGATCCTATTTTCTATCAAACTTTACCTAGAATTGCACCTTGCCTTTAACATTATATCTCTTCTTAGTCTGAAATCTGTCAAAAAACTCTATTAAATATTTAATATCCTATTTGAAGGAAAATAAGATGTAAATTTGCCTTCCTTTCTCCGTCTTTGATTTTGAAGGTGAGAGATTAATACATTAAAACATATAAACACATCGGGCAGCGTAAGTTATTGACCCTACACTTGGTGTAACCTTTACAGCAAATAATAAAGTCATTTTAGTGAGGCATCGCTTCGGGCTTTAGCCGCGCTGCGCGAAATGCCTCCCCACCGGGGTGCCCGGCCAATCTTCAATTAAGTCTGAATTGCAAATGCTGAATGCACATTTAAAAAAGTTACTTTATTTGACCCCAGTATTTGTTCAATCAGGGCCAATTTATTTCGGTGCATGGGTTTTTTTTGGTCGTGTGAATATCCTTTGAGACGGAACATGGACGCCCGCCTGGGTGAGATGACCAATACAAGTTGTGGCCGGTAGGAAATGATGTCATCACAATAAATACGAACAAAATCATAATTCCTTCGTGGTACTCTTTGCAACCGTTTAAAAAATAGTATTATTCCACACAACATCGTTTTAAATATTAATTGATTAAACTTGTCTTACTGAAAATAATTCTTCCGATATAGTCACTATTGGCGTCAATTATTCAACTACATATATAAGATATGTTTGGCATAAAAGTAAAATATGTATTACTGTTCATTATTTAGTCAACCGATTCGTTTTTAGCATAATATGGTAAAGTCATTGAGATAAACTTTTTCGACTTTTTAATAGTGATTTAATGTTGACAACATATTCTAAATATCGACACAGGAAAGCATTACGGCCGAACAGATGAATATTGCTCTGCTGTTCACAGTAGCAGTATTTTCTTTCTTGTGACAATATCTAATATCTCCCTACCTTGTACATGACGTATCTGTCCGAATGCTTGAAGGTGCCTACTTTACCTGTGTTTTTTATGTACATCTTTGAAAGTAGGTATGCATAAAATACAAAATTGTTTGAACCGATCTAAAGATCAGCTTTGTATGGGTAATCATCATCATCATCATCATCATCATCATCATCATCATCATCATCATCATCTGCGCTACAGCTGTTGGCAAGTAATAGCTGTCTTTAAGATACAGATTCTGCACCATCCAGTGTCAGTGGTGATGGGAAACTGCAAATTACAGAATAATTGGTGAGGATTGTGCACCTGACTATCAACGTTTTCAAACATGTTTAAATACCTACCGATTTGTCCCCATATTATTCGAAAATCAATGCGTTGTTTCCTTCTCAACATCGGCATACATAAATTTCGGAATACCAATTGGTAGCCCTTCTAATTTATTGTGTTAAATAATATGATTATAGAATTAAATTATCTTTATCTCATTTTCAAATTTTTATAACGGTTTTTCGGGATGCTCCTAGTATTATTATACGTATTTTGTAATATTATGTATTAGCTAGGTACCAGTGGCGATTCGTGGCTCTTTAGTGTGCTAGAGTGCTAAGATTAAAAAATACGACGTTATCGATTTTGTTGTAGCCGATAATAATTTTATAAAAAAAAACGTATGATGATTTTTGGGATTTTTCAGTTTTGGGGATTCACTGCACCAGCTTGCTGAAAAATCTTCATTCAAAAAGTTGAAATTTTGAAAAAAAAAAACGTTTTCCGGCTACAACAATATCAATTATGACGTTATTTCAATCTTAGCACTCTAGTACACTAGAAAATCACAACCCGCCACTGCTAGGTACCTTGATGTAATTTATATAAATTAATACATTTTAATCATATTTTGTCCACCCTATCAGAATGATAACTTGTTCGAGATCAACACAGTGTCGATATTCCTGGGAGCTTCAACGATGCATCTCTTCACTTTCTGCTGGTTTGGGGAGCTTCTAAATGAAGGCGTAAGTTGTTTTTTTTGATTTGTTCTGCTTGAAGCAAGCGACGTGGTAAATTTTACTCTCCAAGCAAGCTACGTACAGCCAAGTACGACTCAAACAAGTAAGAAAAATATCTGGGCTCCAGCGTTACTGTAGCGCTTTAACGATGTTTTCCTCCAAGGGGTACCGGGTCGCTGGTCTCAAGAAAAGTCTCACCAAGTCTCTTTTAGTACCTACAAAAGGTTTTATTAACAAGAAATGGTAACATTCACACGATAGTCACTACAGAACACGAAAGCAACCAATACTTTATAACAATTATAAACCTTTATTTGATAGAGTCTCGCATTCTCCACGGACCTGTACGTCAGCACCTGGTATCTGGCGCCCTGTTCCACGCAGAAAGCCCTCGCCATGATGATCATGAGAGCACAGACTCCCATATGTTTGTCCATTGGAGGAGTTGCTCACTTGAGATTGGAGACGTTCACTTCGGTTACTATGAATCTTCTATTTTATTACTAATCTTACCACCACTTTATCATATCGTCGCTGGAAAGGCAAAAGGGCTTGAACGACACTTTGGTCAAAAATTAGTTCGATATGCAGTTTTGATCAGTTTCTTTTCTGCATCGAATGCTCTGACTCTCGTTTGATTCTGAAGACTTTGTGGCCCTTCAGCCATCTAAAATATATTTACAGTAAGATCATTAAGTTACCCAAAGTTATTTTTTTTTTCAAAATCCAACCAGGTACTTAAGAATTGTACTGTAACACAAAAAACACTTTTAAGTGCTCTGGTTTAAACCTCTAAAAATTATGTTTCAGCCCTTTTGTCTTTCCGGCGACGATAAAAATACCTAGACACTACCTACTAAGATGGCCATCAATCTTGTTCGAAATAATTTATTACATTTTGAATGCTTATTTTTAAACTAAAGTTTTTATCCCTAATGACATAGAAGCAAAATGTTTATGAAAATTCAGAACGTAATTCAGTATTCAGAAAGTAATTACTCGTAGGAAAAAATAATTTAGTACGAATCGAAATTCAAATTTATGAAATCAAAAATAGTAATGAATCTGTCAGTCTCTAGGCATTGATGTAGAAAGTGTTGGTCTTTCATAACTTTACTCAAGGTGCCATTTAACCACTGTTCATGTTAAAAAAATACCGTAAAGTGCTTTTTGTGTGATCAATGGTCGGACAGGATAAGGTTAAGAACGACGTTATTCGTTGGGTACGGATCACTAAGTACATTAAAGATTATTACTTAAAGCAAGGGTTTAATAGGTAGTTCTAAAAAAAAAATAATTAAGGAGAAAACGCAGATAAATTGTCTAGGAGACCATCAGGAGGTTACCATCATCAGGTGACCTGTAGAACAAGGTGATTGAATCGCGGTTGTTAGCAACAATTATGAACCTGTCATGCATGACGACGTCTGACTCAACTCTGGGACCACCAGACACATAATAATTATTGTATCGGAACCAACAAATAAAACTTCCAAATTACAAAATTTGAATGAAAAATACAAATTTCATTCAACAGTGGAATAAAAAGATATGTACTATTGACTGAACTTTTTGTATGTATCAATCTCTTTGTGGCCTGGCATCATAATGCATGAAATAAACAAACACTATCGCATTGGTTAGTTGATCATATAAAGGCACTGACTTTAGAGTAGTAAATGTTTAATGTGGAGTAAACTGCAGCATTTCTGTATTATTTTAACTCTTAAGAAAGTTTACGGCTAATGACTGCCTATTTTTTTTTCCAACGGTGGCCTAAAAGCCTGCCGTAGAAGCGAGGTACCTACTCACGTATTATTAATTTTATTGCCTATTGCACGGAACATTTAAATTCCGCCACTCGAATCACTTATTATTGGACATAGGCGAGAAAGCATGTAAGTGAAATGTAATGAATTTGATCTTGAAACCGTCACGTCTCTTAAATATTGTGGTTCAATTAAATTAGATTTCAATGGCATCGTATCGAAAGTACGATAAAAAATCTAAAATAAAAATACAGTAATAATATGTCGAAAATCCAATCTCAAAGCCAAGTTGGTGAAACGCCCAAACTGTTACATAAGTTGTTAACTCTTTTGAAATATTTAACAACATCCTCAATAACATAAAGGTAACAGCTCATTCAAGGTCCAATTAAGTTTCAAACATGGATACGATTTCATGTATTGATTTGAAAGGTAATTAACCTTTCACTTTCAAATTATTTCTTAAAACAGTTGAATTTAAAAAGTGACCACTCGTAAATAAGTAAAAAAAGGTGAACAACTTTTCTTAAAAATTCTTTTTTTCATACGAAAAGATGAGAGAGATATTTTTTCGACAAATAAGTTTTTTTTTACATACGTGCAAATAATTTATCTTTTATATAAAAAGTACATTAAAACGTTTCTAAAAAAGTTTTTCATCTTTTTTACTTGTATTAACATGTAGAATCACTCTCCGAAATTATTGCACTGTACCCCCGGACACTTTTTATAGGTACGAGTATATGGGCTTCACTTATATGTATATTATTTTCCGGAATTTATTAACGCTAATTTTAAACAAACTTCTACTTATCCCTCCACAAGCAACCATCCATTTGGTTTATGGTTGGCCCTTTTCACGTACTTATTCTTTAAGGTTTTTTTTTTACGAAGTATTTTGGGTGATGTGTTTCAGTGATTTGGTTCCCTTTATAAGTGTCGATTCACACCAACGTCAGGATTCGCTCAGTGACGATATTGTTCCGCATGAGAGCTTATTGATATGGTATGAATATCAATCAAAGGGTATGTGCCAAGACAAAAGTTGTGTGGCAGTAAATCCTTCTGCACACCCTTGTGATATTCTTCTTATTAGTTAAATAATTATTTTGATTAAAAATACTTACATCGCAGAATTTTTTTTATTAAAAACCATTTTTTTATTAACTAAATAATATTTTTAATTATTAATAATTATCAAAAATATTATTTAGTGATAAAAAAATAGTTTTTGAAAATAAGAAATCTGCGATGTTAGTATTTTTACACATCAAAATAATTATTTGACTAACTAAGTAGTTAAATATCACAAGGGTGGGCAGAAGGATATACTGCCACACAACTTTGTCTTGGCACATACTCCTTGATTGATGTTCATACCATATCAATAAGCTGCTCTCATGCGGAACAATATCGTCACTGAGCGGATCCGGATGTTGGTGTGAATCGACACTAAGAATGATTTTCTACTGCAATTTCTACTGCATGTTCTAGAATCTTTGTTTAACTGCTTGTAGGTTGTAGGTACTTTGCTCGATATTATTAATCAATGTGTATTTCCAGGTTATGAAGAGTGCATATTCTTACTGCGCTGTCCTGGCTTCAGTCAATGAATAACCAGCTGTTTTCAAATTTCTTTTTTCAAAACATGTTGATATTATCAAGAGTTTTAGCCAAATTGTATTGTAGATTTAGCAATAGCACTCACACAGAAAATGATAATGAATAAAAGTAACTATTATAAAGAATTTTTTACCCCCCCCCCCCTCCCACCTCTCCCCTTCTCCACCCGCCACCCCTTTTTTAAGAGAATGTGCACAAAATATCGTGATTTTACTCGATTTTTTTTATGTCGCGTATAAGCGACGTATCTACGTACAATTATCAAGAATGAAACTAGTGCAGAACAGGAAAAAATATATGTAAAAGAAACAAGCCGTCGATTTAAACATTTATTTTCATACACTCAACACAGATAATTAAAATAATTGTTAATAAAACATAACAGACCTAGTATAAAGCAGAGCCGAGAAAAGATTTTTTTTTTTGCAAAAACAGTTTTATACTTATACATTGCAAAATCGATAAAAAACACAAAAATCGAAAACATTATTTTACAAGATAAAGGTAAAAATAGTGAAAAAAATAAATAAAAAGGCTTTTAAGTAAGTACATTAAATAGTTAAAATTTAATTGCTAATTCGTGCTTGTTGTAGGTCATGTGAAAAAAAAACACATTTCCTGCGAGGCAGTTAATTAACCTAGTAAATCTTTCCAGGGGCATCATTATTGGTAAGTTAGTTCTTCACCTGTGAAGAAACAAAAGTCTGCATTGGCGGCCTCGCGTGAAATTATCAGGGACATAGAATCCAATTTCAACCAGGATGTCAGGTTTCAATATGTGTGCGCTCGAATCTGCCTTTAAAATTGCGTACAATATGACTATCTACTATGAATGTACGTAATACTACATTTTAAACTTTTTTCCCTAATCACGTTACATTATTGTACTAGAATACGTATCGAACACGCAGTACGGTTTACTTACACCTGCACTTTCAGAATAGAATATCACTTAATACGCTGTGCGCCACCTTCCTCTGAATAGCTTAACCCACGCCCAATACGATCGCCAGGATGGTTTGCATTTGCGAATTGTAATACTTAATAATAGTTGGGTAATTTATAAAGCCCAATTTTTGTGAAATATCACCTCAATTATACCCCCCTCTTGATGTTAAACGCCAAATTGTTACATGATTTTTGAGGTTTTTTTAGAAACACGTAGTCACTATTGGATGTGATTTTATAGTTAGTTCCAACAAATAAAATAGTCCCAAGGTGAAGGTACCAAGTGTCGAGTAAGTACATACTAATATCAAATTGAATCACCGGTGACTAGATTTAAACCACCATGAGTCTGACGAGCTTACCCCATAAGTAGTTAAGAACCCTTGTTTTGTCAATTAAAATAATTGAAGACTATTATATTTAAATAAAATCTTGTTTTAAGAGAAGCAGGCCTAAGTTGACAGGTTTTAATATTGTTAAAGCGATTGCTTAAATTGTGTGACATCTGCAAGAGGATTGTAAAGTTTGGAGATGACGACCTATTCCTATTGCAATGATGTCCCAACATAAATCAAGATTGAAAGGATCGTTGCGTCCCATATTGGCCACTCCAATCAATTATCTATAATTTCGGGGTGGTCGATGTCCTTGTGACGGATTGGGAGTTGAGTGCGAATTACCACTTAAGTGAAGACGTGACCGCTGGAGAAATGGGGTCAATGTTAATAGAATTCCAATATAAATGTCACGAATGTTTGCAAACGCTTTGGAGGAAATAATTCGCAAGCGTCGCAGTATTATAGTTATTCGGTTTGTAACAAGGCGTTTAAATAATTTCGACAATTCTGTGTTCCTGAAACACAACAACATTTTGCCACGAGATGAAATTTCGCTGTTATCTAGGCGCTGCAGTGCTGGCGACAGTGGTGACCCTGTGATCAAAAGGGTCCAAGAATCTATAATATATGTTGCTCTATCACCCAATTTATCGCAATCATTTTGTTTGCAGTACCCACTCGAAGAAAGCGACGATTTCGTTTTTATAGTCGCGATGTTTCTTCCCCACTTTCAAAACTTTATCATCGACGAGATACGAGTAGAATAAACAAATACTTAAGTATAAATACAAATCTAAGTACTTGAATATTATTGAAATTTCAATTGCTTGTTTAAGCGATTTCAAAACAACTTTCTTATAAAAAAATCATGATTTAAGTTAATCTCATTTGCGATCCTCCACCAAAGCGATGACAGCTGGAAAAATACAAATCAATTAACAGTTATATTAATCATAATTAAATTATCACCCAGGGGATTAGAGAAGTAGCTATTCTGCACTTTGCAGTGCACGTGGAAAATTATTTACAAACAAATAAACTAAATAACTAATTACTTTCAATTTTGCGGTCAATCAACTTAGAAGTTGGTCGGCGGATTCAAATGAACCCGAACTGTTTTGCAATAGCGTATTTAAAAATTGATAATTAACTAGAAATGCTTTTAAATGCACGGTTTTGCAAATTACCTTTTGGCGCTTAATTCTAAAAAAATATCGCATTACCTAATGAAAAAAAAAACAAATCTACGAAGCAATATTAAAAAAAAATATTGTGACATTTTTTCATTGTTGTAAAACTAAACACACGTAAAATATGTATTTTTACAAAACTACAATATATTTTTTTATCAATTTGAAGTTTTAATCTTAGAAAACATTTAATATTTTAATGCTTACCACTGCAAACCAGACATAAACGTAATCACCACCGAAGAGAAGTTGTCGAAAAGTTCTGGCTTAGTTAATCTGTTCATAAATCAATGGTGAACAAAAAATAAACAAACTCGTGAATGATTAAAACTCGAATATTATTATAAGTAAGGTCAAACAAGATTATACATAAATAATAATGTATTATAAATACAAACTGATGAATATCAAATATAGAAAACTTTCAATTTTTTTTTCGTACATTCGTTAAATTTATTTGTAAAGATTCAGACGCTTCACAAGAAACAAAGTTCAGTACTGTATAGTAGAAATAACAATAAAAATAACGAATAATGAATGAACATCCACTGTAAGAAAAGCCAACGGGCAGAGCAGCCATATTGGCGGATATAAGCCACCCCCAGGTCGAAGGGTTTTCTACAGCAAACACAGAGGTCCATCGTTTTTTATGAAATCTTAAATACTTGTTACTAAAATTTCACGTGAAAAGTCTTGAATCTTTAAAATCACTCAAACACTCTCACTTTCAAATCCAATTGTGTTCAAATATAACAATAAATCAACCAAATCAGTTTTTCAAACCTTATTTTATCATTACTGTAATGTAAATAAATATTATACTCGTATTTAGCCTATGACGAAGCAGGTGAGCATGCTTTCAATAACATTAATATAAAAGTATGTAAAATAATAAATAAATTAATAACGCGGTGGGTACGGAAAAGCCTATTCGTAAATAATCTGTAAAAGCCATCTTTTATTTTCAACAAACCTATTTTAATTATTGGATGTAATAGCACAACAATAATTAATTTCTGCGACAAAGATTGAAAATGTAATTAATTTCAGTTTCTCATAAACTCATACGCAAAAGAGTGAGTATTTAAAACAAGGAGTGCATAAGACGTGGCGTTATCGGCCTTGTCGCGACACGAGAAAGCATATTATCTCCAGCCACTGCGGAGGCTGGACAACTCACACTATTGAATGCCCGATACTCTTAATTTCGCAAATGAACTAATGAACTGATAGCGACGCACCAAAATAGCCATGAAACACTTTTATCACTTTCTTTTAGAACGGCTATCCTTCAACTTGTAATATTTCAATAACTTTTAATCTATCTGTTCGAGAAAGTGTCTCCAATGAGACATGATTGATACACTTCAATTTTATATTTATCAGAGCAATAATAAATTATTATTATGATTTAGACATCTGCAAACCATTTAAATTGGTATTTGCATCATATGAACAAACAAATAACTATTTAACGCTGATTCTTTTGGAATTTTCACAAACATTTTACATCCTCTGTAGCGTTATGATTTACATATGAAAATATATTGACAGTTTTGTGCGATTAAGGTGTTGTAATGTTAATTTTCACGTTTTATGAATCTTAAAATGGAAACAGTTGTAAACTAAATTTATAAATGATTCCAAGAATACAATAACCCTAAACTTTTTAGGTTTTTTGATCTCTTTATTTAGTAAAATATTTTACTCTTTGAACAACCTATAAGTTTTTTTATTCATTTGTAGAAATTCAACATAGCCTTTCCATAATTTTGTTATTATAACATATCTTTTGAAGCAAGTAGACTAATGCGCGTTATCAACTTAATGTGCTTTCTCAAGGATATTGTGTCTTTAAGGTGATACAATTTGTTATCACATAATTTCATCACTTTTAAAAAATGTTTTCTTAGTTTGCAACCTTGACATGATAGCATAATATCTTATAATTTAAATTTCTCTTACTTTTACTTAATATGAAATGTTAAAAAAATGCTATCGCAAACTAATAATAAATGAAGTACGTGAATTTATCTGTCACAAAAAAAACTATTAAATTAATTTTTAGGTTTTTTACTTTTTATTTAAACAATAATTATTATTATTTTAATTTTTAAAAAACAGTTTTTTAGTTAAAAGCTCTGCGATGTAATTATTTTACGCGTGACAGCTGTTTCGCCTTCTGAGGGCATTATCAAACTGTGGAGAAGCCACATACAGACACAGTTTGATAATGCCCTCAGAAGGCGAAACAGCTGTCACGCGTAAAAATAATTACATCGCAGAGCTTTTAACTAAAAAACTGTTTTTAAAATTAAAATAATAATAATTATTGTTTAAATAAAAGTAAAAAACCTAAAAATTAAAATGGAGTTCTACAAAATAAACTTTAAAACCATAAATAAATTAATAACTATTAAATTATATCATGGGTTTTGCGCACAGTAGCTGAAGAGGTAACTTTAAGAGATCTATTTCGAAAAAAAATACCAGTATCACGATTAGTAGTGAAAGAATAAAAAAAAGCATTTTTACACCTCTCCCTTTGTATTTTTAGCACATTTAAAAAAATTATTTATACCAACAATTAATTATCAAAGGATGTCGGAAACGATACCTTATTATAAAGCATATTCGTTTAAAATTAAGACGATTAGGAGAAGTAGTTTTAAAGTCAGGAAAGACAAGTATACAATCTAAAAAAAAGCAATCAAGTTCCATAATTTTCTACAGCAAACACGTTCGGTAATTTGAGACCATTAATTGTTTGCTTAACAAGCCGAGAACTGTTCTGAATATTAAACTTTTTGGAAGTTGTCATTTTGAAACTAATGCAGGGTCAATGCATTCACATTCCTTTACAAGTACTCAAAAGCTCCATTGCCGAGCTGGGTATATTGGTAAATACTTTATTATATTTTAATCACGTATTTATTGGAGAGAACCGCATGTTTTAATTTTCTATCCGTTGCGAAGCCATTTTTGGAAGATACGTCAAACCTAATTGTCCCTAAATACAAGACAAAAAAATGGAACTAAAATCATAAAAAATATTAGTCCTCTTATAGCATCGAGTCTTTATTATTGATTTAAAACAACAAATATCACGCTTTTTTGTGCTTCAAGGAATATAATCCAGAATTTATCATACGAAAAATTAATACTCTTAATTGGTTAAAATAAAAAAAGTTGAACAACTCGAAAATCAAATAAATTATTAAAAAGTAGAACAATGAAAGCTGATAATTGCGGAGAACGTCTATTGCCTGTGCAGCGGCTGTAAGATAATATTCGATATTTACGTCATCTCACTGTCTCAACAAATTATATTTTAGCAAATTTAGTCAAATGCGTAGACCACCACATTAAGGAGGCCGTCTAATATGCATCAAGATATAAAACCTCATAAGTCCACAAGTTCCTGGGTTGCATATTTAATAGACTATTTGCATCATTCTAGGATGCGATTCTACAGAAGGTATGCAAATATTCACGAAGTAGGCAGTTCTTTACTTGTTCAGTATTCATAAGCTGAATCTTGAAAGGATGGAGATGAATTAAATCAGTTATTTGGTCACCTACCGCATAATTTGCATTGCCAATGAAAAATGCACTCTCAACTATACATGTTTTGAATAGATAAATAATAATTTCAGAAAATCATATTTGAAGTGTTGGGTAAATCCGAAATTTGAGAGGCTTGGTTTCTTTATGAACTCACTAACATGAATTGAAAAATTCTAAGCAAATGTATACAAATAAGTATTAAATAAAAATTGTCAGATAATTTCTAATTTATTTTTTTGGTTAACTAGGAGAGGTTTGAATGTTTGAGTTTATTCCCTTTGTGAGTACGTACCTACGTACGAGTATATCTTTTCTAATTTAGAATAAATGTCAATTTAACATCAGATTTTTCGTGTAAATTAGCTAAAATTTAAGTGATACTTACACTAAATGGCTATTTATTTTTCATTAATGTGGCGAACATTATGTAGGAATCATCACTTTAATTTTTGTTTGTCATTTATAATTCGAAACTTTTTGCTTTGTACCATTTTAACTTTATTTTTTTCGTGTATTATTGTGTTATTCTCTGTACACTATTACGCAATCATTCACGAACTCTATGTTAATTTAATATATAGAAGCCCACCAAGGCGTCAATAAATAAATACTTATTTGAAATGGGTGGATTAAAGAAACTAATATTTTTTCTTGCCAAGTCAAGTTACATTTCGTGATTTTTAACTGTAGTAAATAATAACGCCACTAGCAAACTTTTTGACTCATTTTTTAACGACTATTCATAATGTATAATATGGCTTTTAAATAAGTAGAAAAATAATATTTGTAGATAAACTGTATTTTTTTCAAGAAAATAGACGATTTTGCTAGACATTCCAGTAAAAATGTTTTCATAGGCTAAAAAAACCTACAATTTTAGCAATTGCTCGGAAATACGTTTGGAGTTACAGGTCGTTGATAATTATCGTAATGTAGATATTTAAAAGAATTTGCTATTTTTGGAATTGGCCATGATTGGTATTTTTTTATAATTTCGTAAAAGCAATCACTTTGTGGTATGATATTTAATAAAAATAAAATAATAACTTTGTACAAGACCACAGATATTCTTTTTTTTTATGACTGACCGGTTTCGTTTAGCCTAAGCATAATCAATAACATACAACATGTAATTTTTTTGTTTGTTTTTATTGTAAAATGCCTTACCCGCTTAGTTGATTTCAAATGTAAAATATAATACTAATGACGAATTACTTAATAATTGTTCTAATACCAGATCAGTTGGATAAAGTTTTGGCGGCGGATGTATGTCAAGTCGATATACAAATAAAATGGCAATCAAATCATCTAATCGGAGTGAGTTTTTTTTAACTAATCGGGAATAATATGTAAAAAAATAAGTTTTTACTATCATCAATTTAAATTTAAAAAATAATGTTTAAATGAGAGGATATATATATATATAATACATAATAGGTATACCGCTTATAGGTCCGACGTCAAGTCACCCAACGCAATATGATGTGATGAATCGGTACTTACGGGGAAATGCGATGACCTTCTCGGTCCTGGCGTGGAAGTCGTCCTCGTCCTCGTGGTAGGAGTACTTATGCGGCTGGTCCGCCTGCATGTCCATCTCCTGCTGGCGGCCGCGCTCGAACTTTAGCAGCATGTCCTGCGGGGCGCTGGGCAGCACGCGGCCCGTGGTGTTGGGCGCGTGCGCGAAGCCCAGGCGCGCCAGCACGTGCTCGCGGATGGCGGCCAGCGACATCTGGCGCACCTCGGAGCGCAGCCGGCACGCCGCGCAGCCGCCCTCGAGCGACGAGTTGTCGGCGGCGCCGCGGCGCTCCACGGCGCGGTCCGCGGGCGGGCAGCCTCCCGGCCCTCCCGAGCCCCCCGAGCCCGGCCTCGCCAGCGCCAGAATCAGCAGCGCCCAGCCTCCCCACCGCATCCTGCAGATCCACTCAACTTTTCAGCATCACCGCCCTGCACCACTTCTCAATACGCCAACCGCATTCTTCACACAAGGCACGAAGACCTGTGCGGAGACGTCTGCGTATTAATCAAATAATACTGACTTAATAAAATACTATTTCGCTGACTATGCATTACCAACAGTAGTGGAAAAGTGGCTTTAAACCATCAGCATTTGAAATTAAAACAAACAAATGCAATTCATACTTTAAAAATCTTTTCCCAACAATCGTAAGTGTTGTAAAGTTTTAATGGTTTGACTTGTAAATGGTTTATGTTGGTTTTAAAATAAATTATTAAGGTACAGATACATAGTCCTAGCTATGTCGAAAAAGCAATTATTGATTACTAAGCAGTCTTTATATTTTAAGTTAATTAGATATTGCATAAGGAGAACTGGAAATATTGAGGTTATTTATACATTACAAATGGCATTTTTTACTTCTGCGGCTAATATATTTTAAAAATGATTTGTTTTTGGCTTAGCTTAGGTAATAAATTGAGCGACTACCAGAAACCGAAAAGTGGTTTCAATCAATCAACTAGTTTATACAATATCTGTTCGGTGAGTTTATATTTGTAAAAGTGAAGAAGTTTCAGAAAAGAGACGAATAATATTTCAGAGAAAGAGTAAACTTATGTAATAAATGAATTAATAACTCACTCAATCCGACGGGAAGGCTGCGTCTCTCTCTGGCGATTATACTAATTTGCAAATGTATGCAAAAGTTGCACAAATATAAATAATTTTGTTTAACTTTTACTTTCTGTTATTATTAATGATTATTTCTGATATTGATGCGTTTGTATCAATTTCCGTTTCATGAACTTTAAGTTCAGCAAAAGAAAGCAGTTACAGTCACTGGACATATTTCAACGCAGGCCGTAACTGTTCAGTTCAAATCTGTTGCATTAAAAAACTAAAATGATTCTTTTTATGATTATAAATAATTTTTTTTAAATATTTTTTATGTTGGTTGTTAAAAGTATTATTACTTGATTGATTATTTTTTGAGAAATTATTTTGACGGCTGAACGGTTGGTTGAAATGAGCAGTGCTTGTGGAGTGAACTGTCAGATGGTAATGTCAGTCCTCGATGTACCACTCGCCTAATATGTGCAGATTGGCCGGGTACATGCGCGGCACTGCACAACATCGACTGCGCAACTGCCGAGGGGAGGGTGGGCATCAACCGACTTATAATTATTTATTATTTTCGACACGAGACATTTTACGTAGAAAATAACATTTTCAAAATTTGTTATTCCGCTAATATGGAGTTATTTTTGCACACTTCATCGATTTCTGTAAAATGTATTTACCTACAACAGCAAAACATTTACTGCATAATGTAATATAATATAAGCTTGGTCGGCTGAAATAATGAACTATTCCTGACGTCATTTTACTGCAGGGTAACGGTAGAAAGAAACAATAAAATACCACACAATTCTGTCCAGGCAGGCAATCCTTGCTGTATTCACATTCATGCATTTTTTTCCTGATTATTATCCGTTAAAGAATTTTATTATCCTAGGTGTCCCCAATTTTTTATTCCATCTACTTGGATGACATATATAATCTTGATTCTCCTTCCTCCCGCTCTTCAAGTCGAATTCATCTAAGCACTCCTAAAACGACATTATAAAAAATAATCAAAATAATCTGTGTTATCTTCAAAATGTATAGTCCGTTGCATTTAACTTGGATTTAAATATTATATGTATTTAGTTTGGTTTTTAAAACAAAGAATATAAGTTTGGTATGTTTT
This sequence comes from Drusus annulatus, assembly GCA_022651775.1. Taxonomy (NCBI): domain Eukaryota; kingdom Metazoa; phylum Arthropoda; class Insecta; order Trichoptera; family Limnephilidae; genus Drusus; species Drusus annulatus. The sequence goes on along the minus strand of JAGWCC010000247.1, from coordinate 93,527 downwards.
AATAAGTCACTGCACGCCATTTGTAGGGTACCGAGGGTTGAACACAATGTCACAAATGGCTAGCACGCAGCTAACATAACAGCTAATTTTTCAACTAAATTTCTCAATCTAAGAGATACACTATGAACGCTTTTCGTTGACTCAACATGTCCAATCCTTTTTTAATGAAACAGCTTCTCATTGAAATCGGCATGTTTTATTTCTCAATTGGACAGTTTCTTTGTTCTCTACATTTTAAATCATTCTTATCCTGTTAACATCTCATTGGCTTTAAAATGACGACCTCGAATACGAAGATCGTGGTTTCAGATCCCGGCGTGCTCAAATATTTTTTTAATTATATTAACATAATATGCTACTTCACATTCAAATTTTAAAATAACATAAATATAGCTTTTTTGCGGCACACTTCAGATTGGTAGAGATTCTCAGTATCGTCATTAAAAAATACCACCATTCAAAACCGAAACGTTGCTTGAATTGGATTTAGCTGTGTTTGGTGACCAGATCTGAATAGTCAAGTACTTCCCTACCCTTCTCTTCTTAATCTTCTTCCCTTCCCCACTCCTATAAACCTTCAACACACCACAATTGGGGATTACATAGTCCCACTGGCTCCGAGCGGTATTGACAAAAGCCTTACAGGCGCTACTAATTTGGGCAGTTTCTTTTTATCTCCAACACTTTGTAGATCAAGAGTAATGGCAGCCGGAACTATGGAAAATCAATCATTGTTGCCTTTCTTATGTAGTACATGTTCGCAGTACATCGAACAATAACCTAATCATCTCTTACTTCTTCCCGTCTTCCTGGGGGTCCTGGCATTGCTCCTGACGGATGGAGCAGCTATAACGACATAGGGGCTGCAATTTATTATTAAGCCCGCATTCAACGTGTCCCTTTATTTCAGAGACCTACCCTGTCATGGGGGCGAATCCCATAATATTCTTTCTGACGTTATTAAATCGGTTGGCAACGGCGTTGTTGCAAATTCTTCTTAATCACTTTGCACCCTTGCAACTGCACTGCCGTATGTAAGTCAAAATATGTCCAACTAAGATAACGGACTTTGAGGTATTGCATCTTCACGGTGTGTATGGACATTTATAAATTATTCATGGATGTATAATAATTTGATGAGACACTTAGAAAAAAACGTGTCTCCTCCGTAAACTGTGTTTCAATTGATATCATTAAAATTAAGGGAGTTAAGTGACTACTATTAAGGGAGGATAAGTTTTTTGCTTTAAATTTGAGGTTTTACAAAACACAACTGTCAAATTTAGACTAGATGTTTCTACGTCTAGTCTAGCACCACATACCTCCATAGAACTAAATGGAACACGGTTTCAAGTCTCCGTCTGTATGTGCTGCCTACTCTATTTATATAACTCTATGACGTTCATCAATTTACTTCTGTTTTACAATTTTAAAGTATTAGTACAAACTAGCGTTTAGAGCTTTAGATAGCTGCATATGTGCTTTGGAAGTTTAGCAAAATTTAACCAAAAAAGTGCAGTGGGGCTATGGCATCCCCAACGGGGGTATGTCGTGAGACTGAAAGAAGTGTGGGGGAGGAGATGTGGAAGAAAAAGGTAGGAAAATATATATGGCTATTCAGATTTGATCACTAAATATGACAAAATTGCCATTTCAAACACCGTTTCGATTCTGAATATTGGGCTATCACTAGGACAATACTATCTAGTATCTACCACTCTAGAACGTTTAATACCACAAATAAAACTGAAAACACCCGCGACATCTGGATTCGTAGCCGAGTACCTTAACCGTTCAGCCACGGAGGTTGTCGTGTTGTTTATTGTAGTAACTATGTTACTGCGAGGTGTAGCATTTTGATGGATGTTCTGTCTATGGTAAAGTAGACTTGAATGAATATTGCGCAGTATGTATTAGATTAAAAAATATACATTTTCGGGTAAAGATTTCAATGCAGCATCAACGGCATATTCTTTAGCAGACTAAATCTGCAAGTGCCTCTTACATCTCCATTAATAATACCTTCTTGTCTTCTAATCATAATCAATATTAATTATGTTCATTTTTCAACAGGCACACAGTCAGACATGTGTTAATTATTGACACGTGTCTAACTCCCTAAAAATACATCGTTTACGTCGGCGATGTATGCAAATGTATGTAGGTATAAAACGAAGAAGGTTTCTTTTATTATCAATAGTTATTTTAAAAATTGACGAATGTCAGTAGCAGCACAGGTGGTACCTACCTGCGGGCAGAATACTCAAAGAAATTATCTTGGTGTAGTCGGAAGTGAGATAAAATGATAACAGTACGGTTTCAATGACTATTTATTAACAATGTAATGCTATTCACATTTATAAACTTCTCTCTTCAGTCGGCCAAAAACTTAACTAACGAAAGGCGTAGGCGAAAAAAAAATAACCAATGAACGTTTTATTTGACACAGGTAACCGCAATATCCACAGTAGCGATGTCCTCAACTGCAAAGATAAGTTTTTACATCTGTAGTCACTGTTGACTTCACTCGAGTTTCAGTACTTACCCCTTCAACGTGTTTTCCCTTATCGAACAACTGAAATAATATTTATTTTATTAAAATGATAATATAGTACAAAAAATACATTTCTTGGTATATAATTCCCAAGGAGTAAAAAAAAACTCATTCCGGCAAGGACAAAATTATTAAATTATTATTATTTAATTAAATAATAAAATCTTTACAAAGACATTCAAATTTGAAAAGGGGGTACAAAATAAGAGGGAACAAGCAAAAAACTACATCAAAAAGAGACTCATAGGAGTAGAGGTAGAGATTAATTAGATAAACATCATAAATAGAATAAGAAAGATTTTCACACATGCAGAGGTTTTACAGATAAGATATATCACTGATTAATAAAATTATCGATAAAATATCCATTAAGTGCTTTTGCCAATATTTTTTTGTTCGCAAATGGGAGTTTTAATTCTTTGGGTAATGCGTTGTATTGTATATATGCAATGTATTGTAAGGAGTTATTTCCAAATTCAGTTGTGTGAGTAGATGACAATAAGTGTATTTGATTTTGTGATCGTGTTTTGTGCTGGTATATCTCGGAATTAAAGGCTGGCTTAATGTTGGTGTGTGACGAGTGTTGAATTATTTGTAATATGGCAGTTGTAATGTTATATTTTGGCAGAATCGTAAAAGGAAGATATAACTCTGAATATAATAATAATAATGTAACTCCGAATATAATTCTGTATGGCGTCTTGTCTTATCTTGCGGCAGTCAAATTGGTATTTAAAAGCTCAAGAGTTCATGATGGAAAAATAAATTAAAATCTTAGCAATGATCTTGGAATTTCACGTTTTTTCTCACAAATTCTGTACAGAAAACTGACTGTATGCTTTAAAGTTAATATTTCGCAATTTATTACACATTAAATTGTTATTCAGAAAACGTTTAGCTTACTCTCTTCATTACGTTTTACCTACGTATGTTTAATATGAGAGATAGTTTCAAATTATTGTAAAAAATTAGATATATTTACAACATTTTAAATCGGTACCTATAGGTAAATATTTGAGCTCCTTATCGTACATTTCCTAGGAACTTCTCATCTCGAGTAAAACAAGCACAGATCACACCAATCCATCTGCATCTTGTGGTTATTAGATTATTGTTATGTTTGGTTCATCTCTATTGAATAATGGGATAATAGCATCAGTTGTGAGTGGTCCATGGGCAAGGTCAGGGATGTAGCGATTAGATGCCTAGTGGATAGTGGAGCAGGTCCGTGCCCAGATGAGACTCCCTCACCTCGGCGTGACGTCATACGCATGCTTCTGGTGTAGGTATTACGCTATGTAGCTAGAAGCTAGAAGAGCACGGTAAGCTAAGTTGTTACTTACCAGCGAAGGAATTTCGGTTCCGTTCTCACATATTATCAGAATACAAATTATGGTCGATGGAAGAGGTCACATAAGTGCTGGCTATAAAGGTTTGGTTACTTAATTTAGTTACGGCCATTTTAAGAAATCTTTCGATTCTAATGAGGGTGGTCTCTATCTAGGGCAAAACTAGAAGTTCATTCTACTCTGAAACGTTGTGCAATAATGCACTTTAATTTTTTTATTTGCGTTATCTACAACATAACCTAAACAAAAATAGAACTTTATATTTTTTTATTAGAAGTATTTAGAATTTCATGGTACACAATTGTTTTTTATCATTCAATTTTCCTCACCGTACGTTAGGGTTAAGGTCCCAAACTCAATCCTCGTGCGGACCGTGAAAAAATGAGTTATTTTTATACATTCCAGCATTCGGATTTAAAAGAGCCACTCGTATCTGCCTCCTGTGTTTTGCATTCACAACTATTTCCTTATTGGAGTCACTGTGGACCGAGTAAACGACTCTTTAAATGTGATAACTAATTACAAATGTTCGTGTCCAGCGTGATATTTTAAAAAAAAAAGGTTTAAAAACCTACCATTTATCTGATATGTCTCAACAAGGAGATTAGATATTAGAGATCCAACTTCTTGACTTGTCAAACAAATTAAAATAAAATCTATTTGCTATTGAATGATTTGTTCATAATATTAAAAGCATTGTTCCACTATCAAAAAGATATTTTCTAATTATGCCACTCTTAAAGTGAAAGAAAAGTATGAAACGGTCGGAGAACGTGTAACAATGAATGATGAAAGCAAACATACGTAGATACAGAAAAAAAGTTTAAGAATTACTCACACAGGCTTGCCCGAGAAGATGTTGGATTTGAGACCTGATGCAGCTCCTCTTCATGATAAAATAAAAAATACAAGGTTTTGTTGTTTTTTTCACGCACACGAATGAATAAATTAAATTATAGTATACGTGCACATCGTTGCAGAGTTGAAAATACTCTCAGTATCGCCCTGGTGAGAGATCATAAACATATTTCAAGCATTGCTTGAAATAACTATAGCTGTGTTTAGCGATCTGATTTGAATTCTTTCTTTCCTAACAAACACATAATTAAAAAAATATATATATTATTAAATAATGTTATTAATGTTTTCGGCTACTACTTTTACTGTGACAGCCGTTTCGGCGTCATCGAACTGTTTCTTTACTCATATTTATTAAACAATTTAAACGATAACAGCGAATCAACATAGAATCCCTACTTGGCATCCCCTATTGGACAATTTAAACTATAGTTAAAAACAATGGTGACCTATTGCTGAAAGTAATTTCAGTAAGTAGTAAGGAAGTCGAGAGAGAAAAAAAGTCACAGCACGTTCCCAATATCGATTGTTTTAATATAATAAACATGGTACTATGAACCCCAACATTGGCGATTTCGTTCTGTGAACCTTTGAATTAGGTTATATCAGCAGTTAGGTCTTAATTTACTGGATTAAATAAACTTTCGTACTTTTAGCACAAGTCACAGATTTTTATTCACTCTTAACTTCTTATGATCATTTTACAATATTCGGATGATTAAATCCCCTTTTAAGAAAAAGGTATTTAGATAGTTTTTCGTAAGTTTTAATAATACATTTTAAATGAAAATAGTATTTTTATTATATAGTTATCATCATCATCTTCTTGCCCTTGCCCTTGCCCTTGCACTTGCCCTTGCCCTATTCAAGTCGGGGACCCATCGCATCGAAAAGGCACCTCCAGGTGTCCCTATCCAGGCTACGGGCTACTCTGTTAATGTTTCCGTCTTTCCGGCCATCGCTAAGAATTCGACCACAGGGTACTTCAGTTGGTGAACCAGCTTTAAATAATGTGCTTCGTTGGCGTGGCGTAGATGTTGCACTGAATTTGGTATCTGCCTATACTATATTACTTACTATATTACTTCTGTTTTTAAATGGTACTGGTAACATAGTTATATTTTTAAAATATCTACTATTATTGATGTATAAAAATCTGTATAAATTACATTAATAAAACACTGTATTGATGCAGTTTTAAGAATTTTATTTAAATGTTTAAATCTTAATACTTTCTTTTAATTTTTGAAGTTGCACAATAAATGATATTATAAATTTCAATGTTTTGGGAAACCAAGTGTTCCAAATGTGCGTAGGGTGTGTTCCTGTTAAACAACATGTTATAAGAACTTCATTTTTAATTCCATTATATTTGTGTTATAAATCAGAGTGGCAGGGCTGCTAGTGTGTTTCTGGGTCACTTTTAATCTTCATATCTCCTGCCGAAGCTGAGAATGTTGAGAAAAATATTACCTATAGTCCATAGAGTATGTTAATAATAAAATTAACCCCAAATACTGAAAAAAACTTGCTGCACCACACTTTGGGCGAGAATGCCCGAATGCGCGAGTGGGAGGTGCGCTCGCCTCACGTTACGTCTTCTTGAGAGGTTGGAAACTACAATATCGCTTTCGGTAATTCAAACCACCATGGATTTGTGTTATTATCTAAAATAGCTTTTAACCACGAATATTATTTAATCGGAAGTCATAGTCAGTTGAGACCACAAAAAACTTGTTACAGAATTTTACGAAGAAAAGCACACAGAGTGACATCTATGAAATTCTAATTAAAACTAAACAATTTTAAATGCGAGGACTGAACATAATGTTATTAGTATCCAGTACCTCTGTCGGATAAGCTTCAAAGTTGGATAACTATTTTTGTCCCACAGATGTCTCTTTTTACTGAAAATGTAAGTGGGTGAAAAATTGTTTTTCGTTATCAAATCACAATTCGTAAAAACGTTTAGATTTATTTCACACTGAAAAATATTTATTTTTCATATTTCATACTGTCTACGAATCTACATTTTTTTCTAGGATAAAAAACAGGTGGTTAGTTATATCTTCGAGAACATGTCAAATAACAAAAACATAGTTATTATAAACCTCTTCTAATTCGTCGATGGAGATAAATACTCTGAGTATCGCCCTGGAAGAAGACCACAATACAGAATAGAGAAGAAGACCAGACCCGAATAGCCAGGCACTTAACAACCTTCCAATTCCTTAACTCTTATCTTATCCAACTCCGAAGATGCTATAGTCCCACAAGCCCCCGACGGTTGAGACTCTTGTACGGTATTCACTTGAAAAGTACCTACACTCACAACTGTATTACCATCAGTCAATTACGTGTATACTATGCATACGTGATTTTTTAAGCATTTTTACGTGATTTTTACATAAAGGTACATAGAAATTGTGTGAAAAAGTAAAATATTGTGAAATCGTTTCATTACGTTTTCAGTCGATACGAAAAGGATAAAGAATCACACCAATAATGAGAATAATCATGAGATAACATAAGTCATTTTGCTCAGATGGAATTATTTTATCTTTTTAACATATACTCTGTAAAGTAGTTAATCTACAATTTAATGTAAATAGTGTACGTTCTTTGTGAAGCTTTCATAAAAATAAATATGTTGATAGGTTGTTTAAATTTATGGTAAATCGTGTAAAATAACAACATTTTTTTTTACCAATAACGCTTGCGATGTAAAATTGCTTCGCACAACTACGTGCGTTTGTATTCTAACACCTTGGCACGTGGCACACTTAAACATATCGGAGTGTGCGGAGTTAGAACAACATGGGTGTTGTCATAAAGTAGTGGAGGTTGACCCTTCGTTCGATGGTTATTATACAAATCAGCATTTTTATTCGAGTCCGTCTTACTTTGAAGAATAAGTCAGTCTATGGCACGCTACGAATTTTTTTTGCGAAACTTTTTTGAAAGAGATAAATCCTATACCTGCCCAGGTAGAAAAAAAATCATGAATACACACTAAATTAAATAAAAATATGTACTCGAATTAAGTGGAAATTAAGAGAAATTAGGTTGAATTAAGTTTTTTTTTCTTGGGCTTTTTTGATTTATTTTAATATTGACCGATTGATAAAAACGCAACAAACAATCTGACCTCATATTTTATTTGACAGTCAAATTGATATTTTAAAGGTCAATAGATAATGATGGAAATTTATTTGACCTTAGCTGAAAACAGTTATGATAACCTACAAATTATAGACAGGAAAATATATACTATTTTCATTACACAAGAGATCACTGTTCGAGAGGTTATTTCAAATGAACAGATTTATATCTCCGCCCTCAGCTAAGCTACCGATGCTGATGAATGACCCACGCTTGGACAAGGAGGGCTCGTGGAGTAACAATATATGGAGAGAGAGCTAATTATTTTTACACAACCTATACAAATTTGGGATAAATCACTTTCTCCGGGTTTTTACGTCGTACACCATGAGAAAGAAAGGGACAACAAAATTTACCAAATTATCACACCGCTTTAAAGTATTGTAAGAATGTTTTTCGTGTCCCGCGTCTCCGTTGACTCCGCCCACATGTTTTGATAAAATAACATAACTAAGATAAATTGACATAACTCAACGGTTTGCTATATTTTCGCTTATAACAATAATGTGAAAAAGTGGTTATACGAATAAACAAAAACATTATGTCGACATGTGCTATGAACTGATGAATAAATACCTTAGCCCTAGTCCTAGCCACGCCCAGGTCTAGCCGAGTCCGGCAAAACTCATAAAAACGGACTACAGCAGCGCTTCCTCTTGTATATTTTTGCTCTGAGGTTGGGGTCTTTTATTATTAAATATCTTGCTAACATACGAGTACATAGCAATCCCCATGAGTTTTAAAAACTCAATCTTTTTAAAACGTATTATAAACCTACAGAAAACCATGTCTCCGCGAATAAAAATAGTTGAACAAATAAACAGAAAGCAGATACCTATACAAATTCTCTGCTTTATTGATAATGTTGGTATTTAATTTCAATCCGTACGATGTAAATTTCGTTAAAGAGACAAAGAGAGTGGTAAAAAAATCTCTCAGTATCGCCCTGGAGAAAGACTATTATTTAGAATTAAAACGTAGCTTGAAACGGTCTCAGCTCTATTTGGTGACTAAATCTAAACAGCCAAGTACTTCCCAAGATCCCTTTTCCACATCTCCTTGCCCTAACACGAACTTTAGTCTCACAACATGAAGAATATTTTATATCTATGATAGAGTGCAGTGATCCTTGATTCCGAAAAACTATCCCCGGGCTTTGAGTCGTTCTGGGAAATTCCAAAGACCAGGGAATCAATATTTATGACGGTTGGCGGTAGGAAAGAAATGCTAAGAACTAACCAGTGTTCATAAAATGTATTAATGTACCGTTGAAATTAATAACTTCAACACTTGTGCGTTACAGACGGAAAGGCTAACATAATATCTGCTAGTATATAATATTATGTCAGAGATAATCTGTGTAACAAAGAAATAGGTTTTAGCAACAAAACATCGCCAATTTCCCCTCAGAAACCCGTCGACTGATGTTGTAAGTAAAATTGTTCTCGCTCATTTCACTTTAACCGCGGCGCGCTGCGACATCACGGTTAGGGTAATCATAGTACGTACCTAACAACAACGAGTAAGTGCGTGGGACTCCGTGGATACTGGTTATTTAATAAAATAGGTCAATGCTGGTAGAGAGCTACTGTACGAGTATTTTGCAACCCACTTTCGCCGGAGTGTCCCGAATGCGCTGATTGTCCAATAACCCTGTAATTTCGCACTGACCTGGAAACACTCTTCGCCAATTACTTCATCCGAGTAAGTGTGCATTAATGTGTTTGGAAACATAATACATTGTCAACTAAAACATGTAAAGGGGGTAAGTGCCACTTGTGTTGTTTTACCGGAGAGTTACTGTACTAGTCAGCGCGCGCTTCACTACAACGACGCTCTGCAAACTCGCAAATCTTTTGAAATTAGAACACCAAAACTTTGCCCTCATTACATTGAATATTGATCACTTCCTCTAGTTTTGCAACACCAGAAGATGCATTCGCGTTGAGCACGCCGATTACATTTCCACGGATTCCAAACTAATTGAATGGTTATGTTTAACAAGACTAACCCAAGCTATTTAACCCGATTTATGGGATCAAGATGCTACCAATATTGGAGAATCAAGGGCGACAAATAATTTGGGTGTGTATTGCAATTGAAATGCAGCTAATGCATGCCAAGGGGAATCATAAACATTATAAACCCTTGGAAAAAATTAGCACAAACAAAGATAGAATACTTGTATTTGACAACTATTTAACTGATATCTAGAGTTATCTAGATTTAGCTGATAGGAGACCAGCAACAAGGAGAGAAGGAAGCTATCTACCCAATTCAATACATTTTTTCCAATTTCTGAGCTGTAAGCGTAATAACAAATTGACCCAAGGTTTTAAACGGCCAAAGGTACAGGTAGGTCTCCTGACGGATGTGTGTAGTTATTAAACAATTGTTCGAGTTGACCTTTCACAGTGATCGACTAATTTATGAGTTTCTTGTCCCATCTAGGGAGTCGAGGTCAACTTACCGATGACATATTTCAAATGGTTGCCGGGTAATTGATTGATCGCACTTCTTGTTACGGAATAAAACATGGTAATCAGCAAAACGCCATATAGAAGAACAGTTCCCGTTGAATGGTAAACGTCCGTGGGCACTTGCCAAAGGCTGTGATCTATCAACGAACAAATGTTAATACATCGCATGCTCATACTTTCTTCATTCAACAATATAAGGGCATTGATTTTCTGGAAATATTAAAATTTACAAACCAAACATTACCACTAGCCACGCAAGTAGTGCGTAGAGATTAGTGTCTATGTGTTGTGAAAATAAAGTTATTCGGAGTGCTTGATTTACCTTCAGACAATTATCCACTCAAAACGGCTATATTGGCGGATATTAACCATCCCCTTGGCGAAAAATCATCCTCAGAAGTAATCGTTAAATAAAAAATTGAGATAAAATTATGAAATTCGATGTTATTTTGTAAATTATTATATTTCCTCACTAAACTTTAAGCTCTTGAAATAATTACTCTTTATAAATTACTTCTAATTATTGTTTTAAGTGTGCATAATATTTGTCCAAAGGAAAGTGGAAAGTCTGATTTTTAGCCACAAAATAAAACATAGAGCTAATATAAATACTAGTGGTATGAAAGTAAATAGAATATGTATACTAACGGGGCATGGCGATGATTTTCTCCATCTTCGCTTGAAAATCATCCTTGTCTTCGTGATAGGAGTACCTCATGGGCTGGTCTGACTGCATCTCTCTCTCGTAGGCGCTCTCCCGCTCGTACTGCAGAAGGATAGCTTTCGGCACTTGCGGCAGGGCGCGCCCCGTGGTGTTGGGGGCGTGCGTGAACCCCAGCTTGGCCAGGACTTGTTCCCTGATGACGGCCAAGGACATCTGGCGCATCTCGCTGTAGAGGCTGCAGGCGTGGCAGCCTCCTGCCGGGGAGTCCATGAGCTGATTCTTCTCGGAGTGACAGCCCCCGGCGTTTTGACTGAATGCGCCACCCATCTTGTTTAAGCCTCCGAGTGCACCCAACTTATCCAATCCTCCGAAGTCGTCTGTTCCTTCTGTTTCTACCGTCTCATCCATCATGTCGTCAATTTCGTCTGAATCTTCTTCCTCAAATATTTCTCCTGATTCATCCAGTTCGTCAAATTCATCCACGTTTCCCATGTCCAGTAGGTCTCCCAGGTCTCCTAGGCCCCCGGGGTCACTCACAACACCCAAAACGCAAAGCCACAGCATGAGTACGATCAGAGCCCACCGCATCCTAGAGTCATGCGCTACTGCTGTGGTTGGTGCTCATTTCCAACCCTTTGTCTATTGGACTTGTTGTCAATGCTTAAATACATCAGTATTTCATATTAACATTTTGGTCCATTATGAACTGCGCATCGTACGTCCGTCGATATCAATGTTAGAGTAACAATCGGAGAGTCAACGGTACCGTAGAGGTAAGATGCACCTGCAAGGTGTACAGCAAATTTCAATCAGTGTGCAATCCGCGTTTTTATTAAGTTAAATATTATAATTCTCTGACACAAGTGTAGAGACATTTTTATAACTTTCCAGCAAAATTACTTTGTAAGAAAAACATTTAACAAAATAGCCAGATGTTTGAAAAAATAAGCGTTTCCAGTTTTTTTTTGCAAAAAGTAGGAGTTGACCGCAAAATAGTCTCCTGGAAAACCGTAAAAAGTAAAAACAATTATCAGTTCATGCCACCGTGTCCTACGTTAATAACATTTCAATATTTTTAATAGTGAGGTCAAATAAATACATAAGAAGTTTTTTGGAAAACTGATCGACGTAAAGTTAAATATGGTAGCTAAGTAAATACTGTGTTCTTACCTTGAATATTTTCGACTGGGATTTGTCACCACAGATTTTACAAAAAATATTTTTAGAAAACCAAAAATACAAAATTCGATAAAAAATTACAAATTTGAAGCTATATCTGACGGCCTCAGAAAATGTGAACACAATGGTAACATTCAGACGATTAGATTTAAATATAAATCACTTTGTAGTTCTCTTATGTATCTGTGTGGACAGTAGTGGTCGGTGAGTGTTAGCAGCTCAGGCCGTCAGATGGAAATGGTAAGGCTCAACGCTCGCCCAGTCTCCTGCTGCTGTGCCGAGTACCCAATCAGCTGACAAGTATAGCTCTTGCCCGCGTCTACGAACTGACGACTAAATATACCAAAACATTGCCAATGAACTCCAGAACTAAAGCACCAACCGTAATTCGATTACCAATCAGCTACCAATGCTGTATTTTTTTTGTGGGCAGACGCTCATGACAGTTTTGATTGGTGTTATTAAGAATACAATATTTGACCCCTGTTAGAGTCCGTAGGTGGGAACGAGAACATGACTTACGAAGTTCTTCTTCGAAGGAGCGATTGCCACACGCGTAGGATAAACTTGTTTCATAATTATATACAATTTTATTGACTTGATTTATTTGATCTAAGGGCCGGAGATTGTTTTTACAGGGGCGACTATATTTCATATACCTACACATCTTTGAAATATAAATAAATTTATTGTTATAATAAATTAACTGTTGAACATATAGTAGGACTACGGGTTTGTTGATCAGTGGCGTTCGGTCATTATAGACGTGTGTATGTTGAATTGAAATAAAATGCTTAAAATAATAGATAACTACGAAAGGATTTTAAAATTGAAATTGAAAATACTTTCAAGTATTCCGCGGGTGAATCAAGTACCTTGGGTGGTCGATATCCCAGTGAGTAGGACGATGGTTAGAAGTTGGCAGAATCATGATCAAAAGTCTTTTTTTTACTTAAATTAGAGAACAAATTTAAATAAATTAGTAATAAGGTAATTCCCACAAATAAAGCCTAAGCATTGACTCGCTTGTCGAAATTATCCATCAAACAGAGAGAAATATGATTTTAGTTTGTTTATTTATTGTACAATATTATTTTCATAGAATGGGAAATTGTACCCTCTAAGCTACTGCAAGTGGCTTGTCAGCAGATCAGTTAACCATCAGAATTACTCGATACTCGATGTTTGTATGCATTTCTATGCAGTTACAAATTGTTTACAGTGCTACCAAAATTAATATTAATTATCTTGTCAAAACGCAATTGAATGGTGGTTTGCTATAGGTAATTAAAATTAGATTAAATTTAATAAAACTGGAAGCAATAATAAAAACAGCACAATCAATAACTAATTATGTTAACATACAAATAGTTCCTTTATATGTTCCTGGAAAATTTTTCATTAATTACTGACATCCCTTCTCTTTGTGATATTTTAAACCGTGATGATTAATATTATGATTTTGGATATTACTAACTTTGATAAAAATATTAAATTAAATACAATAATTATGTAAATTGTTCGCAATTATTAGGTATTTAATTACTTATATTTGATCGGGATATATATTTTTACATTTCTTTTAAATAAATAAAACAGTGATTGATAAATAAAGAAAAACATTTGTTAAATTTAGTCTACATAAAAAACGTGAGAAAAACATTAAGAAAAAACTTTTATTTTATAAGGTGTTTCGAATCTAATAACTTGAAAAATAATGAATGTCAGCGAATGCCACTGAGACTCGAGGCGCAACACCTCATACTATATTTACAGTAGTTGGAAATTTGGGTATATTCTCATAAAGTATTTACAATTATTAAAAGATTTACCTGCTCGTGTCTGTGGTTCCGTGGAAGTCGACACGTTTATAGTACCAATAAATATATTTATAAAGGATGGTTTAATTCGTGTGAAATTCGTGACAGGAACATGGCAGGGGAGATGACGAAGGCTTACTAATTGCATAGCAAAAGCTAAGCTTAAGTGTTTTATAAAAGCTTATCTGAAAGAAAAAAAGCAATCAGTAATTAATTTCTCGGCCACCACTAATTATTTTACCACTATTCTTATTTTGTCATTCTAAGTAGATGCATTACATCTTTACACAGTTGCAGATAGTGAGATGTTGAAACGCATTTTGTAAAATATAATTGTTAAAGTTAAATCATTATTTACTATTTGTTGGTGTTACCTATTTGTGAAGGTCCCAACCATTAATTTCGCTGAACTGAAATACACTTTTTTAAAATATTGAGTCAAGGTTTTTGGTAACATACTTAATTATTCAAGCAAATACTGAAATAATTGTCTCTTGTTATTAATACCATAAAACTATTAAAAATATGTACATATTTCTATTATGTCTGTACCTCATTCCAATGTCTACTCTCAGTATCGTCCCCACTTATTTCAGCCTCACAACATTCCCAAATGGGGATTGCTATAGTTCCAGTGACTCTGGCAAGTTGTACGGAGTCACGTGAAAAATATGTAAAGTGTAAAGATGCTTTTATGTATTATATATACATATTTGTATTTTATATATAAATACATATTTATGATTTACCAGAGTGGCAAATGATCTAAGTATCGCCCTGGTGAAAGACCACCATTCAGAATCGAAACGTTTCTTGAAATGGCTTTGACCGTGTTTGTTGACCAGATTCAACTCTACAACATATCTCAATTGGGGATGTCATAGTCCCACTGGCTCCAGACGTTTGGGAGCAGTTGGGACTCTCGTGCTGTATTCACTATAAAAAAAATTAAGTCTCGTGAATGTAGCATTACATTTGCCGCGATATTAGTATGTAATTATTTAGTGGTCAAATTTAGTTGCGTGATAAGGTTGGTTGGCTGGTTGTATCGCTAGCGGGCCCCATTTGGCAGGAGAAAACTTCTCTCATAAATATGGCCGCCAAACATGCGTGGAAAACTTTGCTAATTATTTTCTATGCGTTGCCGCCATTAAAACTATATCCCCCGAGAATATATACATTTATTACTAGATAAAATATGTGTCCGCAGAATCCTCGCTTTTAGGTTTGCTAACGTAATGTTCTGTTGCTTTAAAATTCAAATAAAATGTTTTCATGTGCTTCTTCTTTTTATTTATTTGACTTATTATACTAGTGAAAAATTACGGGATGTAACTTGACTTTCCAATAAAACGTTTAATTTTTTTAATACACCCATTTCAAATATAGAATAATGTCTGACAAAATACATTAAAGGTAGGTTCTTTAGTAAATAGGTGGAGATTTGAAAAGATTATTTTTCAAATTTAATAAGTTCAATTAACATGATTTATAATTTTGAAAAGTTCACACTCGTACGTACTCACAAAGGACATTATTTGTAGTGATTTTGTACTAACGCCCCAGTAAAACACTATTATAAATATTACATTGAAGAAAAAAAGTAAGTGGAATGAATAAATAATAACTGAAATAAAGTCGTAAGAACCAAAACAGACAGAGATAACACAGAACGTGTTAATATCATCTGCCAAGCAAATTATTTAATTGAATAGTCTTTGCAATAAACTTCTATTAAAGCTGATTAAAACTTTCAATTCTGATTTTCCAACACAAAATGAAATGGTGATACTGTGCGGCACTGGACTACCATATAACCGAATCAAACAAAAAGTAAAGCAAAAGCCGAGTAGCAAAAGACCTACAAAAATTTTTTTGAAATTTAATAAACCTTTAAAAAAAAATCACAATGTGTTTCGTGTGCGCATAAAAGTCAAGTATTCAATAGTTCAGCTCATCATCATTTTTAGTACGTGTAGAACTTCAATGATTTGGATACTGTGTAATTTTATAATATTTTTACGCAAAGAATACAAACCATTGTCTCCGATGAATAATTAATTTGTTTATTATTTCAATACTGATAAAAAGAAAGGTAGAAAATCAGTGGGAAGATAATTAAAAAAAACGAATACGAGAAGGAATAAAAGCTTCCACGACAATAAACAATTTTCTCTACTAATCTCTAATTTCTTCTGTCTGTATTATGAAGCGTCTAATGTTGAAAGGAAGATCTGATTTAATTTTGAAGTAAATTAATTTTAAGTTATTAACTACTTATCCGAAACTCCTAAAAATTACACCACGTTCCAAAATTAAAAACACCCAAACTTTTGTGGCAGTAAAAAACTTTTGCGAGGAGCAAATACTGTTGTTTATCATAAACACGATTTCTGCGTTAGGCATTAATTCCTTATGACAGATTGTACCCTGCAATCACCCTCTCGAGTCGGGCCACCCGCGCTATCGGCGTATATAATCAAATAAAGGCACACTTCGCCGTAGTTCATGTTATTATTTTTATTCACGAATTAGAATTGTTAATATCCGCTTTCGCGGGCACCCTCTTATTAGCGGCGGCCGATTTACATTTTTCGCTGTTCCCAAAATCGAATAATTGCCCGATAGCGTAATTCCATCGCGAAGATGGCGGCTTTTTTTCTTCTTGCCAATATGTGTACACGAACCGAGATTGTTTATCAAATGTATTTTAATAAATTATAAATGTGATTGGCTAAAGCTTTTTATCCACGTCTTACTTCACGCGGTCCGTGGGTTCGAAATTGGATGGTTCACATATACTGAATAGATAATTCCTAGAAGTGTAATCTATACGGATTTAAAAAAAAAACTGATCTCTCCAATTTACAAAAAACTTTTCGATTCCTAGACTCGTAGGCCACAGACAGGTCAATGAATTTATTTAATGAATTTCAGCAAAAGTAAGGAAATCTTTACCTAAGTTTGAGCGCACGGAAACGCCCACATTACACTTCTATCGGATTATCTCTTTAGCGGATACATAAATATAGGTACCTACATAAACAACTTCCACTAAAAGATTATTAGTAAATTATAAAAAGGTATTTTAATATGATACCCGGCGACATTGTGTACAAAGTCACTTTATCCTAATTATCCTTCTGGCTCATCTCCCGCCAGAAAATAATTAGCAATGTAGTAATTAGAGTAAAAAACCGGCGTCAATTCTTCATTTGGATTAAGTGAAATTATAAAACAAACAAAGCGGTGAGAATTGCCATCCGTAGAAGCTAAACTGAGACCCAGCAGGAGAGGATCTTTTGGAGGCCAAAAAACAAGCCGAAGGAAAAAAAAAACATTTTGTATGGTATATTCATGCAAAACCATAATCCTATACGCAGATGACCAAAATTTCGGCTGCATTTGATATAACACCAGCTGCTAGATTATTGTGCATCAGATGGCAATTTTTTTTTGTATCACGAATCACGCAATAACTTGATTGTTAGAGTGTTCAATCGATCAGTAATATTGTTTGCATTTTAAGTATTGAACGAAAGACATATTTCGACTAGTGCCCTTGTGCCCTTGCTAAATAAATACGTCGGATGACAAGGTTATATTGTATTACACCTAAATCGTAATCGATTTAACTTTTAAAATTGTTATTAAAGCGCGTTTTTCTCTCACAAACCACGTGTGAGGACACAACAATCGAATAGAAATAAAACGTTTTGATGATAATACAAAGTATTGATGAAACTATTTGTTTTGCGGAAAGCTGAAGATCCGCATGCTTCCTCCATAGCACGAAGCCGGTAAAATAATAATTTCATTTATAGGCGTTTCGTATAAAATCCCAATATGATCCAATAAAGTCTAATGGAAAAGCAGGTGCGATTAGAGGAGCTGTTCTATAAAGGTATAATAATGTGGGGAGAAAGAAATAAAAGAGTAAACACGGTTCTCTACAGCGGCTATAGAAGCTCACCTTTGGCAAAGATAGCCATAAAATTCTATCACCACATTAGGGCTAGTTCCACTAAAACCACAGTCATTGTATAAGTCCCCGGGGGTCGGTTTATTACTTCCTGGGAAGGAAGGGGACACAACATCTTAATAAAACACAGAACGGCTCAGTGCAATGTTATGTTCAATTAATAATAGTAATTGGAAAATATGTTTATGTTCGGGGGTGTATTATCACTATATATTTTAAGGGCAAAGGAAAAACGTTTTCAATTATTTTAGATTGCTTTACGGCAGTGATTGGGAAACCAGGGTAATATACCCAAAATGGGGTTAAAACACAATGTTAGGGTAAAGGCGTAAATAAGGACGTTGATAAAATTGGGTGTGTTTTTTCTAATTATTATAAGTGAGGCTGATTTTTATCTAAAATCCATATTTTTAAATATTAATAAAATTAGTAAAGCTTTACGCATCAATGCAATATTACAATCTTTGTAAAAAGGCGTAAGTAAAATAAAAATGACTAATTTTATCAATGACGCCATCTACTCGTATATTCCAAAGTGTTTTCTGATAGGACTTTGCTAACGATATGAAGATGAATGCTAAATATTGAAAAATATTGTATTACGTATATTAATTGTATTAAAAAAGTATGAGATTGTTAGGGATGACGGTAAATGAATCGGTTGGGATGTCAGAGTTGGTTAATGAAATTTTCCCGGGTAGAGTAGAGGTCCCGTGTTCGAGTCTCGGTCAAATATGACCAATTCAATAGAAGATTGTTAATTTTCTTTCAAAATCAATATATTTTTTTACTAAAATATTCCTTCGTTTATTAAGTGTTTTAATTGTAGACACACGCAATATTTTTTGCCTCCATGCAAATGAATTCCTTACAGGTATTATTGGAATATGAAATTTCTTTGTATCTTCCGGGTAGATAGGTACTATTGAATTGAAAAAGGTTTGAATTGCATATTTCAATGCTAAAGTTTTAAAATAAATTAGGTAGAATTTCCTCATTTCCAAATAAGGAGAAATATCTTCATACACATATTTAATTTGGGATTGTGCCAAAAAAGTTCCCAACCCCTGCTTTATGACGTAATATATTTTTTTACGTTGTGTTTGTTTTATTACATTTAGTTCTTTAACTTAATATCCAAGAATCTTCGACAGCTGCTTCTCAGGCACTTTAGTTCAATTGATGTACCGAGACTTAAAAAATATGTTAAGGTTTCACTTTCACTCGAAGATGAAGCATAAAAGTTAGTGGAATGAACCATGGCATAAGGGGAAAGCACAGAAACGTATAACAGCGCTGAACTACTGCCGTAAATCACATCTGAGTGGAAAGTTTGTCACTTGAATCCTGAACCAACGTATAAAACTTAGCCTAGTTTCGGAGACAAGAAGAAAGATGAACTAAGATTTTGAAATTTTTGCGCAATGACAAACTTACCATTTCAAATGTGCTTTGTGCACTTTGTATAGTATAATAATATAGGTAGTACATAAATCCTAAAACGTGCCACTGGCCTGAATTTACATTTCCATCGCTGAACAGTAGGTACAATGTGTTGCATAATCAGTGAAGATGGGTATACAGCATTTCACTTTTTGAGATATATCATGTTTTTTTGTCAAATTCGTTACCTCAAACCTTTATTTGAAATGAGTGCACTATTTGTCCCCACTGGAAATTATTTGTTTATGAAGAGTGTTGTCATTCGTGGATGCTAGTGTTTCAAACACTGACAAGTTTGTATGGCATTCTTTAGAGATTCGAAGACAGACAACAGTATTGTAGTTTGGTACTATATTGATAGTTACTTTGGTGTATTGATAGTTAATTTATTCACTTGATTATGCAATGTCTTCCTGAATTAAACATTCCTCGTTCTTACACTTCTTTCTCTTTGCATCCGATTCCCATGCCCAAACCATCTAAAAAATATCGATATTAATAATATTAATAATAAAAAATATGATAGAAAATATTATTACAAGTTGTTAAAATAATACATCTTACGCTAACTTTGAGTTTGTGAACCCGTTACAAGGTGTGAAGAATCCCTTAGAACGCCGCAGATTGTTTGGTACAACATGTTTGAACACGAAGTTAATCCACCCACACCTGCACTTGTCTTATATAGGAATGTACATTAATAGGGTGGCGGCATTAAGTTCCACCGCAAATACGTAATCTACCGAATGAAAGCTCGCAAAACAAGTCGAATGAGCGGAATGGCGGACTGGGCCACGTGTGGGGCGGTTCCCGCGATACTTAATTAAATCCCCCCCCCCCACCCTGCACGGCCAAAAGCTGTTTTGTCTAATGAGCGGTTAAGTATTAGTACAAAGCGACAAAAGAGAGTGACCAGATGTCAAGAGGTTAATAAACACGACATTATTTTAACATAATGAGCTTACGGTCACCCTATTTCCTCATGTAGATTACTTAGAACGTATGCAAATCTAGAAAAAAACTGTTCTTATAAAATTACAATTGACATGTTCATTGGAAGGTATGAGCCCATTATACAATTGTAAAGTCAATAAATAAATATATGATTTATAGTAATATGTTTTATATGTAATATATTTTATAGTAAGGGATTCGATTCCTGTGCAGAAAAAAACAATATGGCGCTTGCTTCATTTTTTATCCCAAAAGGAATATTTGAAAGCTCATTGCTCATGATGAAAATCATGTGGCGACCTGAAAATATTCACTTTGACCTAGAAAATTCAGGCGGAACCGCTCTTCAAATTTCATGAACCAGGCCATTCGAGTTTTATTATGGCTTGGCGCGATGATTTTTTTACTTAACATTAGGTATAGATGAAATCCGTTGGGACTCCCGTGTATTTATCAATTTAAGAGGTTCATTTTTAATTATTTATAATGATAATATTTTATTTTTTATTAACGATTACCAACCGTCCTGAGCCAGTGGGACTATGGTATCCCCAATTAGGGTATGCTGTGAGTTTGAAGGTACTGGGGAGGGAAAGAATATGGGGAAGATAAAAGTGGGAAAGTACCTGACTATTCAGATCTGGCCACCGAATACGGCTAAAGCCATGTCAAGCAATGTTTCAATTCTGAGTAGTGGTCTTTCGCCGGGGCGATACAGAGAGTATCTACCACTTTGGAGATGGCCGCAAATATACTATATTTTATTTTAAATTAATTGATTGTGAAATAGTACAAAATAAAAATAGTTTTCGCATGCCAGGATTTGAACCCGCGACCTCTGGATTCGTAGTCAAGGATCTTAACCACTCGACCACGAAGGCTATCGATATTATATTTACGTATATGGCCTTATTTACCTGCCTTCCTACACGATCATTTTTATTTCTTTGTTAAGAAAAAATAATTAAATACACCAAAAAAAAAAATCTAAACTTAAAACAAAATTCTCAAAACTGACCAGCGCCCGCCCATCGGCGGAACGCACGTACCACCTGACCCATATGCCTGTCATTATTCCACACAATTTTGAGAACTGATTCGTTGAATAGTTTCGGCTTTCATTAATACCTTTGGGAGGTGAATGATACTGTTGCCCATGACCGGGACGAGCATCCTCGTCTATTCTACGCCATAAATCTCTAATTACGGAAACATCGAAAACTATTCTGTATCGGGTTTTTCACCCACTGCAATATGAATATTATGAGCTTGAAGAGGCATGTATTACCGAAATGAAAAAAATAGTTTTATTTTGTTGATGTTTTTAATGAAAATCTGAAAAACATTCATAAAAAATGGTCACTAATCAGTTTCCAAATTTTTGTACGTGCATTATAATCCAAACTAAAAAATATGAATTTTTTAAAAAATACATACTGAGTTACAAATATGAAACAATTAAATAATTATTACATGTATGATAACCATCAAGACCGATTAATTTATATCCACTTCTAATAAACATTTTTAATTATTAAAACAATCCTTTTATATTCCTCCAAGAAAAAATGGCTTAAGTGATACTGAGGTCGAAAATGAGTGAAATATGCAGTGTTGATTAGTTCTTTTTTTGCATCGAATCCTCTAACTCTGGTTTGACTCTGAAGACTTTTGTAGCCTTCAGCCGTCTAAAATTTATTTACCATTTGGGAAAAGGCTCAAGCGACACTAGTTTGAGATTTTTCAAAGGTTTTTGTCGCTTCAGGTAACTCAGTAAAAGCATTGAGTTACCTGAATTAACTTTTTTTCAAAAATCAAACCGGGTACTTGAAGGCTTATTAATTTTATTGTAAAACAAAAAAATAAAGTGCTCTGGTGATAACTTCCCAAAATGGCGCTTCAGCCTTTTTGCCTATCCGGTGACGATACGATAATCGTTATATTTTTAAACGACAATACGGTTAGAACTCTTACATTATCAGTTTTTATATTATCGAACCTAAAGATCTCAATATGATGACGACAGTACGCTTAAAGTATGTTAGAAACTTAACCGAATTTAAAATCACATATTTGTGAATAATATTTTTGAACAACGATATCTTCCGGAAACCGGAAATATATACAGAAAAGCGGCTAAAGTCTTCTCGTTCTGCAGTTTAAAGCATTCTTATTTAAAGTTTCGAAACAAAACAACGAAAAACTTAACTGGGTGGAAAATGTTGACTCTTGAAACTGTATTTCGAAGGAGAGACAAAGAAAAACGGAATTCATGAAATCCTGTATTTCACAGTTCAAAGGCAACAGCAGCGTGGCACCAGTGGAGTTCCACTACTATTCCACACACTTAAAAAGATCTAAATATCATCGCTGGAAAGGCAAAAGGACTTAAGGGACACTTTGGTCAAAAATGAGTTAAATATGCAGTTTTGATATTTTTTTCTCTGCATCGAATGCTCTGACTCTCGTTAGATTCTTTTGGCCCTTCAGCCATCTAAAATATATCTATCATTAAGGAGAACGCTTGACACAATGTTGTGACTTTTTTTAGCTTTGTGTCGCTTCAGGTAACACAGTGAGAGCAATGAGTTAACTTTTTTTTTCAAAATCCAACCAGATACTGAAGACTTATTAATTTTATTGTAAAATAAAAATAAAAACTTTTGAAAAACAAGTGCTTTGATATAAATTTTCAGAAATATCGTTTCAGCCCTTTTGCCTTTCCGGCGACCATATGTGTTTTATTGTAAACAACAGGCTATTCGGAGATTGCCATTTCAAGAAAGAAATAAATTATTTTCAACCTTTTCCATACAAAACATAAAAAAAAACATTTCGGCTCTTAAATATCTTGCAAAAAATATTTTTTACTGTCTTAAAATAAACTAGTGAAAAAATACAAAATGTTCTTAAATAATAGTTTTATATTATTTGTTTATATTAAAATAAATACAAATGTTAAATATACATTAAAAAACATCTAATAATATTATTAAAGACAACAGGCTATTATCTGAGATTAAAAAGTGGAAGTATAAAATTAAAAAAAAAACTTATCGGTTGCAAAATATTTACCAAACAGTGTTTTAAAATTTTAAGCCGACAAAGTTGTATAAGCGCCTTCTTGGTTTTGGGGCTACATCATAGATTTTACTCAACGAGCAATAAATATAATGATTTACTTTATAGGAAAAGCGTCTAAAGTTCAAACCGCACTAGGGCGTCGTTGCGCGTCAGCGGCGCTGCGCTTCACTTCTCTTACTAACCGCACTACAACTGCAGTAGCGCGACACTGCGCATCATTATATCGATCATTTGCATTCTTAGTGTTGAACAATATGGACGACTCTCACTCTCAGAAGATATTATTAAAGTGTCTTTGCTATGTTAGGAAGCAGAAAGAAAATACAAGAAAACTCTGGTGCGGTTTGACCTTAAAACCTTTGCGGCAGTCGATAGCCTAGTGAGTAGGACGTTCGACTAGTATTTGGACGGATCGACTTAAAAACTCACTATGGTAATCGTCTTACTGCCCTTTATATCTATGTAAATCTATAGGCTCAGAGCTTTTTTAAACAAATAAAAAGTTGTAAAGTTGTAGATCCATTTCACGAAATATAGTAATGAGTTGTGTTCCGAATAGTTTATTGTGTGTATAAAATATGCTGCAACGTGGATGAAAATTGATTTGTACACTGAAGCTACCCGTAATTGGCAAGACGTTTCCGTTTGACAATCGCGATCATTCCAGGCTGCCAATAAACATTGAGATCTGTCGCCAGGACGCCAATCAGGCACCGCGACGCTTTTCTGAATATAAATGAGCGAAGTGCGGGAAGGTGGCGCCATTAAGCAAGCGCTTTTGTGCCTGTCATCTTCAGGTGACAGTTATCGAGTCGTTACATTTCACATTCTTTCTAAAGTTTCCGCTCGTTATTTTCTACGTTCACGTCGTCCGCCCAGTGCCTGGCTTGGCGGGAGGAATACTCCTAGTGTTATTTAATACCTGACTCTTCCGATATTTGTACAGGCGGTTTTAGCAAGGCTTTGACGGCTCTTTATTTACATCAATATTGACAATACTTCCACAGTATAAAACATATGTTTATCTGATTTTCAGTCAAATACTTGCTTGCGGGTGTAACCATAGCATCCATAGTTATACGTGGAATACAAAAAAACTTATCGGTTTGACTTTATTTACGAAATTGAACAGGTAAACAAAGGCAACAAATATTTCAGTAAGGTCGTTGTATTATGCAAGGGTTGTTAAATTTCATACTCAAAAATTACCTGCACATCTGAAATGTGAGAATTTTTTAGGCATTTGCATTATGATGTGCAAACTAGTTTTACTACTCGGCTTTGCCCGAGTTTATCCTATTTTGATTAATTTAATGGATATTTCATAACTCGCAACGGTAATTACATCATCATTCATGAGCACTTTACTCAAAATGTATCTCACATTTAAAAAATTGCCTCTCTGACTGCACAATCATTGTTAAACAGTTTTTTTTTAGATTGCAGACAGACAACAGATATCAACTTTATATTTAATATGTATTTATTCCAAATACTTGTTGAAAAATCCATTACAATATTTTTAGCATATATTACTTTTAAAGTTTCACCTGCCATCCACGTTCATAAATCTTCTCGCATATGCTCATTTATTATTCCGTTCTTTGACATAACGACCCGCCTCAAATATAGAATCCCTTGATAGTGCCATGTCGTCCCGGGAAACCTATAGACGTACAAACCATCACACCGTTCAGTTAGCCCAGAGCTCAAGATTGCCCGCATTATATTCCCTAAGAAGTTTTTAGTTCCGTCTTGGGTTTATAACGTGTCTCGATGCACTTGGGTTTCGGTTAAAAATTCACAAATCGTCCCTTGTGAAATGGTCCCTGGGATATTAAACTGACGGTTGTTCATTCGGCTAAAAGCCAAACACCTCGTAAAAATAGATTTACTTCTGTGAGGTTTAAATTAATTCTCGAAAGTTCTTAATCAATGTAAGTAATCCACGTGTGAATGAGCATTATAATTATTAGAAACATATTATTGTTTAAGTGTTTTTACATACACATTTACTTTGAGTATGAAGTTTATAATCTCAGTTTGAAGTTGACATTATTAAGATATGTACCTACCTAAGAGATAGCCCAATGCTCTGCGGGGAACTCGCTTGCACAGCGCGGTTGTAAACTGTGCGCCTAAAGTTTAAGGTTAAACTCACGGAATTCAATTGCATCGTTAGTGTGAAAGTACTCGTACTATGAAACAATACTCGAATTTAAAAATAGTACCATAATTAGTTTTATGCGCCTTTGTAAGATCATCCTTAAACTTTTAACATAAATAACCCCTTCATCGTTAAAGTTCTGTATCATAGAGTTATGAAAAAATGTTGCAAACAATTAAACTTGATATAATAGTTTTTGACTAACCAAAATTTAGGTACTTGAATTTACATGTTACCCATTTAGATTTTCTTCTTCATAATTAAGTTTGTTACTTTTCCCCGGAAATTGTCTTAAATATGCCAAGAACTGATAAGTTATAAAATGAAGTCTAAAACAAATATAATGCTTAAAGTCTCAGTTTCAAATTTAAATATGAGTGCCGTAACTGCTTACTTTTTCAGACATGCTCATGAAGTTTCAATAAATAAACCGAGTAAAACAATTGCGTCATATCATAAAAGCGTGGATATACAAGTATTATTATTATTATGCTCAAAGTTTTGACAAGGTTACATAAATACGATTACTCAAAATACGATGTGAAGGTTTTGTATTGTAAAATGCCTACTTTAAATAAAATACAGCGGGTATCGTTTGTAGCGTTATGGTTGTGAGTTACGAGTATTAACAGGTAATGAATATTGTCTTTGTTATAATAAAATACAAATAAACTTTCGCAACGTTCCACTTCTAAATGGTGTTCCTTCCCTAGGCCGATATTGAGAGAATTTACAACTCTTTTGGTATTTTCATTCAACCCGCGACTCCCGAATTCGTAGCCAATGACCTTAACTACTCGGCTATGGAGGTCTTCAAAAGTTGGAGTTTGAATTAAATAAATGTTTATTATGCAATATGTATTTTTACAGAATAAAATGTGTGCTTGCTCGCTACTACAGCTTGAGTTTAATGAAATAATTGTTTATAGGTATCAACAGTGTCTTAAAAATAATATTAGTAATAATAGTATCCTTTCGCATTTTGCAAACCAGAACTCTCCGGGCTCATAAAAGTGTTCACAATGAGAGACATGCCTCGACCAGCGGCCCTTTGAGTTCGTCCAAAATACTTAAAGTGCGAATCTTGGCATGTCTCCGCGCACCTAGACACGTCCACACGCCACGGGGCTTGCGTTGTGCCCTGTGCGATCCACGGGGTCTGGACGAAGCTACAGATGAATGCTTTGAACCCACACGCTCTAGTAAAGGTATCTGGAACACAAAGGGATTTTACGTTTTTTTTTAAATCTAGATAACCATAGTGAACGTTCAACAGGTCGAAGGCCATTTTTACTGAGGCAATTTTGAATCTGTTGGATATTTTTAATACGTAGTCATCCAGAAATGAAGCCCACCAAATAAAATGTATTGCTAGAGGAAATACGCATTCTTTAAAATGTACGTATCTATCTGAATCATACTCTGAAGAGCATTTGCAATCTCCTGGACCCATATTTTAGAGCCACTTCCCAAAATTGGTACCCTACAGTATACATAAGAACAATGGTAAAACTGAAGAACTATTAGTAAAAATACTTTAAAAGTCTTACTGCAAACTATGTTGCATTGACTATTATGATAATATTGCATTGAAATTGTATGGAAAAAAATATTATTGATCATTGTTATCGAGGGCTTAACGGTACACATTGGATTCAATGGCACCACTGTCATAATTCTCGTCAGCAGCTTCTACGAATGGATATGGGCCTGCCATTGAGTTCACCATAGCTATTTAATTCGCGTTCATAGCTATTTTGATAGGAGTGCATCACAACAGCTGGCCTTTGATCTTCCTGGATGTATGGCTTTCGCGGTAGGTCTTTACCCGAGCACCCTTCTCGTTCACCCGTAATCCCAGAGTTCAACAGTAAGCAGCAGACCACTTGCATTTCTCCATATTTTATGCAGCATTTGTTGTTTTTTATGACTTTATTTTACTCAACATTTAGCATCACATAACAACACCATCTGGAGAATAGTAGACTGATAAATAAAACAAATGCCCTTATAATGTTCGTGGACGATTTTGAAAATTGACAGCATTCTGCAGCGCGCAGATAAGAGCATAACTCATTTTTATTAGATCTCCAGTCAGGGTTTGAATTATTTGTTTGTGGTCACATGCAAATTTTATCAATTCATTTTTTATTGTGGGAATATTCCCTACGCCATCTTTTTCCCGCGGAGCCCTACCCCCAGAATTTGAACATGTTGTGGGCCAAGAAGAAAGATAACTGACGGGAAGAAGCAGGTTCTGCCTATTCAGATTTTAATATGATAAAGCAACAACCCTTTCATTCAAAGGAAAGTTTAATGTAAATATATTCCATTGATTAATCTCAATTAAGTTCATTGGTTTTGTTTAAATATTTTATACGAAAGTCTTAACAAGGAATACATTTTATAATATCACTATGGTGGTATATTATCTTACTAAAATAATTTTTTAAAAAAAACAACGGTAATAGGATCAAATATTCTGAGGTCATAAATAAATTCTCTTCTCGGCAAAAGTTTTCTTAAATTAATAACAAAATATTTTGGAGTGCTCATTTTTCACTTCATTTAAACTTAACGTGGACAGACGGAATTATCCTCCCCTTGACGTAGGATGAGCACACACGTATACATAATAATATATTCTATTTGTGGGTGGATAAAATGTTGAATGCACTCAACGAAAATTTAAATCTCGTATTAACCGCAGTGACGATTCAGTTTGTCGGGTCGTAGAGACGGTTTTCATCTTGCGCGCTACTAAGCATTAATATTGTTATTTGTGATACATGGCTTGCTATGTTGTAGAAATTCACATCGATTCAACAACTGGGTCTATGTCTTGAAATATGACTTTTTCTATTGCTTAATATAACAATTAAGCCGGGACAACATCTTCCATACCCTTCCGCGAACCACCCCTCAGTTTACTGAGTTTATGAGTTTACTCAATCATAATTGTTGAAGTTGTATTAGGATTGTGGCTCACGCGAGTATATCAAAGCCCCCGAAGAAATTATACAAGATAATATTGATGTTAGCTGGGGATAAAAATATACGTATTATAAAGAGGGCTCGTAGGGTAAAAAATCGGTATATTTATTTCATAATAACAATCAGTTCCCTTTAAACACTAGCTAATATAATATTGTAAATTTAAGGTAGGCATTTACTCTGCCCCGATCTGTTCTACACTGCGCTACAACTAGATATCTTGCCGGTACAAGGTGAGCCTTTTCTCGCGTTCACAACTACTCTCCGTACTCGCAGAGATCGAATGGTTCTATTTCACTAGAGCGGTATCTAATATCGAAATAATTAATAGCAGTAAATTTATACTATCTAAAAGGGAGTAGTCAAATATACCAATATGATTATTTTTTACAAAATATTTCATAACATAGTGCTTTTAATGGAAACTATGTAAAGAACACCAAATGGATTATTCCGAACGGATGATTTTTTTTCAGCACGCCCTGTACGTACACACAAGTAGGTATACTCTTGTAATACTTGTATAATTACAAGTATATATGTGAATCATTTTCAAAGGTAAATTTTAATAAAATGCTCCGTTACTTGTAAAACACTGAGAAAGTATTTTCAATACCTATCTAGGCAATAATATTCCCCATCATGCTTATCTGATTAAATCAAAGAGAATACGTAATTTAGTAACTGGCTAAGTGTTGGTATCTGTGTAAGCTATACAAGTCGCTAACCGCTAACCGCTAACCGCTAACAGCTAACAGCCCATACATAGTCCAAATGAGTCCGAAGTGGGTGCACTTTATTTAGATACACTTCTATCGCAGTGAGCACAGACCGTGGTGGTACAAAGCGCCAGCAAGATAGGGCGGGTCGGAAGGGTTGGCACTGCTGGCAGGTACGGCTCAGCGTGTGGCTACAACGTTAGCAAGCGAATAAAATATAATTCCACGTCCTCACAAGGCTTTGGGTTCGCAGGTAATGTCCTGTGGGTAATGAAATTATAATCCTTCAACCTCGCGAGCCCCGAGGTGAGGCGAGCGGCGAGTATAGAGCCAGAGAGGTAAAGAAGTACGGAGCTACAAGGGTACAGAGGCGCAGAGGAACATACATCCTAATTAAAGCCCCGACATGAAATATAAAATTAGCCAGCAATGTGTTGGCCCGTTCATAAGCAGCGATACAGTCAGGGGGAAATAATTTTTCAAGAAGTGAACGGGGGCACTTCGCGGACAGTCGCGTTCTAACTGCTAGTGACGCGGAGCTTTGTGTTCGCTGTTCGCCATTCGCCTTTGTGCTATTTACAGCCTTTTTGTGTCGCAATATTTCAAGCGAATGGTGTTTTAAATTGAAAAAAAAAAAAAAATTTCTAATTATATTATTTTTATTGCATCACACTGTGAAATATTTACCTGAACATGAATTCGCAAAGACAGTTTTTTTTTTTTAATATCAACTCCAATACGATATTCATATTAATAGGAAATACTGTTAGAAACAATGAGTCATTGAATTATGAATAGCATATGAAAAAAAAACTCTAGTTTGTCAACAGTCATTTCTGTTCTCTCAACGAAGGGAATCAAGATTTTAAATACAGGTTTTTAGCCTTAAACGGATATTTACGTGATGAACTACCAGATCTGTCATAAATCAAAAAAAAAAAAAAGCCACAAATTATCACGATCAATGAGTGCCGCGGACTAAATATTGTAATAATGCTGATAAAATTTGATGTAATAATAGAAAAGACAAAAAAAAAACATCGGATGGTTTAATATTTTCAGAGTTCCTTTCCATCGATTTTTTACAAGAAAAATAGACAAATTTCTATTGCAAGGCTTTTGTAGTAGATGGCATCGTAAAGAAAGGTTGACGAAGAACTGTAGGGCACGGTGACCAAAGTACGAAGAGATAGCACCAGGCGATGGTCCTACATCCTACAATATCCAACCCGTAAACTAGAATGCCTGCCAATGAAACTGTACGAACAGTAACAAAATGATCAGGTTGATTACACAAAGTGGCTGATAGGGAAACAGTTCGAGGGGGGGGGGGAGAATAGATGTAATTGAAGAGAAACCCCTTTTGGGAAGAAAGCCCGCTTGAGATACGAATTTTCGGCGAACGCTTTTCAGTGCGATAGTTTCACGGGGTCGATAGAAGGGTCGACGCTTAGAGCCCGGTTTTCCGCTGTACGAGGGAGCCGTGGAGCAAATAATTTGTTTTATTTTATACAAGGAAACTGTAGTGCTGTAGTAACCTTGGTCAAGGAAGCGATGGAACACCTGCGTAACTAAGGCTGTTTTATATTTACTGACTCACTAAGGATCATTCGCACCTCGCTTTTATTCAGCTGTTTTAAAAACTTCTTTCGATATGAGGTTTCGAATCTCTCGCATTTAAACCCGACGGTTCGGCAACGTTTACCGATAATAAAAAACATGTTTTTCTTTATCAAACGGTAGATTTCAACACCCCTGATAAACTTTTTAAAAACATGCAACAAGCAATTTACCCCTTACCTAATTATTTAACGTTCAAATAGATAGAACAGTCTTTGGCTCGTCGTGAAAATACTCTTAACTGAGAAATTCCAGTTGTATTATTGCTGTGCAAAATGTATGATGCCAAAACGTGACGTCCGAGAGTATTTTCTGCTTCATACAAACAAACAGATTCCTATCTGAATTCTTATTTATTTATAAATTAAAGTCCAATTGTAAAAAAGAGCAACAGAGAAAGAACAGCACATATATAATATTAAATGAAAATAAGAAAGAACATTCAATCCAAGGTCTAGTCAAAGTTATTGGTAGAGTCGTAAAGAATGACAAAAATCATTAAGACTGCTACCAAAAATTTCAAGACCACGGCTTGAGTTAACAAGTCTCGACATTTTGGATATTGGAATGGAATGATATCCATAATTAGTATAGTGATGATTGAGGAACAAAGGTTGAGGATTAAAGATCGTCTCATGTTTTTAGTCTAATATTTCCACAAAGCGACGCGACACGACTACGCCGTAAAGAGCTACTCCTTGAGACAAAGGATAAAGCTTACCTAGATACGCCATTACGTAAAATTATTAATTATCATAACCTCTTTCCAGTGAATGAAATGATTCCCTTTTACGTGAATGTACCTCGTTCAACAGTATGACAGTAAGGCATTTAGGTCTCGCTTGGGATGGAAAGCCTACGGCTGTTTACTTAGCAACCCCGAGAACTAACTTCGCCTTTGACAGTTCGTACGTTCTCAGCCAATGTTTGGCCAACACTAAGAACAAAGGTGTTTCATCAAAAGGGATTAAGCACGTGCTTTAGGGAATATGCTGACATATTGTTGACAAAGAAGTATGATATGTACAAACTGTATTAAGTTCAAGACGAAGCTTAACTGTTTGATAAGTTTTATGTTTTTTTCTATATTCATAAATACCCTATTTGAAAACTAGCTGTCAATCGTGGAATGTTACTAGACTTGCCACCTATTTCAAATCGGAATTAAATTATAGGTAGGAACTTTATCGCTTGTCTACATTTGAAAATAATAATTTGATAACACATCCATCAGTTCCAACTTTGAAGAGTACAGACTTATACGTGCTTATGTACTTACATAGGAAATAATTTATGGTAAACTAGTTATTAGCTGTAAAAAAAAACAGGATGTAACTTGACTTGCTAAGAAAAAATATTGACCACTTTAATCCACCCATATCAAAAACAGTATAATCTCTGCTAAATAAGCTAGTAATTTCAATAAATAAAAAAAGGTAGGTAGTGATTCCAAAAGATTATTTTTTAAACTTCATAATTTCAAATAACATCAGTTCCAAATTTGAAAAGTTTACACTCGTACATGGACACGCAAATGACATTATTAATATGGTTTCCAAAAATTAAATTAAACGTATAGTGTTAACTGTGGAAACTGGGTTCCTACTTTTATGAATTATATTTCACTGACTGAATTGACAATACCGAACCCAACTTTTTAATTTAAATAAAACAAGTTTTTGGTACTTAGATTAGTGGAAATATGTTTATGAACATTTGTATTTTAGAACCAAACAATTTAAAAAATATATTTAATTTCTTTAGCATGGGTCACCCCGCGTCGCGCGATGCTTCAGAATGATTTTACCCAAAATGTATAAATGAAAAATGAGTAATTACATGATTTTATTACACCTTTTTATGGAAAATATTATGTTAACCAAAAATAAAATTATTATTTCCTTTTTCACAATGATTTAAAAACACAAGGCAAAAAACCATAGAATGTTGACTGTACCTAAACTATACTAAACCACATCGATTGTTGCTTTTAGTGAGATTAGATAAAATCTTTTTTTTTTAAATTGATGTTTTGTTTTGTATTCATTACCTACAAAATAATTCAGTTTTTTAATTTCATCTGGAGAGAAACTTAGAAAATAAAAATATATATATAATTGAAACAATACCTTTGCTGAAAATATCTTATCAGAGATTTTTTAACAAAATAAAGTATTTGTTACAAAACCCGTTTAATTAGACACACGTGGTCATTTATAGGGAACAAACTTAGAATCCAAATGATGAGCAAAAATAGGATAAAAGATGTGATTTTTTTTTAAACGGTGATAGGTACAATGCAATTACGTTTGATACACTTTTTCTTATTTTATTAATGATAACATTTACATCTGACTGTTGTTATTTGAAAATTAAATTTGAAAAGAGCAATTAACACTGGTTATTGAACAGTATTGGTATTTTTAAAAATTCAAACAAGTAAACAAAGAATTCATTTCAAATTGGAAGCAGCCGTATTTTTGTTTTGTAATTCCATTACAAGCTAGGCCCCAGCTGCCAGAACCACAAGATGCATCTCAATTAAACGCCATTAACCAACGTTACAAAACAAATCATTCAAGAGAGAACGTCTAAACTGGCAATACTACTTACAAAAATAGGGTGATGCGTATAAAAGAAAATTAATATTTCTGGTTGGGTGGGAAATTTCGGAATTTATTATTTACAATACTAAGACCTACATGCATCATGAACCATGAAACATGATAAGTTATGATTTTTACAGTTAACAGCGAGATATAAAATAAAAAAAATAAAAACTAATGACTTAGACATACCTTTTTATAATTGTATTCTCGTCCAACGATTGCTCTGACTATAATGATTATTTTTTTTGTACAACTCTTTTTTTCTCAAACAAAATTAAAGTAAAATAATGCGTTCTACGTGTTCGTTTATACTAAATATATAAGTAATTTCTGGACTTTCTTCTTCCAATGTTCTTCGGTCTAAAAGTGTTTTTAAAGTGACATGCTTTTTCTCCATAGGTAATAATTATAAAACCAGACAAGTTGTTATCTTGTACTCAGGAGACTAAAAAAACCGATGGACAACTCTACGGGGTTGACTGTCACTAAATACCTAGCCCGATCAACTGTGGCTACGAAGGTATTCTTTATTCACATGATGAAATCCACTACCTACAAGTCACCCTATCATTCTACGGTTCGGTGTTTGCCTACAACATTTGAGCAAACATTCAGATCACTTGTTTCGTCTCAGAGGTCCCCCGATTCCTACCCTCTCCCCCCCCCCCTCCCCAAAGCCTTGTGTAATCACATTGATGTAAAGCACACAAGCTGTAGTTCACGCTCTGGCTCCTGAAATTGTTTTCTTTTAAAACACATCCCACTAATTCAGAAATGACTGTTAGCTTGGCTGTGTTCCACTTGGTACTGATACAGAGTGATTGGTTCGAGCGTTTTACATGATTTTACTGTGTTTGTTGTTGCGTCGCTACTCTTACTTAAGGTATTTATATTTTTAATCCACTTACCAACATATTAAACAATTATAATTGGTACAAATCTTAAAAGCTTTTCACTGAAAAAGACTGAAGAAAATCTGCGAAAAACCAAAAAGTTCTTAACTAATGGACTGTGATCGGTAGAGAACGTATGCTTAAAAGAAATACTATGCCTATTTTATTGGTATTTCGGTGGAATATACTCTGAGGAAATTACTTCATCGCTCCTTTTGAAAGTCGTAAAACATAGCAACCAGCGAAGAATTGGGGGACATGAGCGGATTAATCTTTAACGGTTGATGTTAATAGCATAAGATCTAGTCGGAGAAACGACTTGTTATTTGGGTGAACGGCGCGCATCATCTAACGGAATTCGACTTTCCACCGACATTTATTTTGAATCTCTTCAAGAACCGCATTAACAAACCTTTTCTCATTGCTCATTTTCTTTACACTCTTCACAACATCACCCAACTGATGGTGATACTGTTCCCCCTGTTTTTTATCTCATAACTCCTGTGTAGTTTTATTACGAGTATCACACAATATACGGAATTAAATAATATTTTTAACATGGAAACCATGTCCCTGCACGGTCGAAATTTGCTGCATTCTTCCGCGCAAAGGCTTGGCCTCAACTTTTAATGTATTCTCTCCTACAATATCCAAGCCCCGGTTCACATCTTCCTCTCCATAAAATACCCTCCACCCCGAATCATCAGAGGTGACACAAACCTTGGTGGAAATCTCAGGGCGTACTATGTAAAGAAAACTAATCGAATTAAGATATATTAATTGAATAAAGTCGCAAGCCTAAACCACTTTTCCCACAGCCACGCGTAGCATGAAGATAAGAAATGCCGCGTGGAAAATTGTACAACTCTTAAAATACACGTGTTATATCCATTGCCGCAGTTAATTACACCATTATCTGCCGTCATTAAGCATCATAATGGGTACAATTATTCTCTTCATTCGGGGATGAAATGCGTAACATGGACATAATACCACTCGGTGGTACACTTCACCCCGCGTGCTCCATTTGTTTCATTCGCCTACGACAGCTGTTGAGCCATTTTGCAAAATAGGCTTAATTGAACCCGCTACTTCCTTAATTCGCATACCGCTCACACGCACACAATTAACTTTGTGTCGATCTGTAGATGCGTGAAGGTATCTACTTCTTTTCAGTTGTTCATATAGAAATAAGTTTTCGATTTAAGATTTTTGAAACTCGAACGAAGTAACTGATCGAGAGTTATAAATAAAATTTAAACAAAAGAAGTAACTTAATAGATACAAGTTTTTGGTATATGTTTCGTTTAAACAATAGCATAATATTTTT
Organism: Drusus annulatus; assembly: GCA_022651775.1. Taxonomy (NCBI): domain Eukaryota; kingdom Metazoa; phylum Arthropoda; class Insecta; order Trichoptera; family Limnephilidae; genus Drusus; species Drusus annulatus. The sequence goes on along the minus strand of JAGWCC010000247.1, from coordinate 57,666 downwards.
ATAAAATATTTAACTATTTATTCTAACCTTTTCCCTATAGCATCAAACTTTTATCAAGGGTCTTAATATCTATTATATCAAGGGTCCCTTTATTAAGTACCTTTTTATGGTTTTTGGTGGGAACTCTTATCATTATAATTCTGATTCCTGCTGAAGCCTGTTCAGATCTAAAAATGCAACAATAAATTAGTCAATACACCATAATCTGCCGTAGGAAGTAGGAATGCGCTATACGAGTATGCATTAAAAAATAATAAACATTTGAAATAATAATTAATTTTATTTCATTTTCTTTGACGGCATCCGTAGCTGAGCGGTTAAGATCCTCGGATACGAATCTAGAGGTCGCAGGTTCGGATTTCGGCATGCGCAAGTAAATTTTATTTTATAAATATGTTTTATTGTACATTTAATTAACTTAAAATAAAATGGTTTTGCGGCACTAAATACTATCAGCTGCGCCCTGCTAAAAGCCCGCTTTGAGAATCTAAGCGTTGCTTGAAATGGCTTTAATCGTGATTGGTGATCAGATCTGAATAGTCAGGTCCTTCACCATCTTCTTTTTTTCCATTAAAAAAAACCGAAAAAAACGATTATACAAAGAGGTAGGTAGTTTTTCAGACACCATCATCATGTTGAGGAATATGTGTTTGATAAAAAGCACGCTCTTGAAAGGAGGTTCGATAGTGGAAACGGTTTACGTCCTGCCTTGGCCAGCAAGAGATTCCGAGTTCGATCCCTGATCGAAACCAAACCCGGTTTGAAGGTTATTTGATTGGGTTACAAACCTTTCTATTTGAGTTATCTCTTCAGTACCGATATCAAGCTGATCGCACGAGTCTTTACACGGACAGGGCAAGTCTTCTGTGTAAAAGTACAAATTGGCGAATATTAAATATAAATGTTGGCGTAGTGAGAAACTATGCACCGCAAGCCAGTTCTGTTGCCTAATACTGGAACATTAAAAAGAGTATAAGCAAACAAAAAGAAAATTAACATGTCGACTGCAAACTTTAACTTTGGAGATTGAAAAAGTTACCGAGAAGGCTTAACATAAAATTTCCATGCGTACATGAAGACTGATTAAGTAGGGAAAGATACACAACTGTTCTCATTATGCTCCAAGAGATTTCAAGTTATCAAATCAGTATGAAGATAATCTCTCGGAATATAAGTTCCACAGGCACTCATCCCCAGAATGTATATAAACTCGGAGATATGAGTACAGTAATATGTTATGACATTAGATTATATGGATGCGGGTAGCGATATAAATTACAGGATTATAATAATCATCAATGCTAATCAAATAAAAATATTATACTTTAATACGTTAACTGTTGGTGAAAATACACATTTAAAGGTGTCACATAAGTACACCTGCAACAACCTCTCGGTTATAACATGTACCTACACGCTTAAGCATAGATCCCTAGCTCCGCGCATTTTGCGTATGTCTTATTTGAAGACATGCGTCAAATAATAATGCGAGAAAAGTACAAAGTAGAAAGTACCTACATAGATAACTACAGACTTGAGATATTATAACTAAGCGCTAAATAAGACAAACGCGGCATTAAAGTACAATCTTTGGTAAAAGTCCAAGTTTGAGTTGCCCCAGCTTAACTCTAAATTAGAGAAGCAATAAAACAAATAATACATCTGTGATAAACAGTTCGGTACCGGTGTCGGTGAAAATACATTGAGATACCCAAACCTAGCGCTAAATAAGAGGCACGAAACATGATAAGACATGTGCCACATTAAAAAAAAATATATGTATACTTTCTGCTGATGGTCGAAGTATGTTATATACCCAGGGCCGGTCCTAGGCAGGCGCAATTGGAGCAGCCCGGCGGCGAAGTGGTAAGGCGTTGATAGTACCTAATCACAGTCCTTTAATACGCGCCCAACGCCTATAAATATAAAATGAAAAAATACTATTCATAAACAATCCGGAAGAAAGATGTAGCTATTTGCAATCATTTGTGACGCAGGTCAACGTTTTATTTTGTTTTGTAATTTTTTTTTAACAAAAACATGTATATTTGTAAGCTCATCTCATGTTTCAAATGCAATTATTATAATGTGAAAGTTTGAATGGAAAAGACGTTCGGAAAACGCGAATTTTTCTTACTTCAGAAAGCGTTAGCACGAGCCAGAGAAAACGGCATCTAATTTCCGACCCTAAGGCTAGAGAAATTGCCCGTAAAGTGGTATTTTTTAACAGCTGATGTTAAAAAAATATTGGAGTTATATTGGAGTATATATTGGAATATATATTGGAGTTTTATTAATTTAATCGTCTTAAGTTCATCATTCTTAATAGAATTTAAAAAAGTCCAAGGTCGCATAGAGCATAAAAATACGATATCTAATTTCCGACCCCAAGTCTGGCATTTAGCCCGCAAAGTGGTATTTTTTTAACATGGGTTATTGCTTGAGAATTTTCTCATTTAATCGTTTTTTTTTCAAATTTTCTTTATGGTAGATTTTTTTAATTAATCGTCTTTATTTCATAATTCTAAACAGATTTCAAAAAGTTCAGTTCATTCGGTTTCATAGACCCTGAGAAAATGACTTCTGATTTCCTACCCTCGCATTTTACCCATAAAATTGATTTTTTTTTTCATATTTTTCTTATGGCAGTTTTTTCCATTGAATTGCCTTTAGTTCATCATTCTTAACCGAAGTTAAAAAGTTTAGTTCATTCGGTTCCATAGAGCCTAAACCTACGAAATCTAATTTCCGATTCCAAGTCTCGCATTTTGCCCGCAAAGTGGTATCTTTTTAACAAATTTTACTATTGGAAGATTTTTTAATTTAATTGACTTTAGTTCATCATTCTTAACAGATTTCAAAAAGTTTAGTTTAGTAAAGTAGTATTTTTTTTAACAAATGTTACTATTGGAAGATTTTTCCATTTATTTGTCTTAAGTTCATCATTCTAACCAGATAAAAAAAAAATACAGTCCCATAGAGTCTGAGAAAACGGCATCTAATTTTTAACCGCAAGGGTCGCTTTTTGCCTATAAAATTGATGATTTACTCTCAATTTTTTCTAACGGTAGATTCTTTCATTTAATCGTCTTTGAGTCTTTATTCTCAACAGAATCCCAAAGATTCAGCTCTTTCGGTCCCATAGAAACAGGGAAAAAAGTATCTAATTTCTGACCCCAAGGGTCGCGTTTTGCCTGTAAAGTAGTATTTTATTAACAAATGTTACATTTGGAGAAATTTTTCATTTCATCGTCTTTAGTCCATCATCTTGAAGCGAATTCCAAAGCTTCAGTTCATTCGGTCCCATAAAGCCTGAGAAAACGGCATATTATTTCCAACCCCAAGGCTCGCGTTTTGCCCGCAAACTGGATTTTTTTAACAAATGTTATTGTTGGACGATTTTTTCATGTATTCGTCTTAAGCTCATCGTTGCTAACAGAATCTCAAATATTCAGCTCATTCGGTCCGATAGAGATAGAGAAAACGGTCACTAATTTCCGACCCCAAGGCTCGCGTTTTGCCGTAAAGTAGTATTTTTTTAACAAATGTTACCTTTGGAAAAAAAAAACATTTTATCGTCTTTAGTCCATCACCTTCAACAGAATTATAAAGGTTTGGTCGCATAGAGTCTGATAAAACGGCATCTAATTTCCGACCCCGAGGCTCGCGTTTTACCCGTAAAGTAGTATTTTTTAAACAAATGTTACTTTTGAAGGATTTTTTTTCATTTTATCGTCTTTAGTCTATCATTCTTAACAGAATTCTAATGGTTCTTTTCATTTGGTCCCATGGTTATATGGAGCCAGAGACAACGGCATTTAATTTTCGATTCTAAGGCTCGTATTTATGGTGGATTTCACTGAATCTGAATTAACTTTCATGTTTTAATTCTGAGTGAATATCTCAAAAAATTGTTTTCGGCATACTTTATAATGAATTTGAAGACGCGCTGCAGTTCTAAAATGCAGCTGCAGCTCTAATAACGCAAGCGTTTATTTACTTTACTACAATAATGTACGCATCAAGATAATAAAATAAAACATGATGACCAAGCAAAAAAATAATATAGTGATAGAGTCAAATATTCCATTGAAAGAATTTAAAAAAAATCCATATAATACAGGCATATGTAACTCGCGTATATATATATTATAAACATAAATAAATATATACACCAAAACTTTATGTTTAAATATTTTTAGAAGGGAAACTTCCCAAAAAAAAAGTTGTTAACAGTGATGACATTTCTATAAAAGTGATACTTTTTGTGCATAATACTTACGGGTCCAGGTAGAAAGAAAATAGCGAAGATACGTACTATAATTACACAACACGTTATTTTATTAGACTTCAAAAAAAGATTTCAGAAAATTTAGCTGTTTGAATTTAGGTTTTAACAAGGGGTGCCAAAAATTTTACTTTCGCCAGGCGCCGTTTAGCTCGGGGCCGGGCTTGAATATACTCAGAGTTATAAGATATCTCGGCATAGCACTACGTAAGACAAGCGTGACATAATAATAATACACTTGCGAAAACTGTCTGTACAAGAACATTCTAAGTATGAAACACCTCAGCTAAAAAAGCACGACAAAATAACATGATGCCTACCTGTCATTCGAAGTATACAGACCTTTACCTACAGTTATGAGATACGCCAGCTTAGCTCTTAAAAAGCCAAACACGACATAACAATATAATGGCACTGTCGAGCGGAAGGCACACAATCTGTAGATTATAAGATTCGACAGGCGTCTTGGATGATAAAATTATATTTTCATGAAACACTTTATTTTATATCTTCACAATTATGACGCACACTTCACGCGTCAGATGTTTTATGGTCTCTTTAAATACCACAAGCGCTTGCGGAGGCGGTGCTTGTGCGGCGAGTTTTTGAAAGTCAAAATAATATTTTAAGGTTTATTTAAGTGACTTAAATAAATTATGTGGGTAACACTAAATAACGGGTATAAAATTGACTGAAATAAAACAAAACATTGTCTCAAACTAATTATTATGTACTTATATGAATTGTAGATATTGGATATGAAAATTTCCTTGTATTAAAATATTAAGACAATTATTTTCGTGTTTTTTGTGTTCATTTTTTGGACATCCATTTTTAAATGTTTTGATTGTTAAATATTATATAAGTTCTTCTTGGTTTATTATATTTTTTACATGTAGCAGCTCTTTCAAAAAATATGAAATACCTATTATATTATGATTTAATAATTCACGCCCCGTGTACTTTGGAAAACGGGCATATTTTAAAGTGTAGATTTTATTTCCATGACCTCAAAAACGATAACCTTGTTGGGGTTACATTAACACAGCAATATATTCTAAATACTGCAAAATTATGACAGTGTTTCCTCGAATAAATCCTGAAATAACAGTTTTCCTATTAAATCTACATGCTCTTTACAATTATCTTACTACTTTAATGCTTGTTTAATTTTTAAAAGAGATAATTCACCATTATTTGGATTGTATTTTAAAAGTACTTACGTGGTTAGGTGCGTACTTTCCGCTGAGGAGAAATACCTACCGAAAAATCGTCCTTCAAGTATTAAAGCAAGCGTAATTTTTCTCGTTATTCCATTAATTGAAGCGATAAATGCTATAATTATTACGGGGAAAATATACTCACCAGAGATGGAAACCGTATTAAGGTTGAAAATAAAGCACTCCTCTCGCGCATGTCTTAGAAAACATTTATACAAAGTCCATCAAAGCTGAAAATTAATATGCTGTAATAATATTTTACCTCCTTCCAATGAAAATCTACCAAAACAACCAAAAAAACTTATTCATGAATTTATTTTACTGGTTATTATCAAAGTTTATTAAAAAACTACTGTTGAAGCCAAAAAGTTTTCAACTGAAAAAAATACGTTTAAGATTTATTTTTACATTTCGAACGGTTTCTACGAAAATAAACTGAAAACAACATTTAACTTAGAAAAGTGTTATGACGAAGTAATTGCAAGAAATTAATTAATTTTAGTGATTGAAATTAAGGAGGCATACAAAATTATAATCTAACTAATTTATGTTTTGATTTGTAAAACTCCTTTTAGTCGATATTTATAATGTCTTCCCGTGATTAATAAGTTTGTGGTATTTTTAATTGACGGCCTTATAATTCTTCTCAATAACGAAAAAGTTCGAAAATAATGTCTTCGAGGCGCTAAACGAACGGCAAGCTTACATTGAATATAAATAAAACCGAACTAAATACCTCCACAAATTTTTTTTCGAAACAAACCGGGATTTCAGATTGTTTTTGAAGTCTGTTTTTAAGTAAGATTTACATAGTAAACATCAATACCTTTATACTTAAATTACTAACACGTATTAGATAACCTTGAATTGGACTGAAGACTGTTGGCGGAGTAACAAACCCCAAATTCAGTTATCAAAAGTGCAATCATTCCACTTGCAGTTTCGTAGAAGATTTTCACACGGACTAATTATCTAAAGTAATAATCAATACAATCAGAAACAAAGATAATTACAAGTTGAAAAACGCACGACTGATAACAACAACAATAAGCTCTTGATATCATTAGTTTAATCTTAAAACCAGGTAGCTCCACGTTTACAATTACGATAATTGAGTTTCCTACGTTTGATTGTTTTAATCCCGCCGCAAACTTTTTTATTGTGGAGTACAAGTTTGTACTTTTTTGAAAACAAGCAAACACGTTTGTTTTATGATTTGACTATCCTTCTAGTGTTCTATCAATACAATATAATGAGATTTGACTACTAACTGTCGAAATATTAGGCACCTGTTGGCCAGCTGATGCTGCGATTCGGACGTTTATGCAATAGCACGAAAATAACAAAAACATTTCCGGCAATTTGAATTCCTCACCACCGAATCCCTAAAAAGTGAAACGTTTCAATTACTGTACAGTTAAAGTTTTGAAAAGTTCCACGTTATTTATCTTGTGGCGTCAATAAAGTTAATAGTATGATGCTTTATTAATACATTCTCCTTATTAAGGAAAATAAAGGAAACTTAATACCAAGCACGCGTGTTATAAAAAAAACAAGCGTGTATTTGTAGTAAACTATGCTATGTACGAAGTATTATTAATTTGTAAAATTTATACCCTAAACTTATAATAAGATATAAAAAAACATTCGTATACATATAAATACTACACATACCACAAAATAAAATAATGCCAGTAATATTAAAGCAAACTCAGATATCAAGAGATCTAAATATGAACATTATAATATGTTTGCATTAAATAACCAAAGGCATGTTGTAAAAGAAATTTACAAGGAAAACAATCCAATAAATTGATCTTTACGGAGTCAGAGAGGAGAAAAGTACTCTGTTGATAATCATCTACAATTGAGTTTTATGATATTATTTCTTTGAATTTTATTTTTCTAATTTTTATTTTGTAAAGCCAACAAATTAAAATTAACCAAAAAGAAATCTATCTAACGAGCCGGGCCATGTGAGATGTATATTATGTAATGTATGTTATAGTGTACTGGAAATTAGTCAATTAAGAAATGTTATTAGACTTTTAAAAATATATATTTAAAAGTTTGTAAGAAAATAACAATAATTTATGTGCTTCTTAAGCTGTATATTACAGGACAAACAATTGTGTGATCTATATAAGGATTTTATAAACAAACATAGCTTTTAACGGTTTATAACGCTGGGATTCAATTAAGAAATGATTGTTGAAGAGGTTTCGTTGCTCTTTGTCCTGTATGGAAGCAGAACAAGAGTTCACCTGGCTCGATAGCTGCAGGTAGCCCGACCGGGGCAGTTCGCGATGAGTCCCCGGGAATTGCGATTCTCCATTTCATTATTTTGTCTTCCGCCGGCTCCACGACAATGAGCTTTCATAAAAGGCACTTGGCCTGTAAAAAACGCAATCTCCTGCACCGCGGCGCGGCGGCGTGATTGAGGCTTGAGCAATATTATAAAAATAAGTACGGTTCTGTCCAAACGAAAATTTTATAAATAATTTTCATATTTTTATATCGTTTGTTATTTTACAAATTTAACTAAAAACGATATTGTAGTTTTAGTGAATACTAAAATAATAAAACCATAACATAATTTAACAACAGCGTATGAATTATTAAATACCACCGAAAAATTGCATCTAACTAATCAATCAACGTGAATATTTATATTATGCAATTCGTATAATTCTGTGTGCGCAAGGAAGAACGGAATGAGTAAAAAAAACAAGTTTTGAGTTAAGTATGCAGAATTGTTCCTTAGATGCATATCTAGCAAGATGTGTAAAATGAGATGTGTCAGAAAATAAAATAATGTGCTATCATTTTTTGAAAAAGAACGTGCGACATATGATATGATTACATACAAAAAACGAAATTCCTACATTTTGTTTTGGCTCTCCTTAACATCCGCGTTTATTGACTCATTCCGTTCTTCCTTGCACACACAGAATTATTAATATTTAACAAAAAACGGAAAACCTGTTCGTTTACAGAATTATTAATTAATTTATACGAATTAAAACAAGTTGGATTCCCAATATAGTGATCCATTACATCACGATGCCTACGTTTAATTTATTTTGGACAACCCTAGGTTCCTGTGAGACTTTTATCTTTTGTGCACTAAAAATGATTGCATTTATTGATGTTTTTTATATCTCGTTTGCAAATTGTACTCATATAATATTTTTTACCCATAGCTCATTTTTTCCAAGGCGTTTTAATTTATCAACATAATTTCCATGTATTATATTAAAATTTTAGCTAAATAGATATGAATGAGTCCTGGATAACTTATAAAAGCGATTCGGCTACTGACAAAGAGAGGTAGCATACAAGCACAGAGAGCTTTCGGCCTGACTTCTAACAGTAGCTATGCATACCGTCTTGGCATCAACAAAAATATAGATTCCTACCAAGGTCATCGTATGATCAATTACCTCTACAACACATGGAATATTTAAAAGCGAAATAGCTAATTACGGTAGTCAACGAAACAAAAATAGAGTGACGACTAGGTTAGAGGTTGATCATGCTGGGTAAGATATTCCTTTGAGTTGTTATTCAGCGCCACCGGGCACTCGCTCTGTGAGTTTCCTGTTCGGATTGACTGACGCGGCCCTTCTGTACGTTACTGCTACATAACCCGACAATATTCCTGTAAATAAGTCAATAAATGTGAAGAATTTGGTAAAATAAATCTCTTAAATTTTATGACCCCTAAATGTGTTTGTATTTAAAAAAATTGGATATTTTACAAAAAAAAAACCCATTGATCGTCAATTATACTATTTAATGGTTTTTCATATAATTTAAATGGACGGAATATACGTTGCAGTAGGCCTGTCTCCGTCAAATTTGATGTTCTGTATCTGTCTACCTAATTATAACAAGGATGGGGAACCAATCAACTGATAAGGGCCATTGGATAATAGTAATATTAATTGGACGTAGTTATGCGAAAAACATCCAACCACAAAAAGATGAAACCGAGAAATAGGTGTTTGAAAATATGACGATACAGAAGCATGAATACATGCGTAATCAACAGTTGTGAAGTGAATATCAGTGTTCTTTTCTCAATGAGAATTAATATAAATATGTAATTTATAACCTATCAATGTATTTATAAAAAAATGTATTTCCTAAGTTACTCTACATTTTAATATTTTAAAACTTCAATTTAAGTCAGATATCTACAATGTGCGTTAGTGAAAAATTGAATTACCAAAGATCAATTGCATTTGGAGCTTGGATGTTTTCAGCAGATAGAAATCTCGTATTTATTTACAGGAAAACATGTATAACTCGATTTTGATAAATTGTGAGTTGGACGCTTTCTGCATAACTACGTCCAATTGATGACATACGTGTCCAAATGAATAAGCTTAAAGTACCTAAATAGTTAAATATAATAAAAAAATCATTACACCCGCACCGCACGCACTCATTTTGATACGAAGAAAGGCAAAAAGCTTCTGGATTCATTGGATCTCGGATCCTTTGCGTTGGCGGAGCGTTTGTCTATATATTTTTCTCAGTTGGCGAGTTTTATAGCAATTATTTATTTAGGTATATAAAAACTGTCATGTTAAAACAGGGTTCGTTTTTTTTAATACTGAAATATAAACAAGAAGGTGAATGTAGTGGAACTACAAAACTCTTTGTAAAATACATCTATACTAACGACTAAATTACGAGGTACAAGAAAAAATGAAGCGAAAGTTTGTCAAAGGATTTACATTGTTAGAACGAAGGAGTTGTGAAAAGGAAATTAACTGTTCAAACAATTGCCTTAATCCGTCTGTTTTCAATAAAGCATTAAGTTTCCGTGGGGTTGGCAGTATAACAGTATTATCTTTCTTTCTTATAAGATTAAAAAAAAAGCTAAACAATGTTCTAGGTACCTGAATGATACATTATTTCATTACGACACAAAAACATCTCTTCTGAAGTGGGGTTGATGTAAAAAAAATAAAAAATAAACGGTTCTTTAAAAATTTAAGAAAAACTAACATGTTCTACTTAAACACTTTGGAAAATTAAGATTCAGAAATTAATTTGATGCGTACGATGCTTAACACCCTCCGCCAATAGCCGTTTCAATTTAGGTCGTATTTGAGAATTAGAAAAACTAAAATTAAAAAAAATTAGTCGACCATTAAAACATCCCATTAAATAAATAACCAATTCTGATATTAAAGTGAGACATTGTTGGAAATAGATTGGGGTATTTTAACAGGTGAAAACGTTTTACTTTTAAAAACGTGTGGAATATTTAAAGATTATATTTCTGATATTGATCGTCTAACTAAAAATGAAAGATTTTAATAAACTTATTTTTGATTTTAAAAACTTTTCAAAATCACTAATTGAAAAATGGTTCCAGTTTGACTATAACGTAGATACCGCTACTGGTTGCAAACACAATTATCATCGGTACCCGGAACTGCCTACAAACCTTGGTCGGTGTGACGTCACAAACGCCTTTTGTACGAACATAAACGAGCATATCATTTTGGCGACAAAACAAAATACGCATTAATGAATTATTTTATAATTCTTTGATGTAAATATAAAATATAATTACAACATTGTCTCTTTAAATACCACGAATTTTGTAATTACCCTTTAGGAACACGGTTTAGCAACATCTGAAAAGATTTTTTTAAATTTCTTCTTACAAAACGTATACTCATATAATATTCTAGTAAAAAACACACCTTTCAGACCAATGTATTACTGAATCCACAGTATATTTGAAGCCATGAATGCTGTAATTTCACAAATATTCCTGGAAAACACCCATAATGACTCTTAATAATGTTGTCATTTGAAAAAAAAAACTAAATTCTTTCCCTTATTACATAGAGTTTGGTGAGTTCAGAGGTTGCAATTTTAATGGATGTCTGAATAAAGAATTCGCTTGACAACTGCATATTGTGAAAAGCTGAATGTGAACTAAAACAGATGTGACGGTTGTTTCAATTTTGATTTCCGAAGCGTTGTGTTATTTAGTTCGATGTTATATATTATATATATATATATATATATATATATATATATATATATATATATATATATATATATATATATATATATATATATATATATATATATATACATATATTATTATACTATTATATCTCGTATATATGGAATTGTCCGCAACATAGTCGTGTTTATTGGCGGGACATTTGTATTTTTGCGATAATTTAGCAGTGAATTTGAAAGCCTCACTCTTTAAAAACATATTTGTCCCCATATCTGTCATTTAAAATTAATATTAATATCTAACTAACCATCACGCCGTGTCGCCGCAGGGGTAGGCAGAAAGAACGGACTGCCATACAACTCTATCTTGGCACACATTCCTTGCTTCATTCACATTCATACATCGTCTCATACATACCCTTCTGTTATTTTGTTTCTTCACATGGCCCGATTTAAATATTTGATTTAATTGATCGTTCCATGTCTTCTTCGGGCGTCTTTGAATTCTTCTTCCATTCACTTTCGCATCATATATTCTTTTCATACTCTTTTCTTCGTTCGTTTTCTCTACATGCCTAAAACATTTAAGCGTACCTTTCTTGATCATCTTCTATACGAAGATTACAACTGACACAATTATTTTGATCATTTTATTTAATGATATACAAAAAATCATTATCTTGACAAACTACGTTGCAAAATGATTTGAATAAAAGAAAAAAGGATTTATGTCTCGTTTAGTCCTCCAAAAAGTCTGGTAAAAAATCTCCATTCAATCAGAATTAATACGCTCCTTTAAATGGCTTAAGCTGTGTTAAGTGACTAGTAGGTGCTTCCAAACCTTCCTCTTCCTAGTCTCGTCCCTTGTTCTTCCCCTCCCTCACCTCTTTCAGCTCCACAACTTTCTTCAAATTGGTGATACCATAGTGCCAATTGCTCTGGCCAGCTGAGACTCTGGCGATAGATACTATAACAAAAATAATTTAAAAATGTAACAAGCTTCCAAATATTGTTTGTTTTTGTGCTAGATTTATAAACCCAACGATTCAATATCTTTGCCTTTATTTTTCAAATGTCTGCGTTAAAGGTTGAAATAATTGGTTTCATCGCTGTTAGTTCCTGAACATTAGTGGCTACCTCACAGAAGACAATGCAGACGTGTGGTTGTATCTAGGGGCGAAGGCGTTCCACTTCCGATTGAAGAATCACTAAGCTTCGGACTTTATTAACTTTTTTTAACACCTGGTGGGTGTAATATTTCCACTGCGGGGACAATCGATGCCTCGCCGTGGGTCTCGGGGGGCATTAAAGCCCAACTCACGATTTGTCGGAATTTTCGCATTATAAAATAGGGAATTGAGTCACGTAGAATATAAATACTGGACATTCGTAAAGAATTGGATATAGAAAATAAGCTTTTATCGGCTGGACGAGGATAAAAATAGGCAGAAAATAAAACCACGGAAAAGAAATCACTTTTAAAAAAATTTTTTGAGTGGGGGATGATTTTTTGTATCAAATTGACAAACTAAAACCGCAATTGGTATCAAATAACAAATACAAATTAAATTTCTTGAAAATAACATTTAATGACAGATATTTTTTTTCAATGATTTAAATCCGCAAAAAGAAATCGAATAATATTGGACTAAGTGTTATTATGTAAGCAAACTAACTAATAATCTTTTGTGAATAACGGGATCAGATTATTTGTATACCTTAAGATAAAACTTTGGAATAAGAAACCGAATGTTAAAAGGTATCTCATTATATTTTTATTGAATAAAGTATTATATTATGCATGAGATTTTTTGTTGTTAAAAAACTATAATAGTTAACCGGTGAAAAATCACGGGATGTACCCTTAGATGAATTAAATAATGCAACTTGATTTGCAATTTTATCTAACACAGCGACTAAAAACTAAGGATCTGACAGATTACTAGAATAGAAAATTAAAATAAAACCACCTAAATAAACTGAATAATATTGAACGAGCAAAACCAAATGATATTTGATTATAACTTAAATGAAGATCAAGTCTAAAAAAATATTTTTACAATAATTTATTCATATATACATATTATAAATAGCCGCCGGTCGTCAAGTACCTAACTCAACTATCATAACAACTTTCTAGGGTGTTTTTTCTGGTGCCTCTAATTTAAAAATATATTAATATTTTATTATCATCAAGATGTATTATAAAAATTGTTCACATACTCAACGAAAAACATATTATCTAATAAACGGCAAGTGTACAAAAATGATGAAAATAAAAGATAAATAATTTCTTCGTGACAAAGCGGTAAGCTTGTTGGAACTGAGACCAGTGTTGTATTTATAACCCGGTGAGGGCAAATACAATTTTCAATTTAGTTAGAGTTTTTTTCGCAAAAGAAATGTATGATTTTTTACCGATTTGGACATCAACCTTGAGAAGAAGATAATCTCAGCGTTGTCCGAGTGAGAGATTATCATTTCAAATCGATACGAATCTTGAATTAGCTTTAGACACGTTAAGTGACTTGATCTGACTAGCCGCGTAATTCGAAACAACCCTTCTGTTTTTTCATCTCTTCCTTCACTTCCTTAAGCATCTCAACATTTGTCAAATTGGGATCAGTACCATTGTTTCCCAGACACCGAGAGCTGGTCCTTGTATGCGATAAACATATGGTATGATACAGTTAAAAACACGTTTTATTTGCGACAAAATGTACCCTCTGAATATTTTGTTTGTTTTTCAATAAATTTGTGAACAAAGCATCCATCCAGGGGGAATTTCAACATGACGTAGCGGGAGCGTGCGGTAATTAGCATCACGAACATGCCGTCCGCACGGCGGCCGCGCGGTCCGACTAAATAATATTTCTCGTACAAAACTTGTCTTGAGAAAATTTTCATGTACATGACCAAATCGATTTAGTTTGGGCCAGGGCGACTGTCAGGTTGCTCCGGAAACCAGGGCGGGCGGGGAGAGACAAGGAAGGAGGGGTGGAAAAATCTAGGCAGGGATTCTTTACTTTTTCGTTGTATGGGCCCCTATACCACTCAGATATAAGCCACGGACACCATTTTATTTTTTATGTCAACTTCACCCAGCAAGCCCCAAGGTTTCCCTGTGAGCCTTTGTCATCTTTGGGGACGCCGTGCGGATGGTCTTTTGTGATATAAGTTGCGATAAATAAGACGAAATCAATTAATTCTCAACTGTGAACAAATATTGGACAGGCGTTTGGCGTATTCCACGTCTATGCACTGTTGCCGAAGGGATTGGTAGCGCTAGTTGTTCAAAGCACCTCCCATTAAGCTACCGGTATAACAATGTAGAAATAATGTTACTTAAATAAAATATCTCTAGTAGTATTTAATTATTTAAAGACGGTGTGAAGAGGAGTTCTAGTTGGACACTCAATGACAACAATAAAGCGTGGCCTATTATGTTGGGCATAATAATCTAATCTATTTCGTGTTTTTGTTTTTTTTTTCGAGTCACCGATCACAGACCCCTCTAAATTGTTTGACTGGTTCAGGACGCCTGGTTTAGGGGAATAAAAAACTACGAAGCGGCTTATTTCTGTAAAGTGCCGTTCCTTGTAGCGCCGGACACGATACAACCCAATCGAGCTGAATTTTTCATGTTAAAATGCCTTAAGTCTAATTCTATTTGAATTTATTTGACAGCCCAGTGCGTGCGGCGGGCACTATTCGTTAGTCGCCACTGCGTTTTAATTCCCCTCTCTCCTGAAGGAAAATATGAAGCTTCCGGTTTTATTTTCAAATCACTTCGTGTGGAATAACATTTCAGCCGTCTTTGTGTACCTTGATTCTCAGATTGAAAACGGAAACAACTCTCAAACGAAATACTAATTATTTATGACTTCATGAATTTTAACCAGTAAATCTAATACGTCCAATTGGATAGGTATTTCAAATATCGTATTATGATACTTATGAGGTTTTGTTGTTATTTGAAATACTTTCACTATGCCTGTTAATTCAACCTTCTAGAAAGAGAAGGACCCGAAATAAAGTAAATAATAAAACTCTGCTATAGCTCGTTATATAGATATATAGAGAAACGTGTAACTTAACGCAATCGATATTAGGTCAGGTTCGTTTAAACTTTACTGTAATGATTCCTTTCTACCCAGCTGATGCAAATCAAATGTGCTCTTGTTTGCACAACTTTAATAGTCTTAACACATAATTAACTCCCTATGTCATGTGGGGATATCCATTTTTACATTTTAGGGAGGCCTGTGTATGCCCAGATCTGGAAGCCAGAAGGCTGACAGAGGAGAAGTAGTGCATTCAATATTATTAACCAATCTATTCAAAATAAAGTTTACTGAGAGTTTATGCGCTATTTTATTTTATTTAAGATTCTAATTTGTGTATCTACTATATTGTTTTTTCTCCTGGATTTCCATTGTAAGGGGCCAATGCGGGGGGATCAAATATAATACATATCACTTTAACCCCATAAAGAGTCTAATAAAATCAATCTCTCTAACAGGTGCATAGCGACGAGTTTGTAACGAGATTGCTACATACGTAAATAAAATCATGAATTCTATAGTTACAATTACAATACAGCTATTAGTGGTTTTCAAAATGTTTTGATCGGGTACCCCTAAGCTAAGACAGGAGAATCTTAGTGTGATCCGATAGTATCGCCGCTGTCAATTTTGATTGTCTATTTGGTGTTTATGATGGTATAATTTAAAAAATACAGTATAGTATTTGTTATTTCTCTTTTTTTTAATATGTTTACTGTTCCTTGGAGTTCCCCCGACTTGCGTACCCCACTGTTTAGACCACTGGACTAGTATACTCTAGTCCAGTGGTCTACACTCTACACTCTACACAGTGGGGTACGCCAAGTGACACGGTCAAAAAGTAACCTGCATTCAAGACACAGAAAACAGTAGTGAAATCTTTGGTGTATCTCGTTTTATGTCGAGTGGTAAGACGCTCGATTACGATTCCAAAGGTATATATATATATATATATTTATATATATATATATAATACATATTTATTCATATATATATTATACCCCTGAAGAAGGTTCAAATATATATAAATATGTATGGTATATTTAATACATATTTGTTGAGCCGAAACCGGTTGGTATATGTATCTAATAAAGTGGTGTCAAAACAAAGTTACTTTTATTTAAAATTTTGAAATGTTTTTTCAGTTATATTATATTAAATATATAAATAAACACCGCAAATGATGTCCTACAACTCTCATCCTTGCTACCCCGTAGGTATATAGAGTGGAGTTTATAACATAATAAAATTTGATACGAAAATAAAATCGTCGACTAGAGTACAGTGCAGTCAAATGTGACAGTGCATTTCAAGCGCATTCTGAAGGCGGGAGGATCCAGACAGATGACTGCCATTCGTGATGAAGGGGAACCATTACCATGCCTCTGCCGCCCTGGGAGCATGCACCGCCCACTACACAGTACTCACTGCACACAGTACCCCTGCTCTCTGCTCTCTGCTCTCTACCCTTTACATAGTAATATATAGCCGATGCCGATCAGCCAAACTGATGGAACCGGAGTACCGCTCATCGCTATAACGGGCAAGGTTTGTCTTTGTGAGCTCAGAATGCCCGAAGTTGTCCGATAGGGAGGTACATTTGCACTTTACACACTGTTCTGTCAGCAATAATGAAACATAAGCACCGCATTTATTTAGGTATTGCCGATTTGAAATTAGGTTATCCATGTTCTCTGCATCTGTATCTGAATCGGATTTTTTTTTTGTTTTTCTAAAAATAAGGCCTTTTATATAGAATACCGTACAAGAGTCCAAACATAAAATAGTTACCTGGTTAATCACATCTGAAACACGACTAAAGACATTTCAAGCTAGGTTTTATTTTTTAATGGTGGTCTTTCACCGGGGCGATGCTTTATTATTTAAAATATAAATATGTGAAATAACGCATATACATAAAATAAAATTTATTTACCCTCGCCGGGTTTCACTATTCCGAACTAGGTGAAATATCTGAAAACGGTTTTACTAGAAAGAAAATATAAAGTACGTTTTTTCACTCTCAATTTATCGATTTCATTACTTATTACCTTTGTTATAGGTTATGTTTAAGGTTTATCTTCTACCATTTTCTCTGAAATATATTAATATGTGATATCCGATGCTTTATAATTAATAATAAACATGGTTGGCAGTTTTTTATTTTTTCATTTCTGTGTTCTGAATTATTTCGTTCAATTCTGGATAGGTTCGTTAGAACTCAGGTATCTAGTCAGTTGTTGCCGGAAAGTACCTATATTTAATCAGCATGTTGGTAAGTGTTAATGTTCTATTCCATGTACATAGGTTCAAATATTTTTCATAATATTGACAATTGACGCAAAAAATATGTTTTATACAAATTTTATACTGGGTATGCTAGTTACTCGTGTACCTAATTCAGTTCTCTGAAGAGAATTTGTATCGAAAATATATCTATGTCATGTTGCTCTTCCTCAAAAGAATGTGAGGTGTTGTAATAATGTTTTAGCTTAAATTGTATATGTTTAATGAATGGCTTCAACACCTAAGTAATTGGTGCGAGTGTAGTTCTGCTGCATATATGCTGTGGAGTTGAGTGAGTATTGCCCTTATAACCAGCCCCAGATAGAAAAAAAAACACCAGAAGAAGATTCATAATATCGTCGCCTGTTTCGGACGCGAGAGCCATGATGACAGTGCCTATGACAATGTGTAGCTGTGAAGTTAGATTTAAGATTAATTTTATATCATTTAAAAAATTGTTAATTTTAGTTCATCAATTAATATATATTTCATTAATGTATAATTTCTCCCCCGGCTTGTTGGATCACAATGACACTAAAAAATTAGCCCATAGGGCTGGAGCTGCTAGACCAACCCGCTAAAGCGGGTTGTCTAGAACCGGCCATCACAGCCCGGCCCCACGAATCTCGGGCCGACTCAAGTTGGAGAAATTAATCTGTCTGACCTTTTCACGGGGGATTTTTTATGTAAATGTTAGGATAGATAGTAATTAAGCCCACAAAAGCGGGCACTTATAAAATATATGTAACTTATATGTCGATTTATGGTCTTAATAAAAATGATGGAGAGGTGAATTGAGGTCAAGGTGGTAGCTAGTGAAAAGGAAAAGGGGATAGACTGAATCACAGTCTCCCCAAAAAATATTTTCCAGCCGGGGAGATCGGGAAAGGGGAGATGAAAATTTCCCATTCAAAACTCCCACACCCCGGCATTGCGCTTCTCGGTCAATTAAATATTGCACAAAAACGATATAAAAATCAGATCACCAGCATCCTCCGCCAGCATCACCCACCTTGAATTCACTTCGCTCTCGACATCGCCTTCAACTTGACTCCTGACTTTCTTTAACCATGGCCAGCCCCCCTGGACCGCCTGACTACCCCTCTCTCTCTGGATCAGACCCGCAGCATCTTCATTTGGAAGCAAAATCCCTCAGTCAACCTCATTCGTCTCGCATACAACGAGACCGACAACATGGAGCACTTCGTAGATTAAGACCGCCACCTATATAGTTTACTTGTGTGCCCTGTTCGTCGGGTACAGTCGCCAGAAAGGCAAAGGGGTTGAAGCGCCATTTTGGCAAGTTTATACCACAGAACTTTTAAGTTTTTTTGTTTTATAATAAAATTCATAAGTTTACAGTACCTGGTTGAAATTTGAAAAAAAAAGTTGACTCAGGTAATTCACCGCTTTTACTGAGTTACCTGAAGCGACAAAAGCTAAAAAGAGTCCCAAACTTGTGTCGCTCGAGTCAAGCCTTCTCCCAAATGGCAAATATATTTTGGATGGCTGAAGGGCCACAAAATTCTTCAGAATCAAACGAGAGTCAGAGCATTCGACGCAGAGAAAAAACTGCATATTTAACTCATTTTTGATCAAAGTGTCGCTTAAGCCCCTTTGCCTTTCCAGCGATGATATTATGTTGAGACCAAACTCTAAATAATACTTTGTATAAAGCTCAAGCATACACATTTTTTACAGAGTGATATGTGTTTCAAAGTATTAAGTAAATAAGTTTTTGATTAGCCGAAAAATAGGTTTATATTTTGTATGAAGCAATAATATTCACAGTCTGGAGCTCGCATTTGCATACATTTAATTCCAACCGTGCACGTATAATGCAAATAAGATCGCTCGATACCGCACAGTGGCGGTGGAAAACCCAGCATCTTTGTTCACATGTAATCTTCTGGGACTTGATACTCCTCGTAGGGAATATTATTACAGGAGCGAGTCGCAAGTTTTAGCGGGGCTCTCCCATAGAGATGTTACCGCTGTGCCCCCGCCCCACCACCCACCCCCCACCGCGCGTAAGGGTTTTAGAGCTCTTTTCGGTTCATATATTCACCGCGGTGCTTATGATTGAATGTGTTGTTTTAGACGATGACTTGGCTTTTAAAGCGAGAATTTTCTTCCACTATTTTATTTTGCGATGGCTTTCGTGCTAGTGTTATAATGGTTTCATGTGTTTTATTTTATTGATCAATCAATCTTAAGCTAGGGGGAACTTAACACTAATAGCGTGCCGTGAATTCTCCTTTGATTTTCGAGAGCATACACTTTCAAGATAGTTATTTCTATACACGAAACCATCACCAGCACCAATATGTTTTTTAAAACATCTTTTTTATTTGGACAGAACAGATAAAAATATTATTTCAGGAGGGAAAACACTTAAAACATTTTAAATGTCAAAAAATGAATTAACAATCACATACGAGTACGTTGCTTCTAAATATCTCGAAAAACAGAATAGAGTTACTGCACGCCTATGCGTATTGATTTTATGGAGTGATTATCAAATTTAAAGAGCTTTGTAATTTTATTATTAATGTATTATAGTTTTAATTTTCACATTATTTGCTTTTGTCATAAAAATCCGTCCTCAGAGAAAAATAAAACGATGTATTTCTGCTGTTTTCTCCGGAGGTTCCTTTATCTTTTGTTGCGTATTGCTCAAAAGGAAAGTGCGAAATACTCACAGTATTGTCATTATGCGAGATATCCGAATAATATAATTTTCGGTTTGCTGTGAAATACGTTCCCCAAACAACCCGCCAGTAGAATCATAGTTTAGCGGGTCTTTGGAGACAAGGGCAGAGCCCCGAGCAGTTAATTTCCCACAAAACATGCGGCGAAAAAAAAGCAATAGTGCTCTGTTACATTATAATACATCTTTTTTCTTTGAGATTGAAAAAAATGAAAGTATATAAAAAGGTTTCGATACTCAATTGGCAGGTATAGAGTAGGGGTTACGAGTTCTAGTCTCGGTCGTAACCCAATGTCTTAAATTCCTGTTTCTTTTTTTGTCTCAGATTTCGTTTTGTATCGATTGAATTATTGGTATTGTTACGATAATAACTGCAGCGTTCACTAACTTCCTCTTTTACTTTTGAGCAAACAAATGACTCTTACGATAGGTATATTTCTAAATGAACCACATTTCTCTTAAATGTGAACGAACAATGTTTTACTTAATTATTTCTCGGACCTGAAATACGTTATTCTTTACCAAAATATTCGAATGGTGTGCTAACGTAAATATATCATGCTGAGAATACAAATAAAATTGAGTACATTTCCACTTCTGGGAAATTAATTTGTTTTGTCCGAAGATACATGGGTTGCCCGTAATATTATAATAACTTTTCAAAAGGAAAATTTTCTGGACGGGAAAGAGTCCAGGAGCCAGTTTTGGTATGATATAAAAAAGTGTAAGCAAATTCATGATTTTACGGAGGTAGGTTTATTGTCTGTTAGCATTTTTTTCTAACCAACCCAGATTTTCAGTGGAAGACAAATATGTTGTTTTATCACCATGCTGTAAATATTTAAAAAATATAATGAAATATACATAATTTATCTTTAAGTGCGGATAAGAAATTGACGAAGTAGTAGCTGAGCATCAAGAGGGAGGAACAAAGGATGCGAAATTAATATTCCCACGAAGGTGACATTAAAAAGAGCACCCCGTATCTACGTATGTATCAGATAAACGAGCGCATTTAAACTTAAGATCCAAATTAAAACATAATTAAATAGTAAAAGTGTCAAGCGTCGTGTGAAATATATTACCTACCTTACAAATTCTAGACTTTTTAAAGTGAATATCGCACATGAGACCCAACTGCCTCCAGCCGTCTGGAGCCAGTAGAACTATGACATCCCTAATTAGGGTATGTTGTGAGACTAAAATAAGTAGGGAGGTGAAGAGAAAATCGGAAAGGTACCTAGCTTTTTAAAATTGGTTACCAAACACGGCTAAAGTAATTTCAAGCAGTGTTTCGATTCTGAATGGCGATCTTTCATCAGGGCGATACTCAGAATATATTCCACTACGGAACGTGCCGAAGCATACAAAATATTTTTTAAATCAATTAAATGTCGAGAATATAAACCACTCAATCACAGAGATCCGCTTCGTACAACATAGAATTGTAAAATAAATAATTGTTGATTGCATAAAAAAATCGTCCTACTTGGTAAATATAATGAGATATTATTTATTAGTCGATCACATTGGTATATACTACGCTGCATTACGAACTAGAGCAAATAACCCCTAAATTATCGTTAAAACTATGGCAAGTACGTAACGGGTAGCCATAGCAACTTCCATCGCGTGGGCATTGGACATGTTGTGTGATCATCGCACTATCCAACTGGACGTACGTTTAACGGTTTAACGGTTTAACGGCCTCGCAGTAAACAGATAATGGGCAAACTCCTCGATAAGTTAAGTCAAAAGCCGTAAAATGTTCCTGGAACGTTAATTTCACGCGAACTCTCTAGCGGGTAGGTAGTTATTCAGGTATATCTTACTCCCGAACTACCCCTTCGTGTCTCGTTTCTATTCATACCGTTTAAAGTGGTTATTAATTACAAACCCGGTATAAAAAAAATAATAATGTAAGCATAATATTTTACCACATACAACGATGCATTTTTAACCTAAAGCTGTATGAGACGATGAGTGAATGTTAAAGAAGCAAGGAGTGTGTACCAAGACAGAGTTGTGTGGCGGTCTATCCTATCTGCCTACCCCCGCGGAGAAACGGCTGATGGTTAGTTAGTTACTTTCAGTAGCTTAGTAGAGTTTTGTCCGATGACGCCATTCCACCACCGATGATGCAGCATTTTCACTCCCACCAATACTTCTCTCGTAGCCTCTCTAGGTCGACCGCCGAGTGTCTACGAAGCGCTGTCTCGGTCTGTCTAAAGGCCTGCTTCCAGATGGTTTTACTCCGTTAACGTTTTAATGACTACCCGGATGTCCTACCTATCTTCTACCCCACTCCCGACGATACTAGTCGAATGCCTGTGTAGGGTTACTAGATCAATTGATGCTTTTCTTAGTTGCTCCTGTGCTTCCACATGTATTTATTTATCCTACTGCAATACCTTACACGGTGACACAGAAGACACGTTGTTGCTAGTTTAATGAAATTTTTCATTAGAATATACATTATTCAATTTTAATCCCATGTGGGGTGAGTAGTTTCATAATTGTGTTGTACTCGTATATACATATTAATATGTAGTTTCGAATTTCTCGGCTTGCTTGGATCTCAAGAATTGTTTTACAGAGACTACGGAATGTATTCGAGCCTTTCTTATCTCAGTTTTTAATATCTCAAACTATCATATTCTCCGCGAAGTAAGTACATTTATTTACTTGTTAGATACAATTCCCTTCACTTAAATACTCACCCGTTGTGTCTTATCGGTAATCTTCAAGCTTGCAATGACGAGTTCCAGAATACCGAAAAGTATATTGTTATATATTTATTTCTTAACACCGTTTGAGAACCGCATTCTTCAACTTTTATTTATCGCTTTTTAAAGCGGATTTCGTCTCCTTAATTTCTTTCTTTTAACGTCGTACGGAAGCAATATAGCCTTATCGTGTGATACATTTACTGAGGTATCGTGCTGCCCGCCGTAATAATAGGGTGCTTTTCCGAGTGCCTACCCAATATTATTACTTCTCAATTATTGTACGGAATTAATTACCGACTGGGCAATTAGACTGTAAGTCACTGTTGCAATTCACTGCCATTATGTTGAAGTTGGTAATATCAATACATTTAAAGTTTTATTTGAATATTTCTGGATGTAAAAATCTAGAAAAAGTTGTATTCTTAATGTAAGAGTAAACTCTGAAGATCTTTTTCGCGGCAATCTGAAAAAGTTCACGGGACGCCACTCTCACCTATCTCAATAGCGACTCATATTTAATTAAGTTCTCATATTATATTCCATATAAAAATGAGAAACGCAGAGTATTCTAAAAGAAGCGCCAGTACGAGGAACTGGCAGATAGTAATGGTGGTGAAATATCAATTGACGTTGTACAGGAGATCAAAATCAGTCAGAATTAGTATCAATGCTCAATAGATATTGAGAGATCGACAAAATAATGAATTCAATATTTTGTACGATAAAAGGTTGGGGAATAATTGGAAGTGGAAAACGAATTAATTCACAGAATGTTTCGTTATCTAAGACTTCATATCGCACAGCTTTTAACATTTTTTAAATCAGCATTTATTTGAGTACGTTAAGGTTGGTGATACCACTAAACGTTGTTTTTTTAAATTTAAACGATTTCCGTTAAACGCTGATTTTGAATAAATTGTGATCAACTTAAAAGCATGCGTCAGCTGATCACAATTTATTTAAAAGCAGAAATGGGCTTAGAAATTGACGTTTGACGGGAACCATTAAAATTAAAAAAAACTAAATAATACTAATCGTTGAATTGTGACGTTGTAAAATAGGACGGAAGTTCGAAACACCCCAACCTATTTCGATCGGTTAAAAGTATCTTATTCCGCGAGACGGTGTCAACTGACTGTCTACTACAATACATTTTCTAAGACATGCGATTTTCCTTTTCACAATTGCAATAAAAAGTGAGCGTACAACTTGAAAATTGAAGTCAAAGTATATGAATGTCACTATCTCCTTCAAATACGCTCATCGAACATCCCTAGTCAATGTATTATTTCGATGGTTCATAGCTTACATTTCTGCTCTTTTCGAGCCTATTTATTGTGTACCTAACAGGCAAACCTAACCTAACCTAACCTAACAGGCATATATTTAAAACAATGTGACAAATGTAATATTATTATTCCCTTTCCTTGGTTCCAGTTAGTTTTGATAAAGATGCCCGTGGCAAAATGAGATTACAGCCTTTAACTTTGACTTTCGCATAACTTTTTTTTAACATGTAGGTAGGTACTATATTCGCCTGAACTATGATGATGAAGGTAGTCTCCTCATAAATAAGATTTCACCGCCGCCTTAGTGATCATTATGTATTTGTATACAAGTTTAGTACGAGCTCTTTATGCTTCTTAATCATATTTTGTACGTATAAGTTTGTATTTTGTCCACAAATAGAAGTAGAAGCCTCTAATCAGTTTGTGTAGTTGCCAGTAACATGAAAGTAAAAAAACTGAAACATGTTTCTGTGCAAACAAAGGGGCCTCTCAAATATTATTATTCATTAAAAGTAAATTACTAGTTTGCTGCTATTACGATGGGAATTAATTTGTTCCCCGTCTGATTTTGGGGGTGGAAACGCAGCTTTATATTATTATGATAACAACCATTCTGGCTGGTTAATAAACGCCGAATTTTTCCCGTTGTATTAACCGCGCAGCCTTAACTTAATATTGGGGGATAAACCCCCGCCTTTGTCTATCCGCCAAATAAAAAAAGGTTTATGGCCAATGGGCCAATAGAAAGCCGGCTCACTCACTTATTCCATAATTCATAATTTCAAATGAAAGTTTCACTCCCTTTAAATATTTTACGGCGTTATTTAATTTTTCCATTTCGCGTCTTATTAGACTTTTTAATGGGCTGTCTTCGGCTTCATATAAAACACAAACAATGTTTTGATGGCTATAAATAAAAGATAATAATATGTAAAACGTTGTGAATTAAATTAAGTAAGGGTAAACTTATCGAATAGCGCCCATCGCTCTTCGGCAGACGGTTCCAGAAGTCTCTCGTATTCTGTCTGAACGGCATTACGAGTATTGCGTTTCATTGTTGCCTAAGCGTGTCATGTACTCGTAGCTCGTTTGCGCTCATCATATTTTTATTAGCACTTATTCCGGATGGTGTTCTCTTTCGAGCTGTTATAAGGAAAGTAATTAGACCGAATCTTTCTGCAGTTGGAAGATGGAAGTCTATCGTGGTAATAAAATTTACTTGAAATTTTCAACACTTTGACAGATGATGACCAGCCCAAGTAATAATATTTAATCGGGTATGTATATATTTTTTCAACATTTTTGTGGGATTAAAACAATTTTTTTGGCGTCTAAAAATGTGTAGGCGGGGATTATATAACAATGTAAAATACCAAAAATAAATCACAATAGTTCTTTCTTGGAATTTAAAGAATCTTTTCAATTTGGTTGCAGGAACTTAACGCAGTAAAAACATGTTTTCCTTTGTTACAACTGAAATTTAAAGTTATGTCACCATTTTGATAATAACGCAACAGTAACATAACACAAACTGCATTTGCATTTGCATTTGGACAAAATTGTAGGCTCCATTACTTTGGAAACATAGGTAGATTTTTTGTCTGAATATTCGGACTTATTAAAAATATATAATGGCAACGTAATTTGGTTGTAAATCTCTCAATTCAGAAATCAAATGCGACAGAAATTAGAGTAGGTACCTGCCGATATTTAATTATAATAACTTTGTTACCGAATGGAAAAATTAATTATGTGAGTGAGCAAAACTTTTTGAAAACAAATTTTAATATTTCTATTTATACTCTATGTAAATAAATTTATGAAGAAAGCAAACAAAAGTATGGTTGGTAATTAAATTCGCCATGAAAGTAAATGGTTGGATAGATCACATTACCCGAAGGACGGGCAACTGATGGCGAATCTCGTCATTCATTGGCGACTCAGGGGAGCCAAGAGGGCTCAATGTCGCCCTGAACCCACTTGATCGAGGAGATTAGCAAGTTGGGCTGAAACACGTAGAAGCAGCTCAGAGAGGCCTTCATTCACCAACGGGTAGACAATAGTAGCTCATTATGTCAATATTTATTTTATTGTATACGGCCGAGTGGGCTTTTCCAAATAAAGGTTTACATTAAACAGTGAAAGAATGAAAATTATGGGCTCATACAAAAGAAAGAATAATTGTAAATAGTGTTTGATAAAATAAAATTAATATTGGTTGACGATATAGGATATTATAGCCCTCTTGTATCTACATTCCGTGCAGTTAAACAAAACGGGAAACAACTCAACAGGATACAGTCCGTCTTCAATGCAGCGGCGAGAATGATATATAGTGAGTCCAAATATTGTCACATTACTCCACTTCTGAATCGCCTTCATTGGCTTCGATGTCCTGAAAGAATAGAGTTTAAGATTTGCCTTACGATCTTTAAAGCACTACAGGGAATGGCACCAGCCTATTTATCGGAACTGTGTGTCCGACAAGCCTTAAATGGTAGACAATTTACTTTGAGGTCAGCAGACGTAGATACTGCTGTTCGATTAATTGAACCATCTCGATCAAATAAACCTGTTTACTATGATCGCGCTTTTGGTGTATCTGGTCCAGTTATCTGGAATAAGCTTCACACAAAACTTGCCAACATACAGAACCTAGCAGAGTTCAAACGAGTCTTAAAAACCAAATTATTTAAAAATCCCACATACATAACGTAACTTATTAAAATTTAATTTCTTTGAAAGCGTCCCTAATTTGCTTTGATTCGGTTTTCTCCTTTCTTCTATCATTATAACTCAATGTCCTCACTATCTACTGAAAACCATATACTCATTGTCATAAAATATTTATTTTCTTTTGTTACTTGCTTTATTTACACTGTTTGCATTTTTAGAATCGTTTACTTATAATACTTGAATATTAATGTTTTAAGTGCCAACATATTAACTGTCCTCAATCATATTTCCTTTTCTTTGATTTGACAAATATGTGAATTTTTATACCCTTAGCTCCTGGTAAATTGTTTTTTAATCTGTTGATGTACACATACACTGTTATTCCCATATCTGAACCTTTTCTCTCGTGATTTATGATGACGATCATTATTTTAGATAGTTTTAATTTGTATACATATTATGTATTATTTTCTCCTTGTTAGTTAATCTTATTAGCATAATTAATTTAGCATGAAGCGCACTTGAGGTGAAATATCACAAAACTGCGCTATATAAGTTCACTGTTATTATTATTGGAAGATTTTATTTTTAAAATTGAATTGTTGAAGGGACTTTTTTTACATTAGGAATTGGGACAGGGACGGAGACGGGGACACTCGCCTTTCGGAGGACTGACTGGGAGAATTTATAGAGGGATTTTCGTCACCGGCTAGGCCGGCGTAGAATTTCTCCGAGTGTGTTTCAATTAAATTCTTTATCAGAGGAATGTTTGTGTCTTTGTGTAGAGTGGAAACCCTGATCCATTTGGGCGCACCCAACGAAAGTCGAATGGCTTTATTTTGCAGGGCTTGTA
Source organism: Drusus annulatus (assembly GCA_022651775.1). Classification (NCBI taxonomy): domain Eukaryota; kingdom Metazoa; phylum Arthropoda; class Insecta; order Trichoptera; family Limnephilidae; genus Drusus; species Drusus annulatus. The sequence continues at coordinate 29,554 of JAGWCC010000247.1, read as the reverse complement.
GTTTTTTTATGTGTGAGTGAGCTGCGTTTCCCCAAATGGGTGCAGTGTGTATGAAGTTTGGCCTAGTGGTCGTATTTTATATAAAAGTAGTTTGTTGTCTAGCGATAATTTACTATTTCTACCTAGCACGGGGTAGAGAGCGCTTAAAGAATTGTTACCGGTTTTCACCTTTTCTTTAATATGTTTTTCCCAAGTTAGTTTGTGGTCTCCGAGGTATTTAATTGAAGTCTCCCAGGGGAACTTTTTCCCCAAAGAGTACGGTGTACGTGCTGCCGTGGACGCGCAAGTCGAGCTTGAAATTAAGTTCGTATCGTCTGCGAATTGGGAAAATCATTACGTTATGATTGACAGGCTTGAGAGTATCGCCTGTGTGGACGTTGTATAGTTTAGGAGATAACGGTGAGCCTTGAAGGACTCCCGCTTTTGATGTCCGTTCAGAAGAGAAGATTTCTTTTAACTTGATGCGGAATGTGCGATCTGTTAGGAAGCTTCCTATTAGTTTTATCATCGTACGAGAAATTTCGAAAAAAACCATTTTGTAAAGTAGGCCGTTATGCCATACCTTGTCGAAAGCTTTTTGAATATCGAGCGCTAGGACGGCAGTATGTTTTCTAGTATTGAAGCCGTGAGTGATATGTTCTACTACACGGAGAAGTTGATGGAGGGTGGAATGTCCCGCTCGGAAGCCGTGTTGGAAGTCAGGAATGATTTTATTTTCTTGAACGTTGAGTTCTAAACGAGATAGTATGATTTTTTGTAGTACTTTGCCTATCCAAGGGAGGAGACTTATCGGACGATGGTCTACTGCCAGGAGTGGATCCTTGGCTGGTTAGGGAAGCAGAATGACGTTAGGTTTTTTGAAAACGTCGGGGAAACACTGGAGACGCAGTGATGCGTTTCAGATAGCGGTTAAGGCGCAGATGCCTTTAACAGGAAGACATTTGAGGACTTTATTTGAAATTCCGTCAGGGCCGGCGGATTTTTTTATTTTTAAAAGATGAGATGATTTTTTAAATTTCTTTTGGAGTTGTGAATTTGATGGGCAGATCATTGGCTTCACTATTTATGAACGAAGCTACGTGTGAATCCACCGTTGAAATGAAGGACGGATCGTCGTGATCTGTATTTGGCGTGAATTGGGCTTCAACGCTGTCTGCAAAGGCTTCTGTCTTGTCTGCAGCGGAATATACAATTCCGTTAGGGCCTTGAAGCGCTTACGCTTTCTTAAAATACGTGTTTTTGGCCTTTTAACTTCGCGGGATAATCGGTTGTAGTGCATCTTATCGACTGGGTTACAACTTTTCTGCCATACTTTCCGCTGATGATTTTTTGCCTAGTCAGATCTTTGATCTCTTCGGGAATACCGTTGCGACTTGTGTGGTTAGGGACTTCTTTGGAAGCCGCGTTTATGCATGATTTGATTGAATCTTCCAAAGTGTTAGTGGCCCCATCAAGACTTTGTCTATCAGGAATGGAAATAGGTGCCGCGGTATCGTTTAATAATTCGGAGAGTTTTTGCCATTGAATTTTTTTTCTCGTTTGCATTGAGGGGACCAGTGGATTCGAACCACCTGGAAGAGTCAGAAGAACAGGATGGTGATCGGACGAGAGTATGTTTAGGACTTGTAGTGAATGGATTTGACTAGTATCTTTCATAATAATAATGTCGATGATATCTGGTTTACCGTGGGGCGGATAAATGTTAGGGACGTCCGCAGCGTCTACTGCTATTTGATTTTCTAAGGAATATTTTGCATTTGTAAGAATTCAATTATTTCATCTCAATGTGACCGTACTTATTTCAAACCGGCTGTCTGCATGAGCCGCGTTTAGCATTTAAGCGTCGTCAGCCATTGTGATATTTATGAAGATTTGAATGGAGATCAGTTCTTTGGCGGCGATTGGATCAAAACAGATATTGAGTTTAAGCGGACCGTTCTATCAGGGTATTTATTTTTGTCGCCGGATGGATTCAATATAATTAGGGCTGGGGAAATTTTGTGGGGGAGTTCTGGGGCGCAATAGGTTTGGACGGACGTTCGAGCCAAAATATTGCGGTACCGCCACCGCTGTTTATGAAGTCGATCGTACGGAAGATGATGGCAATTTGGAATATTAAAGCCGTGTGATAGTTTGAGGCAAGTTTATTTACAATGTAAGTTGGGGCCATCAATGTTGGGCTGCTGGTAAGAATTCATTGTTCATCTCACGGTTAGGAATGGGCCGGTTGGCGTTCCAAAACGCTGTCCGATTAAGTTAGAGTTTCGACGCTCTTGTGGGCATTTATGAAGGATGGGTTCAGCTCTTTGGCGGCTGATTGGATCAAGAATTTGAGCTCAGTAGCTCGTTCTATCAGGGTTTGAATTTTGTCGCCGGATGGACTGGAGGAGAGGGCCGGGGGCTGGATGGCATTTTTGGGGGAGTTCTGGGGCGCAAGTCTTTGGGGAGCTTGTTGGCTTATTGCCGGGGTGCAAGGGGGCCCGCTGGTTTTTGAAGAATTGGGGTCTGGTCAGGGCATTGAGAAAAGAGGGGCGGAGGTTGGGCGGTTCGGTTTATTTGTAATGTAAGTTGAGGCCTGGGCAGCTGCGGGGGCTGGGGCCTGGGGTGGAGGAGCCTTGTCATGGTGACGGTTAGGAATGGGCCGGTTGAAGTTCGGTCGGTCGAAGTAGGGCCGATTATAAGGGTTTCGGCTCTTGTGGGCATTTTGAAGGGCCTTCCATTTCCCCTCCATAGCATATCCCTGGACTCGGCCGAGCGATTGATGGCCCGACGGCCAATGGATCATATTCTGGACCAACGGAGCTGTGAAAGTATGACGCTCCGGCGGCCGTTTGCGGCCTAGGCTCACTAGGCACGCTATATTTACGTTCCATCCCCTCCATAGCACCCGGAGGTTGAGCCCGACGGCCAATGGATCACTTCACCAGCCAATGCGCGCTAGGCAGGGAATCTGAGATTCTCATAAAATAATTACGGAGATATTAGGGTTAGGTATTTGATTGTTAATTAGAATAGCGGGAATCCAGGCTTTGGTACCACAAAAAAAGTACCCAGTTCTGACGGCTGAATTTTCGTCTACATAAATGAATAAATATAAATCTTGTAATAGTTAATTTTAAGTAGTTATAAGAGAAAAAATACCTTCCCACTACCAATGTAACCCCCGTAATTATTTACCAAATGTTTTATTGTGAGATTAATAAAAAAGATGAGAAAAAGTGGTTTATATGAAGCGAGAGGTCATAAAAAGAGCTGATGCTGGGATTTTTTGCTTTTCCGCTAGAAAAATGCTAGCGGGAGCTATGAGCCCTCAAAGAGGTGAACTCATATGAAACCGGGCTCATATAAATACAAGGCCCAAACTGGTCCAAACTAGAACACCCTCAGCATCTCGACCGGCATCTATTCTCCTGAATCTTTGCTTCTGACTGCTTCTTCCCGCCTAGACAGCTACAACTTCTTTGACTGCATTTCCCTGGACCATCCGCCTTCTCCCGCCTTTGGAACTTCGACTTGCTGCAAGAACCGTCTTAGGCCCGCTCCCGCTGATTGACTAGAGGAAACTGGCCCCCTTAAAATGTATAGTCAATGTGCTGACGATACGTCTGGTACAATAAGATTAAGTTTATAGTTGAAATATCTAAGAAATTTGTGTTGAATTTTTTCGATGGAGTCAGAGTGGATTTTATAGTTAGGGAGCAGATAGAAGAATTATATTCTACTTGACTACGAACTTATGATGAATACAATATTTTTAGTGTTAAAATATTCGGAGAATAAAGCAAAGCATTTTTAATCTTTTGGTTGTAATTGAATTGATATGTGAAATAAAGTTAAATTTAATATCTAAAATTATGCCATACTACATACATACATTATGCCAATATACATACATGTTATATGATATTATATGTCACAGTATTGTTATGCTCGTATCTCTTGTACATGTATTTTTTTAGACATGTCGGGAAAGTTTTACTCAAGGTTTTGCGATATATTCAATGAAATCGTTACTAAGCCCAGAACTTTAGTCTTTCTTTGAAGATTTTTTTAATGCTGCTTACCTAATCTTTTAATGAAACCAAAATATAATTTAGGTTTAAGATATCATGATTCCGACACAATCATTAATTCTCCGGGGCAAATACAATACCGTTTAGGCATTTATTAATGTTGAATAATTTTATTAACTGCCTAGATATTTTACTTAATCGCGAGGCGTTTTAATGAGGTGCCCTAAATTATAAATGAAGCCGAGAGATTAAACGAACGCTTTGTCCACAAACACACTGTGGAAATCTTTCATTGTATTGTGTCTAGCAGATTAAAGACATAATGTTAACAAAGAAAACACTAATAAAATAAATCCCTCGCATTCTTCGAATACAATTCTAATCAAGTTCGGGTTCTTAAATACTTTTTAAATGAACATTGCTTTAAGGTAATGCATTAAAACACTTATAAATTTTAACATGTTTTGAATAAGTATGATAATAAGAAATAAATTTAATTAATTATAAATAATATGTAGTTCAATTGCACTCCTTTCCGGATTGGAAAATATTTTCAGTATTGCTTTGGTGAGAGACTGAAATTCGGATTCTTGAAATCTTAAGTGACCAAACCTGATTAATCATGATCCTCTTCTTTCTTCTTCACCCTAATTTTACCAGCCTCAAAACATTGTTTAAATAGGGATGCTATGGCTCCAATGGTTCCGGGCAGTTTAAATCTCTTATTCAGTATTAAGTCGTAAATTATCGTAAAAAATAAACAGGTTTTTTATGTCAGTTTGTGGCTGTATTCGTTAAACATTAAATATATTTATACTCAAATAGATTATAGAAATATATAGATGCAATATATAAAAATAGAATTAGATACGTAACCGAGTTCTTCCTTTACCATATTGCTTATTAAATATTGAAAACTATTGAGTGTAATATAAAAAAGGTAATACCTAAATACATAAAAATAAATGGAATAAAAATACAAAGAATGTGATACGTAGGTGTACGTGAAAAAAACACAAAGAGTAAGTTTTGAGCAAAGAAAAGTTTCTTTAATATTATAAACATGTATGTTCTGTCACGTAGGGGCCGTAAAAACCCACTTGTTTCATAAAAATTCAATAAACCTACTTTTCTATCTGCGAGGCACGTGAATTTGTATTCAAAATAATTCCAAACAAATAAATTGGAATCTTCCATCGTTACAGACAAGCGGCCAACACTGGGGGGCAGGGGACAGGAGGTAGCAGGGGGTAGCAGCTGAATAGAAGGCAAAGGTAAAACTCACAAAGGTAATTGTGGTACAGTTTGTTCCAATAGTGAGGGGAACAATCGGGAAATCCGTGTCGCGGGGAAAGGCGAGGTAAGGGGGGTGAGGCGGGGCAGAAAACGTGGAGAATTTTAAAATTGGTTAAGGCTGTCGAGTCGGTTGTTTTTTCTACCCGTCAAGGTTTCTCCTAAGACAAAAACAATGTCATATTTGAAACAGTGTTGTCCAAAGAACTTGGGCTCAACTCAAAATGTATCTGCTGATTTGTGTAGCGGAATTATATTAGTACAAGTTTTAGATATTTAATATGTCTATAAGTATATTTAAGAACATTATTTGATTCAAAACAACACTTACATTATATTAAGAAAACTTTTTAATGTTTATCCAATTAAAAACTTTCGGACGGTGACACTCGACTACGACTATTTTCAGTTTGCAACATCATTTTTATTGTGAGGTATGGAGCTTTGAAATATTTAGTCATTATTTAAAAATTCTAAATCAACACCATATTTTAATTAAAATAAAATATTAGGAAAAAATACCGCTAAATACATTAGTTGTTTTTAGTTATTTTATTGATTAGTTTTTAGGTTTCTTTATTTTAATTTATTTAATGAGACTAAAAATCTCGTAAAAGAATGTTGAAATCTCGGGTAAAGCTGGACTGTCTGTAAAAAACTGGAACATATTTAAAGAAATAATAAAGGTCCAGAAAAAAAAATTATAAATCAAAATGTAACTAAGGGTAATGGTAACCAAATTTTCAAGTTTTATTCTCAGTAGGTGTCACAGAATAAAGTGTACTGAAAAAAGCTTTACAGATTACAACAACGCACCAAGAAGATAACACTTAAGAAAATGGCATTAAGAAATTTACACAATCGGTGATATCAAATTAAATGAAAACGACCCACCTCAAGTACTCTGTTCACAAACTTATTCGGTTCAGGGGAGTTTTGTTGGAATAATAAATCGATTTCAATGTCGGGAGATATGCCTCGTTATATTTTTACAATTCCGATGAGGGCCTTCATTGATTATTCAGTTTAATTGTGGCTCGTCCTGACAAAACAATTGTTCCCCTAACAATGCCACTTGGACTCGAATTTGATTGAAAAGAATAAATAATTCTTTATCGTTAAGCACTAGTTCAAGGAATATTTTACAATATCGTTTAGTTTGGCTTGACAACAGTTAAATACTTGCAATCGATTATTTTTATGGGTTTGAATATCAAAAGAGTATCTGAATACTATGTAAGAAATTATATTTATAGTACTTTTTGGTAGGGAAAGATTGTAACCTTGCTTCAAGGGGGTGTTGCAGAGAAACATGTTGTAAAATGGAGGGAACACAAAAGATGGAAAATCATTCCACAGACAAACTATTGAGCACGAGAGCGAGAATTACCAAACTCGTGCCCAAACGCCGACGGTTCTTCAAATACTGCGTGGCTTCCAGCCGATGGGCTGGAGAAGTTTGGAACAAGTAGGTACATATCGAGCAATAGTGGAACATTATTGGAATGTACACCCACGACAAAATTCATTCGACCTGAAAAATGTTATTGTCTCGTGTTTTTTTAAAGTTGAACAGCCTGTTTAAGCTCTTCGACAATTTTGTTTTGAATGTAAAAATTGTTTCCCTTTTTAAGTAAAACTCACCGTTGTGTAATGTAGGCAACGCTCCTACCAAATAAGTGTTGGCACTTACGATATTTATCAAAACTGATGAGGTAATATGGCAGGTCACATTGCCAGGCACGTGGCACTTGACTGACTACTTACGACTTCGAAGATACTTAGTTTCTTCTTACCTTCTCCTAAATTCTGTACTAGACTTATCCGTGGCCATGTATGACGTTGCGTGGGTATTATGACGATATTATTTTGGTTGAATATTCAAATAGGTATTATTTGGGTTATCATGTTTGCATATGGGTATAATTATGTAACATGTGTGAAATAATTGTCAATCAAAGGGTAATGCAATGCAAAATATGATTATTGATTAAATATAGATTCATTAAATTGGTTATGCACTACTTACGCGTGTCGGTAATATTTTAGTTTAATTTATTACGTATTCTTTCAAAATTATTTTATTTCGTTGACGGCAACTTCATTGATCTTAGTTTTTTCATGTACATATACGTTACCCGCTTCAATAAGCAGTGTATTTTCTGTGACGAGTAGCAATAATCTTTAGTATACCTATTATGCAATTTAAAAATATTTTCATATTTTTACGAGTGCATTAAATGAAAAATACATCAGCAAAATAATAAATAAAAAGGAACGGCCTTTAAACGGCAAAGTATGTGTTTACAATAAGAGATTAAGAATATAAACCAACATGCCAAACCAAATTAAAATAGTTTTATAAAATGACATGCAAAAACATAGGTTTATTAAAAATAAAGATAAAAGATTAATAAGAGCTTGCCAGTAACTTAGGATTGTTAGTAGTTTTTTTTTATTTGTTGGCCATGTGTTAAAATTTTTGCACCAACAATAATTTAGGTTGTTCTGTGTTATGTGTTGAACGATTTCTTTTAGGAACATGTTGAATATGAATACTGCAAGGTAGGATTCATGTTTCTTAGCAAAAGTGATATTAATTTTTGGTACTTGAAAATTTTTGTTTAATTTTGCTTGTGTTTTGTGAGTGAAATATGTGCAAATGTGATGATTTTTTTTTTTTCTCCTATAAACAGCTTCTTGATTTCCCGGAAGTTATGTTTGATTATTAGGTATTCCGTTGAATATAAATTTGACTTTTTCAACACCATTCAAAATTTATTTTCAATGATTTGTGTTAAGAACTTTGATAAACGTATAAGCAGTTTCACTCCGTGCCGATAAACCATAATCAAAGTGCTTTCAAGAAAGGTAAAGTTTACATATATTAATCAGTGTCATGGTGTTTCGTAGTGTTTTTCAAGTATATGAAGTTTCTTTGGCATACTTATGCGTATTATTTTGAATACGTATTTAAATAGAAATAGGTACATATATATGATCTTCATCTTATGGGAATACAAATATTATATATATATGAATATATGTATCTAAATATGTTGGTTTTGTAAGACTTTTTTTTTAGGAATGCGAATAAAATTTTGTTTATAAATAAATATTAATATGATGTTCATTACGTATTATATTCGTTATGTATGTGGTAATAATTTCAAAACAATAATGTATGAAGCCACACTCAAAACTCTCTTAATAAAAAGGATCTCAAAATCCTCCTTTCTTTCTTCACTGGTCTACGACGACATCACCAAAGACAAAACCGGCTAGACACTAGACAATAAGGCTTGATATTTTGCAAAGCACGACAGCTGATCCTGTTCCTCTCGAAGAACTATTGTTTTCAGCACTAAACAGTTAGGAGGGTGTGTTTCAAATGTGGAAACATACAGCTGTATCGCTCCGCATAAAACGAACCCATTGAATTGAAAAGCAAACATCCCTAGTAGCCATCATCCCCCTTTCAATCATCCCCTGTCTAGCCGATACCTTCCCTAACTTTATTCTACTTGTCCACTCTCCTCGCGGGAGAAGTGTGGTACCCGGACGATACCCAGGACCGCCGAAATTACAAAATAATCAATATGTGCGGCGCACACAGGCGGCCGATATGAGTGGCTGATGCAACCATCTATTTAGCTAACTAAAAAAATGCTACTTATCCATAAAACAGATAAATGGATTCAAATACAGTAGTACTTCGGTGCGTACGAGCATAATTCGTTCCGGAATTCAAAATTCGTTTCGTAATGCAAAACACTCGTATGACAAAGCACATTTTCCCATAAGAAATAGTATATTAGAATGATTCGTTCCAAAACTTTAAAAAAATCATAAGATAAATTGCTTTTTCTGTTTAATTTGCACTTGTATTATGTATGTAAAAAAATATATAATGTTAAGAATATATTTATTTTAAAGAAAGACATATTTAAAAAAAACTCCTACTACCATCATGATAAGCAGAAAATGTTGCTTGTGCAATGATGGAGGACTTAGCTACCAGATAAATTGAACCCACGACGCCCGGGTGGGAATCCGACTCGTTGTCCAATCAGCTACTGACCGGTCAAAATCCTTTTTTACTATTTTGGTTAAAGAACGTATAACATATTTCCCAACCTCTCGTACAAAATAATTTGTACACATTCACAGTGCATATATCGGTTTACATATCGTAGTTTGAAAATAATTTGACTGGGATGACATTTCGGAATTTACACGCAGGCGGTCCTACCTCTGGCGGCGGCACTGCTCAAGCCCTCTCTCCCGGTCTCCTATTATCGCGTACATTGATAGACATTAACTAATACCACCATAAACACAAGGAAAACAATGTGGCCAGTAGTTACCCTTGTTTTCTAACCGTGTATGTGTACACATCAAATTTTACGCATTTATTTTAAACTCAAAATATTAAATTTCTGTTCACCCTACTAGAATGTGAGCAATCCATTTTAATTAGTACTTAACCTACCTGATAAAGATGTTATAATTTAATTGTGCGTACATTGCCACGTATTTAACCTTTCTACATATTTTTTTACGCATTCTAAATTATTTATATGTCGATAGTACATCATGATTTTGATGGAATATATTATTTTATTGCTTTTCAGCGTAACAAGCAGAATAATCATAAGATATGAATCGGTCTTATTTCAACAATACATTATTTTTTGATCTCGCTTCTTTTCTCGATCTTCTGATTTATTCAGTCAAATAACGAAGGGAGTTATGTAAATATGATTGAGTAAGAGAAGCAAAGAAAGGAATTGGGAATGAATTGCTAAAATAAGAGCGAAGGCACCTATGGGGGATCTTTAAGAAAAAATGTTAACAACAGGGAGGGAGAAGCTTTGAGGTATCAAGTATCCCTTATGTATGTGCAAATATTAAGAGGTTCTTTAAATATCGATACTCATCGCATATTGTTCAATTTCAAGATTTTGGGTGGATTGTTTCATGGCAGAACGATTACATTGACTGTATTTGGGTCAACGGCGTTATTCCACATTTGCAAGCAAACTTAGGCCTAGTGGTTTTATATTGTCGCTAATATATAAATTAACGCCATTATGATTTTTTTTACCCTTGTAACTTCAAATAATTGTCACCGTGAACCACCGATTCTCGGCCCGTTTCAGAATTTGATCAAATTATGATCAGGTGTCAAGCATAACAGCATGACCGTTATGTTATCACTAAGGGCTAAATTTTCTTGCAAAAAAATATGGCATAACGCCTTTTACTTAAACACGATCCACATCTTTCAAGTAACTTGCTTGAATTTCAAACATACCAACTGTTATGAAGAAAATCAGTTTTTTTTTAACTCGGCACAAATTCTCAAACGGTTATGTTTGACGTCTTGAAAATTGCATTTGCATTCAAAGCTAGTAGTAATGCTAGAAAGAAAACAAAATGATAGCATTATATTTATTGTGCCTCAGTTTCCGTGTGGTGGTAAATGTACTAGTTTCACTTGCCTTTAAAAGTGCAATCAAAACTTGCTTTAAATGAGCACTGAAATCTCAAGTAAACCAAGTTCCGTGATATTGTGTGATAAAGGGGGTCATTATTTGCAAGTGTCACGAAGTCGGTGGTGGGTGACTGCGAGGGGTGTGAAACCGTCGGCCCCCCGCAGAGAGCTCAGCTCGCTAAGGGTTGAATACACCCTGTATTTATGTTCGTTCCGTTCCTTCATTCCGTATCATATTGTGTTCCATACTAATCTTCTTCGTTGTCGTGTGGTTGTTAGGTTATGTGACACGGGCAGGAAGTTAAATCATAAACATTGCAATTCCACAAGCTCTACCAGTAATAGCCGGGAGATAATGATCTTCGGTCTCTTGCCATGTGACATAATCGCCGATAATGTCTCTAAAATTCCCATTGGAATCCACGTGTCACTTACATTATCTATGGAATGGCTTGTTACCTTCATCCACTAGGGGGGTGTAAGATGAACGCGTTCTGTAATACTAAGACAGATTTTCGTTACTTGATTATAAATTACTATAATTAGTTAATGTCTGACAAGGCTGGTGGTTGATAACTGTATACTCGTATGCGATACTTGTTCACTTTATCCCATTTCACTGCTCCAGATGGCAGCGCCGGATCCACCATACGTTCAAACTGTGCAAAAACATAGGCGCCATCTCTGAAGGGGTGCCGTCAAAATTAAGATCTTATTTAAATTTACTTAAAATATTCCCTAAATCATTTAAAAAATTACCCATATCATGGTATTATAATTATGTTTTCTATTGCGCTGGCAACGTCACTGTGCATTCAACGGCTATCGAAGAAGTATGAAAAAAAGTTTCTTGTCACGAATTTTTTTTTATATGAAAAAAATGAGGGGGGGGCGTAATCGGTACGTAATGCATAGGGCGCGAGATATTGTAGAACCGGCTCTGCCAGATGGCGGTCGTTGATTTTTAGAACAATTTTCAGTTAAATATTGCTAACGCAGGCGGTTCACCATGCGCAGCTAAATATTGCCGACGTGGGCGGATTTTCTGGCTAGTAATTTTACCATATTTGCAAAGGCTCTGAGGTAGTTAGTAATAGCAATGACCGCTCTATGTAATCATCGAAAAGGTATTGTTGCTATTAAATAATAATATCTCATTCAATTGCTGGTTGAAGAGGAGCTCATCTGATATTTTCTATTGCAATGCACTCAGATAAAAAATGAGGATTAATTTTTAGAGAGAAAATAATAGTTTTTGCACACTGATTTGAGTTGAACGAGTGGAGCATTTTTATATTACAAGTAAGAAGTTATAGGTCGCAAACAAGGTTTTTATTTAAAATTAATTACTTAAATATGTGTATATAAATTGCACATGCTGCATCTAACAAACTGAACCACTGATTTCCAATAGCAAATAATTGTTTTGTTTCACCTTCAAATACATTTAGGTATATACTCGTATATACATCGTGTTTCAGGGTGTTACCGCAAAAGTCCGGACGTGATTATTTACGATATTCTAAGAAAAAAATTCTAGCAAATTTTTTCAAACACCGAAATTCTACTTTAAAAAAAAAAAATTTTGTTTGAGAGTTGTCTAAAAATTGTGCTGTGGTCGTAGATTTACGATTGATCAATGTTTGATTGATTTACGTTTATCACATTATCGCCAACATTTGGCGGGAATAGGTACCCTCCCAGGAATAAAAAATAGCCACTCAAACATTAGATCAATATGGATCAAAAAGATTCGGTAGATTACCTGCTTTCCAGTGGGCGGTATAATGTTTACTAGAAAGGATCGGTTACACGTTACCGTATGCAAATACAGAATAATGCATAACTTTTTTTTATATGGGCCTTGGCGATAAAAAATATTTACATTATTTCCTGTGGAGTTTCACAGTACCACCCTGAAACACGAGGTTATAAGTTTGATAGTCATTGGATTTTGTCGAAAGTCTCTACACTATCAAGGGTGTATGCAGTTAGCATTTCGCTATTACGCTTTTCTCGTGACTCTTTAAATTTACAATTCGCGTAGATCTTGATAAAGTTTCTGGAGGTTGTGTGATATGCTGCTTTAAAATCTAAATCTATAAAAATTCTATATCACAATTTTTCTAAAACTTACTACACTGCGGAGTTAATACAGCACTCTTCGAAATAAATTCTTTATAATGTAGTGTTTATATTATTATTCAGTTTTATATCAGTTACATGATCCTTATAAGGTTATTTTAAAGCATTGTTTATTATTACTAAATATTAAATGTAAAGAACGAGTTTTTTAAAGTAAAAATACAAAGATCATTTAATGTAGGAAATACCTACCTATTATATATCCACCTGACAAAAATGGTACGTTTCAACTTGTGAAACATGATAAAGGTATTATGTCGGTTAAAGAACAAACGGCTTTTTAGAAAACCTCAAACGACTACTTATCGTTTTAATATATAGCAAGTGTCTGACTAGTAGCAGCAGTAGTAGTACTTACGGGTATCGGCGCCTTTGATGCCATTTTTAAATTATACAGCCGGGTGTAATGAAATAAAAGTCCACTAAGTGTGATAAAGGTAAAAGGTTCCACGAATGATTTTAAACTGCCTGCGGCCGATGTAGGAAAGGGATGCTTAGCAGAGGATAAGGCTTCCGAGGTACTATGCTAATCTGTTATTCGCGAAGACATTCAAAATGAAACCTTTGCGTATCCTGAAGCTGCCATGAACAGATAGGGGTGTTCGCATTTAGTCACAGAGATTTTTTAACGTAAGGGTGTGGAAATTAATGTAGGATTGTAAAAAGTGTAATTACCCACTAAACAAGTTTTTTTTTGATTCTATGACTATATCGGATATGAAATAGAGAATTATTTTATGTCGTGGCTTGTGGACGAACAGATTTGAAAAGATTAGAAGGTTTTTATAAAGGTCAATCAATTTTGACGATTCATCTGCAAAAAAAAAGTATTTTATGTTCATTACGTTATTTAAAAATTCATTTCAAGTTTGTAAGCTTAGTTGTGAACAAAATAATGTGATCAACAATGCTTTTTTTGGCATTTTGCAAAGGTTTTAACGAAAAATTCATAAATTCGAAAGAATCATTTGAAAAAAATATTGGGTTATTGGGTGACTATTTATTAATACTTTTTATAAGGTACAGTAGTAGGTTTATACACAACAACATCAAATATCACGATGATTTCAGGGACATCATCCACCGTTCGTATAGGGCGAGCTGTACCATTACAAAACGGGCGTTTTCTTATACTTCTTGTAGGAATGTAGCATTATCGTTCTGTGTCGCATTGAGGCATCAATCCCGAGTCAATAAATTAATAAAAAACTTACATCATATAATTTGTTTTCTTTATGTTTAACTGTGTGATTCTGGGTGTTTCGTGTTGGATTTCAGACTTATCGTCCTGCTTTGGTATTCTATATCCTACTTATCATTTGGGTCATTGATAACAATATGTTCCATAAATATAGTAAGTAGCCTCTTTGTATAAAAGGATAAGCAGGAATAGACTGGGTCAGAAATAGAAAAATCAGCAGAGGTAAGTTTCTTGGAATAGTAATTTAAGCTATGTCTTGCAACGTCAAAACATACTCTTCCCAGGCGGACAGTACAGACTGACGTTATCACTGTCAGTATTTTGTGCTTCACCCGCATTCAAATATCTTTGTTAGTTCACGAATAAAACAACATTTTCCAAAACTTGTTCGTCTGCCGTAGATAACAAAGCCTTCGGCATATGACTAATAACTCTTTAATATTTGTCTTCAACTTCTACGGTCATAGTTAAAAACAGATCCCTACCCATATAACGCAGATATTACAGTAGATAAGACAAAATAAGGTAATTTTTAATATATATGATGTGTACGATACTCCCAGAATGGTACAAAAAGCTCCAGAGCTTTGTCTCTTTGGAATTATTCTTTGTGACCACTCATTGTGAGTTTGATATCCTAATTAGCTCCGAGCAGGGAGAATCATACAGCGCATGTATATTTAATGCACCACTTAAAATTCGCATTAATATCTCTTATTGTATTCTGCTTGGTAATTCTTGGCTCTCAATCATCTATGTGAATTACGAATTAATGCTCCGTGAAATTAGCTCGGTGAATAGAAATAATTATAGAAATGAATAAAATTAAAACTTAGAAAGATTGAGAAACACGGTTTAAAAAAATCTTATTACCTATCACCATGTGTCAAACTGAAGATAGCTTTTAAATGAGAAAGTCTTTTTCAAAGGAGAGGGTGCATAGTCTAAGGTATAGTCCCGAGCTTCAGTACCACAAAGAGTCTTTTGCAGAAGGGAGACCTCCAGTCCCTCGGATGGTGACGTAAAATGAAGAAAAAAAAACAGTTTGGCCTCAAACAACGACGAAGTCTCTGAAGGTTGAGTTGCAACCTCTCTTCTGCACCTCTTGTGCCCCACCCTCGCGATGTAGATTGTAGGTGACAAAGCTCTAGAAACAGTCGCGCGAGCATTTTTGCAAAAGTGATCGCGTTACTCGATAGTGGGTAAGTAAAATTACCCTATTCATTTGAGAAAACAAATATACCTTTTCGTCATCTTAAAATATTGCAGTTTCCTAATAACTTTTAACCTGTTATTTAATTGCAGTCTCATTGGCCTATGTATTTGCTTTTATTTACAAAATTTCGTATGGTTTATTGCATCACAATTTTTACATATGATTTTAAAGATACATAATTAGAAGTAGATGTACATACATACATGTATCCATGGAGGTAAGCTATTCATTGCAGGTTAGGTTTATGTACTTACTAAAGTTTTAAATAATTAAGTCCGTGGGAAATAAAATAACAAAATTAATCAACAACATTGTAAGGTTGACAGTACCTTCCTAATTAGATAAATAATAACCTGTCCCGAGGTTGGTGTTTCTACGACTACTGCAAAGAGTTTTTGCAATGTTTTATTTTATTTTATTTTCAGCGTATTCACTACTATTCATTAACAGATAAATTTAAATTTGATAGATTTTTTGTACTTGTAAAAAACACCATCACCAAACTGTACGCATTATTCACTACCCCTTGCAATATTTTATCAGCGCTGCATCGGGCCAACCCTTCCCTCCCCTGACCGGAAGCTGATTAGCCATATCCCATTCCCCCATAGCCGTTAGAAGGACATCATCTGCCGCCGGAGCAGTCCAGGGAAACAGGATACGGCGTTCCGGACGTGATCACATTGTTCCTGTATCCGGGAACGTGTCACAAGTAGGTGATTGGGCGGACGGAAGACATCAGGGGGAGTAACGAGCTGGCGAGAGGTACCTGCTATGGATCAAGGTAGTAGCGCGCACGCATTGTATTGTATGTTAACGTTATTCAGTTTATGACTTGCTGTAATGTTTTACTTGTTACGACCAGAAGAATAAGGAAATCATACAAAACATTCCTAGAGTATTGAAATGTAATAGTACTTACGAAAACCGTGCTACGAGCAGCTAATGAGCAGGATAGAGAATGCAGTATCCGTCGTCGGTCCAGATTGTGGACATTGCGAGAAGTGCAATAAATGTATTTCAGTACTTCAAAAGTCAAACGACATGTTTATTAATTGTCACTATTATCAGTATCACGTTTTATCATTGTGGACGAACTGTCGAAGAACTGCGTATTAATTTAAATACGTCGTTGTTTGTTTAAGCTTCTTTGATAAACTGTTACCTACGCGAACCGTCAACTATATTGGATATCATTATAACACTTCATGAGATAATAATTGAAATAAACATAGAACAAAACATTTCGGTATAATATCGACAGCAAAGTTTGTAAAGATACGCTTACATCAAACGAAGTTTTCCACTTAGTGCCAATTTTATGTTTAATTTGGCATAAGATTTCCCCAGTACTTACAGTTTCCAAGGCAATTTCCTGCCGAGTACAGGATAATTTTTTTTCCATAATTGACAAAAGACCTCACTTTACACTCTAGAACATCCGTTGCAAGTTCAGACTCGGTGTCAAACTACTACCGGGGTTCGAATAACAACCTTTGGAGTTTAGAGTGTGCACAGCGAACTTTCAAATTAATGTCTTATTATAGGTTGGCGCTTTGATTTTGTACACAGGATAATTGGAATACGTTTAACGGTAAGTCGGTCAAGATTTCAATAGCGCCATCGCACAAGGTACAACATATGGTTAGTATTCAGTAGACATATCATTCAATGCGATTATGTGTTATTAGTTATTATGTTCAGTGACCGGGGATAAGTTGTTCTACCGCTAGGCCAGTGGACTTATTCAAAATGTTAAATAACCGGTTCGCTAGATATTTGACACCTCAATATTCGTTAAAAGTCATTGTTTTATCTATTTATTGGTCAGCTCTGGCGTCAAAACATAAAAGCCGATGTCATATCACATGCTAATCTTTTAGTGTCATAACATTTCTGTCCTAGGTATGAACCAACGACATCGAGCAGATTAATATTTATATTCCTTTACTTACAAACAAGGTGTATATGTTACGCGTGGTATAAGTATAAGTAATAAGGTGGAATAGCGAAAAACTAGCCTTGCAACCACGGCTTTTGTGTCTAATTTAATGGCCTACTTCCGGTGTAACTAAACCGACGCTGAACCGACGCGCCGCGGCCCGTAAAAATCTAATACGTAGTAAGACGGACAATGTGTATTATTATGGGTTTAAAACATGAATATTAAGTAATAAGATAAACTTTATTAGTAAGAAGACGTTAGTTATCAGGAGTATATTTTTTTATCCCCTCTAGATATAAGGAAATACAGTTTTCCCATGAATAGACGATGAAATCGGTGGAATTTCTCGTCAACTTGTAAAATAATGTTTTTCTGGCGATCATCTAATCGATTGATTCAATTATTGTTTTCTTCTATTTTGGGATTCATATCACTCTAGTTAGCCGGACGATATCTTATAATACCACCCTGTCTAGTGACGCCAGCGCCACTGCGCTAGACGATCTACTGGGACTGCGATTCGACCGCAGAACAAATATCAGATTGGTGGCGCTGTCATCCGGCGGGTTCCCAAGGATCTCCAGAAACTATGTTGTTCAACATTTCTAGTTATCAAACGTTACACATTACATGTTGATCTTATACTTGCATTCAGGACGTTTAATGTTAATTTATTACCCTAAACAAATCACACGTTAGTCATTTCTACATTCTCCATTGGTGATTAATTTTACCCTATGAGAGCTTCATTAAATACAATCTCATATACAATTAGGTTTCCAGGGATGTTTTTTTTTTAAATACCAAGCAAGCTAAAAATCTTTTCGTAATAAATTTTAATCTAATCTCATACTTTCGTATACTGCTGTACTTGCCCATAGCAACCATAGAGGTATATAAAATAGATTATACAGACGGAAACTTGAAACTATATTCCATTTGGTTCGGGGGGTGGGAGCAAAGAGGGGACTCTTGCGTTCAACAGTCGAACGATGCTAACGAACTATGCCGAACCTTGCTGAAATTAGTCGAACGTCTAGTAGTGGCAACGCAGTGTCACAGTTGTTGTCTTTTGGGACCTTCAAATTTTGGAAAAAAAACTTGATATTGCTTAATTAGCAGTTATTTCAATGATATAAAAATACGCTTTCTTCGGGAAAGTTACTTCGTCGGCTTTTTCAAACATAATGGAAGTGTTTTTACCTTGATTTAAGCAGTAAATCAGCATTTGAGGACAGACTCATTCGGTTAGCAATACTTCATGCGTCGACAGCCGCTTGTAAGCGACTATTTGGCCCGGCCGAACTATGGCTACTGCTGGCTCCAGTTGAGCAGAGCCACTTGTAGCGCCTAGTGTCGTATCTAATTATATAAATATAATATGCATAATAAAATTGATTAACTTTTAAAAAATATAATACAATGAAAAATAAAAATTATTTTCTGTCATTTGCCTGCAACATTGTTTTTGATAAATTATATTTTATTTGTTTGGCCACCATGTCATTATTCTTGTGTGCATCAGGTGTCAATTACCTTGGCACAATGTTGCACGTAGTGCAGCGATTGTGTATTATACTTTGTTAATTACAATATTATAATGTATGCTGCGAACGCATTCATTTGAAATATTTACACTCATCTTTTTATTTGATAATACTTTACACATGTTTCTGTAAATATTTTGTTTTCGTAGTAAAATAAAAATAAAAATAAATAAAATAAAAGCAGAGTTTTGAAATGCAGGCATACGTACCCACCCAAAAAACGTTACGAGCTGTGATGAAATTATTTGAATGCAGTAGTATGATAATATTGTACTCCGCATTCATACACAGGTACAGAACACTAGTCGCCTGGATGAACAGTTGATTTGGATTGTTGGAAGAACGCTAGTACAGACATTGTATATTGACAAACCTACACAACCTAAAACTGTATCAGTTCAATATCGTAATTTGGCTAGAATAATTAAAGTCAAATGACGATAGTGAGTTATTATTACTTAAGTTTTAAAACAGCTACTGATATTGACAACGAGGAGCCTAGTTAAAAGTTACCTCTCGAATATTTCTTTTGGATATTCTACAAATTCGTTCATAAAAATACCATTGAAATATTTTAGAGATATTTCAATTGCAAGGAATGCCGAGATTGAATTCTCAAAGTATACAGATATCTTAAATAAAATCAGCGCGTTTGTCGCATTACCATATCGGGGAGTGCCTGACTGGCGGGAAGAGATCGGACGAAATCCATGATCAGCGCGGCATAGATAGGGGGTCCTAACATTTCCGATGGCTGAATACATTATTCACTCATAAAAAATTCATAAACTCTGGAGAAGCATTCGGCATACCAGGCATCGGCAATCGGCACTACAGAATGGGCAACTTGTATTGATTTTATGTGGCTTCTAGATAAGTTCTACAATATAGTAGTTAGGTAGCGATTGTTTATCTAATGAAGTATTAAATCATTTCAGTATGATTTTGAAAAAAAAAAGTTATCATTCAAGAGTTCTAACTGCCCGGGGTTAGTAAAAGTATATCATACCCTACGTATAAATATTGTGAGGCTAGCGAGGAAGGGAAGGAGATGCGGACGAATGAGGCTGGTAAGTGCCTGGCTATTCGCACCTAACTGATCCAGGAGCTAAAGTTAATTAAAGCAGCGCTTACTCGTATATTCTGAATGGCGGTGTCTCACCAGGATGGTATTGAGTATATCTGTCATCTTCAGATTGACAAAATATGCCAAGATTCTTTCTCTGACTAAAATAATTTATCGGTGTTTTTTATACAACATTTACGAATACCTACATTAATGTAATCTTTGTTTACTTCAAATCCAATATTAATATAAACTGAGTGTTAAATTTCAGTGTTTTACATAGTTTCGAGATAATATTCTAAATAGTAGACTAGCCCATTTATGTAAAAGAACCATCAAGCAGAAAAATTGTTTGTGAGTTTAAGAGACTGAAATCTCGCACAACGGTGAGCTCTGGCATTATGAAGTCAGAAAATCTTTTTGGGTCTGGGGTTTCAAGGTCAACGCAGCTATGGATATTCAGATCGCAACGTCATTTCCGTCGTAAGTTATGAATCTTTAAAATATGAATTTAGTTCTCCAAAAATTAAACAGCACGCCATACTGCTTGATCTATATTTTTCAATTGATTCAATGTTCAATATTAAAATACAATGTTGTAAGGTAATATATTTTAAAATGGATGCGTGTTGCCTATTTCACTATTCGTTGCCATTGATTGAACTCGATGCCTACATTATTTGTGTTTTTTACTACCTCATAAAACATTTCTTGAGGAATAATAAAAAATCTGAAATTGCGATTGATAGCTGAGTGTGACATGCTTGGTAATAGGTTCAAATCCCCGTGATGGCTCCATTTATATACTACGTGTCGTTATCTCGTGGTTTGAAGTTTATGGTATATGTTCCATAATATTATACGATTGCTTACTTATCTGTGTCAGTGCCAAGGCAAGTATTGAGTTTTATTACAGACTTTTCACGTGTGTATGGTCTACTGTCGGTAGTTTACCTTCTTATAACGACCATGAACAGTTGAATTCGACACGCTGCGATGCTTGAAGGGTGTTAGCTTTGATAACTAGATCTGAATACTTGAGAGAGTTCAGTGATTCAGTGAATAGTCAGATACTACCGACATTTCTCTTTCCCTCCACATTTCCAGTTCCTCTCTTCACCCATCTGTCTTCTTCCGCCTCTCAAACAGCCCTCATTTTAAAAAACTTTTTGTGTTTGACAAGTTACATACACTACGCTAAAGGCACAACGCGAGAAACCGGTGGGATTATAGCACCCCCAATCGGGGAATACTGGGAGACGTGAGGTAATGGATTGAGAAAGAAGAAGGGGAAATAGACGTTTGGTATGTAGATACCTGCCAATTCAAATCTGGTTACTAAAACAGGCGATGACAGTTCAAAGTGGGCGTTGCAAGGTTTTGGCTGGTGGTTTCTCATAATAATAACATGATGTTGAATATGCTTTAGGCAGCACGATACTGATTTGTCATCAACAGGAATAAAATAATCACGTGACAACACATAAAAACTTCCCTGGCTTTACACACCATACTGTCTATTAGCTGATTAATCGATTAAGGAAAAAACTAATGACGAATGTGTTGAAAGAATGAACTTGTTGGTGGGGTATTAAAAAATACAGGCTTAAGTTAAGCGGGAAAGCCAAATAATAAATTCCGCATATTAATCGTTTTACAAAATAAACTAGTAGGCAAACTGACTTTTATTTATGCTGTCCAAATTGTGAATCTATGCTCTTGTAATGTTCTCGTGAATTCAATGCTATAATTTTTAGTGAGCAGATTCCACTGGTACACTTGTAAAACAGATTCAGCGTGTCAACGTTTCATCTAGGCATTATCGATGGTAGTGGAATCGTGTATCGGGAGTACTCACTGGAAACATGTACAGGGTCAGCAGCTGGTCGCTAGCACGGTGTGGTTTTCATTGAAGTTTAATGAAAACACTAAATCAATTAGGTAAATCAAAATTTAAACAAACGAAATTTCGTGGCCCGGTGCCAAAAACTGCAGGTTAGTTAGTTGACTCTTTCTCTATCCCATTGATTATAGAACGTTTCGCAATCGTCGAGTGGTGAAATTCAGAAGGGTTCAGATTAATTCCAAGAGGAATGATTAAATAAATAAACCAAAATCTTAAAAACAATAAACTTATAACAACAAGTTTAAAAAAGCACAAGATTTTAAAACTGAAAATTATAAAAACAAAGGAGAAAATAAAATGCAATAATTTCATCGATATCGTCATTTTACAAGTACAACATTTGTAGAGGCCGCTGATTATTCAGATTTTTTTTTCTTCTTTACGGTGGACGCAAGACTATTTATCAAAATCGCCTATAAAATCGTGAAAAAAACGAATTGTTTTATTGCGCATTTTTAGTAATGTAAAATAAAAATAGCTCTTAAGCGTGCTAGATATTCTCCAAACCTTTCGAATTAAGAACGTCATTCAGTTTACTGCGCCTGCTCTCAACACGCCGAGACAGGCACACTACTACCACCCTTATTTTATAATGAAGAAAAAAATAAAATAATAAAATGTACGGTACGGTATTTCAGCCTTGTATTTAAAACAAAATTGTATTCGTAACAGGCCCGAGAACGTTCCTCTTAAGGAATATTTATGTTAATTAATCGATTCAAGGAATTATTTTAATTAAAACATATATTGTAGTTTATGTACTTTCTCTTGTATGTCATAATTTAGTCGACAAAAAATGCGGATTATGTGAAGCTTAAAAACAGTAAAACAAATATCTTGAACATTCTGAAACAAATGACAAGGGCGGATGCAAAAGCTTTTTTTATTGTGTTTGAAAAAGACCGATAGATGAAAAAAATTCCAGGGATCCAGCTAATCGACAATTACTTGATGCGCCATTCTGTAGTTCACCATGGTTAAAAAACATATAGACCCATAGTAAAACCTCGCTAAAGATAACCCCTTGCCATCGGTACTGATTTCCCAGTGGCGCGCCCCATAAATCCGGCAAACGTCGATGGTAGGATTTGTGCCATTTATTTAGAACTTTATGCACGTTACCTGTTCAAAAAGTTCTCTATATCAACCCCTTCCTATTACTTCTACGTAGCGCCACTGCAATATTATACTACTCAATCCGGAACTCGCAAATACACAAATAAATTTAGTAACACTAATAAAAAAATCATTTCTGGCTCATAGACTTATGAAGCCTTACTGAAAATGGTTTGCCGCTTTTTGTTAAATGGTGTTCGCACTCAGGTTCGTATGGAAGAATTATTTACTGGGACGTATTTTCTAGTTCAAGTACCTACTCGTTGCACTCTAAATCAATGTCAGAGATTTCAGACTGCGTCCGGAATCTCAAAAATATTGCCATATATGAAAGTCTCGGACCGTATCGAATGGGGCTGGTTTTGGCCATAACGATACGTAAGTACCTAAGCGGGTGAATAAAAAAAACGATGTTGATTCCTAACCCACGTGTATTTTAAAACTTGGGGTTTCTTTAAGTTCAAAGACGTGTTGTTGGTGTAATTCTTAGAAGGAAATTGTTTTGAAAAATTGCAACAAAAATAATTCAATTTTATGTTCTCATGGAAATCATTTGTAATAAAGTAGCAAAAAAGTTGTTTCTAATTATCATTTATAGAAAACACGATGGCAGCCTTTTTAGCTTAATCGTGTATGTATTTGACTTACTTTGGAGATGTATTTGACTTACTTTTTGATTAAATCGATAGGATAAAAAAACACATTTTATAGGCGCTGTCAGTAATGGCACCATTGTAATGTTGAACAAATTTTCAAAAACATCTCGTTTCATCTCAGTCGTTAAAGAGCATTGAAAAAAATAAAATAAAACAGTTGTAATTAGCAATAAAACGTCTTGTTGTATTCTTTCAGCTGTTTATTAGATGTTTTAGAGGTCATAGAATTAGCGTTTCGAGCTAGAATTAAAATCTTTGAAAATTTTATTTCTCCAGAGCTCACAATTTGAAATATTTTTCCTCCTTCAGATATCATACGAACACAACAACTGCTATAAAGTGAAGAATGCTAAAGATATTAAAAAAAAACTGGAAACCACTTCGATTCGTTTGGTCTCCGCAGCTTACGATTGTCGCGCAGCGTGACTTCATAATATTCTTGAAGTATGACCATTAATGTTTGTATAATACTAAATCGATGCCATCGATATAATACTAAAGGCGTCAGTCTGAGAAGGTTCAGGTACACTCGACTAAAAGTAGGCCCTCAAGACGAGCCCCTGCCCCTATAAGCTACCTAAGTTACCTCATTAAGTTAATTAATCATTTAGATTAATCCCTACATAAATCCCGTGCGAAGCTTGGAACAATGCCAAGACTAATACGCGGTGTATTTATTGTGTTAATAAGTTTGCTTTAACGGCGTATGGTTAATTTTAACAGCGGGACTTGGATATGGGAAGTGAAGGATGGGAACAGATTGAAAGCTGAGAAAATGTATACACTCGCATAATGCCACGAAGATGGTGTCTCTTACTTGAGATGAAACAAATTGTAAATTATTCATATTTTATAATTTAGGTACACCTCAAAAGATTGGGAGTTTAGACCTTTTTACTAAGCGTAATTGGCGATGAAAGGAAATTGGTCCCACTGGGGATTTGAATTCTAACCCTCCGGTTAGTTTTAAAGCGGCTTTTCGACCATATAGAGGCTTGCGGTTCATAATATGATTCTCTCGTGGGTAACTCATTTTACCAGAACATAAATCATCTTCAATCTTAATAGTGTACCTTTCCTGACACAGGTTTTTCTGTATTTAGTTTTACTATTTAGAATGGATTTTTTTTTTGGAAAGCCTGGTGGTTACTTCTAGTAAATATTAGAGCTAAAAGTTCAAATCATGCAAAACATTTTGTTGTTTTCTGAAATTAAAAATATTATTCATTTTCCGTATATTCTTAAAACGCAATGCCTAGTTTAAAAGCATGGTGAAGTAGATTTTTAAATTCACGCTAAGCCGCGATAATTCTTTCTATTTTTGGTTGTGAATTTAATCCGAACGAGAGTAAGAAATTATTTTGAATAACACAGCCATTGTTGAAATTTTTATTTTTATTTTTCCATTAATTTTCAGATGTTTATCAAATTTTGGCTAAAAAGTAAGCCAACATTACAAAGAACTTTTCATTTGAGTTTCATAAAAATTCTGGCGGTTAATAAATTCACACACGTTTGTTTTTTATATACTTGAAATATATTTATTAATTAATGATTCATGAACAGGAATAGATTTTTCGAAGGATCATTTAATTATGTTAATTTAGATACAATAACAAGTAAAAGTCATTTGTTGAAACTAATCAATATAACTTGACACATATTTTACAAACAATACACTTCAGTTCCGTGTATCTATCACTTCTATATTCTTTGGGTGAATAATTTGAGAAGAAATAAACCAACGCGATCAATCAAAGTACAAAGCAATCGGGCAGGGGTTCATCACATTGGAAGCTATCACATACCCCCGTACCCCACTAGAATAGGTTATAGCGGTATAGGTATTATAAGTACAGTATATTTCCCATGCACCAGTATTCGGTTGAGCACATCGATATGATCTCCTAAGCCCCTTCAAGAACAGAGTAAACAGCAGTTTTATAAATCCCATCGAGCGGAGTATTTTTCTTCTCGCGCGACGGGGAATAAATATTCTCCTCTCAGCTGTATCTAGGGCGTAATGTGCGCTGTATTTCCCGATCATTGGAAGTGCAACAGAGCCATTACAGGCGGGAGGGGGGACGCGAGAGAGGCCATAACGGCTATCGTCAACCCTTTGCTCGTGAGAACTGCCAAGCTTTTAAATGGTCCATTTCAGGAAAGAAACATCGAATAGTAGACATTTAGTGCATCATCTTAGACCAGTAGCAACAAGTTTTTTTAGATATCAGGGTAAAGAGCCGTCAATTGTGCACACACAGAATGTTCTCAAGCACGAGAGCGAAAGTGAAACCCCCCCCTAACAATGCCGGAGTATGAAAGTTTACTGAACCAGGCGATGAAATAAGTTTTATAGGTTTTCCAACACCGATAACGTCAAATAAATCACATATGTATTTTTACATTTTACTTATTCATGTCATATTTTTTAATATGTGTTACCATACTCCATGACGAATTTTATATTCTTAAAATGCCCCAGATATTGTCACCTGCAAATTCCATGACCACACGCAATGTTACCTCAGAATTATGGATTATGTTGTGTCGTGTTTGGCTATTCACATGTATCCAACGTATTCATCTATAAAAGTAAAAATAATTTTAAATGTCTGGGGAATGAGTAGATCAAGCAAAACCAGCTAACCATAAGTTCACGGAAAATATGCCAGGCTAAGCTATGTCATGCAACCTTATTCCGAGCTTCATGTTGCTCGATCAGTGTGTTTAAACAATGCCTACGATTGTCCTGCATTGGAACAGAGCACTGTCTGAAAGTCACCATATCTCTAATAAGAGGTGAAAAGGTAGGTAGCTAATCAGCCAAAGCTATGCAAATATTTATTATATAATAAATTATTAATGCCTAATTACCTCTCTTGTGCGTTCACAGCGTTCACGTGTTTGTAAAGAGTCAACTGTGTTAACTCGGTGTCGTTTTAAATATAAATAAATTGTGGGTTTCACCATTTTAGACGACATATTCTCGGTGTGAAATTAGTTACATATACGTTTGGTTTAATTGGTTTTATTCGCATAATGCTTGTTGTCGCGTTAAATAACGTATCGTGAATAAATTAATCAATCAACCAAGTGCCATTGGCACCGTGCATTTTATATAAAAAGTAGCTGGAGTTCTTTCTTAGTACTTTCCGAAGAGTTACATTTCATTGAACCGAGTTGGATTAGTTCCGAAGAAATAATCGGAAAAGATCATTTATTAAGTCCTTGTGATCCATCTCCAAAATGGAATAAAGAAGCGAGTAGAGGGTTGGATGAAGGTATTAGGGATGTAAGGAGGAATGCTGGCCGTAAATAAAGTCGATGCACTCTGTACTCATATAGTTTATCTCCCATATCGCCTAGCAGCAGGGTTGGCTAAGAGCTTCACTAACCAGATCGTGTGGTCGAGATTGATGTTCTGTGAATGATAAATAAATTGGTACATAATTAATGACAACATTATTTATGTCACTTAAGTTATATTTATTAATTTGGAGGATTATACAGGACGCATCTCACGTAAAATATTTATTTAAAAATTGACGACCTCCGTGGCCGATCGGTTAAGAACCTCGGCTACAAATCCAGGGGTCGCGGTATCGAAGCCCTGCGTGTATTTCACAAGACCTTCAAAATGAAATGAGGTATTGTAGATTCGCGGTACGTTCCAGTGTGGTAACACTCTAAATATTGCGCTTGTGAAAGACCGTCTTAAAATGGCAACAGCTGTGTTAAGTGATCAAATCTAAATAGTCAGATACTTTTCAACCTTCCTCTTCCTCGTCTCTACTCCCTTCAGCTTCAAAAAAGACACCTCAATTGTATAGTATCCATAGTTTCACTGACTCCGGAAAATTAGTAGCAGTTAAAGGCTGATTCACACCAACGTCCGGATCCGCTCAGTGACGATATTGTTCCGCATGAGAGCTTATTGATATGGTATCAGTATTAATCAAGGAGTATGTGCCAAGACAATGTTGTGTGACAGTATATCCTTCTGCCCACCCTTGTGATATTTAACTACATAGTTAGTTAAATAATTATTTGGAAGTGTAAAAATACTAACATTTTTTTATCACTAAATAATATTTTTAATAATCAATAATTAATAAAAAAATTATTTAGTGATAAAAAAATGGTTTTTGATTTTAAAAAATCTGCGATGTAAGTATTGTTACAATTCAAAATAATTATTTAACTAACTAAGTGGTTAAATATCACAAGGGTGGGCAGAAGGATATACTGCCACACAACTTTTTCTTGGCACATACTCCTTGATTGATATTCATACCATATCAAAAAGCTCTCATGCGAAACAATATCGTCACTGAGCGGATCCGGACGTTGGTGTGAATCAGCCTTAAGACTTTTGTACGGTATTCACATTAAAAAAATGGAAACAATAAATAAATTTAAATATCGTTAGGAAAAGTTATGTTAACTCTGCGTGTCTGTGATGCGATCCTCGACCTACTCCAAGGTCGTAAATCTTAAACTTTTGTGTAACGCCTTGTATGGATCGAGGACTGATAGCATTTAGGAGTATTGTGATTCTAGTTTAGATAAATACACTTTTAGCAAACACTTTAATTTATTATTGTAATTGTAACAATAGAATGCTCTAAACTCGGCTTTATCGCGTTCACTCGGTATATTGAAACTAAAATATTCTTAATTTGTAAGTAATGTGATAAGAGAGAGTCAAATGACTTGATTATTTTGTTTTTATAAAGTTTGACACTGTACACTTAGACAAAAAATTAGATAAATAGAAAAAATGAATATTAAAATAAAGTAATTGCCTATTAATAAAATATGCATACGAGTAAATTAAAATAAAATAAAAAATAAATATTTTCAAATACTGGAGCCATTGAATACCGATCACTATGTGAAGTTTAGAGGTTAATAAAATTAACATATTACGTAGAAAGAGTGAAAAAAATCCCGTTTTTTGGCAAACTAAAAATATCTGTTCGAACTCTAAATCAATTCTGTTTTAAAAATACAATATTTGTTAGCATGTTCATTGGTTAACAATATACTATATCAATCCGGATAGGTACGCTGTTATTGTATAAAATATCATGATTTAATGTTTGGTTTGAAATTGGCAACCCTACTTTATATGATCTGCGGAAATAACCAAGTGAATTAAACTCCAAGGAAAGTAGGGGCTTACATATTTAATAACATTATTTTAATTGACCTACGTTTAACATGGAAACATTAAATTTATTGACTTATATACGGTTTATACCTGATTGAGTTATTAACAATTAACGTGCACTTCAGAGTTCTTACAATGCATCATTTCATATAAAATGCAAATACAAATGACTTATCTCGTCGAAATGAGATACTCGCATAACTTTTTTTGCACTTGTTTCATTTTGTACAGGACGTGCGCTGTAAATACACGTCCGCGTCAGAAGAGAGTGTGTGCTGGCCCTGCTTCGGCTTGTTTCTGTGCAGCGGAGACCAAATCGAATTTTTGCGCTTGAAAGGCGACTTGAGTATTTGTTTCCGAAATGGAGTATTTGTCCCGAATTGGGAGTATTTGTCCCGCCAGTCTGGTGGTCGCCGGTCCTTCCGCCAGAAGGCTGGAGTTGTTGTGGTGCGCGAGAAGGCCAAGGTGAAGAAAATGATAACCCAGGTTTCAAGACAGCAGGCAGGCGAGGCAGCGAGGCAGCGAAGACGAAGAGGCGGGCAAGTCCAGGGAGGAGAAGTCTCAAGTTGAAGCTGATTTAGTAGGGGCCGGAAATTTTGGTTTTAACTCCTCAGCGGTACCATGCCGCCGACGGCAGAGGGTTTTTTGTTTGGCCCGCGGTGTATTCCGCGGCCCGCTGAGGTTCAAATAATTTTGTATTATAAAAATACAAAAAATTAGGTTCTTGCCCACCTCTTCTCCTTCGTTCAAACTACCTCGCAGCTCGCCTGATTTTTT